>CAVLGL010000080.1:29267282-30488115 GCA_963668995.1 Parnassius mnemosyne
CCAGTGATGACATACGGAACTGAGACGTGGTCCTTCACTGCTGGCCGGATGAGGAAGCTCAAGGTCGCTCAGCGAGCTATGGAGAGGGCTATGCTCGGAGTTTCTCTGCGTGATAAACTCAGAAATGAGGATATCCGCAGTAGAACTAGAGTGACCGACATAGCCCAACGGATTAGTAAGCTGAAGTGGCAATGGGCCGGCCATATAGCTCGAAGAACCGACAACCGATGGGGAAGAAAGGTTCTCGAGTGGCAGCCTCGTACCGGCAGGCGAAGTGTAGGGCGTCCCCCCACTAGATGGAGTGACGACTTGGTAAGATATGCAGGAAGTCGATGGATGCAGTTGGCTCAGGACCGTGCTTTGTGGCATTCTTTGGGGGAGGCCTATGTTCAGCAGTGGACTTGTGAAGGGCTGTAATGATGATGATGAGATGAAATAACCAGTCGGTCACAAATACAATCAAAAATAATTATAAGGGTAGCATGGGAAAGCCCTGAACATTATGATTAAAGTCGATTATTCATATTATTTTATATGTTTAGCAGTGGACTTAAGAAGGGCTGTAATGATGATAATGATGATGATGATTCATATTATTGCCGCATTAATTATTTACAGATTTTTGGTAATTTGAATGAAGTCTAGCTATTTAATTTAGGCACTGTAAATACGTATAGTGACTTTTTAAGAGGACTGTATTTATTTGATTTTTGTAATGAAATTACAATCATTAGTACCATTATATTCAATTGATTTTTGTAATAAAATTACAATCTTTAGTAACATATTCTTACCCTTATACTCTTATAAGGTTATACTTTTAAAATATAAAAGCAATCCAATATCATTTACAGCTATACCTATTTATAAAATTGAAGTGTATGTCTGTAATATCGAAACAACTGCTTTATATTCATATTTGTAAGGCAACAATAACCCTTTTAAAGTTTTTGTCTGTTTGTCTGTCTCACTGTGTGTATGAACTTGTCTGCGGAATGGATAAACCGTTTGCAATGAAAATTCTCGAACGGATAGAGAACAATGCCAGGATAGACCTAGACCGTATTTTAAATACGAAATACTTGGAGATTAAAAAAAAATAGAGTATATGGTCGAGCCAGGCGAAAAAATAAAACAAATTTATGTCTGGGCGGCTAGTACATCATAAAGTCTGTCCTTTAAAAATTACCCATGGGCATTATCTACATACAAACAAATATGTTGCTGGGCCAAAAACAAAGATACCCCTTGCACAATAAACTGTGAAAGGTGTATGTTTTTCATCTACATAAATTCAATAATCCCCTTATATTTAAAAATTATTATGCGATATATGGACTTGAGAGTAATAATTTACACAATTGTTTAAATATATTCTTTCGAAGCTATGATACCTGTTAACAAAGGGAAAAATTATTGACTATTTTGAAATCGATTCCACAAAATTTTATTTTCAAATTATGTTAATCGAGTATCATTTTAACCTATTGATTTTATATGTAGGCGTTACGTGGGTTTAAGGTTACGAGGCATGGTCTATAAAAGATTATTGAATTATGTTTAAGTTAAATATTCACGATTTCTTTTAGAAATATTAGGACCATGAAGTAGAGGCCTATATACAATATCTACAAATATGTATTACATATTTTACAAATTAAAAAATCTGTCTGTATGTCTGACATATTATGCGCGTTAAGTGCATGGCATGGTTCTTTAAAAGGAAATTTTCTGTATATATTTTACGTAAAAAAAACAAAAACAAGTAATTTAGACCCGTATACTTTTATCCAATTTTTAATATTAATTATTTTAGAAGCCTCTGCACAATCCTTTGGACATAGGCTTCCTCTACAGTGGAATTATGTTATCGTTATACTTGTCAGTTTGATACGCGATCACTGTACTAAAATTCATGCACCTTTGATATAGCTTCCCGTAGGAATAGGAAATTTAATATCTAGTATAAATACAAAAATCACAAAGAATAGAGATAGAGATAAATTTGGACGAACGAGTGCTTCTGTGTTCAAAATTACACTTATTGTGGCACTTCCGATCGTTAAAGTTACATACATCGGACACGGATACGTTAGGGCGAGTGAGTGCTTCTGTGTTAAATATTATATGTATGGCAATAAACTTCTGATTTCGTACGTTATCATATCACAGAACACGGATAGGTTAGGGTTAGTAAGTGCTTCTGAATCAAGTCTTTAATTGTGGCACTTAACTAAAAATCATAAAAGGTAAATGTAAAAGTAACACGGGGCACGTACTAGGGCGAGTGAGTTCTTTTATGCTAGAGATTATACTTGTGGTAGTTAAGTACCGAACGTTAGCGTTACAGATGTAACATTACACAACAATATGGATAGCTTATGGGAGCAAGTGCCTCTGTATTAGAAATTATAGCTTAAATATATTCAGTGCACAAAATTATTTATCACCGTAGTTAGCCAGTTAAATATCATTATAAATTAGTTTTTATAGAATTAAGTGTGACAAGCGAACATGTAGTCTATCTGGTACATTTATCCTAGATTAAGAACCAAAATATTAATACGTTGTCACTTCTTAGGATAAAGATGGAATACCTCGTTAACAGTGTCGTTACCGTTACAGTTCCAATAAAAAAATAGTATCCGGTTCTCTTAACTCACAATACAAAATAGGGAAGCATAAGGCTGCTGTTTTACACTAGTATTCTTTGCGAACTTGAATATGCCCCGGTCGAGTGTTCTTTTTTATTGCGTTCGTGATGCAGGCGTAATACGCTGTAGCGTGGATCTACTGCGTACAAAAATTACAACACCGAAAGCTGTAGGCAGTTGCACATATCAACATATCATAAAATTTTATTATGTTAATGGCTTTATACCATTTGTCCAAAATCTATTATAACTACTTGGCTGTTTAAAATTTCACTGCGAGAGCACATGAATAATGTTATTCGATAAAACGTTTAAATTTTAATGTCAATTTTCTTTTAGCAAGTAGGCTTTATAAATAATGCATTAAACGTGAGTCCATTATCAAATTTCGATGAAAGTTACATTAAAACACTAAATAAAATTTGTAAAAGAATAATACTTAGGAGTATAGTTTACAGTGGCAATAATTTTAAGACTACTTTATACTTTATAATTTTGAAATAAAAATAGTTTTACGGATTTTATCGCGTATATTAACTTACTTTATATTCCCAACGTTTCGAGTATTCTACAGCATCCAGGGTCACGGGGGGGGGGGGGGGGGGGCACTGACGTGCTTGACGTCCCAATGTCATAGTTAACCACGGCTACATTCCAGATTAAAAATTATTAATTTTTGTTCCGATCTGTGCAGTATGAACTTACGTTATCTTGCAGTTGTATGCTTGGGGTGGGATTTAATTTTATTAATTATAGGATCCCAAGCAGATGGTAGCACCAAGCCATCTTCTCTATTGAAGTTAGGATGTTTTTTGGTTTCAATAGCCTCGCGAATCATCCTTGGAAGGAATCGGTGTTCTTTAGCGAGGATTTGTGGTCCATTAAATCTAATGTAGTGACGGGGGCGATCCTGTACTTGTTCACAGACTGCAGACTTTCCGGGGCATCGATTCTTCACATCAGCTATGTGTCATTTAATGCGGGTTTTTATTAGTTTTATTAGTTAATAAGTTAATATACGCGATAAAATCCATAAAACTAGTTTTATTTAAATGTGTAGTGTTCGCGTAAATATAAGAAATCATTACAACTTTATAATTTTCTTTCGTGAAACGTTCCTCTCCGTCTCAATACACTGTCTAGTAATTACGTATAATGATATAATTCCAAACCTCATTTAACTTTCTAGGTGGAAACTTGCTAAGAAATGTGCTATAAACCAACGCTAATGTAAGTCGTAAAATAACTCTATTAGTTTTCACTCCTCTTCGACTGGAAACTGTACGGACTACTTAATTAAGAAAATATGTATAGCACGTGAACTAAAGTAAATACTAGTAGCTTGCTAATGTACAAACAAAAAATTAAATATTCTGAATAAAATTAAGAAAAGATTTAAAAGTAATATACAAAAATTGAGAGGTAAATAAAAAGTACGTTGTACATAATAGCTTTTTAGAAGGTATTATAGTCATCTCATTCACACTAGGCGTAAAATATCCAACCACACAACCTTATGTTTGGTAACCCAAATTCAGTATATCAGCAGGTTTGTATTGACAAGCTCAGTCCTTTGATCTGTCTTAGAAACTTTGTTCCGGTCAAGGCAAAGATAACTCTAGTGCAGTCTTTTATTTATTGTGCAGATCTCAATGAGGTTTTCATAGACAAGCTGGATCGTCTCGTCAACAATTAACTGTATCCGTTTTCTTTTCGTGTTCGCAAGTTTGATCATGTTTCCTTATCCCGCTCTTAGTTGAAATGGCTTCCTATTCATCAACGAGGACACTTAAGGTACTTTCCACAGTTTTTTTAAAATACTCTATACCAGCACCAGTGTCATGATTATATGAAACGAACGTTTCAGCTGCTGCATCATCGGAAATTCTCGCTCTCTTTCTAATCCTCTTTACCGTTATGTTTTCATATCTTCATTGCTTACTGTACAAGACATGATTAAAATGTCGAGACAACCTTGCAGCTAACAAACATATAAAAAGAAGAAGATGAAGATATAATAGCACATAGTGTGGCTGCAGCAAGAATGTGTCAGTTCGATCAAGGAACTCAAATTAGCTCATATAATAGCAGCGTAAATTAGCATGATAATGCTACGCGTGGTGAGCTATAAAATTGCAGACATATTGTTTATTTTTTATAGGATAGGGTGACAAACGAGCACACAGTCCATCTGATGATGTTTCCTGTGACCCACAGACATCCACATCTACCCTCAATAAAGAATCAAAATGCAGATGCGTTGTCACCCGTGAGGACTAAGATGGAATGCCTCGTTTCCATCAAAAAGGGTCTCAGTTGTCTACACTCACCATACGAAACACAGCAGTGTTAAGCTGCTATTTTACGAAGGTATTCTGTGAGAGCGTGGTCCTTACCCGGTCGAGCCGATGCATTCGTGCTACAACTATACTACTAATATAGCTGCAGCATGGCTCTACCACATAAAATTTTCTGGTAAGTATTCCATTTAAGTTCGCAAAGTTACAACGTATCTGGTTCTTGATCGGGCCTAGATGTATGTGTTAACAGCTCCCATCGTTTCCACCTACCATGAGGTGCACAATGAGCTCGTTTCTATTACAAATAAAAAATAAAAGAAAAGTAAGTATTACGAACAAAAGTATTCTTCACAAACCGTATCTGTCGCTAATAGTTACTTGAATGAATTCAGCGGATACAAGTACCGCCTTAAAATTTCTCATCGTCGAGTTCAGCTTCAGGCGAGACTTCGACATTTCAATATTTCGGATCTCATCTTAATTAGTTGCAGAACTTCGTTTTTTATAACTTTATTTAAATAACAATTTGTAAATATATACATATATCGCTTACAATTATATGACATTGTATATAATTTTGTTTTTATTCAATTTATTTATAAACTAATTCAACCATAGTACCACAAATTTCACGCGGGCAACCCTGGTTCGATTCCCATGGCAATAATGAAATTGTTAATTGCAATTTTAAGTGCTGATATACCAGGCAGATATAGGAAACTGTGGGTCAATGCGGTGAATAATTCCTCGTTCTCTAAAACTTTCCCGAAAATCATAGAAGAGTAGCTTGCAAACATCGTCGGAAGTTATAAACTGTGTAGCAGATACTATAGTTACTAAACGAAAAACTATACGTGCTAACATCCTATCTACTTGCCTTAGATGCGTCGTTTCTGCAATAATTTCAGAAGTGGCCTAAGATGCGCTATCAGAAATAGCAGGTCAATCATAATACATCCAAATTGTAAAACTATACATTTGTGTTTTTGCACAAATGCTGGCCATAATGGAATTTGATACAACGACTCGAGACGTAATGTCCAGGTGTTATGACTTATGACCACTAACCCAGGCAGCCGTTTTCCAAGTACGACAGATAATATGTACGTGGTTTTTATGTTACCATAAATGTTATCATGTCAACAGAAAGAACAAATATAAAAAAGTATTTAGATCCCTCTTTGATAATATTTTCAAATAGAGGTTTTTATCTTCATTGAATTATCAAAGTTGTGTCGATATTTGTTTAGGCGCACAACGCAAACAAAATAACGATACCGATAGTTTTGATTTATTTGATTGATGCACATAGATTAAAACAAATGCATACTATGTTTTAAAATTATTCTTTGGCTAAGTTTTCTAGTAGATATATATTGAAACAACACGCGATGAAATCAACACGCTTGGCAGGCGTATTATCGCTAATACGTCTACCAAAACGTATCAGACGCCTCGCATTTCTTTGATGCTGCTTCTCATCACTGTTTCGGTCTGAGCTCTCTTCTCGCTCAAAGGCTAAATATGTTCAGTGGAAAGCGTTCTTGGCACTGTACTGCGAATTCTTTTATTATTATTTTTTATTTTATTTATTAAGAATACAAACATATGCGCAAAGGTAATAAAAGTATTATCAAAAAAGAGTAGAATATAATTATATGTACATTCAACACCGTATACCACATATTAGTATGAAGAATAAGTAAATAGTTGTAAAGAAAAAGTTACTATCACATTTGTATTTTAAATTGTATAAAAGTATTAAAAATATTGTATATGTTTTGTTATGTAAATAAGCTGTTTTCTTAGAATTTATTTGGATGTTAAATACAAGTAACTTATTACAAAGTCTCACATAACACTCTCCATGTTTGTTGACATCTATTATGCTGTTTAATACGCCCTTTAAAATGTATTTTAAATCGTTGTGCATCGTTTTATGGTGTCATTAATTTAATACGCATTTGCTGCACCATCAATGAACATAAACACGATAAAATCACGCATATGGGCTTTTTAAAGTACAGCAGAGCTATAAAATTATTAAACCTGATTGAAGATAACATCGGGCACGTGTATACAATTGACGTTAGACATGTACTACACGCAGATAAATTGTATTACCATAGTTATATAAATATCTCTTAGAATAGTATTATCGAATAAAAATATACGATAAGCAATAAGGCTGTATACGAGGATATTCATCAGAATATCTTATTTTGTGACTAGTACTACTTATTACTTAACAGCGTAATGACTATTGTATTTTAAGAGAACGGATTAAAAATTGCTGTTTTATTTAGAATATATAATATATTATTATATATTATATTTTTATCTTGTTTAAATCATTTATCAGTATTTGCATCTTAAATTTGAAATGAATGAAAAAAGCTTGAAATAAATAAACATTATTATTATTATTACATATCACATAACCACATTATTATAAGTGTTCTTATTGTGCCAATATAATATAAAAAGGCTTAAAAACATCCCAAGCACGGTATCAATATTTGCTGACCAGCTATTGGTGTGACCGTATTATAATTTAGAGGCAGCAACTCCCCCGTTGAGATTTCGACCCGTCTTTTGTTAAATTGTCAATCCGAGCCTCTTCAAATAAAAAAAAAATCTTGGAATAGGGTCAGAGAGAATTGAAACGGCTTTTAAGAAGGCTTGATGACATCAGGACTATTCGTTTTTTTATGAGCGTTGACAGTCATTTCTGTAATTTATTTTATTAGTATTCTAGATTGTGTTTATTATTGACGATTATTACGTTGCACGAGCTCTCAATTTAACTGATACTTTTTAATTCTGTATATGAAATGACTTTATACCACGAGGTAAAACAAAATTGAAAGTTTTAAAATTTGCAAACAAATTATTTATTGTAAATATCTATTTAATTTCATTAAAAACATTTTCTTTATAACCTTATCAAATTTGTCGTTTACATCTTCTTTTTACTTAGCTTTGTTAACACTACGCCAGATTGTAAAAAAATACGGAGGTTGTACGAGGCATAAAGAAAATGCAGTTTTGTCCGTGCTTTTTGATTGAATGTTGTGTTTAAAGAATCCGTTATTCTTAAACTTAAATTTATGCTTCACACACAATAGGTGTTTAAGCTGTTGTCGATAATTTAACTATGGTTGCCAACCCTATTAAAGCTATGGTTGTCACGCTATGAAACATTTATGGGGGACGTTTATGTTCAGCAGTGGACTTTTACAGGCTCTTATAAATAATAGAAAAAAATTTAAGCTCTTGCGATAACATTGAAGAAGAAACCAAAAATGATGACAAATAATTGGCGTGTTACACAAATATTGGCTCAAAGATTGTTTTTTAGAGGTGACACGACAGATAAGAGGCCGCTTTTAAAATTTTCATGGAACATGAATAAACAGAGTAAGACCTTCGCCGCAACTAAATAAATTATTAGTTGCATTTTTAAACGCTGACTTTCCACATGGTTGGCTGTTATTAAAGGAAATAACTGCAAAGTATCCTGTATTTCTGAGAAACTAAAACTGCTTTGAGGGCTGGTGAAGTACACACATAGAGTAAGCGCGGCTGATACTTCTACTCTCTATTGAAACATAGCAGCGTTAAGCTTTCAAGCTGGTATTCTGTGAGAGCATGGTTCTGCCCTGGTCGAGTCGACCCATTCGTGCTACAACTATACTACTAGTATGGCGGCAGCATGGCTCTACCACGTATAAATAATATATCATCAGCAGCCCGTAGAAGTTCACTGGTGGACATGTACCTCTACCGTTGTAGTGAGGTTAAGATTAATCGTCGCAGCAGAAGGGTCGCACCTTTGACGTAGAATACGAGTTGGTTACACCACTATATATCGGAAGCCTTCCTATAGTATCGTCTTTTCGCTTCTAACGTCACCCATGGCATTAAATGAGGCAATTAATTATTATTCTGCAATCACACGGTGATTTTAATATAAAAGTAGAAGTAGTCATTTGCATTAATATAACATTTTAAGATTCATAGAAAATGTTTTCTGGATGTAATTGTAAATGCAACAGAGGACGGGCGTTGGTTTCTCGTTAAAAACTAATTTATATTGTCACATCCCAACGTAATACCTACTGTAATTGCAAACATTTTCTACAAATTCAACACTTTTCAAGGCCTACTGAAATTAAAATCCTTTCTGTATACGTATGAGCTAAAATTTTTGTGACACCATTTTCCCCGTGCATTTTTTTTATAAAATATTTTTTTAAACATAGTGGCTCGATCTCCCGTAACAAGAGCAACGGTGCAAAATAAATATTTTATAAAAAGCTTTCTTTCTTTCATAAACATGGGTATATTTACTCGTAGTTATGTTTTCATTGAAAAATTAAAAATGAAAGAAAAAAAAACAAAATTTATCATGCCCAATGCACATAGCCATTTATATTTCTATTTACAATCCATGACTAAGAATCAAACTGCCACTTCACGCTGGTATTCTAAGTTCTAACCTTGAAGTAGCGGTGTAAGAATATTCACTACTCCATAACGTCCCGTGGACGTCGTACGTCCGATATGGAGTAGGCGACAAAAGTAAACTGAAACAGGCGATGGGAGACGAAATATATCCGATAACAAGAAGTAATAAGAAACTGCGGTTGCCAACCCGCCTGCCAAGCGACAACTATGGCAAATTCCTATGAGACAATCTATGTGGGAGGTCTATGTTCAGTAGTGAACTTTTTAGGCTGTAACGGATAAATGAATGGATGAGTTTATTTATGATTTGTGCGAGTGTATTTCTTCCTCGCTAGCCGACCCATTCATGATTCAGCCATGCAGCACACGCTGTCGTATGGTTAGCTACCTCGCTTAAAAACATAATTGCGTTATTACAATATCAAAACCGGCATGTAGTACTAACGTAGAATAATCCATCACTTCAATTTGGTACGAATAATTTGTTATAGCGCGTATCATATTTTTTTACGTGGTGGAGCCATGCTGCAGCTATATTAGTATAGTTGTAGCACGAATGGATCGGCTCGACCGGGGAAGGACTACGCTCTCACAAAATACCAGCGTAAAATAGCAGCTTAAAGCTGCTGTGTTTCGCATGGTGAGTGTAGAGAACCGGAGACCCTTTTTACTGGAAATGAGGCATTCCATCTTAGTCGTCACGGGTGACAGTGCATCTGCATTTTGATTTGTAATAGAGGATAGATGTAGATGTCTATGGGCTGCAGCAACCACTTACCATCAGGTAGACTGTGTGCTCGCTTATCACCTTTATCCTATAAAAAAATATCAGGTCGTAATTTAAGACGAATAGTTTTTATTTTATTAGTAGTTCATGAAATTATATAAGCAGCTTTAGGTGTTCGCCAAAAAAAAAAATCATAAAATGCAATAGTCACGTCAGGGGTTGCGTTAATACCTATCAATTATATTATATTATGTATTATAAATTAGGCGATACGTATCAAACGCGTTTGATAGTTAATTAAAAAAAATAAAAAAGATAAAAAATAATATAAAAATGTGTCCGTTAGTCTCCTAAAAACTCAAAAATAGCTGGACAGGTTTTGATAAAAAAAATTGTGAGTGGGACCCTGTATGGTTTAGATTTTCAATTGGACCCGGTAGGTTGACGAAGTAAAGTAAAGTTGCAGCCTATTTACGGCCCACTGCTGGGCACAGGCCTCCTCTCATTTCTGAGAGGATTTTAGGGCAAGGAAATGTCCGCCGCGCTGCCCCAATGCGTGTTGGCGAACTTCACATGTCTTCGAAATATTTTTTTTCTTATTTCTCAGACATGCAGATTTCCTCACGATGTTTTCCTTCACCGCTGAGCACGTGGTAAATCAGCACTTGAAATTGCAATTAACAATTTCATTGGTGTCGGCGGGTATCCAACCCGGGTTGCTCGAGTACTGTGAAGCTTACAGCGAGCGTTAAGCACCTGAGCTACCACGGCTCACGGTTGTCGAAATTCCCGGGCAATTACCCATGCGCAGCCTAAAATTTAATTCTGTATTTATGAATAAAGCACTTTTAGGTTAAATTTTATTTGCAGAGAGCAGTGCACCGTTATGATGGTTATCTATTGAACCGAATCCTACGATCGCCTTGAAAGCTTCTCCAGGATGTTCCAAATTCAACATTGCGTTTAATGCTTAGCGTCTGAAATCCTTTATGAAAGAGGCGTCATTCTTTTTATTTTAGCACAGCCAGAATGTCGCTACTTTCCTTCACTAGACTGTGCTTCCAACGCTCAAGTGGGTGATTCTGAAACTTATTCAACGGAGCATGATAATCCGTTCTGACGAATCGCTTTTTCATTGTGATAAGACCTTTAGATTTTTGTTTGCTTTTCTACGAATGGTTTCAAAAAATCAAATCAAAATTCTTTTCACGTTTGTCAATGTGACAATTTATTGCATCGTCATAAATGATGAATCGTCATCACGAACGTATGGGGAAGCACACCGTTATAGCCGATTAAGAGAAATGCCAAGGAGATATGATATCTACGACAGATTCCGAAACAGTCTTTATAGGTCATAACTACTCATGAAACACGTAGAAAGGTTATTGAGTTTAAGGGCAGATGTAAAGAAAGAGACGAAATAATTATTCAGCGAGTTGTATGCTATTGTATTTTTCTGTTGTATGTATTATACTTGCATGGCTACCTCTTAGAACACAAAGGGTAAAACAAGTAATAAGATCAATAGATGTTATAATTAAATGATTAGTATAATAATAACTTAACATTATTATCTACTGTTATGCTAATTAAATCATGAAGAAATTAATTATATTTAAAACAATATTACAATGTCTGACAAGGCTAAGTACCTAGGGCAGTGTTATTTAATTAAGAAATAAGTATTGATAATAAAACCAAGTAATATAGGCATTTATTTCTTCAAAAGCCTTGCCTTTCAATATTTTTGTATTATTTTGAAATTATTAATAAAAAGGAAATATATTAAAAACATTTAAATACAAAAATAACACGACCGTATAGTGGCGGCGTAAAAATATCCACTACCTCATTTTGGGCCGTGGGTGTCATAAAAGACGACAGAGGGAAACAAACCAGAACACAACCTCAGTGTCTTCTTAGTAACAACTAATAATAAAAAAGCTGCAGTTACCGACCTGCCTGACAAGCGTGGTATCTATAGTAAATATCCTCCTTATAAGTTTTACTATGAGGAGGACTATGTTTTTACGTGGTGCCATGCAGCAGCTATATTTCTGGTATAGTTGTAACACGAATGGGTCGGCTCGACCGGGGAAGAACCACGCTCTCACAGAATACCAGCGTAAAATAGCAGCGTAATGCTGCTGTGTTCCGTATGGTGAGTGTAGAGAACCGTAGACCCTTTTTACTGGAAACGTGGGATTCCATCTTAGTCCTCACGGGTGACAACGCATCTGCATTTTGATTCATAATTGAATCGAAATGTGGATGTCTATCATCATCATCATCATCATTACAGCCCTTCACAAGTCCACTGCTGAACATAGGCCTCCCCCAAAGAATTCCACAAAGCACGGTCCTGAGCCACCTGCATCCATCGACTTCCTGCATGTCTTACCAGGTCGTCACTCCATCTCGTGGGGGGACGCCCTACACTTCGCCTACCGGTACGAGGCTGCCACTCGAGAACCTTTCTTCCCCATCGGTTGTCGGTTCTTCGAGCTATATGGCCGGCCCACTGCCACTTCAGCTTACTAATCCGTTGGGCTATGTCGATTACTCTGGTTCTACTGCGGATATCCTCATTCCTGAGTTTATCACGCAGAGAAACTCCGAGCATAGCCCTCTCCATAGCTCGCTGATCGACCTTGAGCTTCCTCATGCGGCCAGCAGTGAAGGACCACGTCTCAGTTCCGTAAGTCATCACTGGCAACACGCACTGGTTGTACAATTTCGTTTTCAGGTTTTGAGGTATGTCTGACGAGAAGATGTGTCGTAGCTTCCCGAACGCTGCCCAGCCGAGTTGAATCCGTCGATTGACCTCTCGGTCGAAGTTGGACTTACCTAGTCGGACTATTTGTCCCAGGTAAACATACTCGTCAACAACTTCGAGCTTAGTGCTCCCAACAACTACCGGCATAGGTGTGACATGGACATTGAACATGATCTTTGTTTTGTCCATGTTCATCTTAAGACCTATCCGTTGGGAAACACTATCGGGGTCATTGAGCATAGTGCTTAGGTCCTCCAGCGATTTTGTCATAAGGACTATATCGTCGGCAAATCGAAGGTGAGTGATGTACTCGCCATTGATGTTGATACCGTATCCTTTCCAGTCCAGAAGCTTGAAAACGTCTTCCAATGCAGCGGTGAAGAGTTTCGGGGATATAACGTCACCCTGTCTTACACCTCTCTGCAATTGGATAGGTTTCGTACTCTGGTTCTGTACTCGGATAGCCATCGTAGCCCTACTGTACAAGCACTTCAACACTTCGATATACCGACAGTCAACTTGGCACCGCTGAAGGGACTGCAGCACCGCCCAAATTTCGACGGAATCAAAGGCTTTCTCATAGTCCACATACGCCAGACATAGTGGCAAATTGTACTCTTCGGACTTCTGTACAATTTGCCGAAGGGTATGTATGTGGTCTATGGTGCTAAAGCTCTTTCGGAAACCGGCTTGTTCGGGAGGCTGGAAGTCGTCAAGTCTGCGCGCGAGACGATTCGTAATGACTCTCGAAAACAGCACGTAGACGCGGCTCAGAAGGGAAATCGGTCTGTAGTTCTTCAAGAGAGCGTTGTCACCTTTCTTGAGGAACAAGACCACCGCACTTCTGCTCCACGCCTCCGGTGTAATGCCACCATGGAGGACGAAATTAAAGAGCTTCTGAAGGACTTCAAGTACCGGTCTTCCACCCGCTTTCAGAAGCTCCGCTGTAATTCCATCCCCGCCTGGGGCCTTACCGTTTTTAAGGTGCTTGAGAGCCATTCTAATCTCGCTCAGACTGACGTCCGGGATATCTTCGGAATAGTGTCGGATGAGACTCGCTCTTGGATCGTTATTCACACTTGCGTGTGGCTCCAACGATGACGATGACGTGGATGATGTGGATGTCTATGGGCCACAGCAATCACTCACCACCAGGTGGACTGTGTGCTCGTTTGTCACCCGTATCCTATAAAAAAAATGTTGAGCAGTGGACTTTTGCTGAAAAGGTTGATAAAGATACGTAGTTTTTTGATTAATTTAAAATAGATTACATACTATTAGATGACAGAGTATAGGATGGTAGGGTAACAAACAACTGCACTTGCGAGTTGCAGATGCGTTGTTACCCTTGAGAACATTTGGTTTATTTGAGACATTGAAAAATGACTTAAAGCTTGTAATTAAACTTGCTCTCTTGCCTGTCAATTTGAAATACAGGAGTGTGTTACATTCTTGATTCGCAGTAGTAATGGGTAAGACGGGGGTCGGATTTCTTTTCTTTCACTTTGTTACTGATTATGTCTTTGCTGCTTTTTATTCTATTACCACTGAAAACAAGTTTTTAAAGGCCACACTTAGTTTTTATGAATCTATCGAAAATATAATGAAACTTTGTAAAACTAAGCATAAAAAGTAAAAAAAAAACTATATAAGTGCATTATAGATATAATATTTACGTCATTTATCTTATCTTATTACGTGAAAAGTCAGAGTTCAATCACACTTTTGCCGTAGGCATATTGAATCGGGGTCGGTAGTTTTGGAAATGATTTCTTTGGTTAACTCGACTGGCGGGAGCTATGCAATCTTCCCAAAAGTGATCTTGGTTAATTCTTTCTCATTTCATACGCTATTGAGGCTTCCTTTTTCTTTATTCGCCTGTCTTAATTTTAAATCACTAGCGAAACCTACTCAAAGTACGTCTTCGTCTTTTTTACAAAAAAAAAAAACCGTTTTCTCACACAGTTATTTCTCGTGTATCAGGGAGGCTGTTAACGTAAGTAATTTGCACAAGGATACAAGTCTAGTCACGGAACTATTGTTCCGCGCGGGCTTCGAACCCAAGACGCTGTAGCGCCATGACTACCTATATAATAATGAAAATGTAATGTATGTACATAAAAACATAAATAGCTTTAATAAGAATAAGGATGTTCATACCTTAAACACTAGAAACAAACATAAGCTTGTAATGCCAGTTACTAGACTCCACAGAATTAGTAGTTCCTTTATGGGGCAATGTATACGCTTTTACAACAAATCCCAGAACATGTTTAAAGTTTGTCAATAAACAAGTTTAAAAGTTTTATAAAAGAAAAACTGTACAAAAAGGGTTATTATAATATCAAGGAATACATGAATGAAAATAACCCCTGGGAATAAGGTGATCGCCATCATGCAAATGGTAATCAAACAAAAGAGTGACTTTCAATAAGTATTATTTATAATCTATATTGAATAAAAAAGTTTCTGTTTCTGCTGGTTCTATGAAAATTCATTTAAAATTGTATAAACAAAATTATTTGTAAGTGAAATTATGTTTAAAAAAAGTCCCGCTGGGTTTCTTGCTGGTTCTTCCCAGGACAGGGGTATTTTCCGAACCAGTGGTAAATAAAAAATGACTTTGAATAAGTATTATGTAATAATCAATACTGAATAAAAATCATTCTATTCTATTCTAAACGTTTAGCCACTGCGATACAGAGCCGTCTAATACTAGTTTCAATTTTAATTCCCTTTCTTTTCTTTTTAAAAGGTAAAAACTTCACCTACTGGCATTTATAAAGCCCAATAATATAAAAAATATATTACTAACATAAACCCGTTAAGTAGTCAGCACATACGAGTACTGAACGTGTTGTTTATTTCCGTGCCTCTGAAAGTAACGGTAAGTAAACCGTCGCATCGCATTGAATACGAGAAATCAACATCCTCAACTTGTAACCAGTGCACTTCAAGACATAGTCCCTGAAAGCATATACGACAAATGAGACCTAAACATTTGCAACTAGCAACTACTTTCGTATAAAATAGGATTTCTTAACTAGCTCGGAGTATATTATAGCATAGGATTACAACAATAATGAAAACATGTTTTGATAACTGGAGTTTGAGAATATTTCTGCAAATTTGTAGTTATAGCTAAGTTGGGACTACCTTATCGCTAGGTACTAAAGTAGAAAAAAACATAAGGTATTATTAGGAGATACAAATAAGTATACACAATATAATGTATAATTCTGCAATTAGGCATCCGAAAAAGCATTACGCTTCACCGTTATAATTAAATTTATTATTTTGCACTAATTACACACATTACACTAAATTTGCATAATATTTTTGCACTGCATATATTATGCCGCATTGCTAATATTTACTTGGTACCACTTAGAACACAAACAATTGAAAACATTAATTTTGCTTGTGTTAAAATTTTAAAATTAAAGGAATTTTAATAATTTTAGACGTGATAACTGCAGCTATATTCATTGCATAGTTGTACCAACCATGAATGGGTCGGCTCGACCGGGGAAGGACCACACTCTTTTTTTTCTGAAAGTGTATGTTGTTGGCCCTGCGGTTTTTACAGTTTCATCGAAATAGGAAGGAGGAGGAGGAGTTGCGAGCTATTGAGTGCAACGATTCTGTTGCCGACTGCAGTGCCGAGGCACCCCGGCCCCTGCTTTCGGAGTGAGATGCCTCTTGCAAGGGAGGGGCTTGATGTGATCCAAGGGTCCCTCAGAAGGAGGTACGAACCTTGGCTTGAACTACCATTGTAATGTGGGAGACGGGTCGCAAAACTAAAATGCCCCGTATTACGGGTACTGAACCTCGTGTAATAGGTGTGCCTGTGACCTTTCGTTCGCCGGCGAACGCCACGCTCTATCAAAATATCAACGTAGATAGCAGTTTAATGCTGCTTTGTTGCATATGGTGAGTGTAGAAAACCGGAGATTCTTTTTACTGGAAAAGCGGCGTTCCATCTTAGTCCTCACGGCTGACGACGCATCTGCATTTTGATTCGCAAACGAGGATAGATGTAGATGTCTATGAGCCACAACAACCACTTACCATCAGGTGGACTGTGTGCTTATGCTATAAAAAAATGTAGAAATAAAGAAATAGTAAAACTACATTACAGTATTTTATAGTTGTAATAAGTGTTATATAAAACAATAATACACAATAAAGACTTAATAAAGCATTACTTTATTCCTCAAAGTTATAGTTTATCATATAAATTCAATTCTTATAAAAATAATTTTTATAGCAACACAGAACTTACTTCAGAATATGGTTTAAAATAAACTGAAAGTAATAAGTATAAGCCATCTGTTGCAGATTCCATCCTGGCCCATAACCAGAAGATTGCTCTGCTTATCTTATTGCTACAGAAATACTTTCTGTTGAGAATTTTCTTCGATTAAATTGCGGTGTAGTAAATGAATTATCTCAAATCTGATTTTGTTATTTCCTATGTTTGAAATACCTTTAACCAAATTAAACCTTAAACTAGGTTTCTTATTTATGCTCGACGTCTCGGAAGGAAAGTAGCTAAAGGTTTGGTTGCGACCTGTGACACTGCGGGTTTCGGGATCGCATAATAAAATTCTAGTGTAAGAACAACAAATATTTTATCCACAAATACTCTTATATATATATATATATATATATATATATATATATATATATATATATTAAGTGCTAATTTTCTAAGTTATCAACGGTAAAGGAAACCATCGTGTGTGTATGTCTGAGAAATAAAATTTTTTTTCTACGTCAGGAAGGCCTGCACTCTGAATCTCTGTAATTTCTTCACTTATTGCATCTGAGCCATTTAATGTACACACGTACGTGTTAATTTAAGCGATTTTTCGTTAAATTTTTATATTAATAGTTTCTTGTAAAAATGCAAACATTTTATGTTTAAAAAGTAAGGGTGATTAATGAACACACGTTCCATCAGATGGTAAGTGAATTATTTAGCCTGAACATTTATATCTATCATCTAATAAGAATTAAAATTTAAATGCTTCGTCATCTCTGAATACTAATAGGGGGTGTCTCCGTACCAGTAAAAAGCCTCTCCGGTTCTTGTCACTTACCATACAGAATTACTTACATAGCAGCATTATGCCCTTTGTAATAAATATTTCGAAAGAAAAGAACAAGAAAAGAGCGCTTATCTCCTGACGAGTTACACGTCCTCAAATGCGATTATTTTGCGAATTAGTAATATTCAAATATGTTTTCGTAACGCACCATTTTTTTTACTCAATCATAGCGCATTTATTAATAAGTTAAACAAAGAACGAGGCAAGCTTGGATAGGTCTGAATAGGAACAAACACGCGCATACTATTACGTTTTTAATTACACACGTATTGTTTGTTTGCAGGAGGCACGAGTGAATGGGTTGGTAATTATCGATAAGTTTAATACAACTCCACCAACATGAGAATAACCTTTATAAGATAATATATCCCTACATTTTAATTATTATCATCAATTCGAAAATAATACACATAATATACAAGGCACCCATCACGATGTGGGGGGGGGGGGACTACCTACAGATAAAAATTGTTAATTTTTATCGGAACAAAATTTGACCATGGGTGCCATAGTTGCCACGCTTGGCAAGCGGGTTGGCAACCGCAGCTTTTTATTTTTAGTCGTTATTAGGAAGACGCTGCTGCCCATTTCCTGATTTGTTTTCCCTTGTCGCCTCTTAGGTCACCAACGGAATGATATGGGGTGGTGGATATTCTTACACCGCCACTAGACGGAGAGGTATGTACGGATCATGCCAATGGCGTGATAGTTTATGTATGTAAGCATAAGAATATGCTAGATGCAGTAGAGACGAAATTTTCCAACAGGTCCAGTTCCAGTTGATTAGTTACTTAAATTTCGGTTATCACTAGAATGATATCATAATTCTTATGGTTATTTTAATGACCCTTTGGCTTAGTGTACGTTTTTGTACATGGTAGAGCCATGCTGCAGCTATATTAATAGGATAGTTGTAGCAAGAATGGGTCGGCTCGACCGGGGAAGGACCACGCTTTCACAGAATACCAACGTAAAATAGCAGCTTAATGCTGCTGTGTTCCGTTCGGTGAGTGTAGAGAACCGGAGAACCTTTTTACTGGAAAAGAGGCATTCTATCTTAGTCCTCACGGCTGCCGACGCATCTGCATTTAAATTCGCAAACGAGGATAGATGTAGATGTCTATGGGTCACAGCAACCACTTACCAACAGGTGGAATGTGTGCTCGTTTGTCACACTTATTCTATAAAATAAGTTCTTAAACGTTGGCTTTTGATTTTTATTAAAAGTATTTTTGTACCCTTTTAAGTGGAATAAGGCACATCACAATCTCAATGTCGTACAAGAAAATTCTAGCCTAAAGGGCTACTCACGGGTGGAATTTTTTATACAAATTTATAAAGGACCACCCCTGAATATAGCCTTTTTAGTAAATGAAGAATCATAAAAATTGGTTTACAATTGACGAAATATCGCGTAACTTACATACAAAATAATAACATAAAGTCGAATTGTAAAACTCCTTTTTTGATTTTGATTAAAAATAAGATTATACTGTGATATACTCGTACAATCAAAGAAAGCATCAGACTAAAATAAAGCTCCGTTAAAATACACCTTGTTATTGTTCAAATTATGAACTTATTTTACACAAGATAAGTCTTACACATACGTAACATACATATACTAGTATATCGGAAATTAAAGATAATAATAATTTCATAAAACTTTCAAAAATCTTTCCGGTTTTCAAAATAAACTCAAAAAACAAAATATATATAATGTATACCGTAAGTTCCATATACTTCCAGAAAACAACTGAGAAATCTAACGCTGCAGTATAAGTTTATGACAACGGTATTATTACAAAATATTTACTCTAACAGAGATTATGATCAACAAATTTAATTGGAGAGGCATATAAGCGTTTATTACTTCAAAGCCAATTTGTTATTTATTATATTATATAAACCAAACACTGAAATAATAGTACCATAACTCATATAAATGTATAATGCTATAGAACTCCGGAAAAGCTCTAAGGAACCTAATAGAAACAAAGTTATATTTCACGTCTGCCAACACGATCGGGACTGAGCGTCTGCACAAATATTTGCGCCGCTTACCGCGCGCTTGTTAAAACTACTTGAAGCGATAACGTGCAAGTTGAAATTGCGTTAGCCTTTTCACATTAATACCGCCATACTTTGTTATTTTTACTTCTTGCAATAAAACGATGTCAATAAAGAATACACAAATATGACAAAACTAAAGGGCAATAAATTAAGAGTAAAAAAACTTTTTTTAAAACAAGCTTTTATTTAAATGCGCTAAAAAGAATGAAATAAACTTTTCCTTTAAAACTTTTACTACCAACTTATAACGTCATTACACAATTTATACGATATAAAAGCTTATCGCGAGATTTAAGTACTCCTATTTACTTAGTTTGAATTTTTTTTTAAAATTAAAATCAATCAGATCCTACTCATTTATCTACACAGGTATCTACGCATGTAGTCTGTCTTCGGTCGGTAAAATTTGACGGTCTAAAGGTCTGGTGAATGGTGCCATTGGACATATTATATATATGGCCCTGCTTACTACATACTACAGACTCGAACAATTTGACCTCAATATCATTATCGAGGATTCCAAAAATCAGTACACCAAACTTTCAGACGGATTGGAGTAATGGGGTTTATGTTCACCATCTAATATTTTTTAACTCGCATTCGTTTTCTCAGCAAGTCTTTTCATTTGATACCCATATTGTAGGAAAGCATAAATTTAGTCCGCCATCTTTAGAAGCCCGCCATATTGAATTTAGAGTGACGTCACTTTATTTTTCGGGTTATACTCAGCATGTCTTCTCATTTGATTCTCATATTGCAGAAAAGCATAAAAAATTGTCCGCCATCTTTAGAAATCCGTCATATTGGATTTAAAGTGACGTCTCTTTATTTTTTGAGTTATACTCAGCAAGTCTTTTCATTTGATGCACATATTGTAGGAATGCATTAAAAATAACTAGTCCGCTATCTTGGGTGTTCTGTCATGTTGGATTTAGAGTCACGTCACATAGCTAACCATGCATTGTCATCCAAACTTAACGTGTATACAAAATTTCAGCTCAAGTGGTTGAAGATATCTGCTTTAAAATTGAGTTGCAAGATTCCTCCCAAACATACATAGTTACATTGCAAGTTAAATAAAAGCTTTTAAAAAAACAAAACAGCTTACATAATATAAATTTCTGAGCTGAGCTGGTAGTTTTATTTTCTGAAAGAGTTTGGTTTAAAAAGAGCTAGCCTCAGTGTACCAGTGTATGATGGTAGAGCCTAGCATGTCCTCAAATTATGTAGAAAAATTTAATTATTTTTTACATTTTAAAAAGGACTAATAATTTCCATATAAAAGCTTTTAAAGTCGATGGTAAGACATAGTATTTCAGAAAAAGAGGACATCCACGACTTTTTCTGCCACCAGGGCGGCGCCACTTAAAAGTTAGGTATAATATTTGACAGATTTCATAGCGGGGAAGTTAATTTTTTCGAAAAAGGTAAAAGTTATCGTATCTTTATGTACTATATATTAGTACATATATATAGTGTAGTATTCTTTATGTAGCTATAATTTGTATTAATAACAATAAAAATAATTAAACCAAAGCAGATATTCATAAAATTAGAAAAATTAAAGAAAAGTTAAAAATGTGGAAAAAAATTTAAGAGCAAACCACTGACGCATTGTTTTGTGCATTAATATAATACTCTAGTAACTGATAAACTTTTATTAAAAAACAACTTCTCAATTAAATTAAATTGTGTCTGGTGAGGCAAAAAAGCCCTCATTAGAAGCTATGCAGAAATTGTTTTATTACTTTTAGTTTTGAAGTCAGTTTTTACTGTTTTTAAAGTTAATTTTAGCCCCTTTCAGAGGACTAAGAAATATCACAAGTTCAAGGTAACAACAAGAATGTCTTTTAAATAGTTGTATTGAAACTTCATGTCCTGAAATAAACGCATTAAATGTTGTTTCTTTTGTTTTTACAGAGAAATGCAATTACGTCTTTGTTTTATTATTCCCAATATACAAGAATATTATATTCTCATTATAAAACAACATTTTCCGCAAACATTGCAAGAAACATGGAAAAGTTGAGATTTGAGTTTGATGTGAAACCAACAGCGGATGGAAAATCAAACATCGTTAATTTTCCATCGAATAAAAGTAACATTTTTTTTAGGGAATGGTAAAGAGTCCGCATTGCGGGTTGGTGAACTTTAAATTATCCCAAAACTATATCTCTTATTCTCACATATAAGTCCTTACTTCTTAGCATGAATTGCAATTAATAATTCAATTGTCCAAACGGGGATAGAAATTAAAAAGCTCGCGTGGTATGAAGTTTAAGCGGAGCTCTTAGCCCCTGTGCTACTCCGCTACGACAGCATAAAAGTCTTTTTAGCCTTTGCAATAGTTATCTCTTACTACATAGAGACCGAAATAACCTGATTGATTCTCTTACGCCGTCACTCGGTTTTTATTTGGTAATCTTTAAGTTGGACAGGTAAAAATGTTATAAAACTAAACAAAAATATTTTACAAAATACAAGAATAAAGCTTAAGGAAACAGAAGGATGCACTAGATAAAAGCAATAAACATTTAATAGCCGCAGAACGCTTTAGTGTTTTCTGTAATGGTTTTCATAAGCTATTACTAGCAATAAGTATTGGCGTGCGTGCTCGAATAGAGCCAATAAATTGTAAAGAAAACTCGTATGTGACATTAAGCTACATCTCATAAAAGATTTTCATTGCAATTATCTGTACAATATTGTTATTTTTTGTCTGAGATTTCTCTATGCAATCAAATCGGTAAAGGAGATAGATAACCTAACGGCACTTACCAAAACAGACATATGAATTAATAATCTATATTATTAATGAGAGAGTTATGTTGAAAAAAAAATGGGATGACGCCTTACATGGTAGAGCCATGCTGCAGTTATATTATGGTTATCGCACTAATGAGTGACCGCGACCGGGGTAGGAAAATGCTCTCACAGAAGCTTACACAATATAAATTTCTGAGTTGGTTGTTGTACTGTGTTTCCCCATATGGTGAATGTAGAGAACTGGAGACCCTTTTTACTGGAAACGAGGCATTCCTCCTCAGTCCTCAAGGGTGATAACGTATCTGCATGATGATTCTTAATTGAGGATAAATGTAGATGTCTATGTGCCACAGCATCCATCCATCAGATGGACTGTGTGCTCGTTTGTCACCCTTATTCTATAAGAAAAATGCACCATAATAATTGTTATTAAACTTGTATTTCATATAAGATATACATACTTATAATATAAAATCTCGAGCACAACGAAAAATATACATGCCGCTTGAAAATAGGCTTTAGATGGATCAAACATGAAAATGATAAAATTAAATCGCTAAATCCAGTGCAATGTCACGATCATGTCGTGTGGAAATGAGCTTTAGTGAATTTGTTATAGAAATTCCAACCGCATAGTATTCATTCCAAACATTATTATGGACTGAAAACTATCCCAGAAGTTAATTTGATACTGTTTTAGTAAATATATAATATATAGTTAATATTCATAGGTTAGAGCTACGTAATTGCTTTAACAGAACAACATAAACTGCTATTGACAATTTTTAATTAAAAAGTTTTCTTTTTCTTCTTGTTTATTTGTACAACTAACTTTTATAAGTAAGATTTCTTTTAAGAGCAAACTAAGTTTCCTTTTACAATGTCGGGTTTAAATATTTATACAGTTTTTAATGTATAGCAATACGCCCCGGCTTCTCCTGGGTACGATCTATTAATTTGGCCTTATTTCGATAAGGGGGCGTCCATTAAATACGTGAAGCGGTTTTGGCGATTTTTCTACCCTCACCCCCTACCTGATGAGATATCATGAGATTATGCCTCGACCCTCTCACCCCTCCTACCCAAATCTCACGTGAAATTTTTCAAAATGCGTATTTTTATTGTAAATACGTCTTTGTGCTTGATTGCGTTGGGTTTAGTTAAAAAAATGCTTAATTGTAGAGTTTGCTTACACGCAATAAATATTGTTGTGTAGGATTTAGCCTTATTTTACTTAATTTAACCCAATTTCCTAGAAATTTTACGCCTTTTCTTGCGGAAAAAAAAATTAATGTGATATTTGTCGAGACGTTTCCTCTCCCTCGCGTGAGACTGAGTGAGAATTTGGCTATAAAATCGATCTTATTTATGTGGGAAGTACGTATCGAAGGAAGACCTAAGAGCATCTACATTCATTTCACACTTATAATTACTTTGTTTACTGTGGTTATAATTTTCTCAACGGCTGAATAAAGTGTTCCGATTACGGTGTAAACAATGTTATAGGAAAAAAAAAAACAAAAATAACATCATCCCTGCCGTGAACGTTTGAACCATTATTTACATAAAGTAAGCAAGAGCCGAACTCTCATGCGGGTCATAGTTGGGGCAATAAAATATGTAAACACACAAGTTTCTCTTTTATCCATTTCTTTTTATAAACAATATTAAAAAGAAAATAAACAACACTTAACATTCGGTGGGGTTTCAATAAGTAAGTTTTAATTTTACCATAAGTAATTTAACTTTTACTAATTTAAAATGAAATATAAAATATTAATTCAAACATTAAAACCTATAAATTTCTACCGCCAAACATAGGCTTAACTTATGGCAAAAACTATGAGTTTTCCTCACATGAGAAAAACTCATAGTTTTTGCGATAGTTGCCGCACTTGGCCGGCAGATTGGCAACCGTAGTTTTTATTATTATTTTGTGTTGCTATCAGGAAGATGCTGCTGCCCATCTCCTGTTTTAGTTCCCCACTGTCATCTCTTGCAACATCCACTGGAAGACTTGGGGTAGTGGATATTCTTACACCGCCACTACACGGTTATATCAGACAAGATAATTTAATATTAGACACGTTAATAAAAATTGCTGGAAATCGTTTTAAATATAATTCCTTGATTATTTTATAAAAGTTGTTTTGCTGTTGCTTATAGGTATGTTGATTATGATTATTATTGAATAATACGATTTAAATAAATCGCCGCACTTGCTTCTTGTATAAGATGTAAAAAAAGAATTCGTTCAATTGCATACACGACCTTTAATGATGCTTTATTAATTGTTTATTTTGTATGTACATTAGAGTAAAAAACGAGAACAACAAGCACATAGGCAAATTGATGCTGTGGCCCATAGACACCCACATCAATCCTTAATGAAAAATCATAATACAAATGCGTTGTCAATCTTTCGTACCAAGTTGTGATACCTTATTAATTCTACAAAGTCTCCAGTTTTACCATACCATCCACACCATCTGGATGATTGGCGGTTCACCACTATGCGATTTAGAAGAAGTTTTCTTCCTCACACAACTTAACTGTGGAATCAATTACCACCAGCGATTTTTCCTTTTATTTATTTGTCTTAGGGACAAATAAATAAAAGGAAAAATCCCTTCCGCTCCACCCACAGCGAAAGGCGTCATTAGATGATTTTCCATCCGCAAAAAAAAAAAAAAAAAAAAGGGACCTTCAAGAGCTTATTCCTTTTTAAAAGTCCGGCAACGCATCTGCTATTCCCCTGGTTCCTCTGGTGTTGCAGTTGTTCATGGGCGGCGGTAGTCACTTACCATCAAGTGAGCGCACGCTCGTTTGCCACCTCTCCTATAAAAAAAAAGTTTTCGACACTTATCGTAATACAGCAACGTATTGCTGTTTAGTTAAGCTGGTATTCTATGAAAGCGTGATCTATTCCTGGTCCAATCAATCCATTCGTGCTGCTATGAATATCATATTATCAAAGTTACAATATATATATATATATGCTGAAGTGGAAGATTTATATAATAGTGAGATTTATATAATCTTTTGGAGGCCTAAGGCTCTTTTTGGATTCCTTACGAGTGCTTTTTGCGACAGACTCTTAAGCTGGCACCATACGTCATACGGCAGACGTTGTTTAGAGTTTCACTTCGAATCCACTCCGGACTTTTAACTTTTTACATATATATTAATAGCTTGAACACACCACCACCTATCGGATAGTGGATAATAGCAGAGCTATCATCTCGAGAAAATAAATATAATATGTATATATGTCATCAATAGGCCAATCCGTTCGTAACTTATTATATCATATATTTCTATCTTCTTAAAAGCGGCAACAAATCTAGCATTCATGCTAATCGTGAAATATATTATGATCCGTATCCTTAGTAACGCAACAAGGAAGTAGGCTATGTACGTATATGTAGCAATAATCGCCTATACAAAGTAATAGACGGGAGGTATGCGGGTTATCGCGTTTAGTTGACAAAATAATGGGGCGTGCGAGGTGGGAAACATGTGTCGACGACGGTCGAAGATGAAAGAGGTGTTTACACTATAATATACGGAGGCGACATGTAAACATTTTATTTTTGCAATATTACTTAAAAACGATTATTGAAAATACCGTTATGGGTTCGAAGACTTGAGAAAACTATTATCATTATTGCATTTACGTTCAAAATAAATTCCCACCGATGCAAGCACGCTGAAACAATATTTTATAAACAAGGAATTGTTTGAAAATTTTCAGTGTTAATTTGAACAATTTTATATAAATCTAATGTATAAAAATTAATGTTTGTTTATACGTACGTTATATGCGCTGCCATACTGTTTCTCGGATTTTGCTAAAACTTTGTCAACTTACTGCTTGCACTTGGGCGAAGGTTATATATATAGTTCAATCAACTTACAGTAGGTGACGCATGTACCGTACGGACAAATTTATTTGAAAGTCATATGCATTATAGTTCCTAATTAAACAATATAACTCTTCCTTTAAAACTATATTTACACAATTATTTCTACCAGTTGTGAATAAAAATTTATTTGTCAATCATTATTATTATCATTACTGAAAGCATTTTTTATAGAAAGGTGATAAACGAGTCCACAGTCCACCCGATGTTGAGCGGATTCTGTAGTCTACATATCTATTTTCGACTAAGAATCATAAATGAACTACAAACATTAAATGAAGATCAGTTGACATCTCTGAAGACTAAAATGAGATTCCTTATTACCAGTAAACACGGTCTTTGATTTTTGTCACATTATAGCAAAAACAACAGCATTAATCTGCTTATTCATACTGGTATTCAATGCGAGCGTAATCCTTTTCCAATCAAGCCGAATCATTCATGCTACAACCATATTATAGCTGCAGCGTGGGTCTACTACTTATAAAAATATAGATTATATTTAATAAATCTTACAAACATTCTCAAAAGATTGGACGTATGATTTGTATTTGATTCAAAGTATGCGGCTGAATGCCGATCGCGTATCATCCATGTGTTCCAACACTTAATCCAACGAGATTAAGTTCACTTTTCGCTTTTCCTTGTAATAAGTGGCGTTAAATGTGGAAAACGTGTTGGGTTAGAGCGGGATTTTGTAAGGCATAAAAAAGAAACTCGAACGAGAAAGCATACTGTCTAGGGAATGAGAGAATTATGCAATAAAATTTTATTTCTTTCAGTATTCGAAAGGATAGATGACGAGAAAATATGCTACAGAGATATAATATGAATAAAATAAGTGAGTACTGTTTTTATAGGCTTTTTATTTGCTAAATATTAATGATATTGAGTGTATATTATGTTATAGCTAAAAGCCGATGTGGACACAATCAGGTTTAGCTGATTACCACTAGGTTGGTTCCATTCCTTCCTTATAATATTCTACTGCTGAACATAGGCATCCGCTGTAGATTACCTCATAAGGAGGATTTTGGCATAGGTGCCGCGTTTGGTAGGCAGGTTGGCAACCGTAGTTTTTAATAATGTTATGAGGAAGATGCTGCTGCCCATCTCATGTTACAGTTTCTCTTTGTCACCGCTTACGACACCCACGGGACGAAATGGGATAGTGGATTTTCTTACACCGCCATTATATGCTTGTCCGTATAATGGTGGTGTAATATTATTAAAAAATAAATTTTATTATCAGAAATTATAATCGTAATTAATTAAATCGTTCAAGTGCATGATATGCACAGTTATTGTTTTGTAAAATTTTGTGACAGACAGACAGTTTCGCAAAATTTAACACGGACCCTGCAAAGACGTTTATCCTACTGAAAATTTACTATTTGTGTTTTTCGATCAAATATTGTTTAAGTTTCATCACAGAAATCATTTTTAAAAATATAATATTAATAAGCATTTATTTACATGACATTGAAATATTATATACAATATTAAAAAAGCTATAATAGAAAATCTAAAACTAATAACTTAAATTGTCGTATAGTACTTATCCCCGTAGTATCGTACAAAGAATAATGACTCCCTTTCTTCGCTGAATAGCTATACTCAGCCTTTGGGCGAGAAAAGAACCAGCTCTCTTTTAACTAGCAGGTACGACCAGTCGCGGATACAGTGGCTTTAGGAACTTCACTGTATGGACCAATAGTTTCTACAGCATATGGTACAAATATGTAGGCATTTCTCAGAGACTCATATTTGTGCCACTTACTTAGTTCAGCTGCCTCTGATGCTCCCCTGCATCTAAACCAGGTGCCCCTGACAAGAGAGGCTGCCAAAGTGTCTACGGAAGTAGCATCCACATTAGGGCTTTACCTCTCTCCCCAGGAATCATTGTCATACCGTCGGGTCTCATGACATCGTCTCTAAATATTCCACACGGCTCTAAATCTAGGGAATACATTTGTTGCGACAAGAGCTTGTCGTATAATATCGTTTGAAGGACAGTGCCGTGAAAACCTAAAAATATATAAACCGACTTTAAATTTTAATTTTAACTAGCAATTCGCCCCGGCTTCACACTGTTGATTTCTGAGTCTCGACAAAAAAGCCACTTACAGGGTGCAATTGATCTAAATCATTCTCGAATCAACTTAATCACACACACAAAATTTCATCAAAATCGGTCCAGCCGTTTAGGAGTTCAGACATACACACGGACAGAAGAAATATATAATATTTGATGTGAATGTATTATACATAAAAAGTTATCTCTTGAGTCATTCTGTATGTAAATGAAAAGCGCATTAAAATCAGTTGCGTGATTTAAAAGACATAAGCGTACAGACGGCGCGAAGCGACATTGTTTTATACTAATTATAAGTATAAGAGAAGACTAGACCACTGAGTTATACTTAAAATTGGCAAAATTATCTATCTAGATAAACCTTGAAAGTATTTAGTATATATAAATACAATATGTTGTCCAAAGCATTAGAGATATTCCACCAACAACAAAAGTATTTCTACTCATTTCATCGGTTTCTATGGTAACTCCCTCGGTTCGGTATCCTTTTTTTATTTTTCATTAATATATTAATTAAAATAATACAGCATTAATTATACGCCATAGTTTTGTTTTCTATACCTAACCTAGTATCATGTGCAAGTGTTAATTAACCTAAATAACATTGGTAAGCATTCCTTCACAAGGCTGTTTTCTCAATAAATCGTTTATCGACAATTTAACGGGTCGTAAAGTATTCACAACAAGCTTCCTTCTATTCCTTGCTCTTAAAGTGGAATGTAAAACATGCCTTATTTACATAAACTCCATTTTATGGTTAGCTTCAACTTTCTTTGTTTCAGTTGTAGTACGAATCTCTTAAAAGGCATTGATCTCATCAACATCATTACAAACCTTCATAAGCACAGTCTAGTTTAGTCTGGTTTCTGTGATGTTAATGCTGTTAGCCTATGCGGCTCTTACAGCTTCAACGAACTCACTTGTCTCGTTCGTTTACGGTAATCTTAGAGGGGGGGGGGGGGGAATAATATTGTGTTCAGTTCTGTGATCACATTAACATAACGTGAGTTATCTAACGGCCGTCCGAACAGGGTGTGGTGGGCCCCGGCTCTGACGGCTGACTCGTATTGTTCGATGTTGATGATGATGATGTCCAGAGACGCGAGTGTACAGTGTTACTCTACTTACGGTTGCCGATACCAGAAAGCCAGGAAGTAGAGTAAAGTTACGCTCAAACATACTTTGCACCACAACAAGCGTCCGATACACTTCACAACAACACAGTGAGACCGCTGTCTCCCGGGACGGAGTGCTTCGTGCACCATAGTGAGAACACCAAGGCAGCAACCAAACACAGAGCACCAAGCAAGAAAGCAAGGCGGTGTGTAACGATTGTTAATCTTGCGCATGAGCTAAGAGAGTGGAGTGACGGGCGTGAACTCGACCGATACGTCCGGAGTCTACAGAGCCCAAGAGCAGAATGACTCACTGCGCTGTCATAAGCACACTGCTTGCTTCTTGCCACTAAACACGGTCCTGTCGGATGGTGTTTGATCTGCATCCATTGCCATCTTGCTTATCTTACAAATTTGTCAATCCATTTAATTATACTTACTTACTTACTTATCTTCACGCATAATCCCTGACAGGGTAGCCAGAGAGAACAGTTCGCCAAGTGTCACGATCCTTACATACCTCTTTCGCTTCTTTCAGATTCATTATCTTCTTCATACATGCACGTCTAGGTATCCGAGTACTCTTGACCCTCCCCTCTTCGAGCAATTTGCTCACATGGTCTTCGAAAGTTAGTCTCGGTCTATCTCGACACCTTTTAATGTTTACTTTCGCTCTATATATTTTCTTCACTTGCCCAAACCATCGAAGCACGCCCTTATCAATTTTTGTGATAAGGTCATCTTTCAAACCTGCCATATTGCGAATCTCTTCGTTTCGCTTTCGGTCGGCCATGTTAACGTCGCACATTTTACGAAGAGATCGCATCTCCACTGCATTCAACTTACTTTTATGCTTCTTCTGGCATACCCATTTAATTATGATTTGAAATATTCTTAACTAAATATAGCTTAGTCCCTGTATTTTCATATTTTATCCAATATGATATTTGCGTGGAAAATAAAAGATAGCAGAAAATTAGTGATATTAATAGCACATAGGGGTGCGGGTGCTATTACCACTACAAATTTTCCCGTAATTTATTTCAATTAAGCATAAAATTCTTGTGTTGGGAGTGGTACACGACAGTATTCTCTTACGAATTCCAACCCACGTCCTTTAAGTTTTCTAGTCCCTGTCTACGTACCCATTAATCTATTGTCGCTTATAAGATATTATTTTTATAGGGCTGGGCTTACACCTAACGACCTCAGTAGTATATTGAAAATGGTCACGATGATTGACTCTCCACTAGAAGGAGTGACGAATTAAATAGGCATGCTTACTGTACTAGCGGTGTAAAAATATAATACCCTATTATTTATATTCATTTACATTTAAGTCATTAGAAGAGGCAGAGGAAATCAAAATAGGACATAGGTGGCAGCGTCTTCCTATTAACAACTAAAAATAAAATAAACTACAGTTGCCAACTCACCTGTTGATCACGTAACTATGTAAATTTATGGGCTATTATGCAATCTATGCCTTTTGTTAAGCTGTAACGGCAACTTAAGGAATAAGATGACTTAAGTCCGTGGTTGATGGTGTGGATTCTGATGCAGATAACAAATAATCACTATGTAAACAATATTACACATATTGTTTACATAGTGATTATTTGATAATGCTCTAAGCGTTGGCTTAAACTTCATGGCACACACGCAGCTCAGTTTGGAACCCCCCCAGTGCCAATATAATTGTTGATTGCACGGTGAACATAATTGTTCCATAAACTACTCAGAAATAAGAGGAGGCTCTTTATTAGTATAGAGGCTGTAATTTTACTACTTACTACAACTACTTACTGCTTTATTAAATGATTGATGTATTTAAATTATTTTAACATGACAAAGACTTGGTGAAACTTGTTACTTACAGAATTTTCAGTTTAAGTTGTGTTTTCTCTGTGGATGTAATGAAATATATAACGAGTATAATTGAATAGCTGGTAAAGATAAAAAATAAGTACAGTATCAGTAGAGTATTTATCTTTTTCAATGTTTGTGGTAAACTACTCATCTGTCTTATTTTGTATGTGGAAGAGCCAAGCTGCAGCTAAATTATGGTCGTAGCGCGAATGGGCCGGCTCGACTGGGGTATGATCACGCTCTCACAGAATACTAGCATAAAATAGCAGCTTAATGATACTGTGTTTTATATGATGAATTTAGAGAACCTGATACCCTTTTTACTGGAAACGAGCTTGCACTTGCACTTGCACTTGCAGGTATGCCTCGATAGAGAACGACGAACTCTATCCAGGCATACCTGCAAGTGTAGATATCTGTGGGCCACAGTATCCATTTACAATCAGGTGGACTGTGTGCTCATTTGTCATCCTTATTGTATAAAAAATTGTCTATAAGTCCGTCTAGATTGGTACTACCTTCTTATTTTTAATACTTTCAAACAGCAGTACACCCATTGCTCTGTTCTAGTTTGAAGGAAACAACGGAAAACAGGGGCCAAAATTCTACTACTAAACTTCCCTGTGGTTTACCTCACTAGGGAGATATTTGCAACATCATTTTTTTAAAATTATTTAGCGCTTTTTTTCATCACAAATATGCTGCTGCCCTGTTCAAGTTTAACTCTGTCGCCTCATACGATATCCACGGTATATCCACATTTTTCAGACCATATCACTTTACGACATACATCTGCATCATTCCATCATTTTGCAATATCTCTATTATTTAAATGACAGTGAATTTTAACATCATTTCTTATAATCCACTATTACGACAACTGTGAGATATTTTGTATTCTCGTGTAGTATCGTGAATCGTTTTTGGTATTGTATTAACATTTCAACATGTATTTTAAATTGCTTAAGCATTATAATATATGCAATCTCACGGCCGATTAACTGTTAATGACTCTTAACTTTCATTTTATTTAACAACTACTAATAGAAGACAAATGTTTACTTAGAAAGCAAATCTGATAAGTTGAAGCAGAGCAAACTTTACTTGAATAGATATTAGCCCGTTGCATATTCATCTAGGTTTAATTTTCGAAAACAAAAAACAAATTATAATAATATAAAATTAGGTTACCGATAAAAGTATTTTATCCCGAAGGTGAACAATACCAACAGGCAACTATAGGAAAGACCAGAAAAACCTCATGACCTATAATCATCTATCTCGTTTATACATTTATCTCATTTGAATCATCGATTATCACCATGGAAGGTAAGTCAATGTTGTGATCTATAAACTTATAATAGCTATCATTGAATAAAAATCAAAATACAGATGCGTTGTCACCCCTGTAGAGAAAGATGGAATGCTTAGCTACCAGTAAATATGGCCTCCGGTTCTTGTCAATCATGCGTCATACAAATATAGAATTCAACTGGGATTTGATTAGCTTTTTATAGAAAAGGGGGCAAACGAAAGTGGGGCTCATTTGATGATGACTGCCGCCACCTATGAACATCCGCAATACCTTAGAAGTTGCAGGTAATAAGACGCCCTTTTAAAAAGAAAAATACTCTTTACTTAAATATTTCTAAGTGGCATCGGTCCAGAAAAAAAACTGTCGGTATCAGTAAAGTACACAATGTGTTCGTGCGCGTTAGTAAATTCTTAGAAAAGCTCATGTGGTTTGGATGCTAGTTTAGTATTGTTATAGCAAATACCGTTTTGATTTTCATTATAAACATTTGTCATTGGTATGTTGTCGTTCATGTGGTTAGTGTGATCGAAATAAGAATGTATGTATTTCTATGGTAACATTCGACAGTAAACAATACACTCAATTGTATTTTCCTCGAACGACTTTGTTAACCGCAAAATGTTCCACTGAACATCGTTAGCTGTCCGATCGGTGATATACACGAGTTTGTTTTAATGACGTTAAACAGATACTTGAATATAAATACATTTACATGAAGCTACTTGAATATCTTTATATATAAAAATTACGTGTCACTTGTTTGTCCGCGATGAATTCCTTACCTACTAAACTGATTGCAATGAAATTTTACACTGTGTGCAGTTTGGCCCAACTTGAGAGATAGGATGCTTTTTATCTCTATAAGTGACCCTCAATATTTTTTATTACCAATTTAATAATTTTTACAGGACACAGGGTCATCGGAGAGGGCAGAACAACGTCTGCCTGGTCAGCTAGTAGCTTTATAAAATTTAAGAAATGTTGTCTTAATAAAAAACCAAGCAACCTCATTTTTTTATCTCATTGAAGCAAATGAGAACAATAAGCTTGATACCGAGCTTCCCTGATGGATTGCCTTATAGTAGCTATAAGGTGAATAAGGTGATCGCCACCATGCTGGTTATATGAAAAATCATTTAAAAATTGTATAAACGAAATTATTGTTAAGTGAAATATGTTTGAAAAAAAAAGTCCCGCTGGGTTTCTTGCTGGTTCTTTCCAGGACAGAGGTATATGTATTATGTAATAATCAATATTTAATAAAAAAATATTCTATTTTATTCTATTCTATATTTGCCACGCCTGGCAGGCGGGTTTGCATCTCATTTATTTTATTATTTTGTGTTCTAGCAAGAAAATACTGCTGCCCATCTCCTGTTTCAGTTTCCTTTTTTTTTATAGAAATAGGGTGACAAACGAGCACACAGTCCACCTGGTGGTAAGTGGTTGCTGTGGCCCATAGACATCTACATCTATCCAGGTTTGCGAATCAAAACGCAGATGCGTTGTCACCCGTGAGGACTAAGATGGAATACCTCTTTTCCAGTAAAAAGGGTCTCCGGTTCTCTACACTCACCATACGAAACACAGCAGCATTAAGCTGTTATTTTACGCTGGTATTGTGTGAAAGCATGGTCCTTCCCCGGTCGAGCCGACCCATTCGTGCTGCAACTAAATTATAAATATAGCTGCAGCTTGGCTATACACGTACCTTTTGTTGCCATTTATGACACTCACGGGATGATATAGGGGAGTGGATACGCTTGTGTATATATAGCATATTATTATTGTTCATTCTAACTATTATTATACACACAATGAACATAGCCGACGTAAATAAAGAACATATAATTTGTGTATGTTTAAATTAATACATTTTTAGCTACTTTTTATTTTTATTTCTTTTTTATTATATAAAAACGAATCTTTCATGAAAATAATTATGTACAGACACGTGCTCATCTTACGTAAAGTTCAGAGGTTTAAACAATATTAATTAAGTTTAAGGATAAAATTTCATAAGCTAACAGTATGTTTACATTAGTAGTTTGTGAACTTGTATTAATTATTTTTTTTTAATATTAATGAAATATTGATTTCTTTTTTTATATCTGATAATTTATTTTTTAAGTATATTATATACCTAAGTAGTTAGTTAGAGTTTGTCATAGGATGAGTCCATAACTATACTTGTTTGGTTGTTGTTGAGCTAAAGTCAGACAAACAAAGAGAAAAAGGTTTGGTACAATTTTGTGGTTACATAATTTAATAATTTACAAATAACAATTATTATAATAATACGCCGTGTGTTGGCGGCCTAAATAACAATACGTGGTGTAAGAAGCGACTGTGGGACATGGCAAAAAGATTTTATGGTTTCCGATATAATCAACTCGTTTACAAAATGCGCATCAAATACCCAACCTTGCAACGAGAGAACCGTCAAAGATGCGGACCATCTGGCACTTCGATCGTTAATCCACCTGCAAACTTTGACGATTAAGACGATCCTAACCACAACGGTAGAAGCCCATATCCAGTAGTGGACCTTAAAAGACCGAGGATAATGGTGATGATATACAATACTTATAGCAAGTCTTAAATGTGTAAAAGTTCATCATAATCATTAGAGCCCTTCACAAGCTCTCCCCTAAGGAAAGCTATAAAGCACGGTCCTAAGCCATCGACTTCCTGCATGTATTACCAGGTCGTCACTTTATCTAGTGGGGGGACGCCCTACACTTCGCCTTCAGGTACCAGGCTGCAACTTGAGAACCTTTCTTCTCCATGAGTTATTGATTCTTCGAGCTATTTTGCCGGGATATTGCCACTACAGCTTATTTTTCCGTTTGGCTATGACGGTTACTCTGGTTCTACTGCAGATATCCTCGTTTTTAAGTCTATCGCGCAGAGAAACCCCAAGAATAGCTCTCTTCATAGCTCATTGAGCGACCTTGAGCTTCCTCATACAGCTAGCAGTGAAAGACCATGACTCAGATCCATAGGTGATGATTGACAACACGCACTGGATGTACAATCTTGTTTTGAAGTTTTAAGATATGCCTAACGAGTACATGTGTCATAACCTCCCGAACGCTGCCCAGCCGAGTTAAATCCGTAGATTAAGCTCTCGGTCGAAGTTGTCTTTACCTAGTCGGACTATTTGTTCCAAATAAATATCATCATCATCATCATTACAGCTTTTCACAAGTCCACTGCTGAAACACCCCCAAGGAATGCCACGAAGCATGGCCCTGAGCCACCTGCATCCATCGACTGCCTGCATGTCTTACCAGGTCGTCATTCCATCTAGTGGGGAGTCGCCCTACACTTCGCCTACCGGTACGGAGCTGCCACTCGAAAACCTTTTTTCCCCATCGGCGGTCGGTTCTTGGAGCTATATGGCCGGCCTATTGCCACTTCAGCTTACTAATCCGTTAGACTATGTCAGTTACTCTTGTTCTTATGCAGATATCCTCATTTCTAAGTTTATCACGTAGAGAAACCCCGAGCATAGCCCTCTCCATAGCTCGCTGAGTGACCTTGAGCGTCCTCATATGGTCAGCAGTGAATGACCACGTCTCAGTTCCATAGATCATCACTGGCAACAGGCACTGGTTGTACAAACTCGTTTTCAAGTTTTGACGTATACCTGACGAGAAGATGTGACGTAATTTCCCGAAGACCTGCCCGGCCGAGCTCGACTCGGCTGCCCAGCCGAGTTGAATCCGTCGATCGCCCTCTCGATAGAAGTTGGACTTACCTAGTCGGAATATTTGTCCCAGGTAAATATTTGTCAACAACTTCGAGCTTAGTGCTCCCAACAACTACCGGAATAGGTGTTACGTGGACGTTACACATCATGATCTTTGTTTTATCCATGTTCATCTTAAGACCTATCCATTGCAAGAGACTATTGAGGTCATTGACCATAGAGCTTAGGTCATCCAGCAATTCTTCCTTAAGGACTGTTAAAGTTAACAAACCCTTTAAATAACGTTCCGCACCTCTGATGTTCCCCATCGTTTTTTTTTGTTAAAAAGACGACTGGTATCGGCGCCGTGGTAATTCAGAGGTTAAGTGGTCAACAAATTTTATAATCCGCGAGTAATTCGAGTTCATCTGTGCTGGCTCCATTGAAATCAGTAATTGAAATTTTAAGCGCTATTTTATCACGTGATTTGTAATCAAGGGAAATTTTACGAAGAAAATAACAAAGGAGGAATGAAAGGTGGTTTTGCCTTGCAACTGTATTTTATTTTTTATATATATTGAATTTAGAATTCCTTGTGTTTATTCCGTGACTTATTCGAGATGATATATCAAAAAGTCAGCATTCTTATAGTAGTTATCGGTTTGGGCGAGCTCGTATTCGCGTTGACAGCAAGGCGTTTGCACGAGTGTAACGTGTTGTCAGAGGTTGTGAACATGGACGACGAACTTTTATTTTTAATCGAAAATTCTTACCTAAAGTGGGCGGATGACAAAAAGTAGAATTGTTGTGCACGAAATTAATAAAGAAAGTGAACTGGCAGAGGGGAATAATCATGCGAGGCGAGTCCATTGGGTCGAATGGTCGATCGTTTGTAGCGACAAGTTCAAAATTGTTGATCTTACCTAAAGCCGCGGGTCAATCGCGCGCACTGCCGCTAGTTTGACGTGAACACACACAAATAATTTCATATGTTTGATATTACTCTGCCGCGCACGGTAGTCGCCAGCTTGCCCGTTACTTGCACTGCACCTGCGTTTTTTATGTGACCACTTGCATATAATGCTATGTGTTTGATATTTCGTGACCGCGCTCGCACCGTGTCCACGATTTAACGTGAACAAGCACTAATACAATTGTAAATACTTTAAGATATATAATAGCTATTTATAAAAACGAAATAAAAATCTAAATGACATTCAATAACCTGACGAAGCTGTTTCAATATAAATCGTAGCGTCATTATTGCTTTTTCAAGTGATGTCCCAATTTATACTTAAGTTATTTTGAATGAAAACATGTCAAGGATATCTTAATCAAACATTATGAACAAATTGTAGGATATTGAGTTAGATACTGATCATATTCAAAATTAGATCGACAGATTTGAAATTAGAATTTCAACACATATTAATGAAGTGTTTCCGCTTCATTAATATGTGTTGAAAGCGAAATAGGTTAAGTTTGCTAACTACGTATTTTATGTTTAGTCTTATAAATTGAGGCTCTAAATTTTGTAAACATTATTATTAATAATAAACATAATAATATTTTAATACACAAAATCTCTTTTTACTTATTAAGGAGAATGATATTTAGAATTTATGTAATTTTAAGATAAAAACTGATTTAATATTCTAAATAATGGAGATAAAAATGTACGAACCAGAACCACTTTCAAGTTTACAAAAAACTAACGTAAAAATATGGTCAGGTGAGTTTTGAGACAAGTAAGGTGCTTACAGGTACACCATACCGGTGCAGATCGTCATTATTTTCTAAAGTCTAAATATTACATTTCTTATACATGTTTTACAACACGTAGTACATTGAAAGCTACTTTGAAGTTAGAAATTTAGTCGGCAAAGGTATTATAAGGAACTTCATAATTATTTTACTTGTCTATCGGATGGTTTAATATGAAAACTCCAAAGAAAATGATTGATTTCATTGTATTTACTCGTGGGAACTTAACAACCTGATTTAAAAATTAACACCTATTTCGCTTCATAAGTAAATCCTTGTTTACACATATAAGGGAATTTATGATTTATATAAAAATCCAATAAAAATCTATTTCATATTTTATTTGACAACTAAGCTGTTTTATTAATAATGGCGATAATACTTAATATATGGATGGCAATCTTGAAAATCTTAAAATGGTGAAAAATATCTGACGAACATAGTAATTACGAATTACAAGAAAAAAAAAAGGTTATTACTCCGGCGACAGATATGACCAACCGTGAAATGAGAGGTGCCTTGATGGTGTACCAATGCTGTATCAACCTCTCATGAAGTTCAAAGATTTTTAGTAAAAATAAAAAACATTTTCAACTTCATATTAAGCTGGTGTCCGAGTATTAATAGGACTGTTGTCGAATCTGTCTGTTCTTTGAAGAGTAAGTTTTAGATTGTTCTTTAGTTTTTCTTAACGAGTACTAATTTTGTATTAAAAAATATAATTGAAAATTGAAAAACAATGGCATATATGTCCCATTTTTTGAATTTGAGCTTCAGACACTATTAACTTTACAAGAAGAATAATGATTAATAGATGTCCAACTGGATTTTGTCGACGTTAAAGTTAGTGGATATGAAGTAGGTGAAGTGTTTCGAGTTCCGCAAAGCCGTCTTTTCTTAGATCTTCTATTATTGTAATTTGAGAAGCGTTTATTTTAAATTATAGTGGAAAAAAATCTTTGAATGACAGAACATAAGAAAAACATGGGTTATTGTGATTTTGAAACGCAATGAGTGTGCAAACCAAGAAAAACCCTTTATTAATATTATTTTTATTCATTAATCCATTAATCATACATTCATTTCAGACTATTAAAATCCACTATTCCATTGTGGAACGCAGGCCTCCACAATATATTACCTTATAGGGGAGATATTTTCCATACTTGCCAGCTTTGCAAGTGGGTCGGCAACTGGAGGTTTTTACTATTTTGAGCTGTTAGCAGCAAGATGCTGCTGCCCATTCTTTGTTTCAGTTTCCTTCTATCACTTCTCTTAAGATCGCTTAAGACACGCACCGGATGATATGGAGTAGTAAATATTACTTCTATATAGTACCTACACGGTTTTTACAAGTTGATTTAAAATTGCGACCTAAATCAGATGTACTAGTCAAGACTCAAATATAATTGTAATAGAACATAAAAATTATAAAACAATACTCGTTGCAATATAATTTCAAAACTTAATACCGATGTTTCCTTTGTCATTCTCGGCAGCAATTTATTTTTTCTAGAGAAATTCGAACATTGTGAAAATCTCAATATTACGACTTTTACGAAATATCATTACATTTTCTTCAAACATTGTCCCTAGTCGAACAAAGCAACCAACAAATAAAAGCATTTTTATAGACTTTTTATCATAACGGTTTTTACCATTTGTAAAGTTCTTAGCAATTCTTTTCTTTTCTCTATTTACCCATTTTCTGCAAACAAAACTTTTTACGAAAAATAAATCTAAATAATAGTTTTCGAGTATTATAATTCACATTTCAGTTGGAAATTGAGAAAAATCGCCAAGCGTGACTATTTTGGCTATATCACCCTTATTAGGCAATTTATGGAGGAGATCTATATTTAGCAGTTAATTTTTATAGGCTGTAATGGATTGATGGTCCGTGTAGTGGCGGGTAAGAAAACCCACTACCCTATATCTTCCCGTGAGTAACTTAAAAGGCAACAGGGGGAAACTGAGGCAGAATATGGGCAGCAGCATCTTTCTGATAACAGCTAAACTTCAACAAAAACAACTGCGGTTGCCAACCCGCTAGCCAAGCGTGGCAACTATGGCAATATACCCCCATGATGAAAGTTACGAAGAAAGGGCCCCCAATCCCCGGCGGCCCCGCTATTTCTGGCTACGGTGGCAACCATGGTAACGGCGGGCCAAGGGGGGTGCTAAGAATCTTCGGTGGAGGTTCCATTACCACCAAAGACGAGTCGACCTGGCAACATATAACGTACGCCCCTGAGGACTGACGAGAAAATACTGGTTCTGGAAGAAGAGTTAGACAAGTTGCGCTGGAATATTATAGGATTATCCGAGGTCCATGGAGGTTGGACTCAATGAACCGCCCATAGTTGAGATTAGGGGAATATTCAACCCCTTACAACTGAAGGCGGTCAATGTACTCCAAGGATACATTCCGGAAAGTAGGAGCCAAGGTGAGCGGACTCTTTTTAGCGGTGAAAAGACACGCTTCTGTTTTAGAGGCGTTAAATCTTACGAGGTTGGCATCGCCCCATTCGGAGACTGCCTGTAATGTAAGACTCATACGCACAACCATAACCTCTCTGTCTGACTGGATCGACTGGCCCGGGCACTTGGTTGGTATCTCTCCACAACTGTGCAGTCATCTGCATACCCATAGATACCGGGAATGAGCAGATCATTTATATGAAGCAGGAAGAGAGTTGCGGAGAGAAAGGACCTCTGTGGAACACCGGCATTAGTCGCTACAGTATCGTATGAAGGTCCCTAGTTGATCGATTTCGACGAAACCCGTACTGGCGATCACTGAGGAGATCATTTTCCTCTAAGTATGTCATAAGGTGTAAGACAGGGTGACGTCATATCCCCGAAACTCTTCACCGCTGCATTGGAAGACGTTTTCAAGCTTCTGGACTGGAAAGGATACGGTATCAACATCAATGGCGAATACATCACTCACCTTCGATTTGCCGACGATATAGTTCTTAAGGCAGAATCGCTGAAGGACCTAATAACTATGCTCAATGACCTCAATAGTGTCTCCCAACGAATAGGTCTTAAGATGAACAATGACAAAACAAAAGTCATGTGTAAACGTCCGTGTCACACCTATGCTGGTAGTTGTTGGGGACACTAAGCTTGAAGTCGTTGACGAGTATGTTAACCTGGGACAAATAGTCCAAATAGGTAAGTCCAACTTCGACCGAGAGGTCAATCGACGACGAATCATTTCGAGTGGGCAACGTTCGGAAAATTACGGCATATCTTCTCGATATACCTCAAAATTTATGTACAATCAGTGCGTGTTGCCAATGATGACCTATGGAACTGAAACGTGGTCCTTTACTGCTGGCTGTATAAGGAAGCTCAAGGTCACTCAGCGAGCTATGGTGAGGGCTATGCTCAGGGTTTCTCTTCGTGATAAACTTAGAAATAATGATATCCGCAGTAGAACCAGAGTAACCGACATAGCCCAAAGGATTAGTAAGCCGAAGTGGCAATTGGCCGGCCATATAGCTCAAAGATCCGACAACTGATGGGAAAAAAAGGCTCTCGATTGGCAGCCTGGTACTAGCGGACGAAGTGTAGGGGCGTCCTCCCACTTGATGAAGTGACGACCTGGTAGAACCCGCAGGAAGTTGATGGATGCTCAGCAGTGGACTTGTGAAGGGCTGTTATGATAATGATGATGATAAATGGATGGACGGATGAGAATAAAAAAATCAAGAAACAAATTTATCTGAATCGGTGGTGATAGAGCTCGTTTTAAACTTCGTACTGCTGGTGCTGGTCATCTCTCCTTATTTAGAGGTAATAAATAAGTAATGAGAAATAAAAAAATAGGCACGCTGCTCCAATAGGTGCAGACGAATTCTATTGATGTCTTGGTTAGGCAGGTTTCTTCTTTTCTCACTAAACACGTTGTTAATGAGACTAAATGTTAAAACACATGCAATTTGTAATTGTGATAATCATGGTCGTAAGTTGTTTTTATATTTTTGTTTCTCTTTGTGATCTTATTTTTATGTTTTTTTTTAATCTGTACTTATTTTTAATGTTTTAATAAGAGAAAAGTATGAACATGCCTGACGACCACGCATTTATGGCTTCTTGAATATAGTTCCGAGTTAAAAAGTCTTGATTGTTTTATCACATTGTAGAAATATCACTACTTCATTTACCTTTAAATTACTAGAACGCACTTTAATGATCTGTGCCGAAATAAAGTGTTTCTTTCTTTTTGTGACGAAGTGAATAATGCTATATCAAAATTAGTGTATTGGTTTAACGTTAATAATCTGCATTTGAACGGAAATAAAACTAATTGTGTTAAATTTACAACAACTAATGTTAAAAATCTGAATACCAATGTGTTTTTAAATGGGGAGGGATTGAACCCTGTTGTATCCACTGTTTTTCTTGGCATCACTCTTGACGTAAAGCTCCAGTGGGGCCCCCATATATCCAAATTAGCAAGCAGACTAAGTTCTGCAGCCTATGCTGTAAAAAAGATTAGAGGTCTCACTAGTGTCGAGACAGCTAGATTAGTTTATTTTAGTTATTTTCATAGCATAATGTCTTATGGGATTTTGCTATGGGGAAATGCGGCTGATTCAGAAACAATTTTTGTTTTACAGAAGAGGGCCATTAGAGCTATTTACAATCTAAAACCGAGAGAGTCTCTTAGAGATAAATTTAAAGAAATTAATATATTAACTTTGGCCTCTCAGTATATTTATGAAAATTTAATGTATGTTCACAAAAACAAAGATAGTTTTAGTAAAAGAAGTGATATACATTCTGTAAACACTAGGAACAAACACAAGCTAGTGATACCAGTTTCTCGACTCCACAGAGTCAGTAATTCATTCTTGGGGCAATGTATACGCTATTACAACAAGGTCTCGGAAAGTGTACAGGTTCTCTCTATTACCAAGTTTAAATGTTTTATTAAGCTGAAACTGTATAAAAAGGGTTATTATAGTATAAATGAATACATGGTTGATAATAACCCCTGGGAATGAGGTGATCGCTTCCAAGCAGTTTCTAAAATAAATTTTGTAAATAGTTCGTAATCATTTATATTGTAAAATTTATTTAAAAAAAATCCCGCTGGGTTTCTTGCTGGTTCTTCCAAGGACAGAGGTTTTTTTTTTCGAACCAGTGGTAAAGTAAAAAATGACTTTCAATAAGAATTACACATGTAATGTATATTGAATAAAAATATTCTATTCTATTCTATTCTATTCTTTCAAATAATACTGTACACAGACATTAGTCACTGGGGGATCTGACTGTTTGCTTGCGTTCTAAGATATTTAAGACGTGTGTCTTTTTTAGAGACTTTCAACCTTTTATGTTAAATACAGAAGAATTTAAAAAGTGATCCGTCGTATAAAATATTCTTGAAGAAATGAAGTTAACAAATATTTGCTTACCTCAGTTCACAGGAGCCCAATTCGTATCCTTTCAATATTTATAACGTTCTAACAGCACATCTACTATTCAAATATACTTCAAGGAAGAACGTAATGGTTTTCAGTAAAGGCGCAATAATTCAATCGTTCCTCGCAGTAAAGTCAATAAACGATGGTCGTGCTACACATATAGCAATCGGGTTTAACATAATCGGCTGTTAAATCAAAAATGGTTTGATTCGTAGATTTATGAGCAGCAGTGCCAATTTTAGTTTTTATTGCGACTCGAGAAAGTCGTAATGGCTATTTTCGACCGAAAAGCCGAGGTAGTTCAAGGGCTCGCCACAAAAAGTCAAACGATTTTGCTCAAATTTATGGGTATGAATAACCCGATTTCGATGCCAGGTAGATCGTAGACTGAAGATATTTTGAGAACGTGTGACATCTCTTTTTCTTTTCAAACACGCTTTCAGAAACAATAGGAAGCCTGTGTCCAGATCTGACAAGTGTAGCTAACAGGCCTCATACTTGCCACTATTGGGCTGGAAAGTATATCTATTTATAAATTGAAATGATTACTTCAGTCCACATGGTGGTATGTAGATTCTGCAGCTCATGGACACTTAGAACCAACTTTAAACAAAGAAGGCAGATGTTTTGGCAGTTGTGAGGATAAATATAGGTAAAATACTTCATGGAAAGTAGATATTGGCTCTATATACACTGCAGCAATGACAAAAAAGGATCAGATGACGGTTTCTATCCAGACGAACTGGAACGTAGGCAGAAAAGGAGTTGTACCGCGTGGTATAGATACGAAGTCATACTGAATGAATACAGGCCGTTGTTTACCTTTTTTACCGTAGATTCCTGAATAAGCTACAGGTTTTCCCCTAGTCGACGACCCATATCGGGGTTTATCGACCGAAAGCCGATGTTTGAATAATTTATCTCACTTGCATTCTCATTGGTTGCGTGTGCCTTACGTTTTCTATTGACTGTTTCTTCTCTTATAACAATAGAAAAAGCCGTGAATTTTTAACATAGGATTTTGGCAATAATTTAACATTTTGACATTTAGTTTACGTTATTTAGGACACCGCAAGATAATTGCGGCGGTGGCATATTCATTATGATCATCATCCTTACAATTTCACCCCTTCACAACTCCACTGCTGCTTATATGCCGCCCCCAAGGAATAATAATAATATAATAATAAATCATTTTTATTTCCTCTTCACAAAGGTATACAATGTTACATTATTACTTAAATAATACGGTTGTTAAAAGAACATGGTTCTGAGCAACCTATATTCTTAAAATTCTTGCATTACTTATCAGGTCGTAACTTTGTCTATTGGCATACTAGTGTGTTATAAAACATACGACAGCTATATTATAACTCTTAAAGACTACCAACGTGAAATAGCAGCTTAATGTTGTGGTGATTCGTATGATGAGTGTAGGGAACCGGAGAGACTTTTCACTGGATCTGAGGCATTCCATTAGCCCTCAGCGGTGACAACGCATCTGCATTTCCATTCTTATTCGAGAATTGATGTCTATGGGCCACAGCTTCTACTTACCATAAAGTAGACTAAATACACGTTTGTCACCCGTATTCTATAAATAAAGACCGACAGCATAGTGCCGCTTAGCAATAATTTCGTCGCATCGGGTGACACTTGTCCGGTACGGTTGTAACACTTTATGCGTTAACATATCGACAATAAATTTGGGCCTAAGCACTATAACCCGTTGTAGACAGTCGACGCTTCAGTAGCGCAGTGGTTGTGCTGGTTATTTTAATCCTCCGTTTTTGGAGCAATCTTGATTACAGTTGTTTGACGCATTACCTTCCTTATTGTTATTGCCCTTATAGTTTAATGGATATTAACGAAAGACGATCAACTACCTGAGATTTTCTATCACTTTAGATGTCAATTGTGTGTGATTGGTGTGCGCATTTTTTTGAATGTCCAACATTTTATTTTTAAATGAGAAGGGATTTGGCACTTGCATATAATATAATAAGTTTTACGAAGGCAATTACCACATCTGGGTATTTTGGTGAGTCTGTGCATGCCGGCGTATGTACGTCGTTCGGGGGCAACTGCTTTTGTTCGCGTCGCCCCCGGCCAGTACCAGCCTTTTGTCTGAAGCGCATTTAACACATAATTTGTTATGAATTTGGTTGGTGAGAAAATTGATGTATTCTATTGTTTAGAGAACTAGTGTTAAATAGTCATAATGATTATTTTAAATAATGATTAATTATCATACTACACTTATTGTTGTATCCAGAAAATAATAAATCAATTTTTCAAAAGGATTTTCAAAATCAATTTTAATCAGTTATGTTTTTGAAATGTTGCTAAATCCAATCAAATTATAATACAAAATAAATCACAGTAAGAATCTATATAAAATGCACGTTCCTATTAAGCACCAAGCAACTTACCACAAACGGTTTAGCTGTCCTTAGCACCTGCCATTCCTAATGCGGAAAAGTAATGACTACCAATTTAAGCATATTTGATTGAACTCAAAACCCGGTTAGTTTTTATAAACATATGAGTTTTTTAACATGATAGCGATTGCTAATATAAAAACTAGATTAATAAATGCATTTTATAAGGGAGTTAATGCATAGTCGAGAAATATTCAGAATTGATGATCAAATGTGTTAGTTAAATTTATATAGACTATTTAATTACTCAGGCGATAAAGAAATACAGAAAGTAATTTTAGATAGAATTGCTTTTTTTATTGTATACAATTATATGAAACCATTTCTTTCGAGAAAATACAAAATTATATTCACAATTCAATTTTGAAAATGCATTAACGAGATTTTTTCAAAAAAGTTATTCTTTTATAATTTATTTAATCACCTATTGATATGCGTTCATATGAATATTTTTTCGGTACCTATAAAAATAGTTGATACAAATAACTGATGTTATTATCAAGACAGCAGTGTTGATAATGACATCTTTGAATACGGCAAAAACTGATTTATTTTATTGAACGTTTAATAAACTTTACACATATGCTGTAATACGTAAACAAATAATATATAAAATTAACAAGTGACAAACGCTATATGTGATAAAAAAGTCTTGCTTAGGTGTTTTAGACGTATTTAAATATATTTGTCTGCATAAGGCAACAAGAATACGTTTAATTAACATAGATTTACGGCGTTACTTATAATCGTAAGTTATCGGTTAGATAAATTAGGTATTAATTATCTCTATACGAGTATCTGTATCTATCTATAGTCATTTAGTGAAAAAAAGAGAGAGTCGATTTTTATGAATAAGACCTTAAGTTTTTTATACTATAATTTATATTTAAATGACATTACGATTTTGAATGGTTTTGTATTAAATATAAATTTAATATCGTTTGGTGGAGGCATAAGAAAATTCTTCGTACCGTGGTAGTTGATGACTATGGTAAACGGCGGAAAGTCTTAATGTCTGCTTCATGTAGAGGCAGTGTAAGAATGTCCACTACCTACCACATACCGGAAGGCTAAAACATAAGATGGACATCAGTAACTTCCTGATAAAAACACTAAATAATAAAAAACTGCGGTTGCCAACCCGTCTCTCTTGACAATATGGATTGAATATGGGAGAGGTTTATGTTCACCAGTGGACTTTTATAGACTGTAATTGATGGAATAGGTAAATGAATATATCGTGCTATGATTATCACGTTTAAAACCGACGTAAAAATATCCTAGTTGACGACGGGAAGCAGTGTCAAAGGTGCGAGACGTCTAGTACTGTGATTGTCAATCCGCCAGTCAAGCATGGTAATTAAAACAAATCCCCCCTCCCCCTCCGGCAGAAGCGCATATCCAACGAAGGACTTTTACTGATGTAAATATGAAGATAGAGTAGAGAAGGAGATAATATGAAGATAGAAGAGAAGACATTTTTTTTATTTATTATAAGCCAGTGCTTGACCACAATCCCACCTGGTGGTAAGTGGTGATGCAGCCTTAGATGATAAGTCGCACTGTCTTATCGTAACAAAAGCCTATTCACTCTTGCCTCGAAGACGCCCAGATTCTATCCGGGCGGAAAGATAGACGCTGGCAAATCATTCCACTCCTTACAAAAGACGAAGCAAACCGTTTGGTTCTAATGCGTGGAATATTGACAACAAAGGGGTGAAGACCCGCAGACCACCTGGTTTCTGATGGTTTAAAGGAGAGGGCGGAATTAAAGTGTGTAATTCCTGCGCACACTCACCGAAATACATCCTATAGAATACCGAGAGACTGGATACTCTGCGCCTGTGCTCGAGGCTGCAAGATTAGTTTCAACCAAATCAAGGTCACCAATAAGCCTCTTAGCACGTCTCTCCACTGAGTCCAACGCTGCCAGGTGGCATTTTACAGCAACATATGTGAAAGCAGTACTCCATGGACGACCGGACTTGCGATTTATATAGGGTAATAAGATACTCCGGCGTGAAGTACCGCCGCACCCTTGCAAGGACGCCAAGTTTCCTTGCTGCTGCTTTGGATCTGGTCTCAATGAACCGCCCATAATTGAAGTTAGGAGAAAATTCAAATCCTTTACAACTGAAGGTTGTCAGTGTACTCCAAGGATACATTTCGGAAAGTAGGAGCCAAGGTGGGCAGGCTCCTTTTAGCGGTGAAAAGACACGCTTCTATTTTGGAGGCGTTAAATCTCACGAGGTTGGCATCGCCCCATTAGTAGACTGCCAGTAGTGTAAGACTCATACGCTCAACCATAACCTCTCTGTCTGACTGGATCGACTGGCCCGGGCACTTGGTTGGTATCTCTCCACAACTGTGCTGTCATCTGCATACCGATAGATACCGGGAATGAGTAGATCATTTATATGCGAGTTGCGGAGAGCGTAAGATGCGTAAGAGAGTTGCGGAGAGAACGGACCTCTGTGGAACACCGGCGTTAGTCGCTACAGTATGGGATGAAGGTCCCCAGTTGATCGATTTCGACGAAACCCGTACTGGCGATCACTGAGGAGATCATTTTCATCTAAGTATATCATAAGGTAGGCGTTCAATATACGCTCCGTGATCTTTCAGAGTATGGAGGTACTTGAAATTAGCGGATAGTTGGCAGGGTCGGTACGACTACGCTAGGCTAGACGTTTACAGTAGATGTCGTTGCGGACGTAAACACAGACTTTAGCACGCTGATCGAAATTATGCTCCAATGTGGTAGGGTAGCCAAGGTACCGCATCTAGAGGACATCTGATCTATGTCTCAGTCAAGAAGCGTAAGTGCGGCTTGTTATGCTCAAGGTGGTAGTGGACCGCATTGAAATTACAGTTCAGGTCTCGGATGTTTCTTAGGTACACTTTGATGGAGAGGGAGTTCAACCGCTGTAAAAAAGCGAAAAAAGAGTAATTCTTTTTCCTTTTTTCCATAAATGGTGTGAGTGAATAGGTTGAGAGAATGGCAGTTGGACGAGGCGTCACACATATAACCTAGGAACGCAAACAGAGTCACAGCATCGTTGGTACCTAGGATGGAGATCGCGGAGACACCCGAATCCTCCTGGAAATTACCACCAGGCCCTCTCATCCGGTCGCCAACTGGCATTGTGGAGCTATCCTAGGATTTTAAGTAAGATGGCGGGGCAGCCTTTTATGAGTGGCTGGCCCATTAATTGGGCCCCCAACTATCTACGGTCGGCCAGCGGGCAAACCGTGCTTCAGATTCCAATAGCCTCCATAACCAGGCACCTGACACTAAGAAACCGCCGCGTTGCAACCGGTTCGTATGCCCAAAGCAACTGTCCAGACCCATTCTCCTTAAGAAATGGGTTTCACCTAACATCATACCGGAACACGATTTGCATCATTTGCAGGTATGTCTTTGCCAGGTGGGTGGTAACTAACTCTCGGCCGGTCCTCTCACTAGTAGAGGACCAACCTACCCCCAGTATGTAGTGCTGCTCGTTTAGCACTACCCAGGGGATACATGTAGGGAATCAGGATTCAAGTATTGTTATTATTTTTCCACTCGATCCGAAGTAAATTCTAATGTATTTAATAGAAAATGTATATCAAAGGAACATTACCTACTCGTAGCTTCTAGACAAAGCTTGTTTAAATGAAGTTGAATATTAAATTCTCGTTGAAGAAAACTGTTGAGCGCCAACACTTTTCATGCAAATTAAGGTAAGGAACGAGAGTGGATTTATTATAAAGAGATTTCCATTACCCGATACAAAAATTGCTTTAAGACTTAATTTGTAAAAAATTAAAACGACGTTGAAAGGCTAAATTAAATTCATTTAAAACTTGATAAGTATTTTTAATCCTATTAGTAGCAAATTCACCTTACGGTTCACATAAAGCCATTAAAGTTACTGATGCAAAGGTACCTCTAAAGGTTAAGATGAATTTCCTGATGCTTTATTACTACTATATTGGATTCTTAATGTAGAATCCAGTATAGTATATATATTAGTGCAAACACAATAGTTGAGTTGTACCAAATAATTCGAGTTATTAGATAGAAAAAGAGCCATATCACGTTATAAAGTCATTGATAATGAATGAAATTTATATTGGAATATACCATAGTTAGGAAAGAAGTTTCTACAGATTATCATTTGCAGGCTGATGATGATTAATATAACGATAGTCATTAGAGTTTTATCATTCATTAAATAAAAAGTTTTATGATATTATTGAACAATTTCTCCTGTAAATTGAGTTAAACGAGCTTTAATATTACTACCAGTAGGGTAAAAGCTCCAGACAAAGGCTTTGTGTGGGCTTTACGATCTAAGTACGGAACAATGAAAGTGGTAAGGATTTGACGTGAAGAAAAGATACATATAATGTATATAGATATGTTACCATAATTTACGTAAGAATATCCTTCAGAACATCTTCGAGGGCTTTGATGTAGTGTTTGCTTTGTGTGTAACCTTTAGAAAAAAAATCTTATCACATTGAGTTCATTTGAATTACCCTAGGGAAATCTTACATTCATAACATCTACTACATTCCCTTTATTTACATTAATAATTAAAATTAAATTTTATACTTAAATGTCTTCTCGTTAAATATTTGTTAAATATTTACTGTACACGCCTTAACAGACTTATTTGGAAGTCATTTGTAACGATACTGCGGTAGCCCTTTGAGAAATATAGTGAGAGCTCGAAACCATTTAATATGTCACTTAGTTAGCCTCGATAAATAAATTCAAGCCAGTCATGCATCTTCCAGTATAGCTTGGAGAAAGAAACCTGTTGGAAACTAGCCAAGTTGCGGTGTTCGTTTAAGGCACATTTGTGCATGAAAGAATTTCAATTACCAGAGCTACACATTTATTGTCAAAAACAAAGAAAAAGGTAAAACCACAAAAGCAGGAAACAGTTATTAAAAAAATTTCCGGCATATTACGTAGTAGTTACGTGGTAGAGCCATGCTGCAGCTATAATTATAATATAGTTGTAGCACGAATGGGTCGGCTCGACCGGGGAAGGACTACGCTCTCACAGAACACCAGCGTAAAATACCAGCTTAATGCTGCTGTGTTTCGTATGGTGAGTGTAGATAACCGGAGACACATTTTACTGGAAAAGCGGCATTCTATCTTAGTCCTCACGGCTGACAACGCATCTGCATTTTAATTCGCAAACGAAGATAGATGTAGATGTATATGGGCCTAAGCAATCACTTACCATCAGGTGGACTGTGTGCTCGTTTATCATCCTATTTCTATAAAAAAAAATAGTAACTTGATTATAACTGAACACAGAGAAGACAGTTTTACTTACTTTTAGTAAAATTATCCATAAACTCGAGTTGATAATTGAGTTATTTTAAAAGATTTTTGAATTTATTCATTTTCTCTGAGAAAAAATCTATGTCCTATGACTTATAAAATTTAAAAGTGAATCCAAGGTTAACTCTTGCAGACTTAATATTAAAGGTAATTAGAAACTATTAGCAAAAGCTATTATAACTCTCATTTGATGATAGTCAGGTAAAAATAATAAAGCACGCTGGCAAGAAGCAGAATGTTTGTAAAAATTGCTATAAATATCGAATAATATGGAAATGTTTATGAACTATACGAAAGTATGAAATATGAAATATAATATAAAATTACGGAAAAAGAAAATTTGTCAACCTACTCCCGTAACTAAATTCATTAAATAATATGTCATTACAATTTATTCACATAAGATATACTTAATATGTAAGTACTATATGATTATTTCTCTAGAGTTTTAATTTGGTTCGTCAAAATAAACTAGAGCAACAAATTCAATAAATAATATTTTGAAAAATATTTTGAAGCAGAGTGCGAAATAAGCTAATTATTATACATACTGGAAAAACTTTTTTTTTTATTTACTTTTATGTAGTATTATAAGTAGCCAAGATTATAGAAATTTATGTTTACTGTCGTTATAAAATGATAAACGAAAGAATTATGCGTGAGCATTCAAAACACTTTAAGTTGCTATGCGTAATTTTCTTATTCATAGATACCGAAAATGTAGTCATTATCAACAGATCGCTAATAAACTGACGGAAAGTGTCTAAAATAAAATAAGTTAGGTGTCCATTTACAAAGTAGACACGGATTAACAACTTTTACACGACAATTTACATCAATTTGTAGTCAACAATATAACGAAAGTATTTTTGTAAAGTAGCTTATCACTCCCAATACATACACACAAAAATATATTAATACTTTTAACATCTGCGGGAAATTATACTTTGATCCTTTATAATTCATCCTCTCTTTCATCCCCGATCGCCCAAAATAACATCGAAGAACGAGAAGCTGTTATACAAAAATAGATCGATGAAAATCTAATGACACACTTCACTCTGCACTTCAAACTTGTGTTACTTTTATATGTGAAACGCATTGCTATTCTTTCAAATTACAGAATGGGTGGTCTACTTTGATTTGTGGTGGCCATCGTAAACTTCCGTATTTGCTTGACCCAGTGAATTCATTTCTATTATGAGTGTAGATTTTGACGTTCATATGAGACTTAAACAAGCCTACGTTGTATAAAAATGATTTAGATTTATTTTACATAAAAACACATACTCTTATTTTTGTCATTATTCTCTCATTTTCCTAAAAACCATCATCATCATCATTAAAGCACTTCAAAAGTGGAAGGAAGGCCCAAGGAATGCCACAAAGCAAGATGTCGAGCCACCTGCATCCATTAACTTCCTTCATGTCTTACCAGGTCGTCACTCCATTTAGTAGGGGAACACCCCATACTTTACCTGCCGGTACGAGACTGCCACTCGAGAACCTTTCTTCCCCATCGGTTGCCAGTTCTTCGAGCTATATGGCCGGCCCATTGTCTATTCCTAACAATGAACATGAAAAAATAGTACAGTCATTATTCAATAAAAACTGTAAAAAGTTTAGTTAAAAAGTTATTCAGCCGGAATCATCAGACAAAAGACATAAGAAAATAAATCAAGGCGATTTATCTTTGAGTTTTTACTTTTGACATTTTGAGTTACTTATTGGGAAGTTATTGCAATGGATCCAATTTCCGTAAGTTAGTATTTCAATAATTCTTTTCGTTTTGAGGTCCCTAGCGACCAAATTTATTGTTTTGTAAGTGTGGTAGGTGTAAGGATTCTTTTCATTTCTTTCTTTCTTTCTTTCTTCTTTCTTAAATATGATAGGAGAAGGTGAATGGGGAAAATTGTGCAGTAAAGTTAAAATTGTTGAGGAAGAATACCGAAAAAAATACCATGTGATCGACCTGATGACGGAAGCTCAAGCGAAGATGAAAGTGATGATGAAGTAGCATCCAGTAACACCAACACACCATCAACATCTGGCTTCCATGTGACCCAAGACGTCATAATGGACGGCGTGTCACCCTTAGCTTAAGTTTTTTTGTTACAAACTACTTTATATTTTACGATAGAAATAACAAACAATGCTCAAGTAAACATTATCTATTTTTAATTCCCACCTCTTCCAAAGTTCTAAGTAGCTAGTAAAACACCTATTATTATTCTACAATAAAACAATTAATTACTATAATATTATAAAACAATAGCCCAATACCATGTAGTACTTTAGAACGTACCCTGTACTGTACCCACACTCACTCCGCTGTCGACCTGTATCTAGCTCGGTATGAAATAATGCTGCGGTCATAAGAAAAAAAGGCGCATCTAACAATTTTCGAATAAATTACCATTCGACTCATGATAAGAAGACGCATCTACTAAATTTTTTTAATATTCACTAATATCAATATTTTAGAAATTATCGTCAGAATTTTAGACGTAGCTGTTGATCACAGATGACATTTTATTAGTAGAAAAGACTTATACAAATTCAACATAAAAGAAAAGACTTATTTAACCAGTTGCTACGTCATCTTTAACAATATTTGCATCGATTACTTAAATTTAAATTATTCTTGTCTTATTATTTTATATATTATTATTAAGAGCTCATATCTTATTATTAAGAGCTGGTGTTTCACATGTGGTCCCATATAAATTTGATCGAGGTCAGACCAATAGTTTTTGAGTTATCCTTAATTATTTATATTAAAGTCGGTTGTACAAATGTTTTAATTTTTAATTATTATCGTAGTAAGTCTTGTATGATATCCCCTTTAAAATCATTACTCAAGAGTTGCGGGTTGTTATTTTTTGTGTCTCACTACCAATGCTTTTCTAATATTTACTAAGAAAAAAGTAGTAAATTACTATTAGCGTCCTTTCAACTTCAAATGACCTTTCCAAAATATGTAAAAATGTTAAATGAATGGTAGTTTTGTTTTATTTATTAGGTTGGGAAGACCCAAATAGTTATATGCGTCTTTCCTTCGATGTTTTTGTGTTGCCAGGTGTACTTTTTTAATCTAAGATGAAAAGGAAAATTCGTTTTATTTAAATAAATAAAAAAATAAAAAAAAAATAAGTTCGTCCTTAAAATCTTCATGTCTCTACGTATATATTTCAATATAGATACCTTTTAATATACTTTAGACACGGGGTCTGAAAGAAAAATTCATCAATTTATTTTTTATTTCCATTTTACGTTTTTGTTAGTTACTTCCTTTTTTATTATGACGGCAGAATGCCTAACCCTGTCGCCTCACGCTTGTGACGCAGTAGGTTTCAGCCTTGACGGGGTTCGTTCGTTTTAGTTTTTGAGACAGTTCCGTGTTGATTTTGTACACGCGTGCGCGAGCGACAGTTCAATCGTTTTGTTTAATAAATTTACTTGTGATTACGTGTTGATATTAAAGTTTTTGTTACGTTTTTGGATTCTTTTTTGTTTTAATAATGCCTAACGCGTACGTTTATAGTGGTCAACATGTTAGGTATCCGAACCTAGGTACACGAAGTATCGCTAAATAAATTGTTAAGACGTCGGGATGGTACAAGTGTGTCATACTGTGCAGTGCACAAAGTGTTGAAGCGTAACCAATGCGCCCATACAAATTGCACAAAGTGCAAGCTTTAGTTCCCGGCGATCACGACCGCCGACGAGTTTTCTGCCGTTGGTTATTATACCAGCAACAACGTGTGTCTGGTTCCATTGAGCACATTATCTGGACGGATGAGTCGACATTTACCAGAAACGGCCTGTGGAACCGAAGAAATACACACGTGTATTCAGAGGTTAACCCGCACGCTGTTCGACAAACCGGGCACCAAACCCGATGGTCGGTTAACGTATGGGCAGGTTTATTTAAGGATCGCATACTGGGACCAGTGTTTCTGCCAGAGCGACTGAACGGACAGCGATACCTAAACTTTATAAATGAACAGTTGGTTGACATTTTAAACGACCTATCGTTGGCTGAATATCGCCGTACTTAGTTCCAACACGATGGTGCCCCTCCACATTTCGTGAGGTTCGTCCGTGAGCGCCTCAATGAGCTATTTGATGATCGCTGGATCGGCAGACTAGGACCACACGCTTCACCAGATCTGACTCCGTTAGACTTCTTTTTGTGGGGTATGTGAAAGAAAGGGTTTTTAATCGTGAATGTGATAGTGCTGAAGAAATGCGCCAAAGGATCGTGGATGCTTTCGAGAAACTACGTACGGACTGTGTCGAAGACCACACGATGATGCCCCGCCTGCACCCAAATCTGCCTTGAAATGAATGGAGCACAATTTGAGCCGCATCTCATAAGACCACGGAGGATTTAGAGCAGTAAGCTGTTTCATAACTATTTTTTTTTAAATAACTTAGTACTAGACTAATCTGAATAGGTACATAACTGAATACATGAGAATAATAAACATACCTACACGATGAATAAAAACGCATGACTCCAACCTTGGTTACATTTCATTTAAGTATTTCTTCATTAGCGGGGAATCGAACCAGTTATTTGGGTTATTTAACCTGTAAATTCGGATTAAAGTGGCTACGTGGAGATAAGCACAGTGGCAAAATAGTAGGTTAAGTAGATAAGTTAGGTATTTAGACACGTGTTGTAAATTATTATATTGTGGGATGGCTAGTTGCGGGCCGCGCGAATTTGTGTTCGCGCGTACATTGACCTTTATCTAGCTCAGGTCAGGTGATATCAATTCAGTCATTCCACTGCTGGTTTTATGTTTCAGTATTTTCATGATATTTTTTATGAAATTATCGTTTCATTTAGCTGTACTAACATGATGGCGCGTGAATAAAGCTAATAAAACCTTGTAAAAAGATGATTTTTTTTTCATCAGGATCGAATTTATTTGTGACCCATGATCAAAGGTATACTTGGTGTAGTCGCCTGTCTTAGTTTTCGGGAGCGTTCCAAAAACACCCTGTATATATATATATATATATATATATATATGTAATTCATAGTCATATATATATATATATGATATGAATGAAAAAAAAGTATATATATATATATGACGGCACCTACACCGTTGTAGGTGCGGTGGCGTCTGTCTAGCTAAACAGAATTCTTGTAAACGACACGTGTACCGCACACCTGCGGCATTGCACCTGCGTTGCCGCCCGTCCTGCTTGTATAAAACGGACGGAGCGGCCGCCGTTAAGGCAGTCTTGGCTCTGACGTGGAACGGTGCGCTTGTCGTATTGCGTTACTAGTTTATCCTCGACTCGTTGGATAATTAATTCGTGTAAACGAATTAATTATTATTCCTAACTACAAAAGCAGTCGCTGTACTATACCCACTGTACTTCCTACATCAGAAGTGGGATAAAGTCCCCATTTTTGCCCACATACAATCTTCGAATAGTATGAGGATTATTACATTTGTGAAAGACTATAATGCATTCTGCATTGATAATTCTGTTTTTATGTTAAATACCGTAAACCGTAATGAAATTTGCTGTCCTACTTACGATATTGTCTTATCATTAAAGTGTAGAGAAAAGATAAAGTGAAATTATTTAAGTAACATTTTTTTAATTTGTTCGATTTGTATTAAAAGTACCCGCAAGTATTTTCATTATTTCTTGACGTACCTAAATATGTTAACAAATGTGAAAAGAAATGTTGGAGGCTTTTTAATTAACTTGTTCAAGTTTTGTTCTAATTTGATAGTTCACGCGAAACATGATTATCATTTGCTATAAAGTTCAAAACGTTTAAGGGTCGTACTACAATAAAGGATTAACTTTAACACGCTATGAATTGGAAATAATAAGTGACATTTTTGTTTTCTAATTTGTTGATCTGTGTTGCAGTTTGCTCCGAATATTGTGTCGTTGACAAGATTGGGGTTTGATGTCGAGGGATTCGTAGAAGTCTCTACAACAATGATCAATGAGGAAGACGTTGTGATGGCTAATCGAACATGGTCAGGTACGGCCGAGCGCTGGTTAGATTGAGCCTACACCGCTACAGTCTGTTACTTATCGGCTGATCTTACGGCAGGGCAATTCAAGCGGCCGCCGAACAAATGGTGCTTTGGCGTTGTAAATGGACGGCTTTCGTAGATTTTGCGCAGTTGCCTCCCTCGCTTCGATATATGTTGTGGTGTCTGTCTCTACACATAGTTACCATTTTTTTGCAATGTTTTCAAATGTCATACAGTTGCCGTTTCTTAAGAGAATATGTGATGAATTGTGGAAGCTCGAAATCCCATGGTTCGCAATACATTTATCTCGATTTCTTTTAATTTTGCAAAGCAATGTGACGATTCGCTAGCGCTAGTACGGCGCGACGACTTGCTGGCGCGAATGTGGCATGAACGCAGCAGAACGAAAAGCTGTAGTGCGTTTGCCTGGAGGTAGCCATATCGGCGGGTTCCAGACTTAAATGAAGTCTGGGATGGTCGACCGTTGTAATATTTAACAAGAGTTAATATCTGTTAGCAGGTGGCGATAACTGATAGACTGTATGCTGTTCACTGTCAACCGCACGAGGACGTGCGACAGTCACAGGTAGCCGTGTCTGTGCATCTAGAAAATACTAGAGACGTTGCAACACTCTAGCGAAGTAATTATTCTAGTGCAGGAAAGGAACATGAAGTTGCAGGGAGGCTGGTCTGTGCTGCACCGGGATATGTGTAGTGTTGCTGTTGGTTTACATACTTAGGTGTTATCGTGTCACTACGTCCATAACGATACACTTTTGTGTGATTGCAACGGGGACATGTTTGCGGTATGGTTGGTCTGTAACTGTTCTATACTGAATTGAAAAAAAAGAGAGTAAGAAAAAAAATGTGGTTCTTACTATCATTGCAGGGCGTTTGCCAGTCCAATGATATAGCTACAGGGAATAGTGATTCCGGACTAGCATAAATAGTACTGAAAAAAAAGAGAGATTAAGAAAAAAGAATAATTCTTACTATCATTGCAGGGCTTTGTGCCGGTCCAGTGATATAGCTATAGGGAATAGTGATTCCGGACTAGCGAAAATAATACTTGAAAAAAAAAGAGAAAATAGAAAAAGCTACAGACTAATCATTCCGATATAGCATAAAGATGATTGAAGTTTTGTAGGGCTTACTGCCAGAAAAAAACTGACTGTCACCCAAGTCTGAAGGGTCAATATAGACCGGACCAGACGCTGTTATGTCAGGATAGTCGAACGATGTTTTTTTGTCTACAGATAACTAAAATTGTGATGGAGCGCGTGCGAGGACGCACGCATGTCAGTATGGCCTTGATGGCACCTACTCCGTTGTAGGTGCGGTGGTGTCGGTCTAGCTAAACAGAATTCTTGTAAACGACACGTGTACCGCACACCTGCGGCATTGCACCTGCTTTGCCGCCCGTCCTGCTTGTATAAAACGGACGGAGCGGCCGCCGTTAAGGCAGTCTTGGCTCTGACGTGTAACGGTGCGCTTGTCGTATTGCGTTACTAGTTTATCCTTGACTCGTTGGATAATTAATTCGTGTAAACGAATTAATTATTATTCCTAACTACAAAAGCAGTCGCTGTACTATACCCACTGTACTTCCTACATATATATAATGATTGAACATCTAATTAATTGGTTAATTTTTTTTAAATTGAAGCCAATAAATGGGAAGTCGATAGAGTGAGCGGACCGAATTGCACTCACACCCACTTTTGATATTTAAAAAGTAAGCAATCCCTTTTTAGCCAACTTCACGAAAGAAGGTTTTTAATTCGATTGCATTTTTCTATAGATATATTTTTATGTATGGACAAATATTGTGTATGTGACGCCGATTTTAACAATTCTTTTGAGTGGCCCCATACTATTTTGAAGGAAAAATTCCACCTTTATTAAAGTTTTCGATGTATCTATTTAGATGACATTCTTGCTTACGATATTTCTAAGTCCACGATGATGAAAAGTGAAATCCAACTTCAAAAAAAATAAAATAATTTACACAAAATAACCCCCTAAGTCAGGACCTTATTGCTTCTAAACACTAAGTCTTACTAAACATATCATAGTCTAATTTTTCAAATTAGGGCAGACAAGCAAAACTTTTTAACGTATTTGTCTTGTAAAATTAGGTATATAACTGGAAACAACAGACATATTTCGATTTTGTTATGGTTTTTATTTGTTTATTATTTCATTATAAAAATGCAATGTATTAACAATCCGGACAGCTCTGTACCATAACTCTAATTTTATTACATTGCCAATCAAAAACTGTACGATTTCCTGCAATAACTTAACTACTACGATATCGTTATAAAATAATTAGAACTGATCATAAATTTGCCGATGTTAGTATCATCTAGTTATCATGGAGTCACTGACCTTCGTATTATGTCAGTAGTTCAGATCGATATATCTTATGAACCTGACTCATTGCACGGTTGGTCAGTTGTTGTTTGACAATTTTTTAGAGTATTTGAAAGTCATATTATTATTGTAATTGTGCATTAAATATAGCAGTCACTATTTCATTTCTTTATTATTTATGTACACTTCATGCACTAAACGTACAAACGGCGGACTTAGTGCCATGTGATATTTTCTACCTCTACCAAGCCAACTAAAAAGTTAGTGGAAAAAGTGAGATAAAACATAATATTGATAAAAAATTTTCGAAGTAATATAATTTTATTTTCTAAATTACTTTCACTAGTCGCGTCATCATATTACAAAAAGTTGAATCAAAACGTCGGTAATTAAAAATTAAAATCCGTATAATAATTAATTTTATACAAGGTCTAGTATTCGTAAATGTATAAGAAATCATTAAGTTTAAACAAATACGTCATGAAACTATTTTGTAATATAATGCACATTCTACATGAAAATACCTCTTACAAATAATGTTTCATTTATTTTGCCAGCATCCGAATAAATTTAAAGTATTTAGCCGGTATGTACTAGTCTCGACCACAGTTGGCCGCAAAAAGACGGACGAGGTTCGTAGCTAGCGCGTCCCAAGAATTAACATAAAGTAGAATAATTAATTGCAACTTAAAAGACAAAGAATGGAACGCTCGCTATTGATGTAAATGAAGCATCAACCGTCCATAATACGAAAGATTTTTGTGAACAAATTAATGTAATACGTAATAAATTATTTTTATATTATTCAGTAGTTTTTATGTCTATTTTAATCAGATTTAAACAATTTATCAAGAACTTAATATTAACAGCCTAAAAGTGAAAATCCAGTAGAAAATGTTTATAGTTTTAAAACTTATCATGAAACAGCCGGTATCACGCAATGGATAAGCAAAAATGGACCGAAATGGGAAAAGAAACTTTTAACGGTATTTCTTACAATGGAAGTTATGCGAGCATAAAGAAATGCTTTTTATTAGTAAAAACATAAATTTATCCAATAAGAATTTATTATAAAACTAAAGAGGTGAACGAACTTACGGTACACCTGATAAGTAAGTAGTTATTACTGTACATGGACACTTGCAGCCAGTTTCAAACAAAGTAGGCTACAAATGCGTTGTCACCCCTGAGGGCTAAGATTGAATACATCGGAGCTGTAAATGTTCTGGCTCTGTACCTTTGAAACTGGAAAACTGCAGTGCACGCATTGCTATTTGGCATTCCTACCCAGCCACTTGTATCGATCGACTTCCTGTATGTCTTAACAGTCATTACCACATCTAGTCCAGGGGAGCCGCTCTACACTTCATTCCTTAACCATCGGTTGCCGGTTCTTCGAGCTATAGGGCCGGTCCAATGGTACTTCAACTTTACTATATCCAGCTATAATTTCGTTGGGCTATGTCCTCTGGTTCTGCTGTGGTTAACTTTAACTAAATACTAGATAATAATAAAACTAAACAACTTTTGCACATAAAAACAGAAACTAAATCAGTAAAAGATTGCGTGCTTGTTGAACTAAAATAGTTACTGTCACCACGGTTCCACATCATTCATTTTATTCTTACCCTATTTTCATTTTAAGACACTTATTTTGTGCGCTAGCTGGCGCCAACAACTCGCACGAGTTTTACACTCCTATCGAGTTAACCGTTTGTAGGAAGTTTCACCTATGAGTGTCTATTTATATATCCTTAAAATTTTTGTTTCTATGTTAATGATCGTGTAAATTTGAATGTCTCGACCGATTGAGGTCATACACAATATATTTATTATGTCAAGATGATGTTTCATAGCTATGCTAGTATTCGATAGATCGCTGAAGTCAAGTTATTAAGTGAAGCAAGTATAACAAATTCTATCTTTATGAACGAAAATGACTTATAAAAATAAAAAGTGCAGAGTGATTTCGGAGTGAAACTTATCGCGATCTCTACCTGAAATGACAGAACAACGTCTGCTAAGCCCGCAAGTATACTATAAAATAGGACGATTTTTTGTTACTATTGCGTAAAAACAATTTTTGGTTTCTGAATAGACGTGAAATTGTGTAAATTTTTTCTGCTTAACATAGTGCTGTGATCGATTAACCACTAACTCCACTAATTTTGTATTATACGGACAAGTAGTACCACTGTCTGTGCCTATTTGACAATCACCATTAGAAGATTATCAATAAATTAAATAATTAAGGATAATAATCTGCAACTAACCTTATATTTAAAACTGTATTCAAAATTAATACTTACGAAACAGGACCAACTGCATAAATATTTCCAGTATAATTGAAAATAAGTAGAGTTAGATTTAACGCCAACTTTAAACCTTAGGACCGTTTTATGTGGCATTTCTTGGGAATAGACTATTCCCGAGAAACACCACAAAGTTTAGCAGTAGATTTGTAAAAGGTAAATAAGATGATAATTGATCTTTATGTCATTAGTTATTTTTAAGGCAACCTTACAATCAAGTTTATATGTATACCGACCAATTACCAAACAGTATGTTAAACGTTCATTAAACTTCATTATTATGTATCATTGCTGTTTTAAAGTCTGGGTACTGCTGTTACACAATTTTCGCTTTACTAAAGTTGTAAAGTAGTTCGCTTTAGTAAACTTGAATTTATTTTTATTAAATCAATATTATGTACAAATTAGTTTTAGAACTTAACCATTTATCTGTTCCTAATATAAACAAAATTATTATACTTCATCTCCAGTTTTCGGGTTTTTGCAAGTTAAACCCTCTTATCTCATAAAACTCTCTTACAATGTAAGAAACACTTCAATAGCCCTTACAATAAGTAAAGTTCGATGTAACTCGTTAGAAATGATAGTCTATTTCAACAACATTATGTCTGTTAGATATTTTAAAAAATCTGCAAACGTGATTCAATGTGCTGAAAATTTCGCTGAAATAAACACCGAGATCATTGGCCTATGTAATTAAAAGCTATGTACGTCATTAGCCTGTCTTGTTGTATTTTGGTACTGAGCGATAAAACTTTGTTTGTACAGTTAAAGCTTTCAATGCCACAGCAAAATCTCCTCGTGATACATCAGACAGTGACTAACTTGCCTATTTGTAGGTTTGAATCAGATATTTGTATCAAAAGATATGTCATATGGCTACAAATAACAAGGCTCCGATGAAGCACTGTTTGAACCGGTTGATTTGCCAGTACGCAATTTAATAGGGTCGATTTATAAAGACGGTCCTTATTATGTTTGTTATTATTGCATCTGTGATTCACTGAAAGTAGTTCGTATTTATTTTTTTATAATTGTAATACATTAGTATAGTATTACAATTATAAAAAGTAGTCCTATTTAAATTATTTTAAAAAGCAGCCGCAAGGAAACTTTGTGTCCTTTCAAGGGTGCGGCGGTACTTCACGCCGGGGCAGCTTCTTACCTTATATAAAGCGCATATGCATGGAGTACTGCTGTCACATATGGGCTGGTGCTGCCAAATGCCACCTGGCAGCGTTGAACTCAGTGGAGAGACGTTCTAAGAGGCTCATTGGTGACCTTCATTTGGTCTAAACCAATCTTGTCAGCCTCGAGCACAGGCGCAGAGTAGCCAGTCTCTCAGTATTCTATAGGATCATTTCGGTGAGTGTGCGCAGGAATTACACGATTTAATTCCTCCCTCTCCTTTCCACCATTCGACCCCTTTTTTGTCGATATTCCACGCAATAGAACCAAATGGTTTACATCGTCTATTGGAATGTATACAACAAAGGAGTGGAATAATTTGCCAGCGTCTATCTTTCCGTCCGAATAAAATCTGGGCGTCTTCAAGTCAAGAGTGAATAGGCTTTTGTTAACGCTAAGACAGTGCGATTTATCATCTAAGGCTACATCACTACTTACCACCAGGTGGGATTGTGGTCAAGCACTGGCTTATAATAAGTTAAAAAAAATTACATAATGAACCTTACATTATACTTCTGACGAATAACTATGCATGTCTTAGATGCTAACCTATCCGTCTAGTTAATTTTTTTTATAGGTTCGGGTGACAAACGAGCACACCGTCCACCTGATGGTAAGTGGTTACTGTGACCCATAGACATCTACATCTATCCTCAATAAAGACTCAAGATGCAGATGCGTTGCCACCCGTGAGGACTAAGATGAAATGCCTCTTTGCCAGTAAAACGGGTCTCCGGTTCTCTACACTCACCACGGAACACAGCAGCGTTAAGCTGCTATTTTACGCTGGTTTTCTGTGAGAGCGTGGTCCTTCCCCGGTCGAGCCGTCCCATTCGTGCTACAACTATACTACTAATATATGGCTCTACCATCTCTCTCTATAGATTTTAACGCATTTTTGGTTATTTGTTGTGATAGTCTTCATTTTTCTATATAGACCTTTTGTCTGACTGTATCTTACGGATTACAACAATACATAATATATGTGGTAATATGTGAAAAACTATCTCTTAACAGAGGAAACAGAGTGTTGAGTCAGCAGCGGGACAGGTCATTTGGCGCAATGTAAGTCACAGAAACCCTTTTGGGTTGAAGTTTTCGTTGGCTACAGTAATAAGATTACTATATTTTTGATTTTTCCAATATCATATTCGTATTATATTCAATTATCATTTAGGAAAAAAATATACACTGTACCTAAAAGTCTACAGTACGGTAAGGTGCCGTGTAGTGGTGGCACTAAAGAATCCAAAACCCGTCTTCCCGTGAGAGTCGTAAGAGTTGACAGAGGGATATGACGCGGGAGAAGATGAGTAGCAGAATATTTTCACAAAAAAAAACTCAGAATAATAAAAATCTACTCTCTCTAATCTAGAAAAAAGGATTTGCCAAGTATAGCAATAATTAATAGGATTGTCTTCTGGTTGATCATAAAGAAGAAGATAGCACAAAACACTTGCGTATAATGTGGAATAAATATAAATTACTTAATAACTCTTATATTGAATTACAAAAGCTGGCTAAACATGTTTGTAATAATGTTTATGTTTACGTAACCGCAGCCTAAACTCGTGAGTTCGTTCACTTGTTACGTTGTGATTATCAGGATTCCAATCATTTGGCACAAGATTCGCTCTGCCGTTGACCCTAATGAGACTTAATCGCTCAATACTTATTTATAGTGATTCTCGTGGGTTCTCAGTCTTTAAGTTTAATACGTCATACGGATATATTTACTGTATATTTATTGAAGACTAGCTGATAACCGCAAATTCGTTCGCGTTGCTTACACATATCACTGAACACGTAGTGCTTATAAAAATCGTAGTTTTTTTTAAAATTTTATATTAAATGAAGATATCGCAATAATATTTTTTAGATAAGGGCCAAGTGTCTATGAAATAAAACTTAGAAAACTTAATTGAAATCTATCCAGTTGTTATTCCGTGATGCGCGCACAACTGCAAACATCTATCATTTTGTTTATGTACATATTAAAATGTCTATCATATTTTTTATAACATAAAATTGCAACGAGAGTTAAATACTCACATGTCGGTAAGTGGACCAACCATTTGAAGCGAATGGACCCTTGCAACTAAATTCAAAGAAGGCAACGGAAGTGTCGTCATCTCCAATGACTTACATATACTTAGTCGGGTCATAAGTTCTGTCAAAACATTATTAAAAATTTTTGAATACTGACTAGATGAACTTCGCCAATTTTAAAATATAACGTATGCGCTTGCGAAAATAAAAAAAGAAATTAATTTTCATTCATTTTCAAATATGGAGTGGTCGAAGAAAGAAGATAGAGTAGCAGTAATCGCGTTGCACCGCCGTGGTTACGCGCCAAAAGAGATTTTCAATATTCCACAATAATTGAAAATAACCCTACGATTTGTTTATCGCACTATCAAACGATTCACTGAAGATTCAAGCTTCGGAGATCGTACGAGGACCAAACAGTTAAGACTCGTACAGTACTCGTACTCGTACAGTTAAGACACCCGCGATCATCAACGCAGTGAAGGCGCGAATCCAACGAAATCCTGTTTGGAAACAAAAAAATCTTAGCTCTTCAGATGGGCCTACGCAGAACCACTGTCAAAAGAGTGATCAAAGAAGACCTAGGGCTACGAGCTTACCGCAAGAAGACCGGACATTTTTTGCACGAGCGTTTGAAAAAAATTAGGCTGGATAGATCCCGCGCTTTGTTACGGCGGTACGCAGGAAAAAAATTAAGCGAAATTTTGTTTTCGGATGAAAACATTTTTGATATCGAAGAGAGTTATAATAAACAAAATGATAAGGTGTATGCCCACAGCAGTGAAGAAGCCAGCACGCGTATTTCGAGGGTTCAACGAGGATATTATACTTCATCACTCATGGTTTGGCTTAGAGTCTCATATTCAGACTTAACTTAGGTGTTTTTCTGTGAAAAAGGTTTATAAACCAGTGCCGAGGTGCACCAAAATACCATCCTAACAAAAACAGTAGAACCTCTTTCTCAAACAATGTTCAAAAACAGACATTGGATATTCCAACAGGACTCTGCACCAGATCATAGGGCACGAAGCACGCAAAACTGGTTGACCGCCCGTGGAAACTTTATCGAACATGAAGACTGATCCTCTTCTAGTCCAGATTTAAACCCACTGGATTACAAGATACGGCAACGCTTAGAGGAGAAAGTCTGCGATAAACCTCATCAGAATTTGGAATCTGTCCGAGCATGTTTGGCTAAAGAAGCGGCTTTGGCTTAAGGGCATTTATTCAAAATAGGGGAAGGCGTTTTGAATAACGTAAATAAAATTGTATTCTAAATTAAATTACCTTTCATTTCATATATAATTTCTATATAATTATCAAAAAGTGTATCATTAATTTTATAAAAAGTTTTTGACAGAACTTATAACCCAACTAAGTATAGGTAATCAAAGTCTGTAATTATATACTCATCAGGGAATGCTCTACTTAGCGATAGAAAAGGTAAAAGGTGGTTCCTACTCAGACGAATTCCTACTACTATACTTACTACTACCGGACTAGCTAGAAAAATACATCTAAAAATATAAAACATCTATGCAAATAAATGAAATTGAAGTGTCTGTTTGTAATGTCAAAATAATAGCTTTTTACTAAATGCATATGAAAGTATATACAGTACTTATAACAAAAACATGATTTTTAAAATTTTTGTCTGTCTGTCTGTCTTTCTGTCTGTCTGTCTGTCTGTTTGTTCCGGCTAATCTTCGAAACGGCTGGACCGATTTTGACCGGACTTTTACTGGCCGATAGCTGATGTTATAAGGAGTAACTTAGGCTACTTTTATTTTAGAAAAAGAATTAGGGTTCCGCGCAAAAAATTAAAATCCATGAAATCCAATCGTAATAAATTACACGCGGGCGAAGTCGCGGGGCAAAGCTAGTTATAAAATAAAAATAAAGTTTATATTTTATTTTACAAAGCTTGTAATTCATGCAACATATAAATCACACCCATTGAGAGTATTTCAGTTTTAGAATAAGTGTGAAAAACGGTTCTACCAGATGGTAAGTAGATGTTGTGGCCCATATACACCATTTTACATACAGAAATATGGGGCGGGTATGCGTAGCCAACGCATACCCGCCTCGTAGGGGCAAGAACGAGTTATATTCGGACTCGCACCGATCAATACCCCACGTTGTTCCACATTTGCCGCATATTGGTAGGGCTACGGAAGAGGACTTCTCCTACTCCTTCTCCTTCCTAGGTAAGGTGTACCTGGAACACAAGGCATGCCTTCCTTTGTACCCTACGGACCCACCTCCTACAGACCTCCTCGAGTCTTTTACCATGCCAGGAAAAAACTAGCACTCGGAGGCGCTACCTTTCCTGACTCCACTGGCGGGTCTGGTGCGTGGCTCCACCGCTAACCAAATTTCGTAAGAATAACGGCGCCTCGCAATATCGGCACTCCTCTCCCTCCACGGCTCAAAGGTGCGGTCCCGCCAGAATCGAGGAGGATAGAACGAGCAACGCATTGCCATACCAACACTCATCTTCCCTCGCGACTCTACCTCTCTTCAACTCCAACTTAAGGGGGAGAGGATAGATCTCTCGCCGCAGCCCACTAACACACGTTCGCAGTGGGCTCGCCAAGCCCACTCGGAGTGGCCACCTTGGGACCGGCTCTTCACCTCGGGCCAGCCATATGGGTTTATCCTCTTAGTTCACCATGGGTGACCAACTCAAAGCTACTAAGCAACCAAGTCACGGCTACTAAGTCCCCCCGTCACGGCAAGACGGGAACTCGTTCGGAGGATAGGGACGACTTATAATAGACACCTACATCTATGCTCCATTAAAAATCAAAATGTAGATGCGTTGTCAACCCTGAAGACTAAAATAGAATACCTCATCACTAGTTAAAAGGGTCTCCTGTTCTCTTCATTCGCCATACGAAAAACAGCAACATTAAGTAACTATTTGGTGCTCGTATTCTGTGAGAACGTAGTCCTTCCCCGGTCAGGCATGCAGTGTGGCAGCACTAACACATTAAAAATAAACATATTGAAAATATCTTACAAAGTTCAAAAAGTTTTAAAAAACACAAATAACCACCACGGACGGATCTCATTTAAAATGTGTGTTACATAAACAAGCAGTTTGTAAAGCCAGAGCCAAACAAAAACAGCCGCGACGAGGCGATGTCGTCGCATGGCGAACAAAAAGCGTTAATGTACGCCTTGCTGTCTCACTTACACAGCGTTTAATGTACACTGACCGGTTGATGCATTAAAGCAGTATACAGGTGCACAGATAATGCAACAGAATAGATAGTACTATTTAAAAGTATTACTATCATCATTTTATTACTGAGAATCTAAGGCATTGTTATAAAAATGCTGGTCGTAAATATTTACTTATTTAAATTTACCGAATGAATGTGGTTCAGTGGAGAATACCTTGTTATTTCCGTCAAGAAAAGGAATAATTTGAAGGAGAAACTGTGTGTTGGCAGACGTGTTGCAGCATTTGTCAGGCGTTAGAACCATATCGTTAACTTTGCTCGTTATAACTTTATGTGACTCAGGGGTGCAGGGAATTTAAATAAGTTGTATAAATAAGAAATTAAAACAGAAACACATAGTATAATATAAAATATTTCCTTATACCATATATTACGAGAGCAATCTAAATTTGAAATGCTACGGTGTTGGTAAGCCGAAATTGTTGATTGCAACATTTAGCGATGCATCACACGGCTATAAATAAAATAATTATATTTCAAGGCCGGATGTAGCAAGAATAAAGTAGTTACAGCCTATATGTGTCCCACAGCTGGACACAGGCCTCGTTTTCAATATGAGAGGGTATTAGCGCAATGGAAATATTTGCCGCACTGCCCCAATGAGTATTGGCGGACTTCACATGTGCAATTAACAATTTCATTGGTGTGATCTGAAATCGAGCTCAGATCATGAGGTACCACCATTTTGTGGTTCGCCAAACAGCAGCGAACCATAATATGACAAACTCTGCTTTTAACTCTTCAAAAGATGGGTCCAGTATGGTGATCCAGTAGCTTGAGTACTTTTTTCAATTTGCGGAAAGCAAAACATACTTGCATTTTATGTAAATACTTCATTTCAATGTGTCTTTTACTTTGCCTGATTGGTAGAATCCAAAAAATATATATTGATTAATTAATATACCATAAGATCATACGAATGACAATTGTAAACTTCAAAGAATTCATATACTAATTTCAATATGATGTTTTAAGTGTGATCAGAAAATAATATTATGCTAATCTAAAAATAATTTTATGCTAATATTTTTCATATTTATATGCAAAACTCTGTACATAATGCCACGTAAACGTGTATGTAATTACTCGAAGTATTAATATAAAACTTCCACATACTTACTTCTCAAATCGGCTTAAAGCGGTCCACATCGAGTTTGTTACTAGTAAGATAAAATATTTCCATCACGTCCATGGTGAACCACCTGACTCATCTTGCCGGAACACCGTACATATATTAAAAATTCTTATGAAAATAAAGAAAAGTTTCTTGGTATGTTTCTCAACTTTATTCGTTTTCGCATCTACTTTTTGTGACTTTGAAAATATAATATTTATATTAATCTGACGCTGTCACGGAATAATCGTGTAGTGGCGGTGTAAGAATATCCACTACCCCATATCATCCCGAGAGTGTCGTAAGAGGCGACAGGGGGAAAGTGAAATAGGATTAATCTTTCTAATAACAATTCAAATATTAAAAAACTGCGGTTGCCGAGCGTGGCAACGATGGCAAAATCCCCCAAGAGGTACTCTATGAGGTAGACCTATATTCAGTAGTGGACTTTCTGAATTGCTTTGCTGAGTATTAAAAATGGAATGTATGCCAAAAACCGTATCACGCTAAAACATGTAATTCCATTCGAAATATAATTTAGCACCACATAGCTCCAGCCCCTAATCAAGATCTATAAAAGTTTATAAAGGATGAAAGTAAATTTAGTTAACATATTAATCCCGTCAAGAAATTGAGCTAGAAAATAAAACGCATTAGAAATCTGTCTCACTCATAAGAAAGCGAGAGTAGGTATTGGAAAAAAATGGTTTTGATCTTCAATGCCAATTTTCTGCAACACCACACGGATTTTTGTATAAATAAAAATTTAGCGTCTCGCAATTCAAATCGCATTTTTGCTATTAGTTATTCTAATTTTGAATTTTATATTGTTCCACATAATATATTACTTTATAATATGCGTAAAGAAACTGTTTGAATTCGGTATTATTGAAAAACCAAATACGTGTGATGAATAATTTGATTGCGTCATATTACCGAACATATTAAAAGAACTGAATTTCACGGAAACTAAAACGACCTGTGAACTAAGGCGTGTCTCGTACCTAAATTTTAGCGGGAATTAGGTTGATTAGGTGCCGTGATTAAATTTATATTTACCGAAGCTTGCGAAATAACGTGCAGTGAATATTTTCGTACAACAAAGTGGCATGCTAGCTAATATTCCACGTGATGGTTAGTGGCTATTACAGCCTATGGACGCTTACAAACATCTTTGGACAAAATGACAAAAGATTCAAATTGAGCCTATGATTATATTAGTTCTCTAACAATTAGAACAAATATAAGTAAAATGGCTGTACATACCTGGTCAATTTCTCGAGAGTAGAAGTATGAATATCATGGAGGAAAAACCTTATAATCAATGTGATACATACGAGTAACTACATATTTGAAAATAAAAATTTAGGTTTTAAATTAACATTACAGTGTAACAGTTAAAGAATTCGTTTCTGTTGTTTATCTAATTACTATGAGAATAAAAAGATCCAGTTTTATTGCTATGTAAATCACTGACAAGAAGAGCGTTTAACAAAATGATCGCTGTTACTTTCGTCAGAGTACTAATAAAATTTAAACCGATGAATCTAATTAATCTTGTAACGAGGGTCGACATCGGAACAAAAGAAAGAAACAAACTGTTAATTTATGTTAATCTAAAGTAACAATAAATTGCTTCAGGAAATACATTGAATTAAAAAAAATGCAGATATATTTTAAGCACACTTTTGATAGTTTTTAGATATTTTTTTTTATAGAATAAGGGTTACAAACGAGCACACAGTCCAGCTGATGGTAAGTGATTGCTGCGACCCATAGACATCTACATCTATCCTCTATTACAAATCAAATGCAGATGCGTTTTCACCCGTGAGGACTAAGATGGAATGCCTCATCTCCAGTAAAAAGGGCCTCTGGCCACCTGCACTCACCAAGCGAAACGCAGAGGTAAACCTCTACTTTACGCTGGTATTCTGTGAGGTCGTGGTACCACCCCGGTTCGAGCCGGCCCATCCGTGCGACAGCAAAAGCTGCCGCCTGGCTCTACCACTGTTGAAATATAATATTTCAATAAAGAAGGGTTATTGTTCGCTGAACTATAGTAATTATCTGTAAAGTATGGTGTAAGTAATTACAAATTAAAATTGCAATAAAATTTAGCCATAACGACAATGAAAACTTGTTGAACACTGGCGCCATCATCATCATCAACAACTCGTAAAAGTTTATAGCAGGATATGAGCCTTTCCAGTTATAGAGAGTGGTATACTAAATTCGTATATTTATTTTATTTTAACTTTATTGAACCTTATAATAATAATAATAGTAAACGATCAAAAGACGGAATTAATGTTAAAAGCATTCTTTGCCACCTTACCTTAGGGCAGTGATAACATTACGAAGGCGGTTATAAAGAACACACACACACACACACACACACACATATATATATATATATAAATATGTTCTTTCCATCGATCTGTGGTAAGCTATTTGAAAAGTGTATACAGCATGAGTAGTATCATCATCATCACTATTATATATCGTTACAGTGCCTAAAAGTCAACTGCTAAAAATAGGGGTCCTTCAATAAATACAAACAAACACGGCATTTAACCACATGCATTCATTGAATTCCAAAATTTCTTATCAGATCGTCACTCTACTTAGTGGAGAGATGCCCCACACTTTGCTTATTGATACGAGGGTGCCCTCAATAACATTTCGTCCCCATCGGTTGTCGGTTCTTCAAGCCATACGACCTACCATGCCTACGGACCTGCCGAAGTGCGATTGATCTGTAAGACTATGTCATTTTTGTAGTGATACTTGGTCCGACTTTGGGAAGTTTAAGGTCCCTGCGGGATCAATGGAATGGGCTATACTCGGAGTTTCACCGCGTGATGAAATTCATAATAATATACAGAGCATAACTTGAGTAACCTACGTATCCCAAAATTAACTTTATGCGAGAAAATTATTTTCCTTACATGATAAATAAATTGATAAATGAAGAATACGAAAGTTTCTCGAGTGGTAACCTCGTATCGGTAGGCGAAGGGTAGTATGCCCCCCCCCCCCTCCACTAGATAGAGCGACGACCTGGTAAGAAATGCAGATAGTAGATGGTGGCAGGTGGCAAAGGACCTTGCTTTGTGGCATGCCTAGAGCGATGTCCATATTCAGAAGTGGACTTCGAAAAGGCAGTATAAAGTTCCTTGTGAGTGAACTCGTCAATGGGAAAAAAATGGAAGGTTATTATTATTGAACATTGATACATGCATGATTAAAGCTGATTAGAGAATTAACAGGTTCAGACATAAGTAATCGTATGACTGAAATAGATGATAATAAAAAAATCTAACATGAACATTACGATAATGATTAAGACCCTTCCATTTATTTCAGTAAGAATTTTTTTTGAAAAAGATTATAATAGCAAAGTCCGAAGCAGATACCGCTAAATAAGAGTGAACACTCTAATTCTCTCACTGATTTCATTGAAGGGACACTACATCAAAAAAAAAATTAATACATTTGTTGCATCTTATAAATTAAGTCTGTTTTTTATTATTTTATAAAAACATATTTAGTTAATTTAATTATATATAGTTAAATTTATAATGGCTTTATGGTTAAATAGTATCGGTATTGCCTGTATTTGTTAATGCTAGCATAACTGCATGTATTCTGGACACCTGGGACTCTATGATCATATCTCAGTTAAAAATTCTGACTTACGTCATTGCACATACCTTATATCAGATGAGCGAATGTAAAAACAAAGTACTCGTACGTACAGCTAAACCTAGATGACAGTTTAGATTATATACAATATCAGTTACATTGTAAAGAATATAAGTATTTTTATAGAATAAGGGCGACAAACCAGCAAAGAGTCCACCTGATGGTAAGTAGATCCATAGACGAAAAACATAGACGAAATTCATATACTTAACATTAATAAGATCCTCGATCTATCTTTGATAAAGAATCAAAATGCTAATGCTTTGTCACCCCTGAGGACTAAGATGGAATGCCTCGTTTTCACTACAAAAGAAGAGAATCTTCGATTCTCTACACTCACCATACAAAACACTGAAGCATTAAGGTGCTGTTTTACGCTGGTATTCTGTGAAAGCGTTGTGCTTCTCCAATCCATTCGTTAGTTTCGTCATGGCTCTACCACATATAAACGTTTCCTTTAGCAAAGTATCATTGGTTTGTATCCGCTAAGTACTGTTTTAAAAAGAGAATTATTTATTCATGTTTATTCAACAACTCACAGTTAGTTGCTTGGTAAACTATGCTTCATTTTTTATAACGAGGGCAGTGCTCCATAAAGGGACGTGAGACTATTGTAATTTTAGTGCGTTTATAAATAGATGAACATATAAGACTAGCTGATCATGTTTTTATACTCGTATAGTTAATATATTTATAGACGTAATAAAGAATGAGTAATGTATTTTATAAACGTTATTTTCCTGTATTTAATTACTTTTTTTTTTGGTAAATAGTAGTTTAATTTTTTATAGGATAGGCTGACAAATGAGCACACAGTCCACCTGATGGTAAGTGGTTGCTGTGACCTATAAACATCTACATTTATCCTTAATAAAGAATCAAAATGCAGATGAGTTGTCACCCGTGAGGACTAAGATGGAGTGCCTCTTTTCCAGTAAAAATGGTCTCCGTTTCTCTAAACTCACCATACGAAACACAGCAGTGTTAAGCTGCTATTTTACGCTGGTATTCTGTGAGAGCGTGGTCTTTCTCCGGTCGAGCCCACCCATTCGTGCTACAACTATACTACTAATATAGCTGCAGCATGGCTCTACCACGTATAAACGAATTAAAGTGAAGAGAATAAGAGTAAGTGTATTATTCGCTACGTATTGTAGTATTGTTTCATTTTTAAAATAATGTGATGGAATAGTGATGTAATAAAATCTATCTCTTTACCTTGTCTTATGAGTATCATTAACCACTGTACTGAAGATTGCTTTGCAATTTGGCGGGCTTTAATCTATACAAATAAATAAAATTGAAGTGTCTGTTTGTAATGTAAAAATAACAGCTTTCTACTAAATGAATATGAAAGTATATACGGTACTTATAATAAATACATAATTTTTTAACTTTTTGTCTGTCTGTTTGTCTGTCTGTTTGTTCCGGCTAATCTCCGAAACAGCTGAATTGATTTTGATGGGACTTTCACTAGCAGATATCTGATGTCATAAGGAGTAACTTAAGCTACTTATATTTTAGAAAAAAAATAGGGTTCCGCGCAAAAAAATTAAAACCCTAAATAACACGCGGATGAAGTCGCGTGGAACAGCTAGTCATCAATATAATCCTAAAATAGTGTAATATATTGTGTAAAAAACGTGTGTCAATGTGAAATAAACATGTTTAAAATGTATGTTTTTAACCCCGTCCGTAGTGTGAATTATTCAATCAACTTTTTCTTGCTCAAAAGAATTATATATTTCACCAAAACTCGCTTACTGTAAGATAAAAGAACGATGATGTGATAATAAGTATGTGGCGTCTTCAGTGCAGGCGTACTCCACATTTTTATATATTAACGGCCATTCTTTTTGGAAAAGGGATACATAATCCAGTGTATAAAGGGTGAATTACAATTTGTCCTTATCCATCACAGCACAATGAGCACTATACAAACATTTGTCCCTTTACGAAGCTCGAGGCAAACGAACCTTCGTTCCTTTTTATAAATGGAACGTAAATCCTATGACACATTGAGTAAATCATTATGATCCATGGAAGTTTCTTACTGCTATTTTTTATGATTTAATTTTAAGTAGCCTGCTGTAAGTTTATTTTATTTTTATAATAGTTAATGTATTTAAAATGAAGTATGAATATCATAAAATATCATAATATGTTACCTATTTCTTACATAAAAGCGTTATTCATTTTATTGCTTCATATAAACAGTTTTAAATGCGATAATAATAACTGATAAAAATAATTTCCAGTATATTTATTACAAAAATAATACATAAATACTATAAGGGCCGCGGTAGCTCAGATGTTTAGCGCTCGCTGTAAATTTCACAGTTTGCGAGCAATCCGGGTTCTGTCCCCGCCAGCACCAATGAAATTGTTAAATGCAATTTTAAGTGCTGACTTACCTCGCGCTCGGCGGTGAAGGAAAACATCGTGACGAAACCTTCATGTCTAAGAAATAAGAACAAAATATTTCAAAGATATGTGAAGTTTGCCCACACGCATTGGGGCAGCGTGACGGACAATTCCTTGCCCTAAAACCCTCTCAGTAATGAAAGGAGGCCTGTGTCCAGCAGAGGAACCTAAACTTAATCAAGTAATTGCTTAGTTGTGCTACACTGACGATGACTCAGTAATGTAATGATTGATGAGTCCTGATTTTGAATCCTATCTAAATTCACAATTGGAGCTTTTCGTTCGTAATGTATGGGATTCGACAAAATAAAAATTGTTGAGATTTTGTTCTGTATTATATGTAAACTAGCTGTTCCCCGCGACTTCGTCCGCGCGTAATTTATTACGATTGGATTTCATGGGTTTTAATTTTTTTGCGCGGAACCCTAATTATTTTTCTAAAATAAAAGTAGCCTAAGTTACTTCCTATAACATCAGCTATTTGCCAGTGAAAGTCCGGTCAAAATCGGTCCAGCCGTTTCGGAGATTAGCCGGAACAAACAGACAGACAGACAGAAAGACAGACAGACAAAAATTTTAGAAATCGTGTTTTTGTTATAAATACCGTATATACTTTCATATGCATATAGTAAAAAGTTGTTATTTCGACATTACAAATAGACACTTCAATTTTATTTATTTGTATAGATATATGGTGAAAACAGTATCATAGAGTTATTTTGGTTTGCTGGCTAGAACGGGTTATTTACACTACACACCCGCATAAAACAGCGTTGATTATTGATTTTAATGCTTTAACTTGTGGTATTGTGAGAGAATAATAAAAATGGCCAGAAATTTCCAAAAGCGGTGGGCTTTATCTTAGTATCTGGTAACGCTCATATATCGTAATTCTTTAGTACCACGTCTTGTAAGTAGGTATATTTTAAAGACAAATCGTTGACGGTTTTATCACACGGGTTGCAAAAAATAATAATTATACTAACTTTACACCCGGTCCGATCGATGGAGACTTTGAGCTGACTGATAACGGAATAACCAAACAAATGTTTCGAACGCAACTCCCATGGACTGGTTATGGGCGGCAGCATCATTTATAATTAGAGTATCGGGTGTGTTCTTACCAATCCTATATAGCGTACCTTGGTGATATAGGCAATTATTAACGCTCTCTGTGGCATTTTAAGTATCCTTAAAAAACTTAATGCAGTGCTGGATTCAAAAGACTAGTAAAGACTCTTTTATCATCCCTGCATAAAAATGCATTCATCTTTAGATATTTTATTCCAACCAAAAGTACTATATTATTATGCAAAAAAGTTACTTGTGAGAACTTGAACAGATGACAGAAGTGTATTTTCACAACGTAAGCGAATAGCGCGATTAAATATTCTCTTTAGTATATTAGAGCACCATATTTAGATCGCGAAGTAATAAAAAATAATTTTAAATAGCTCTGTAACTTACTCATTGTAATAATAAAAAAGAAGGTGTCTCATATATATAATGTAAGATACATTATTTAAGCACTATTGGCTTTTTTCGGGCATGTCCCGAATATTTTTTTTTTAAATTGGGATAGTGTTTTTTTTAAATTATGTTTGACTAGTGCTTGACATCAATCACACGTGAGTAGTGATGAAACCCTTGATAGAAAATTCTACTATGTTAGCGAACCAAAAATCTATTTGCTTTTGCCTTGAACTTGAAAAACATTTACATTGTCGTCGGACGAAAAGACACGCTAGTAAATTATTCCACTTCTTTGCTGTATGCATTACAAAAGACATCGTCGAAGCGTCTGGTTGTCTGATAGTGTGGGGAGGGAGGAATTAAATCAAGTAATTTCTGCGCACACTCCAAACTCTTTGTATATCCAATAAGAACTTTTCTTTATATTCATCACTCTCACTTCTTCAGTCGGACAACCTTTAGACGTAGTAGAGCCATGCTACAGCTATACTGTAGTTGTAGCACGAATGGGTTGGCTCGACCGGTGAAAGACGACGCTCTCACAGAATGCGAGCGCAAAATATTAGCTTAATGTTGCTGAGTATAGTATGGTGAGTAGTGTAGAGAACCGGAGACCCTTTTTACTGGAAACGAGGCATTCCAGTTTAGGATCGATGTATATTTATTTATTTTTTATTGCATACCCTAAACAAAAGAACACAAAAGGCGGACTAAATAAAATTAAAAGTTACACCCTTATACGTCCCACTGCTGGGCTCAGGCCTCCTCTCATTTCTGAGAGGGTTTTAGGCCAAGGAAGTGTCCGCCACGATATTGGCAAACTTTACATGATTTCGAAATATTTTTTTTTCTTATTTAAAAGCGTTATTCATTTCACACAGACATGAAGGTTTGCTCACTATGTTTTCCTTCATTGCCGCGCACGTGGTAAATGAGTACTTAAAATTGCAATTAACAATTTCATTGGTGCCGGCGGGGATCGAACCCGGGTTGCCCGCGTACTATGAAACTTACACTGAGCGCTAACCATCTGAGCTACCACGGCTCTTTTCAAGGACTTAATGTCTTGAGGCATTCTCTATGGTCAATCCATAAGTCTATGGACACAACATGTTATATATAATATGTTATATATATATACGATGTTTCTTTTAAACGCTCGGCAAATCTGGAGACCCCCCCCACCCCCTTTTGTCTGGTATATAATGTGCCAGCGTCTGTCTTTTCCTCCTATGATAGTGTGAGGCATACACACCTACGCACACACACAATAACAAACACATGCACACACACACACACACACACACACACACACTCACACACACACTCACACACACACACACACACACACACACACACACACACACACACACACACATACACAAATATAAAATTTATTTAGATAGGTCAATTATGATCATTGCAGCCGATCACAATTCCACTGATGAACATGGCGTCCCCTAAAGAATGCCGCAAAGTACGGTGTTGAGCCACCTGCATCCATTAGTGACAGACAGTGAATGACAAGTCAATAGTCTAAATATAATATTTTCGATATATTAAAAAAGACAGTTATTATGGATATAGATGAATCAGAACCGAACTTATAACATAGCCTTTGTGTTAGATATTAACAAACTATGAATACCTATACTTCAAACTGCAAGCGAGCTTCCCGATTGTATCGATTATTCGACTATTCAGCAAAGAGAGGTGAGGACGCTTAAGTGCTTTTGTGTTCGTGTGGTCGTTTGATGCGGTGTAATACATACAAGTACAAAGACGCACTTTCGTCCTTCAAGTAGGTACCTATGTAATATTCATCTATATTTATATAATATTCCTACAAATAATATATAAAGCAGTATCGTAAGCAATATTCTTAAATTTTAGGTATAATAAAATAAAACAACTTATATATCTAAGTCGGTTAAAAACTCTATTGAAAAATCTTTAAGTTTCATTTATGAAACTGAAGTGACAAACGTACGTAAATAATTAAATTACTCATAAAGGTATCATTAACATGTATAATAAGTGTATGCATAAATTAAGTTGTTGACATAGTAACGGACATGCGCACTAGATGTTCTATCCATAAACAATGAGGATAGGCTGTATCTAACCTTAAGTATTTCCCTTATATCTATCCTTCATTAAAGAAAATTCTTTAAATTTAAATCAAACAACAAACTATATATAACATAGTAATCTTTATAATTCATAAGAGATTAGACAACCGGTATCGAAGTCTAAAAAGAGTACTGTAATTAAATGCTATTTAATAAATTACGAAGGCCAATAAATAAGAACTCATAAATGAAAACTAAGCGAGTCTTCAATTAAGGCTCTTACTTATTATTTTAATTGGTCATACAATAATATTTATAAAGAAAGAGATGAAACTTACCCAAAGCACTCCATCGCTGATATTTTTTGCGCCAAATAAATTTTCATAACCACCCCTGGAGTTGTTTTTCTGATCTTAAACGGACATCGCCTTAAAACATCCTTTCCTTTGAGGTTCGTTATCAGCATAAACACTTTCACTGTCGTTTTAAGTACAATACATCGCTCAGTTCATACATAAATATACAAATAAACGGAATTAAATTGGGCGACTGTCAAAATCACGTGGCCCGGCACTCACACACGTATCACACTCGGCCCCAAGCGAGAAACGCTTTTTCGCAGAATGCTCACCAAAGCGCATGACATTCACAAAATATATTGTTCTTGTAGCGTAGTAGCCTCCCACACAGTTCGTGAAGAACTAAGCGCAAGTTGTCGAGTTGCACGTGGCCCGTAGCTTACCCGACGAACGCCCTTCCAAAGCGATTCAATTGCACTGCGAAAAGCGACTTTCTCCCGTCACGGGAAGATAGTATTTTGTCCAAAAACAACGAGAGAGCAAACGAGATGAGCCGGAATATGGAACGATACACACAGAGTATTTTCGTACTGTCGTTTAGTGCGCGTAAGATGCGTATGTGTTTAGAGATTGAAAAGAAAAGTGCATTGCTTTATTATCCTTTATCTTCTTAATATCTATAACAGAGTGTTATCGGGTATCTCGAAAATTGAAAAGGAATTTATAAGTTATTATTTATATCAAAGTTAGTGCTTACAATCGAGTTTGCTCAGATATAAAAAAAAAACATTGGGCTATTGTTGTCGGGATATTGAAAGCTTCTTTACGCTCAACAATCGCTTCTTTTTGTCTTTGAAGAATTATTCAAAACCGGTCCGCATAATCATTATTGATTTAAAAATCCCTTTGTTACGTTAGATTGTTTTGATTTGCCTAGCATTAACGTTAATATTTACGTAACGCAGCTAGTATCAAAAAGATTTAGAAACCGTTTGTAATGCAGAATTATACAAGCGGAAAGTGACCTACGGGTTAGTAAGCCAGGCGCTGTAAGGGTCACCGACGATGTGTAAGAAGTTAATTTGGTCACTGATTATGTTACGAGTCGTTTTCGATATATAAGGTCATTACTGTACTTGTACAAATCACATCTATTATGTTTGAATACTGACACAACATTTATAAGTGTTAATTCGTTGTCTAAATTGTATTTTCTATATTTTAACACTTTTTTTACTTATTGCAGAAACTGTTTTATTCCGAATCGGTATAATTTTGTTGTGATATTATATGTAATTATTTACAATAATTGGTACATATAATGGTTTCAAAATTGACAATTTTTTTGTGTAAGTGAGACAGATTAATTTTTTTTCTCAATTCTAAATTCGAAATTACAGCACAACCGCAATGGGTGAATAAATACTGCTATTCTCGAACCGACATGAGGCCTCAACAATTTTTCTGATTTTAAACACTATTTAAGTAATTCTTATTACTTAGTTCATTGTGCAACTTATTCATCTGCTTGAAATAAATACACAATCACGAGTTCAAATCCATTCCATCTGTTCCTTCTGTCTTTCATTAGACTGAATTTGGATAGTTAATTGTCAGAAAGTAAACTATAAGAGATTTTTATTCCGTTATAATGAAACTACACGAGGGCTACGCTTGTAGTTTCATTGTGGTTAAAAGTTAATATCTTTTAAGTACTATTTCTATCCAAATTAAGTTTATGACATCACACATACATTTCAAGGCCTCGCAAGTTGCGCGACAAAAAGCAGCAGACATCCATTAATTCAAAGCTTTGTCCATACTCACCACGCGTGAGCACAGAGCTGATACTCTCGCATTTATAACACTACTCCCCTCATCAGCCTGAAGTTTGAGTATATTTTTTCGATTTGAATTTCGCCAACCATTATACGCCAGAACCTCTTACGGTCAATCCGCAATCAGTACGTCAGTCAGAAAGTCAGTTCGATTTTACTCTCCGAATTTTAAATTCCAAAGTAGGAAACCTTTTAAAACTGTAACCTATTTTATAATAATAAATGGTTTGACTATTACAACATATATTTGAATAGCGAACGAAATAAAGAATCTACCATTTATCCATAAAACTCGCTGCGTAACCATCGCTGGTATAAGCTCTCCCCAAGGGGAGTCATGTCAAAAGATTTGACGTGGGTTACAATTTTTATAATTTTTAACACACTTTTGTTAGCTTTGCGTGTATCTATCTATGTAACGGAACATTTCAATGTAATTTTCTCCAACTTGAAGACGGCCGATTGACTTGAAAATTTACACTCGTATCAAAGACTAGTAAAGTAAAAAGTAAAGTTGCAGCCTATTTGCGTCCCACTGCTGGGCACAGGCCTCCTCTTATTTCTGAGAGGATTTTAGGGCAAGGGATTGCCCGCCACGCTGCTCCAATGCGTGTTGGCGAACTTCACATGTCTTCGAAATATTTTTTTCTTATTTCTCAGACATGCAGGTTTCTTCACGATTTTTCCCTTCACCGCCGAGCACGTGGTAAATCAGCACTTAAAATTGCAATTAACAACAATTTCATTGATGCCGGCGGGGATCGAACCCAGGTTGTTCGAGTACTGTGAAGCTTACAGCGAGCGCTAACCATCTGAGCTACCACGGCTCTATCAAAGAAAATACAATAGTTATACTAGTATCCTGATCAGGATCAACACGAAAAAATAAAATAATTACCAGGATCAGCACAAGTTTCTTAAGCGCTTACATTATATTATTAGTTTATGATTCCCCTTTCAAGTTACGTTTTTAATTAATTTTGTTCAAATGTGAATGTCATAACTAGATAGATTAAATAAGTATATTATATACTACCAATATTCATTTTTTGTTTCACCCTATTAAAGCAAATGAACCCTTGGTTCTTTGTTTTATGTGATAAATAATTCGAATACTCCATGTAATTACCGACGCAAAATAATCGTCGGTGCTTAATTAGTAATTCGGCTTGCACGCTCCATTTGCAGCCGAATCCGGACATAAAGTCCCAGCTCGGTGCGACGGTCTCACGTAAATTTGTCACATGAAAGGACGTTTAATTTGCTGTTTCACTAGCTGCTAATTACAACTTTGATTGCTGTGGCTACGTTGAAACGTGTCACGGACGAATGGAAACCGGCGTGCATGGATTTTATTTACTAGAACGTTTTCGTAAAAACTTTTGTACATTTGCAATAAGGAACACATATTACAACGTTTAATATAAATAGTATTTGTTCTTTCTAAAGGTGTAAACATAAGAATATGTATATCATAGGAAAGACGAATATGATTTGTGTATCAGTTTTCGATGCGAAGTCTCATGTTTCTAAATACATCTTTCAATTCAATGTAACAAGTTATATTCTGTAGAATCAGTTATCTGATAGTAAGAGTCAAAGATACAGAAATACAAACTATAATATTATCTTTGAAGTTTCAAGCTAGAGATAATATCCAAATAATCAAAAGTTACATAGTTTACAACAAGTGCACCCAAATATTCTTAGCCTAATTGTGCTTTATGCAATTACATCGAAGCTATACAAAGATGCAGCGCCAGAGACTCAAATGCAGTTATAATACAACTAGCCTCTGAAAGTAATAAATTGTGTATTTGCATCATTTTTGGTTCTAGCTGAAATTCGGAGACCCTTTTTACTGGAAGCGAGGCATTCAATCTTAGTCCTCACGGGTGACAACGCATCTGCATTTTGATTCGTAATCGAGGATAAATGTAGATGTCTATGGGCCACAGCAACCACTTACCATCAGGTGGACTGTGTGCTCGTTTGTCACCCTTATCCTATAAAAAAAAATTCGAACCAAGGACCCACGGCGAGGTTCACAAATAATAAGGCATTAGGTAGTAAGGTGTTTATTATATAATTAGTTTTGATCAATATCAATAACGTGCGTTTCACACATAAAATTCTCCGGCTTAATAGTATGATATGCTGATTACACACGTTGCTTATTACTTGTGATATCATATTAGATTAAAAAAAATTAATTGCTGTTTACAAAAAAGGAGAAAGTTCATTATTTCTGTTTGTGTTAGGTATTATGTACTATTTTATTGAATAGGTTACATAAATTTGAAGATGAAGTTTTTAATTTAACTATTTAGACAGATTTTTTTAGACAGAGAGATTGTGAAATTCCTTAGCCCACTCAAAAGAGTAAAAATAATAAATTTTCTCAACTATTTACACTATTAACTCTACATCAAGATATTTTTCAAACTTTTTTCAATTTTTTCTACAAATGAAAACGGAAAACTATTTGCTAATATAAAGTATGTATATAGATGAATTAAAGAAAATCATGTTAATAAAAATTAGGTACTATAAAAGTTGTAGAGTGAGCAGCAGATATATAATTTCAAAAAAAAAAATACTTGAAAATATTTTTACATGAGTATCCGACGGATTTTTTAAATAAAACTTAAGTGATAAGCTTACAGTGCTATCGTTACCAGGTGGTAAAAGGCTGTTGCAGTCCATTGAAAGATGGTTACATATACATTGTCACTTCTGAGAAATAAGATGGTATACCCTGCAATTATACTAGCTCCCTATACTCTTCAGACCGCAACAAAACAGTGAAAACACTGATTTTTGGCGGCATAGATAGAATAATGGTTCGTACCATTACCAGATAGACACCTAGGCATAAAAGGAGGCCTATCTCCTCGTACTACTCACAATAATGACCCTCGACGTGATATTTTTACCTTAACATACTAAACAGCCTATTAAAAGTCCACTGTTGAACATGAGCCTCCCTATAGTATGCGATGTAAGAATATCTATTACCCCAAAGCGTCCCGTGCGTGTCATAAGAGGCAACATTAGGAAATGAAACAGAAGACGAGCAGCAGTATCTTCCTGATAACGACTCACGTGGCAGAGCCATGCTGCAGCTATACTATTAGTATAGTTGTAGCACGAATGGGTCGGCTCGAGCGGGAAAGGACCACGCTCTCACAGAATACCAGCATAAAATAGCAGCTTGACACTGCTGTGTTTCGTATGGTGAGTGTAGAGAATCGTAGACCCATTTTACTGGAAACGAGGCATTCCATCTTAGTCCTCACGGGTGACGACGCATCTGCATTTTGATTCTTTATTGAGAATAAATGTAGATGTCAATGGGTCACAGCAACCACTTACCATGAGGTGGGTTGTATGCTCGTTTGTCACCCTATCCTATAAAAATAAAACTCACATGCGTGGCAACCATAGCAATTTTTTTAAACATTCGAGAACTACCTACTTCACAACCGTCTTTCAGTACTAATTATCAACCGTCATGAAGCTTTTTATTTTTATTTTTTAAGTTCCGTTTTATGCAATATTGTGTATTTTTAACTATTTTATGCCAATCGTTGTAAGTAAAATCCCACTTAATGTAAAGTAGAGATGTAGTGGAAGATGGTAAAAGTCAGTGCGACTTACCTTCACAAAAGCCTATTCACTCTTACCATGAATACATTCACATTGTAATAGGATGGAAAAAACAGATGCTAGCAAATTATTCCCCTCCTTTGCTATACGCTCGAGGAACGACAAAGCAAGTGGTTTAATTGCGTAGTATGCCGACAACACAGGGTTATAGACTGGACTTTTTTATATTATAGGGGTGTCAAACGAGCACAAAGTCCACCTGATAGTAAGTGGGACATCTACATATATCTGCGATTATAAATCAAAATACACATGCGTTATCAGCCCTGAAAACTAAGATGAAATATCACGTTCCCTGTAATAAGGGCCTCCAGTTCTCTACATATACCATACGAAAAACAAGCATTAAGCTGCTATTTTACGCTGGTAGTCTGTGAGAGCGTGGTCAAACCAACCCATTAATGTTTAAACCACTAAAGCTGCGGCGTGGCTCTACTACGTAAGAAATCTTGCATACTTTCTTCGAAATCTATTCTGTAGAACACCGAAAGGCTGTCTACTTGGCGCCTATGCTCGGGATCGGTAAGTTTAGTTTTAAATTAATTCAGTCAGTTTCTTTACGAGCAGAACATCATGTAATAATTTGCTGCTATGTTGTCTATGAATTACTACATAATATAATCTAATTGTGCATCCTCTTAACGTTTACTATGTAAGGAACGCGAATTACAAAGCTAAGTGCGATGCTTCAACGCTTTTCTAAGAGCCACGTGTGGACTGAATTCAAATAAGCCACGGTATGTTGAGTAATAGCCCCATGAACGCCTATTTTCCCAGCAATAAAATGTTTACAGTACATGGCTTCTTAATTACAAAATACATTCTATCACATATGTTGTCAATGATTAATTGACCCTGTTACTTGCTCTAATAAAATCAACGAGAAAGTGATTTTCTTGCTTCTTCCTTAATTGAATCGACATTGATAAATTTTACTTCTAGACGATTTTACTTAATTTTAGTTTTTTGGATTTCAATAACTTGATACATTTAACAAGCAGCATATTTTTTAAGTTTTAAATATATATGATGTTTGTAATAAACTTTTGGGAACGCTATTACTTTAAAAAATATTGGAATTATGAAAATAATGCTACAATTTAAAAAAAATATTGCAAACTAAATGCATATATTATACAAGACAATATATACGATAATAAAAACAAAATAGAAATGGATTTTTAACTTGGATATCTAATTAAGGTCACGGTATATTAATGGGACGCTAACCAACGCTTTCAAGAATTTCCTACCTCAATGAAATTGGTTGTCGCCGAATGGAACTTTGGTGACCAACTAATAAAAGCAAAAGTCTATGCATATAATAAATTCAAAAAATGTTTATGAGCTGTAACAGCGGTAAAAAGATTGTTTTACTTGATAAGTAACTAAAATTGAATAAAACTATTTTTACGGATTTTATCGTGTTTAATTTTATTTATTTTTAATTAATGACGTTTGTCGTGCTTTACAGCATCTATGTTGCATGGCCACGGGGTGATTGAAGCTCGGCGGCCAGATGTTTGCTGTCACAGATACCTGTAACTTGCGCTCTCTGTAACAACTGCTGTGCTCTGTGGCATAGAGCAAACAAAATATTTATAAAAACCCGCGTAAAAGAACACATAGCCGACGTGAAACATCAATACTCCGGGAAGTCTGCAGTTTGTGATCATATCATGGACGGCCCCCGCAATTACATCGGATTTGATAAACCACAAACCCTCACGAAAGAATATCGATTTCTACAAAGGATGATATGTGAGCCTATTAAAATGAAAAAAGACATCCTAATTTTAATAGAGAAGGGGGCTACCACCTGATTGGGGAACAATTAAAACTAAACCCAGTGCAAAAAGTCAAAACACAGTAAGCTCATCAGAAGGTACTCCGGATCAACTTTGACGTCGAGACGTCAATCACCGCAGTCCCCCCGTGACCGTGGGTGCTGCAAAGCACCCGAAACCTCGCCACCGTGATCTTAGGCGCTGTAAAGTACCCAAAAGATGGGAAATATGCAATAAGTTAATATTACGCAATAAAATACGTAAAAAATTGTTTTATTTAAATAAGTATGGCTTGATATACTTAATGTATAGCTTGCTGCACCTAATAAGATATAATAAATTTGATTGCCTCGATAGCCTAGTTACCGTAAGCGCGACAGCTGATCCATAGATAATACTTATGTAAAGTATTCCAAGCACTTTCGTCAATTATTAAACTTCTTTTGGAATCATGTTGTTAATTTATCAATGTCTTAAGAGGCTTATAAATATAATATCACAGTTATTCTCTGCTTTCCTAAAATGTATATGATATAAATCATAACAGGCCGTAACTTATTTACCCGCAGTGCAATGACCGCTGTTACAAAAATAATCCAGTCAAATTAAATTCTCAACGAACGGCTCAAACTCATCCTAATGGAAAGATTGTGTTTAAGAAACTGCTTGTTTTACAGTGTTTTTTCTTATAAAATCATGTGTTGATAAGTATGCGCTTTTAACAAAACATCTTAATGACGCGGAAATAACTCGAAAATATTTAAGCAGGAGTGTAGTAAAGTTGGAAATATCCACAAAGAAACGATTTTGTTATTTTCTTGAACATATTTGTAAAAACTATAAAATAGAAAAATCACGGTATTTTTTATTTCAATTTAGTAATAACATTGGGGTATGCCTATATTCAGCAGTGGACCTGTGAAGGGCTGCAATGATGATGATGATGAATAAAGTCGTTGTTTGAGAGTTGCTATAAGTTAGGGGTACAACTTAATACAAATAGTCTGAATTCTTGACAGCGAGGTAACGTTTGGTTTTGAAGCTATGAGAAGCAGGTTCGATTGCCGATGTCTATGGCCTATTAATAGTAATGTCCTGGTCTGACTGGTCGTCTATATGCAATTTATGTGCATAAATAAAGCTACTTATCTTTATTATCATATTATCTACATTGATTGCAAGCTTATGAACAGGTGCTTCCTGTGGAAGCTAGTTATAGTTGTTTTAATTTTGATACATAAAAATCAACTGTCCCGGGTTCGAAATCTGGGTCGTACAAAAATCAGGAATTTGGTTTTTCTGTCAATAAGTTCTCCGTACCAGCCCGGTGTCAAAAAGTTGGGGGAAATTGTTTTATGGGTTTTTTACTAATAAAATTTTAATACCACAAAAAACCGTGTAAAATGAAAAGAAAATCATTATTCAAAAATGCGCTTGGGATATAATAAGCGAGTTTTTGAATAATGCTTTTTTTCTACGAACTTCTATTTCTTAACGAGTTGCTACGAACTACACAGAGGACCAACTTTTGTAGCTTTTATTTGTGAAAGCACTGCACCGTGTATTTATTCGTAAAAGAGGCACCCAAAATTTAAGTACTTCTTTTTAAAGAAAACGATCGTTTCATTATATATTATTCATATTAATAATAATAATGAAATATAACGATCCTATGTCATTAGCGGATGACGGCTGCGGAGGACCACATTCTTATGTGCATATATATATCCTTATAAGCAGGGGTATCATGCAGGGCGATTGTTTAATTCCAATTTGGTTTTGCCTCTCTCTGAACCCTCTCAGTACTTTACTGGAGGGCTTCGAGAGGAGATTTCAGCTTCAGAAAGGAGGTACAAAAGTGACCCACCTTTTCTATATGGATGATCTCAAGTTATTTGACTCCAGTCGCTTCCATCTTATGGAAATGCTAAATATCACTTGTGATTTTAACAATTCAATTAGAATTGAGCAGGGGACGGATAAGTGTGCAATCCTCCATGTTAAGAGGTTAGGGTAGTTAAATCTGAGGGCATATACTTATCTATGCCCATCATCATAAGAACCCGTTTCATGGCTGAAACATACCGATACCTGGGTATGTCACAAAATATAGGTATTGATAAGGTTGACATTAAACAATCAGTTTTTATGCACGCTTGACCAAGGTGCTTAACAGCCTTTTACCCGGCGTGAATAAGACACCGACATATAATGGTTGGGTCATGCCCGGCCTACTGTATACGTTTGGCGTACTCAGGTGGACTCAAACCGAACTGAAAAAAGCATAAAAATGTCAGCATTTTTATGACGTTTCATATGATGCACCATCCGAGATCATTGGTAATGAGGCTGTACTTACCGCGCAAGCATGGTCCGCGTGGCTTTTTAAGTGCGCTCCCCATGCATAATCGCGAAGTGTTCAGCCACTGTAATTACTTCCTGACTGGCAACGCTTCAGACACCTCTTTGGGCAAACTAAGGGTTTTGCATGTGCGATACAGGATCAGGTTATTAAGACCAACAACTCTCGGAGACATATCCTAAAGGATGGCGGCGTTGATATCTGTTGAGCTTGTCGCCATCCCAGTGAGTCACTTAGGCATATCATGGCCGGTTGTTTGGCTCTTTCTAACTCTGGTTACTTGCACAGACACAATCTAGTAGCCAGATTCTACACCAGGAGCTCGCTCTGAAATACGGTTTCGTAGATCGGAAACTGCCTTATTATAAGTACATCCCGGAAACCGTGCTCAAAAATGACCACGTCACGCTCTACTGGGACCGGGCCATCATCACGGACAGGACTATTGTGATTTGACAATCGCAATGTCAACTGAGGCACCTGGAACTACGTGACGGACCGCTGCGAGCTGAAATACAGAAGGCGGAGCTCCTCGAAACCGACGGCATCGTCCGCCAGTTTTTTTCCCTTTCCCCCTAACCCTCGGCCGTTTGGTCTCCCCTGCCGAAGGCTTCCATCTGGTTGGGCTTTTATTTATTTATGTTAGTATATTGAATATATATATATATATATATATATTTATGTATATTTATTTACTATATCCTTTTATATATATTCAGCCCAACCAGATGGGAATACTTTATAAATATTATTAATAAGGTATTCTCATCTGGTAAGTATTCTCCCTATAACAATAATATTATCTGATATAATCTTTAATAATTAAAAATGAAAATAGAAATTTCAATGTAGTTGTCAAAACAAACATCTAAAATACAGTGTTTGTAGAGTGTAAAATCGGGAGTCGGCTATGTTTACAGTCCGTGCGGTCACAGTGGAGACCATAAAGCTGCACTTCCTTACACTACGAGCCAAGTTGCTACCACTTTCCAAAGATATCGTAGTCACTTTGCAGTTTACAAAGTATACGTATACTTTTGAATAGAGTTAAGGGATTGTTGAGGGTCTAAATAAAGTGGTCCGTTGATCACGTACAGTTCGGTAGCAACGTGCAAAATAAACCAAGATAACACTAAGGTATGGGGTGTTCGGTGTTAAATTTAACCTCTTATTGTACTCTATAATCCAATTTATATATTCAAATACCAAGATATTATAATTCTAAGAAGCATAAATATTGTAATTTAAAATGATTAATATTGCATTGGGTAGGACATTACTTTAATGATTAAACCTGGATTGAGTCACTAAATTCGTATTAGGTATGATGATTATATTCACAAATTAGTATTATGCAGATAAAAGAGGGAAATTAATGGTTACAGATTAACATTAAATAAGTTATTTGTAGACTCAGTTAATAAGAAACCTATATTTCAATAGATATATTTATTAGCTAACTGCCTCGAAGCCTCGCGACTTCGCCCTCGTGAAATTAACTACTATTTCATGAGTTTTAATTTTTTGCGCTAATTCTTTTCCTTAAATTAAAGTCTCTTAAGTTACTCTTTATAACATCATCTATCTGCCAGTGAAAATCAGGTCAAATTCGGTCAAAGCTGGAACAAAGAGACAGACAAAAAACAGGCACTTCAACTTTATTTATTTGTATTGTATATAGATTGATGGTTCATTTTAACATAGCACAAGTAATATATCGAAATTAAAAATTTATCAAGCGTGAAGCCGAAGGCTGAGCTAATAGTACACCTTGGGTGGCAGCATGGAGTTTTATAATTACGAGTTTAGTTGTACTCGTATAAAAGTATAAAGCATTATACTTGAACAGTAAATAATTTACTAACTATGCACTTTTACTTTATCGAAATTTTATTGTAACTACTACTAAGAATAGATATTTTCCAAAGGATTATACCTTTTTAATTTTTTTATATAGATACCTTATTTTAAAACCATTATGTAAATTTTGTGATGATACAGGAGAGCTTGAAAATAGTATTATATATTATATGACCATAAAAGTGTACCTAATACATACTTTGCCACATGACATTTTTTCCTACTTATAAAACGCATTCTTCCATTTCCTTATTTTCATGTAGGTCTATTGACTTCGTATGAAGTTTTATCGCCTAAGATGTTCGTCGGTTAAGAATGTAAAATGTAGATGATTGTCAACCCTGAGGAATAAGATGAAATGTCTCCTTTTCAGTAAAAAGGGACTTCAGTTTCCTACACCTATCATATAAAATGCAGCAGTCATTTAGAGTGTGGTCCTATCCCGGTCGAGCCCGCCCATTCGTACTGCATCCATAATATAGCTGCAGCAAGGCTCTATAACGATTAAAAATGCGATTATGAATAGACATTTCTGAATGAAATGGTAAGTATATTCTGACGCTGAAGACGCCAAAGTTAGTAGTACAAGTTACTCGACTCCACCGAGTCAGTAATTCATTCTTAGGGCAATGTATATGTTTTTACAACAAAATCCCAGTAAATATACAAAAAGAGAATACCAGATCGTGCCCCATCTTGTACAAAAAAGATGAAAATATGAAAAATAACCTTATGAATTTTGAAGTTTTTTTGTGATAAATCGTTATTTTGTACAACTTGCGGTAAAATATTAATTAAAAAAAAACATCTGCGTTTCTTTGTACGAATAAGTACACACGTTAACATAAAGTATCAAACAATACATATTTCTATTAAAATATATTGTAAGTCTTTGTCATATAAAAATGTTACTTATCAATTTTTATTTTCAATTATTATTATAAGTCGATAATAATCATGAATTGCATTAGATAATTACTGAATAACAATCATTGATTTTCGTGCATTTCGTGAAATGATACACACACATCATTGTGTCAATATCGCAAGTACGTATGTCAAATTAATGTCGCTTATTTTCACATATTGACTAATTTGTGCTTGTGAAATATATTGATTATGATTATATCACATTTTTGCTTGTGCTGATTCCCGCTATTTTTACCGTTGCACTTTTTCCTGCTTTTGCTGACGACTTATGCTTTTATTAATATACGGACGCGATCACGCCTACTTATTGACTTACTGCTAATTACTAAGGACATTCTTTTAATTGCATCCACGATGTTGAGGTGCACAAATTGTCATCTTTGCGTCGATAGGACGCAGGGGTATTTTGTGTCCTCATTTCGATTTACAATCTCAACTATTCTTTCAACATGGTATCATGGTATCATGGTTTCACTTTGCAACAGATATATTTGGTTTTGTTCCTTTTTTATATAATTGATTATTTATGGTCCTGCCGTTGTCGTGAAATTAGTAACATATCTGTAAATATTTACACCTTCTTCAGACACATGTCATAATTATATGTACCTTGAAAAATAATTTCTAAATAATTTAACTTGTTTACATGACTTGGACTTAGATTTTATGAAAAACAGGTGGTGCTAGTCTTATATTGTGTAAGGACCTTTTAGATCTTGTACAAGAGAACCCTTTTCCCAATGATACTGATCATTATGTTATTATGCTCCTTAAATTCTTATTTATATATATCATTAGCGCCTGACAATTTATATTCTGGCAATAAACTGCAACAAATTCTCTTCTAAACAATGAGGTAAATGTAATTATTAAAGTCCACTTTAATAAAATCGCAAGTTCTAGAGACTTCAAATTATATAATTTGGATTGAAGTAATAAAGTAGAAAAAAATGTTGCATACGGCATCAGTGTACACCACACTTTTGGGTGGGGCAAAGTTCTATAGAGAATCTGGCATTCTCTTTTGACGTCCTCGAAGTTCAAAACCTTTATCAAACTAAGTTTGTATAAAAAGGGTTATTATAATATTAAAGAATTTATGGATGAAAATAGCCCCTGGGAAGGATGTGATCGCTATTTCTAATTTATTTTGTGGTCTTATTTGTGTAACATAGATGACTGTAAGCTGTTTTTTTTTTAATTTACGCTAGGTTTCTTGCTGGTCCTTCCCAGGACAGATGTTCATTTCCGAACTAGTTTTAATTAAACAAAAGAGTGACTTTCAATAAGTATTACTTATAATCTATATTGAATAAAAAAGTTTCTGTTTCCGTTTCTGCCGTATCTACCTAAATTATTGTATCTTTAATATGTAACAGTCTCAGTCTTTCCCCAAGTTGGATTAAATTTCCCCAAGTTGTTACAAAGATTTAAATAAAATGTTTTATAACAACAATTTCTACCACAAATATGATCGATAACATTTTTTGATTAAGAATTCCATTAAGACCAAGCACCCGTTTAGCGTGTATCTAAAAGTATTTTATAAAAACATTTAACTCAGCTGAGATTTTCATGTAACGAACAAAAATGAACACGACAAGAAATCACGGGCACAGAGAAATTCAGAATGCTTCCTAACGAAGTACGAATTCTCATAAAGAGCGAATAAACAGCAGCTGGTTGTGAAAACAATCTGTTACATAAAGTGACGTGAAATTGCGTTGTTTCGCAAAGAGAATTCATGTACCTACTAAAATGCGAGACTTGCTTGTAACACACGTTAAATATACGTAATAAGAGTTAACACTTCTTTTTTAAGGAAAGTAATTAAAAAAAACTATACGTGGCAGAGAACAATGACTGAATGTTCGGTTGTTTCTACCTCATCTGTAGGACCTAAGTTAAGTTAGAGTTTTATAAAACATTTGAATGTCTTTGGTTACGATATTTACTCTATGTAAATATATAAGATGAAATTGACTCAATAAGTGAAGAAGTGTTGAATTCAAGAAGATATCTAGCACATTGCAAATTAAATAAAACAACCCAAAAAAAACAACAAATGTATGTTTCACGAACGCTGAATTTTCTTAGGAGTCAAATCCAAGATTTTCAGTTAAGCAGGCAGCATGACCTTGTAGGCACAGTAGTGGCAATATATCATTACTATTATTTTACACTGAAAACTACTTATAAAAAAATAAAAAATAAACGTATATATCATTCGCTGTTATTCGCTTCATCTATCTAAAGGAATAATTTTTCGCTAACTAAAGGAAATATCATTCAGAAGGCATGACACGGGAATGGCACGAAAAGTGACAATTTGAGTTCGACTAGACAATATTATTACGCTGTCAGCGCCTTTATTTGAATATCATTCTGCCATTTTTATGATGGCTAAATTATTATTGTTACGTAGTAGAATTTCAGCGTTTTGAACAAATGTTATTTTTGTATCTTATTTGTGAACGATTTGATTCCAAATTTTATATATCTAACATCTTCTCCTTTAATTATCTTCTTCTTTTACAATGGCGTTGTGTGACTTAAATATTACGCAATATGTTGTAGTTTGATGAATAGACCAGATTCAAATTTTATTAAGGGATTTGCTAGAAAAGTTTATGAACTATACTTATATTGACGAGAGGAGACTGATGAAGTGTTTGGTGATTTGGTTGTCAAATCATTTCGAAAGCGCGGCAAATCTTTTTAAATTGGTAGGTGACCCATATCTAAATGTATTAATGAACGAGTATTCACAATTTATATCATCAACATTAATATACCCATTAATCTGGTTGTATATTGAAATTTATGTTTATGTATAATATCAGGTTTAATGGATGCAGTATTATGGCTATATCAAAGTTTAGTCTGCTGCTGGTGTATTGTAGTTTTAAAATTCATCAAGATTATAAAACGAAAAAGCTCTTTATCGGTTACGGATTATGAATATAATAACATAAGCTTTAAGCTTCTTAAGTCTTAGTGATGGGATACGGGTTGTTTGAGATTATAATCTCTTTGTCATATCTTAATATTATTGATTTATTTAATTAATGTATTTCGATACAACGGAATGCATATTAGTATGTTTTAGTAAATTATTTCATTTAGTCCGATCAACGTGTAACGATCTATAGCTGAAAATGAACATAACCTTAAAGTTAATAAAGTAATAGCCTAAATATCTACGTTCCACAGCTCGGCGTAGACTAGTTCAGATTTCTGTGAAAGTAATGGAACAATGACTTTCCTGTGCTGCTTAAGTGCTTTAGTCGTACATCAAATGCCGTCGAGATATTTTTCAGAAACACAACATATCTCACGGTGTTTTTCTACACAACCGAGCAGGTGGTATATTTAATATCTACTCTTTCTGTAGTCGTTTTTTACAACATCTACGGGACGTATTATCTAGACTCTGATGCTTTTTATATTATAGTCTATTCTTACGCCGTCACTATGCGACGTAAGAAATTGTATCAAATTGTATGACCAGTATAATAATTTAATAACGTAAATACAGTTACAAAATCTACATACAAATGAGGAGAAAAAATACAAATTTTATAGTAACAGAAATTAAACTAAAGTTATAAATTTTACTATTGGGTACAACTCCTTTACTATTTAGAAGTCAGTCTGAGTAGATACAATCCCCATAACTATTGTTACTGCCGTACAGCAGTGCATACAGTTTGGAGTCTATGGAGAACTAGTATAAATGCATACAAGCTCTGAGGCAATTATCAAAAACTTAAAGACTTATCTAATTTAAAAAGCACCTATCTCTCGTCTCATAATTGTGAGCACTATCACTGTCACCATTAAGCTCAACACCATGAGCCACGCTAAGACATTAAGAATGCAGTGCTATTGTAACAGCTCTACTGTATTAGGACCGCAGCAGCGTGAGTGAGCAGCATAATGTAACAGTGTGATTCATGCGATAATACGTAAGAAAACAGCTTCGCTGCTTAGAAGGGTGAGAGATAGTCACAACAGCATTTTGAAAACAGTAGCGGAGAACTATAATTCTCCGATTTTGAAAAAGTTTGTCCACACATTAATGTTTACTAACACTAGTTTATAAGTAAATTGTTACTAACACTACTATGGATTAATTTTGGTCCGAAATAAAGATTATTATTATTATTATTATAATAAATTAATGACGGCTGCTAATTATCACTTGGACTGACGGATCATTTAAATTTAACTTTAATGCTATAAATTGAATACATATTGTGGCTTAAATAAAAGTGATGTGTTTATACACCCCTTATCCCTTTACTTGAAATTATTTTGTTACCGTAAATCAAGACTTGCTTCATTAAAAAGGTTACTACATGTTTATACCTGGAGAAATATTATTTTTAAATACATGTACCTTCGTAATTATTTTTATCACTAGTATAAAATCAAGTTCAAGTTCGGCTGTAAGGGGTATGTAATATTTTTTACCAAACTCCTTCCACTTGACCGCATCCAGCGCAGAGCGTTTCGAATCGTCGACGACCGAGTTCTTTCCGATCGGCTTGAACTGGCACTGCGAAACACGCAAAGGGATGGAACATCTCTGCATCTCTTTGCATATTTTTTCACATGTACCACGGGGAGTGCTCTGAGGAATTGTTCGGACTAATTCCAGCCACTCAATTTCACCATCGCACATCGCGATAAAACTCGCGATACAATCAATACCATCTGGATAATTTTCGGTCCACCACTGTGCGATTTAGAAGATGTTTTCTTTCTCGCACAACTTCCTTGTGGAATCGATTACCACCAGCGTTTTTTCTGGACCGATACGACTTAGTGACCTTAAAGAAAAGAGCCTACTCCTTTTTAAAAGGCCAGCAACGCATCTGCAATTCCCCTGGTGTTGCAGTTGTTCATGGGCGGCGGTATTCACTTACCATCAGGTGAGCTCCTTAAAAAAAACTTTTAACAAATTTCTCCTGTAAGCTGTACATTCAACTGAAACTCTTACATTGTCAGCAGTATCAGTTTTAATATCATACCAGTTGTTACTGTTATATTATTGCTCCCACTTACATTAGTAGATTGACATTTTTTGATTGATATTTTTTTTATATAAGTAAATAAGTTTTTGGAATTTATTCTCTAAATTATTTAAATAAAAGGAATAAAATAATTATAACGCCAAACAACTTTGTTCCGGGGAGAAAAGGAGTAATGTGATGTGCTCGAACTCTGCCCGCGCTGTTTACAAAAAAATGTTATTTAAAATACTATGTTCACTTTAACACGTCACGACGATTACGACGTATCCCATTTAATAAGTAAAGGTAATATGCTTTTTCACATCAAGATTAAATATGGGAACTGTCCTAAATATTATTTTGGCGACGTAAGTTATAATTATCATGGGATACAAACGACTGACACAATAACTGGCGGCGGACATCGCGTCATCGGATTAATTTTAGTCATAAATATCACAAGCCAGGCGGGTCAATTTTGCCCACTAGATAGTATAAGTTTAGTCTATAAGTTACTAAACAGCAGATTAAATGATAGTATGATTCTTTGCAATAAATACAAATTGTAAATAAAGAATAAAAAATATATTAAAAATCTGCTAGGAACATCGCATTAAGTGTGGCTATGTTTGTACGTATTCTGTACGTGTCCCAAGAAGTTAACAGTTTGTAACGGTACCGGTATTTGGATTTTGTCACCATACTCGTTGTCGGCCAAGGGCATAACATTTTAATTGAATGATTAGTAGTAGTAAGTTTAGAATAAAATACATGCTTTACTCAAACTATAATTATTCATATTGCGTATGATCTTCTCAGAAGTCTTATTCGCTGTCAATCGTTAGTTTAAGCACGGATTGAAAAGGTTTCAAAATATAGGTATTTAGGGATGTTGATACTAAAACCTGAACCGTAAGGCTCGTTTAATAAGGTAAACGAGCGAAACAAGTACTATTTTGATTCATTTCATTGAGTGACATTCCTGAAATTATATTTTCGATAGAAAAGACATGATGTATTAATAAATTTCTTTACGATCGAAGTAAGAACATAAAAATAAAGTCGCAGTAACTTTATTTTTATATTTCCACGAGGCCATGGTAGCTCAGAGACTAATCGGTCACTGTAAATCAATCCAGATTCGATCCTCGCCGGCACCGGTAAAATCATTAATTGCAATTTAAGAGCTAATTTACCACATGCCTGGCATGCTTGAGTATCAGAAACGTAGCCGTACCGTAAAGGAACCGGTTTTCAATCCCTATTTTCAAGTGGCGCTGATGGTCGGAAATTCCTTTCTCTTTTCTTTAAAATAATTAATTTTTCTCACTCATTTCGGTCTTCCTGGGATTCATCACTTACTACAAAGTCATCCTTTCCTATATCCGTTTTACTATTAAACACACTTTTTATTGGCCCGTCCATTCAACTTCTAATGACTTAATCAATATTCATGATGCGTAATTGAATCTTGTTCCTCAAACCGTTATTTCTTTTGTTACGGAACTTTGCTTGACGTCGATATTCGAAGATATTGTTGCCGATAGCAATGTTTGTAAAAAAAAACACGTTTTATGGTTTCCGGTGATCCAACAGTCATTATTTTTATTATTTTTACGTTGCCATATACTTACTTCGCAACAAGGCTTTTTATTATTCACTTCGCAAACATCAAATAAACAAATGGCGTTTATGTCATACATTTTGATTACTTACAATAAGTATTGTAAGAACTATATGTGTGGCATTAAAGAAGACATCAATACTCAAATAACATTTTCTCTGAAGTAAAATATGTTGTGAATGTATATAGTTTTGTATTTAGACCAATTTTAATTAATAGATTTTTTTAAGAAATAGTCATGACAGTGAGACTTTACTGTATTTGACTGTATTGTATTGTGTGGGCGGTTTACATACATAAGTTGTGCAAGAGCACTCATCCAGACACACTCAATAAAAACACTAGTTCCTGGTTTGAACCCGCGACCCTGCAACGCCCCGAAAATAAGTTTGGCCACTGCGCTTTGCAGCAGTCCAACATTTTTAAGAGCCGACCGAAGTAATTTCACGGTACGCAAGCAACCTCGGCACGATAGTCAGTGGTATTGGATTTAATGTAATTAATTACTTCAAATTATCATCATCATCGTCCTTACATCCCTTCACAAGGTCACAGTTGAATGCCATAAAGCTCGATCCTGAGCCACCTGCATCCATCGACTTCCAGCATGTCTTACCAGACTATCACTCCATCTACTAGGGAGCTGCCATACACTTCGTTTACCGGTGCGAGGCTACCACTCGAGAAACTTTCTTCCCCATCGATTGTCGGTTCTTTGAGCTATATGACCGATCAATTGCCATTTCAGCTTACTAATCCGTTGGGTTATGTCGATTACTCCGGTTGTACTACGGATATCCTCATTTCTAAGTTTATCACACAGAGAAACTCCGACCATAGTCCTCTTCGTAGCTCGCTGAGCGACCTTGAGCTTCCTCAAATGCCCAGCAGTGAAGGACTAAGTCTCAGATCTTTAAGTCATCACTGGCAACACGGACTAGTTGTACAATCTCGTTTTTTTATACAGGATAAAGTTGACAAGCGAGCACACAGTCCACCTGATGGTATATGTCTATTGTGGCCCTTAAACATCTACATCAATCCCCGTTTGCGAATCAAAATGTAACTAAGAAGGATGGAATGCCTCTTTTCCAGTTAAAAAGGTCTGCGGTTCTCTACGATCCCCATATGAAACACAGCAGCATTAAGCTGCTATTTTACGCTACTATTCTGTGAGAGCGTGGTCTTTCCCTAGTCGAGAGAAAATGTGTCGCAATCTCCTACAGCCAAGTCGAGTTGAATCCGTCGATTGACTTTTCGATCGAAGTTGGACTTACCTAGTTGGACTATTTGTCAGAGGTAAACATACTCGTCCACACATTCGAGCTAGTACTTCTAACAACTTATGTTACACATAAAATTTGTTTTATCCATGTTCATCTTAAGGTCTATCCGTTGCGAGACACTATTGAGGTTATTCAGGAAAGTTTTTAGGTCCACCAGTGATTTCTTGTCAGTCCTTAGGGCGCGTGCTTTGAATGTTTCTTTCTTTTCTTTTAGTTCTTTAAAAAAACGTTACCCCCACACTAGGATTTTCTCTTGTATCGTGGGGGCAGTTTACAAACATAATTTGCACTAGGACAAACATACAGACCCGGAACAATTATTTGCAGGCCATACAAATACTTGTTCCGTGCGGAATTTGAACCCGCGACCCCCAGCGCAGCAACTAATTGCTAAGCCACTACGCCACGGAGCCGTCCAGGTTGAGTCGTCTTAGGTGGCAACCAAACTTCCACCGGAGATTCTCAGTATTTTATTGTTATATTGCTATTATCAGTGCTGCCCATCTCCTGCCTTAGTTTTCCTCTGTCCTCTGTTACGACACCTACGGGAATATACATGGTAGTGGATATATCTTACACCGCCACTTCACGGCACATTAATAATTAAAATTATAAAACAAACTACTTTTCATAACATCTACTACTTCTCATACTCTGTAGGAAAAATAATTACAGGTATACAAACACACAATAGTCAACGACACGACACTATCAATTAACAACAGATTGACTTCAAAAATATTCACGTAACAATTTATTGAAGAATCTCTTATGAGATGTTTTTTGATATCTGCAGGCAAAGAGTTCCAGTGTTATGAAGCTTCACTCATCATTGTCGTCATTTTATCACTGTGATATACTATTACTTATTTTTAAAAGAGACAAAAATTTTTGTTAGAAGAATATTATATTCTAATGTTTAATAAGAAACTATTATCGGCAAACAATCACTAAAATCCATAACAATTTAATTGCTGAAAATAGGCCTCACTCAAGGAAACCCACTAAGCAATCTGTTCCATCGAATTCCTGCATCTCTTACCAAATCGTTACTCCATCTGTTAGGAGCGTCCTAAACTTTGCTTATGTGGCAGTCATTTGAGAAAATTTCTTTTCTATCGGTTCTTAGAGGTACATGGCCGGCCCATTGCCACTGCCACTTATTGATCCGTTGAGTTATATCGGTTACTCTGGTTCTAGTATGGATATCGTCATTACTAATCTATCACGCAAAAAGTCCGCGTGTAGCCCTTTCCATTGCTCGCTGTGCGAGCTTAAGATTCTTCAAACTGACAACATCGAATGACGCGAAATTCGAACGCTACCCATCCAAGTTGAAATCGTTGCTCGACCTCTCGGTCGAAGTTGGACTTACCTAGACTAATGCTTCAGTCGTATAAATAAAATGAAACTGACATTAACAGAATGCTATGAGCTGACATAGATTGAGAAAGCCCATAATTAAATTAAATACAAATCATAGAACGTATCACAACATATCACCCACATTGCCATGGCATTTAAAACCCTATCACTTAAGTGTAAAAAAAAGAATGAAATCAATTTACAGACACGCCTAAAAGCGTGAGTATGAGACCAACAAAATTAAAGGGCCGTATAGATCTATTTAACCTAATTCATCGTTCGGTCACGGTTATTTTATCGTTTTAAATTTGATTGATCGCTTTGTATGAATGAACACAAGTTCATGAACTAAATAAAAATGATTGAATAATTGAGAATAATGTCGCAATAATGATTACAGTTCATGCAGATATAATTTAATAAAAGTTAATGAAATCGGTGTGTTAATACGCCGATGTTTTTTTTTTCTGAACGTCAACTTTACCTGCAAGCGGTGTTCTGTTTATTGATCATGATGCCGGAAAATCCAAAAGTCAAAGAGACGAAGAAACCAAATCCATAAGGCTATGAATTACTGGCAACTTTTTCAATAAAGTTCTTTCTATGCGGTCTTCCAGAAACGGCATACTATTATAACCAGCAGAAACTATAGTAAGACTAGTAAAAACTATTTATATGACCTACAAAAGATTGTACCAGGTGTAGATGCATGTGAAATTTATACATATAAAGAAATTCCTGCTATGGGGTATTATTTTACATTTTAAATGATATCTGTGTTTTAAGATCACCATTACTTTATGCAAACACTATTATTCTAACAGAATGCGAAGAAAATGTTCTAAAGAAAACTGCATCTTATATCTCGAAGAATAAATTCTGCGATCTATTATTCTATTGAATTCAAGGTAGAGCATTAAAAGACTCGTTATTTATTCTGTAGATAGCGGTGAAGGTTTTGCTGCATCAATAAAACATTTTGTTCGTTACTACCATAGGTGCATCAGCAATTAAAATAAGCGTATTGTATATGCCCCTACTAGTATCAGAATTTATAAGCTTATGGTATTTTTCCTAACAGTAAATGTTAAAACAACAGCTACATAAAATAAGAAAGTGATAACTAATCATAGAAAAAAATTATATTTCTAGATATTCCAATAATAGGTCTTTTCAAAGTTTTGAAGATAAAATGTAGAATAATATCGTTTAGGAGAAATGAGTCATAGTAGCTCACGAAGTAGGCGTTTGACGAAATTTCACACTACGCAAAAAACTCGGGTTTGATCATCGCTGGGAAAAATGAAAAGAATTTCTGCTATTTACGTGGTAGAGTAGAGTTAAGTATAAAGAAGTGGAGACCCTTTGTAGGGATAACCAGTCATTCGTGGTCAGCAGGGGTGACGACGCATCTGCATTTTGATTTTTAATCAAAGATAAATGTACACAGTACTCAGCATCAAGTTGAAATGTATGTTCGTTTGATACCATTAAAAACACATTGTGAGGAAACCTGTGTTTCTGAGACATTATATTCTTCATATTTAAAAATGAAACAGAAACAGAAACTTTTTTATTCAATATAGATTATAAATAATACTTATTGAAAGTCACTCTTTTGTTTGATTACCACTGGTTCGGAAAAAACCTCTGTCCTGGGAAGAACCAGCAAGAAACCCAGCGGGACTTTTTTTAAATAACAGCTTACAATCATGATGTTACACAAATTAACAACACAACAAATTAGAAATAGCTTGGTAGCGATCACCTCATTTCCAGGGGTTATGATCATCCATAAATTCCTTAATATTATAATAACCCTTTTTATACAAACTTAGTTTAATAAAGTTTTTGAACTTTGAACAGGTCAAACTTTGTATATTTTCTGGAATTTTGTTGTAAAAGCGTATACATCGCCCCAAGAATGAATTACTGACTCGATGGAGTCGAGTAACTGGTACTACTAGCTTGTGTCTGTTCCTAGTATTTACAGAATGAATATCACTTATTTTTGTAAAACTACTTTTATTTTTGTGTACGTACATTACATTTTCATAAATGTATTGAGAGGCCAAAGTTAATATATTAATTTCCTTAAATTTTTGTCGCAGCGACTCTTTAGGCTTTAAATCATAAATTGCTCTTATGGCCCTCTTCTGCAAAACAAATATAATTTCAGTGTCAGCTGCGTGTCCCCATAGCAAAATACCATACGACATTATGCTATGGAAGTAGCTGAAGTAAACTAGTCTAGCTGTTTCAACACTGGTTAGACTTCTAATCTTTTTTACAGCATATGCTGCAGAACTAAGTCTGCTTGCTAGTTTTGATATATGGGGGCTCCATTGAAGCTTCGCGTCTAGTGTGATTCCAAGAAAAATGGTGGTATCTACAAGACTCAGTTTCTCCCCATTTAAAATTACATTAGTATTTAATTGTTTGACATTTGGAGTCACGAATTTCATACATTTTGTTTTAGTGCCATTTAAATGCAAATTATTAACATCGAACCAATTTACTAATTTAGATATAGCATTATTTACTTCGTCATATTTTAGTAACTGTCGACTTAATTTGAAAATTAAAGAAGTGTCATCTGCAAATAATACTATATCATGGTTATCCCCTACTATGTAAGGTAAGTCATTAATGTATACAAGAAACAGAAAGGGGCCGAGAATTGAGCCTTGAGGCACGCCCATTTGTACCATCGATCCGGAAGAGCTCATATTGTTAATGACAACTTTTTGCGTTCTCTTACTTAAATATGAAATAATTAATTTAAGAGCATCACTTCTTACACCGTAGTGTTGAAGTTTCCTGATTAATGTTTCATGGTGAACACAATCGAAGGCCTTGGATAGGTCACAAAATATACCCAAAGCATCCTGTGAATTCTCCCATGCATTAAAGATATATTTAATCAGCTCAACACCGGCATCAGTTGTCGAGCAACCCCTTGTGAAACCAAATTGATTTTTATGAAGTAAATTATTTATATTAAAAAAATTTAACATTTGATCAAGAACAATTTTTTCAAAAATCTTACTAAGTGTTGGTAGTACAGAAATAGGTCTAAAATTGGCGGGGTCTAATGTACTACCAGATTTAAATAAAGGTATTACTTTACTATGCTTCATTAAATCAGGAAACACACCAGATTCGATACTAGTATTAAAAATAATAGCTAAAGGAGGCGCGATTGTATCTATTATAGACGCAATAACTTTAACGGAAATCCCCCACAGATCCGCAGTTTTCTTAACATCAATAGTTTTAAAATATTTTACAATATCTTTTGATGACACTTTATGAAATGTAAAATTCTTTGTACACACCTTTACATTTTGTTTAAGTAATGATTCGGCGACGGCAGGAGAAGAATTCAGTGACTTAGTGGTCAAGATCGGAATATCAGTAAAATATTTCTCAAAAACCATTGCTACGTCCTGATCTGATACAGTTAATTTGTTGTTAACACTTAACTGGTAATTTGAATTGCGAGAGTTGATCTTACCAGTTTCGCTATTAATTATACTCCATGTCATTTTAATTTTATTGGAAGCCGTCTTAATTTTGTTGCTCAAATGCAAAGACTTGGCTATGGAGCACACTCTTTTAAATATTTTTGAATATTTTTTTACATATTCCCTAAATTCGACGCTATGATTATATGACCTTTCATGGTAAAGATCATATAACCTATGCCTGCTCTTATGGACTCCTACTGTCGCCCATTCATTGAATGACTTCCGACTGTTCAAGGAGAATGTTTTAGAAGTAAAAGTATTATTAAATTCATTGCAAATAAGCTTAAATAATGTTCCATATAAAAAATTAGGATCATTTTGGTATGAAAGTGATGGAAGTTTTTTCACTATATTACTTCTAAATTTCTCCAAGCGACGTGCATTTACTGGAACAGACACAACTTTCTCATCTACTCGCTTTTTGTGAACATAAGGTAACGAAACTACTTGTCCACAGTGATCAGAACTTAATTTTTGAATTATACATTTATGCAACGGCTTCACATTTGTAAAAATGTTATCTATACATGTTGCACTAGATTGAGAAATACGCGTTGGCTCTATAAATAAATTAAAAAGACCATATGATTTAAACAATGATCTAAATTTAATATTGATGGAGGAAGCTTCTAGGAGATTGATATTAAAGTCTCCACATATTACAACAGATTTATTCTGTTTATTAAGCTTAGCAAAAACTTCCTCCATAATGTTTTCAAAAGTATCATATGTACAACATGGGGGTCTGTAGACGCTCACAACAATGAGGTGCTCAAACTCAACACATGCCATTTCTACAGTTCGCTCAACAGAGAGGCTCACAATGTCTTTACGTTTCTTTTTACGTTAATGAATACTATTTCGAGGACATGTGAAGTTTGCCCACGCGCTCTTGACTTGCGCAGCACAGTGAATCAATTGCTCTATAACCCTGTCTAAAGTGAGTGAGAGGCCTGCGTCCAGCAGTAGGTCGTAAATAGGCTGCAAGTTTTATTTAAAACCAAAGGGAAGGAAATAATAAAAAATTCGGCGTTTTCTTTTTCTTGTTTTCAACCTATTGATAATCACAAAAACCGGTGTAGTTCTTATGGACCATATAAAGGTTTATATATATATATATATATATATATATATAATCAAATTTAAACAATGCCAAGGAGAAAGTTTTTATGTTACAGTTTAATTAGATCGTAAACATGACGTTATAGCTTCCATTAGAGTACTAGAGCATGCATTTCCTTTGGCGCACCTTCCATTATTCAAAAGCGGAAGAGCATTAATTATAACCACAGATCTTTCAACTGTCAAGAGAGGTAAGCACGATGCAAATGCTCCAATAGAATGTATAATATGATTAATTGACATGCATGAATAACCGAAAATCAGGTGATAAAGAAACTTTGCAGCTACAGTAGACTAGAGTAAGTACGTACTACGAAACTAAAAAAAGTCATCGGATCGAATACGGCACCGTATTCGATTACTGATGTACTCTAAACACTAGCATTTTAAGGTCTGGAGTGATTAACAGGGACATAAGTAGTGTAAATAAAACTGCTAGTATTTCTTAGAAAAAAAGAACCGGAATATTTATAGGTTTAGTTATAGTAATAGTTGCTAAAACATAAAAAATGAAACTTTTAGTAAATACTGACTACAATCCTGAAATAATTTGCACATAATTTAATAGCTCCTGAACTCGTGATATTGATTCTAAGATACAATCCGTCTTATTACAAATCTTACTTTAGTAACAGTCTCGGGTTTAAAGTATGAGAAGTCTTTTGAACGTGGCGCGCGCAAACACAAAATTCAATTGCGCATACAGTCTGCAATATTTGACTTCTGCTGTCAAATTCTAATACTTTAACTTTGACTTTACATTTAAGTTCACATATTTCTGTGACACTGCTTTTGTAGAACAAAATTTATATTAAATCTATAACGTTAAAACCTAATAAAGTTCACTGCTGAACTGGGAAGCCTATTCCCATAGATCGCCTCATAGGGAGGATATTCGCCATTGTTGCCACACTTGACAAGCGAGTTGGCAACTACAGTATTTTATTTTTAATCGTTATTAGGCCTGTTTTGTTACCCTATGTCACCTTTAAAGAAACCCACGGGATGGATAAAGGGTATTGGATATTCTTACATCGCGTTTAAACCTGAGACCACCAATAAAAAAACTACTTTTTGTAATAGGCGTATAATGCTTTAGACAATATAATAAAAAAAAAAACAGTTCACAAATAGTGAAACATCGCCTAACATCATTATCATCATCATCATTACAGCCCTTCACAAGTCCACTGCTGAACATAGGCCTCCCCCAAAGAATGCCACATAGCACGGTCCTGAGCCACCTGCATCCATCGACTTCCTGCATGTCTTACCAGGTCGTCACTCCATCTCGTGGGGGTACGCCCTACACTTAGCCTACCGGTACGAGGCTGCCACTCGAGAACCTTTCTTCCCCATCGGTTTTCGATTCTTCGAGCTATATGGCCGACCCACTGCCACTTCAGCTTACTAATCCGTTGAGCTATGTCGGTTACTCTGGTTCTACTGCGGATATCCTTATTCCTAAGTTTATCACGCAGAGAAACTCCGAGCATAGCCCTCTCCATAGCTCGCTGAGCGACCTTGAGCTTCCTCATACGGCCAGCAGTGAAGGACCACGTCTCAGTTCCGTAAGTCATTACTGGCAACACGCACTGGTTGTACAATTTCGTTTTCAGGTTTTGAGGTATGTCTGACGAGAAGATGTGTCGTAGCTTCCCGAACGCTGCCCAGCCGAGTTGAATCCGTCGATTGACCTCTCGGTCGAAGTTGGACTCACCTAGTCGGACTATTTGTCCCAGGTAAACATACTCGTCAACAACTTCGAGCTTAGTACTCCCAACAACTACCGGCATAGGTGTGACATGGACATTGAACATGATCTTTGTTTTGTCCATGTTCATCTTAAGACCTATCCGTTGGGAAACACTATCGAGGTCATTGAGCATAGTGCTTAGGTCCTCCAGCGATTTTCCATAAGGACTATATCGTCGGCAAATCGAAGGTGAGTGATGTACTCGCCATTGATGTTGATACCGTATCCTTTCCAGTCCAGAAGCTTGAAAACGTCTTCCAATGCAGCGGTGAAGAGTTTCGGGGATATGACGTCACCCTGTCTTACACCTCTCTGCAATTGGATAGGTTTCGTACTCTGGTTCTGTACTCGGATAGCCATCGTAGCCCTACTGTACAAGCACTTCAACACTTCGATATACCGATAGTCAACTTGGCACCGCTGAAGGGACTGCAGCACCGCCCAAATTTCAACGGAATCAAAGGCTTTCTCATAGTCCAGATACGCCAGACATAGTGGCAAATTGTACTCCTCGGACTTCTGTACAATTTGCCGAAGGGTATGTATGTGGTCTATGGTGCTAAAGCCCTTTCGGAAACCGGCTTGATCGGGAGGCTGGAAGTCGTCAAGTGTGCGCGCGAGACGATTCGTAATGACTCTCGAAAACAGCACGTAGACGCGGCTCAGAAGGGAAATCAGTCTGCAGTTCTTCAAGAGAGCATTGTCACCTTTCTTGAAGAACAAGACCACCGCACTTCTGCTCCACGCCTCCGGTGTAATGCCACCATGGAGGACGGAATTAAAGAGCTTCTGAAGGACTTCAAGTACCGGTCTTCCACCCGCTTTCAGAAGCTCCGCTGTAATTCCATCCTCGCCTGGGGCCTTACCGTTTTTAAGGTGCTGGGGAGCCATTCTAATCTCGCTCAAACTGACGTCCGGGGTATCTTCGGAATAGTGTCGGATGAGACTTGCTCTTGGATCGTTACTCACACTTGCGTGTGGCTCCAACGATGACGTGTACAGCTGCCCATAGAACCTCTCAATCTCACTCAAAATCTCAGATGTCCCGGAAACGATGGTGCCACATTCTGTCTTCAGCTTTGTCAGGTGGCTCTTTCTGGCAGACAGATCTCTGGCTTTGCTTTGCTTTGGAGCCTTGATTCCGCTCGATCGCTTCTTCAATACGAGCTGTATTGAAGTTGCGTCAGTCCCGCCGCATGCATTTGGAGATCTGTCTGTTCAGATGCCTGTATGCTATCAAGTCTCTTGAAGAATGTAGCTTCATCTCCCGTCTAACAGCCATGAGATTAAGAGTGTGATCGGAGAGTTTTTGTGTTCTTCTGCGGCGGGTCTTGCAGAACTTAGCTCCGACCGCATGGACAGTTTCCACGAGCTTGTCATTCATATCGTCCACTTCATTGCAGTCTTCTAGGCACTGAAAACGGTTTTGTAACTCGAGCTGAAAGGTTTCGGGTCTATGGAACAGAGCACGAGGGGGACGGAGCGTTGACTTCATTAGACGAGACCTCTCCAACTTAACGTTTAGGTTCAGTGTGCCTCTAACCACTCGGTGATCGCTACCAGTTTTCACCCTCGCGATCACGGAGACATCACTGAACAGTTGTCGTCTGGTCGTCATAATGAAGTCAATCTCATTTTTTGTCGAACCGTCGGGGCTCGACCAAGTCCACTTCCTGTGGGGCCGCTTCTGGAAGAAAGAGTTCATCATAAAGAGTCCCTCTTTCTACATGAAGTCGGCCAGCTGCTGGCCCCTTGGGTTCCGTTGCCCTATTCCAAATTTCCCTACTTTCAGCTCACCGTTCTCTCTTGTGCCTAGTTTTGCATTGAAGTCTCCCATTAACACCGTATATTGGGTTTTGGAGGAATGCATGGCTCTAGAGATATCCTCATACATTTCCTCCACCTCCTCATCGGGGTGTGCCGAGGTTGGTGCGTAAACCTGTATGACCTTCAGCGAATACCGTTTGGTGATTCTGAGTATAAGGTACGCAACCCTCGTCGACACACTCCCGATCTTTACAACGTTGTTAACGAGAGACTTGTGGACGATAAATCCGACACCTCCTTGGGACAGATGGTCTCCCTCCCGGTGATAGAGCAATTTGCCGGATTCGAGGATTACCGTGTCCTCCCCCTCTCTTCGGACTTTGGATAATCCTATAATATGCCAGCGTAACTTGTCTATCTCTTCTTCCAGCTCCACAATCTTCTCGCCAGTCCTCAGGGTGCGTGCGTTGTATGTTGCCAGGTCGAGTCGTCGTAGGTGGCAACCGAACGTCCACCGGAGATTCTTTGCACCCCCTGCCCCGCCGTTACCATGGTCGCCACCGTAGCCAGGAATAGCGGGGCCGCCGGGGACTGGGGGCCGTCTCTTTGTTACATTCATATTTATTTGCCATAGTTGGGGGGTATTTGTCATAGTTGCCACGCTTGGCGAGCGGGTTGGCAATCGCAGTTTTTTTATTGTAATTTTCGCTATTATCAGGAAGATGCTGCTGCCCATCTCCTGCCTGTTTCCCTTTGTCGCCTTTTACGACAGCCACGGGAGGATATGGGGTAGTGGATATTCTTGACCGCCACTACACGCCTAACATACATACATATAAAAACAGAAAATTAAGAATTTTCTCTTTTGAAATTGACCAAAATAAAAAAAAAACATTTATTAAGTTTTTTTTTATATTATATCAAAGTAATATTTTTGTCGTGTATTTCGTTGATATATTTTGCCCAGCTTAAATTCCACATTGATATGTGATGGCAGGACACTGATCCGTAAATGTGACAAATGACAGCAGTTAACTCTTTAAAACAAACAGCTGGAATTTGGGCCGGTGTCATAAATAAAAGCTTAGTGTACGTTTGAAACAACACTGTAACATATATTAGATTAGATTTTTGAGTATGAATTTTTTAATATTAATTTAAAAAAAAATAAATCACAACATCATTACAGCCTATTAAAAGTTCACTTCTGAACACAGACCTTCCCCACAGATTGCCTCAGGGGATATTTGCCATAGTTGCCACGTTTGGCAGGCGGGTTGGAAATCAAAAGTTTTTTAATGCCACTGATGCTGATAAAAACAAAAAAAAATATAGTTTGTTTAATTTCTTTGATACATTATAACGTAAGAGCGACATTAGAAATATTTTATTCTTTTTAGTTTTTTTTTCAAGTCGGTAACTTTTGTAAGGTTCAATTTCTTGATTCAACAAAGCCATATCATTTGAATATGAATAATATAATATCATATAAGAAACAATAACATATATATAAAAATAAATAGATAACACTCATAAAATATGTAATATATTATAATCAAGACACAGAATAAAACTGAAGTGACTGCCAGTAATATTGAAAAAGAAACTGGCTTTTATTGAGCTCAGGGGGTTATTTAAATGGAATTATGACATGAATAAACAATCCCAAAAGTTTTGTTTGTCTGCTCGTTTATCCTCGCTAAACGTTAGAATTTGCTGACCCAATTGTGATGAAACTTCACGAACAGCTAGAAAGCCTGGAGTGATCTAGGCTATGTCTTATCCGAAAACCTTAGAGATTTTTGAAAAATTAACAAATTAATAAAATCTATGATTATCTTAAATTATATTAATATTTCCAATCCACACAAAGCCGGAGTGGGTTACTAGTATAATATACTAAAGACACAAACTAATGTTTTACTAGCATGATATACCAACTCAAACCAATTGACACTGATTCCCTGAGCTAAAGATAAAGGTTAATTTGAATCATTAATATATTTGAAAATTTATCTTTAGATATTTTTAAATTTTGTTTCAATTAAGTTATATATATATATATATTTATAATTTTTATATTATTACCCATAACTTACATATAGTTTATTTTCATGCATTTATTTTGTAGCAGTTTTCACTCGATTAGCTTACTGCAATTTGTAGCATTAATTTTAATATGCGCTCCGACCGCTTTACTTTGAGTGTAAAGCGTCTGGAAGATTAAAAGTCTTTGATGTGACATAAAAGTAAATTAAAAACTTCAAAAGAAAATAAACTTCATTAGAATATAATCTTTGTTAACATGTTAAGTATACTATATTTATTTTATATAAAATTGTAAAAGTAGCTTTAGATATATAGTTCAATATTGGGTCAGGGGCTGAGCACTCGCAATAAATTTCAAAGTACGCGAGAATTTCAAGTTCGATCTCTGCCGGCGCCATTGAAAATGTTAATTCAATTTTATGTGCCGATTTACTACGACCATGGCGGTGAAGAAAAGCATTGTGAGGAGGCGTTCATGACTGAAAAATAAAATATTGCCGAGCAGGACGACTCAGCGGTTTGTTTTATTTTTATTTTAGTTCATTATTTTTCAATATCCAAATAAGGATAAAGCCAGCTATAAGTACATGTATTGAATATGTTATAATGTTGTAAGGAAATAGTTGCTAATAATAAATCAAACGAAATTGGTCTGTCACTATGTAAAATAAAATTTTCGTTGCGAGTTATAATTCAGTCAGTATGATGATTACTGTGAATTTTCGATCATTTATCATAAATAACCCGTCATGCATATTCTCTAACCACATTTGACCTGATTTATGTGTATAATATATTTTGTAAATCGACATTAAAATCGTGGTTCATAATCCATAAAATATGTTTGTAAGTCAAAAAGACTTTGTGCTGAACCTGTACATATAAGACTAGAGGAAGTTAACTAAACAGATGTAGATGAAGACCGTGTAGAGGGCGAAACTTGTGTTCCAGTGCACCTTGCCTGTTTTTCCTCTACACATAAAGAAGGAAGTCGTCTTGTTTATATCTCGGGAAAGGAGTGAGAAGGCGTTCCCGTGGCCCGATCGCAATTTAGCTAAAGTAGAAAACCATAGATAGGGTTTTAGTTGGTACGAATCCAATATTTATAACCCATTATTGCATCCACTAGATGAAAAAGTATTAAATGTTACTTTTAAATATATTTGCTTAAGAAATCTGTAGATTATTTGTTTTTTCTGTAAGCGGGTAGTAATTAGTAGATATGTATAATTTTCTTTTGTTTCTTCCAAATATACATTAACAACTATGCTTAGCTTATACACATATACTTACTTATACTAAGCTTATTATAACGAAACACGTAAACAAAATCGTAATATTTCTTTTATGTTTTCTCGAACACATCGTATTGGTAATGAAATAATTCTTACGGTTTTATCACTTCTAATTAAGTTACATATTGCACGCCTCACAACGTGAGGGAGTGCTCTACTCTCGATATGTGACCATACCTCAATTTTGCTAAATAAAATCGTTCTTATACTTTTATCTAGATATTAAATCCATATTATTAACGTTACAATAACTACAGAAATTGAAATATAAAATTAGTTTATTTTCTAATTGATTCATTTTAGATTACGAAACAAAAAATGTAATTGAGAAAATATAAGGACTGCCGTCCGTTGGTCTGTGCGTCGGTGAGTCTTCTGGCTTAATAGAAATGTAAGCAGTAGATTGAGATATATTAGTATTAGTTGCTGCTGGTGAAAAGAGGGTTGGTTCTTTTCGCGCTCAAATGCTAAGTATAGCCATTCAGCGGGGAAACGCAGCAAGCGTTCTTGGCACGATACCGCGGGGAGTAGGACTATAATATGATAATTAAGATTCTAGTTTTAGTTTTATTTTATTATTATAGTTTTTACTACATATAGTTGTTCACTGTCCACTGCTGGCTGTGATCGTATTAAATAAGATTCCACATATTCTAAGGAGGATCCTTTTTGTTTTATATCATTGAACTCAACACCGTTTAAAAGTTATTAATGTAAGTCGATCAGTCTCTGCTTTTTTTTTTCATGTAAAAATTATTGTCACAATTTTTTTCATCAAATTAAATGAAACGCGCATGAGGTGCGTAAATTTTGGTTTTTCCCATTTTTTTTTGTTTTTCTTGAAGTTTCTATTTAAAATAAAACTTTGGCTCCAATTAGCCTGTTGAGTGGGTAATTAGAACCATAAAGAAGTAAGCCACCAGTGTTCAAATCATCAACTTAAAGTTTTCTGATAAGTTCCATCTGGTGTCATCATCCGTAATTACTGCTTTATCTCGATTTGCTTGGTATTCACCCTATGTTGCGTTACTAATACTTTATTACTTGTTGTAGATGGTATACTCGTGGCCAAAGTCTACAAATAAAGTAGTGCAGTACTACGTAAATAATTTCATTTCAAGTAGTCTAACTACTACCCATAAATTTTACGATATGTTCGATATCCGGAACGATCTTATCTCCTCTATTATTTATACTCTACACAACAGATATCGTAAACTGTATAAAATCTTGCAGATATCACTTATACGCGGACGATTTACAAATATATATTTCTTTTAAATCTAACGAATGGCGCTCGGCAGTGCAGTCGCTTAACGAGGACCTTGGTAGAATATTGGAATGGTCAACAAATAATTGTCTAATTCTTAATCCTACTAAAACAAAGTATATAGTATTCGGATCGAAATTTCATGTAAATAATGTTCCCCTTAATTGTGAAGTGAAGTTAGGTGCTGAGGTTTTAGAACGTGTCTTTGAGGCTCGTAACCTCGGCTTAGAGTTGGACTCAAATTTGCGATACGAGAACCATATATCAAAGGTAGTCCGCAACTGTTTTTATAGATTAAAAGTCCTGTATAAGGTTCGACAGTATCTAAGTGAAGAACTTCGGGTACGCCTAGTAGACTCTCTCGTTCTATCTAAATTAAATTATTCCGACACAGTTTACGGCCCATGCTTGTATGTAAGAACAGAAAAGTTGATTCAACGGGTTCAAAATGCCTGCGCTCGCTTTTGTTTTAGAATTCCACCCCGTAGTCACGTAACACCCTTTTTGAATCAACACAACATTTTAAACATGAGATACCGCAGACAGCACCATTTAGCATGTCTACTTTTTGGCATTTTGAGATCGCAGACACCTAGTTATCTTAGCAGCAAATTAGAATGGAGCAGAGGGAACATCAGCGGTAATCGCAGTCGCCACCTAAAAATACCGCGACATAGATCCGCAATGTTTAGAGGCAGCTTTCGATATGCAGCAACCAAATGCTGGAATAACATCCCACCACCAATTAGGAACGCACAAACGAAATCGTCGTTTAGATTTAAAATCAGACTTTTTCTTATGGAAATCCAAAAAAAGATAGCTTAAAAAAAAAAAAAAAAGCACAACTCCCATAAGAAAAAACTAGGTTATATTATATGTTCAGTTTACGATTTTATGTAAAAATCGTTGCCGCACTATTGATTGTTAATTATACAATTCTCAAATACTATTCAATTTTATTTATGCCTTTGTTACATTAAGAGATTCGCTGGAAATGATTAATATTCAATTTTATTTACGCCTTCGTTACATTAAGAATTTCACTCTCGCATCTGCCACTGACCGACGCGTTAACACACACACGGGTTTCTGCAGAATACCAGCGCTGGTCATCCCAATAGGGGTGTCAGCTTATGCTGAGCAGCTGACCCTATCGACTCAGCATTGCAACGCTCACATTTCCTGTACATTGTTTTTATTTATTGTTGAATGTTATAGTGTTTCTTCTTTTATTTTTTTATTTTTTTTATTTTTCGCTAATATTAATTATACTTGCTGTTTTCTACATATGTACATGTTGATTGTTTATTTTTTGCCAGTGCTGTTTGTTGAGTTGATTAAATGGTTTTTTATTATTATTATTATTATTATTATTATATCCGACCCAGTTTTCTTTTATTTCTTCAGGTTGTTTGCCAGAACGCTGCTCATTTTAAATTTAACATGTATTGTCGTAGGCATATAGCCAAAAAACTTGTGACATATCAAAGTTGTTAAGCAAAATATTTGCAAGTGCTTATCAAGAAGCGAGGGAGATTTATTTATTATTTATAATACACTTCAAATAAAGGGCAAATTGAATACTGGTTTCTGATGATGTTTGTGCTGTTATCCTTATGGCTTTTACAGCTTCATCGGTCTGGGGTGAATTTGTATTACACTGCATCGTAACTAGCGTAAATATGACTCCTAGAATATTTACAGTACACGTGGGGGAGTTATCTAACGGCCATCCAAACAGGGGGTGGCGGACCCCGGCTCTGACGGCTAAGTCGTATCGTTCGATGTTCTGGGCGGTGAGAACCGGCAGTGGGATGTGTCTCGGGCTCTCGAAATAGTGCCGAGACATTTCCTTGAAATACTCAGACATCGTCGGAATTTGACAGTTTTTGTGTAAGTCGGAGTTTCGCTGGTACCACCGAGCTCCGGTGGTTATGCGAATGAATCTATTTTTGACGACTTGGAGGTCTCACAAATTTCTATGAGCCGTGTGCGCAAAACTTTGCTAGCGTAAGACATGATAGGTCTTACGCACTATTTGTAAAGATGGAGCTTGTGTTTTAAGGACAGTTTGATATTTCTGTTAACTAGCGGGTGGAGGCGAGTAGTGATGATTTTGGCACGGTGGCGGACAATGCAAATGTGTTTCCAGAATGTCATACCGTGGTCAAAAGTGACTCCTAGGTATTTGGCCGTTGTTTGCCAGAGGATCTGGCGGCCGCACATCATACCTGTCGATTTCTTGGGATTTTTATTTTTGTTGATTGAGAGTGGGGGTAGTTTAAAAGTATATTGCTACACTTTTATCAGAATTCACTTCGATTGTCAATAAGCGACACCAAACACCTAAGTAATTCACGACTGTTTGGAGCATCTCGGTGAGAATTTTTTTTATTATGATAGGCAACGAAAAGTGCCGTGTCATCGGCGAAAAGAGCAGTATTTCCTACTGAGTCCTTTGAAATGTCGCTCGTGAAGAGTGTGAAGAGAAGTGGGAAGAGAACGGAGCCCTGTGGGACTCCAGCCTTGAGGAGATGCTTTGTAGAGCCAGTACACTCTATTCGATAGCGAAAGTGGCGATTGGCAAGAAAGGCTCTGACGAGGTGGGTGAGCCTAGCAGGCACGTTTAGTTCTTTTTAAAACGCTTTTGCGACATCGAAGAAGAGAACACCGGTCGAAGTGATTCTACGACTCCTTCTTGGGAGGTTGAATCCTTTGAGAATGTATTCTGTGACACAATTTTACTGGCCGGTGTACGAATGTTTGAGTTTGAAGCCAAACTGCTCGTCTGGAAGAAGTTTGTTAGCGAAGATGTATTTACGAATGCGATTTAATATGAGTCGCTCGTAAACTTTCCCCAGTGTGCTGAGTATACTGTTTGATCTGTATCTAGAGGCTAAGTTACGTGATTTCCCTGCATAAGGATTCCAATTACGTCTGACTCTTTACGGGTATCCGGGAAGGAGTAGCTGGAAATAAGAGCGTGGAATATGCTTACTAGAATGCATACGAGTGGCGCGTAGAGAAGGACCGGTGCTGATTTATTTTTGAGACTTTTTATTACATCTGTGACTTCATCGGCTGTCACAGGGTCTAAGGGGTCGCCCGCAGGTGGTTGTACATACTTACGATCGATCTTCGCTTCGACCTCTGCAAGGTGAGCGAGATCTATAGGTTCCCTAGAGGGAGTACATTGGCTCTCTAAACTGTCCGCGAGGTATTCGGTCTTTTGAGAGTCGTCAAAGGGGAGAAGGGTTTCCTGGCTTAGTGAGAGGCGGCATAGGTGAGGATTGTTCTGCTTTAAAGCTCAGGTCAACTGCCAGAAGACAGTTTGAGATGGCTCAATATCCTCAAGCAGATGAACCCACTTATCATGTCTAAATTCTTTAAGGCGCTATTTCATCTCGTTTTGGAGCAGGCGCAGTTGGAATTTGTTGTCTACATTATGACCTTCATAGTATTGTCTTAAGGCCGCGTTCTTCGCTCTAATCAGCTGTCGAATATTACTAGGAAGCTTCATGTGTCAATTGCTCGACACACGAACCTTATGAAAGCATTTTTCAACTGTAGAGGTGATTTGGGCCGATATGGCGCTAATCACCTCACTGGCTTCCTATAGCGGCTTTCTCTTGTACGGGATTTTATATAAGCGCTGGGAGGTCGTTGACTCAAGTTTGACCTCTAGCTTACGCCAGTCCACCATGGTTTTGGTCTGAAGGACCTCAGCTACGGGCTAGCCCAGCTGCGTTCTATGGTCCGAGTTGAGTTCTAATATTATTTCAATTGATGATATCGACAAACGAACATCTTTGAGTACCGCTATGTTAAGAACGTCTGGTTCGTGACTGGTTGCGAATGGGTTGCGAGTTGGAGTCTCAGGTGCGATATCATCGAAGTTTAGTCGCTCCTTGAGATTAAACATTATATTACCATTGGAATTGCTTGTATGCGAGTTCCAGGAGGAATGCTTACTGTTGAGGTCTCCAGTTATTTTTTTTTTTAGAATAAGAATAACTTTATTTATATTAAAGTGATTGTAGTACATGGGTTTGACATTACATTGTTTGTTCTATCCATAAAATATGTCCTTAAATCTAGTGGATGTAGCTCTGCACTCCTAGCTAGGTTACAGAATTACCTGTATTAATACTTTCACTGTCCGGTTTCCAGACACAATAGTAAGACAATAGCAGTGCCCTATATGTAGTGCACGGGACAGCGAAAGGGTTAAGGAGTAACAGTCTCAATCCCCATAATATTATGTATATAATAATTACATGCATACAGTTAAAAGTGCTACAAATATATCAATTTCTAGTTATACAAATTATAATTATAAAGTTGAGAAAAGAATACGCGAGTGTTTGTGTGTGTGTATATGTATGTGTGTGTGTGTGTGTGTGTGTGTGTGTGTGTGTGTGTGTGTGTGTGTGTGTGTGTGTGTGTGTGTGTGTGTGTGTGTGCATGTTGCGTGTTGATGTGTGTGTTTGTGTGAGAGAGTAGATAAATCAGGTTAGTTATTTTATAATCAGTCAGTTTAGGTATTTTTCTGTTTCGTCATAAGATGTGTTTTAAAGATATGAGCGGACAGTCTTCTTGCAGTTATATAATGATAACCCATATATAAGACATTTTTCGCTTATTTTATTGTAAAGAGACGGACCCAGGAAATAAAAGAATCTTTTAGTGAATGATGAGCGAACTTGTGGAATAGAACAAATTTTGTCTTTTCGACGTTTACTTATTTTCCTGTAAGGGGTTTTGCGGTGCTGCATTAGAACTGTTTGCAGAATAAAATGTAGCCGAACATTAAGGACGTTCCAGTCATTGTAGAACTGATTAGTTGGAAAAATTATAGGCCGGAAAGTAGCCACTTTCAAAATGGCTCTGTGTGCCACCTCCAGGTTCTTTAGGTTAGTTTTAGCCGCACCACCCTAGCAGGAAATACAGTATGTAATAATGGATAAGCATAGGGCAAAATAAACTTTACATATAACAGTAGGGTTAGCAATACTAATAGGGTTTTAAATATGTAAATTAATTTACGGACTCTGCCAGTGAGAAGATTAATGTGGCTTTTAAAATTTAGGTTTTTATCTATTTAATATGGTCAACAGAGGATATGGTTGGACATTGACAAGAGACCTTAGTATATCTCCGGCTAGAGTGGGCTTTAAGGGATATTGGTAAATTTGGTTGGGAGACTGAACTAATAGAATAGGAAATAAATTTAGTTTTGGGGGCATTAATGGTTAGCGTGTGGGAAAACAGCCAATTTGTTATAAGGTCGAAGCCAATTTGAGCCTTGTGCTCAAGTACAGACCGTATTTTGGCGACGAATGTTATTGCAGTATCATCTGCAAATGATATAATCTTAGCATTTGGAATATTAAGGTTGCATAGATCGTTGACAAACACTAAGAATAGTGTGGGACCTAATATACTTCCTTGTAGTACGCCGCAATAGGCTGGGAGGTCATCACTATTGTGATCATGAATCCTGAAAGTCCGGGAGCGATTTGTGAGGTAACTTTGAAAGAGATCCAGTTGCAACCCCCTTGACACCTACCTTTTCTAATTTGAGTAAGAGAGTTGAGACAGGAACGGTGTTAAACGCTTTCGCGAGATCCAAAAATATAGTTAGAACCTTTTTGCCTTGATCCAAGTTCTGAACGATATGATCGGTTAAGCTTTGAACTGCATCATTAGTCGATGTACTCTTGCGAAAGCCAAACTGCTGTGAAGAAATTAAATTATAATGTTCGAGGTAGGAAACTAGTCTTTTATTAATCAATCTTTCGAGAACCTTTGCTAGAGTACTGAGAACCGCTATGGGACGGTAATTATTCGGTAAGTTCCCGTCACCTCCTTTGAAGACTGGATGACTGCCTTTTTAAGTGAGGTGGGAAAGACAGCAGTGTCGAAACAAAGATTAAATATATGGCATAAGATCGGTGCCACAGTGGTTGAGTATTTCTTTAGGAAGGAAGGTGAAATGCCATCCCAACCAGTATCAGCATTAGACCGTAAGGAGTCTATAACTGAAATAATTTCATTAGGATCTGTAGGATCTAGGACAAAAGATGAAGTAGATGGGATGTTAGATGGGGTTTGTGGGGAGATTGTTGTTTGAAAAGTTCTGCAGTTGATTATATCATTTGCAAGTTTCTCTCCAATATTTACAAAGTACGAATTTACACTATTGCACGACTGCTTAGGTGAAGGTAATAAGGTTAGTAATTGTCTAAAAGGGTTTTTAGTTTTAATGGTGTTCGTTACTCGTTTTATAGTATCCCACAAGTTTTTTGGGTTATTAGTTGCTTTACTTAGTTCCTGTGTATCATATAGTCTCTTCGCTTTTTTCAACATACTATTACAAAAATTTCTATATCTTTTGTAGGTAATTTTTATTACGTCGTTACCAGGAGGGTTATTAACTTTTTTATGTAGAGCGTCCCTATTTCTTATGCACCGTTATAAACCAGGAGTAATCCAAGGTTTGAGAATTTTCTTTTTCGAAGGAACTTTTTTTACTGTCGTGTTATCGGAAATGGCCGAAGTTACTAATTTAATGAATTTATCGGTAGCTATATTTACATCTCTTATAGAAAAAAGAGGGGTGAAGTCCAGTTGTAATATTGATTTGTCAAGACCCTCATAGTCGATCCTGGTGATGAACGAAGTTGAGGTCGTTCGTATATGTTGAGTGTGTATGCAAAGTAATGTGGAACAGTGATCAGTTACTGAAGAGCTATAGACAAAAGTAAGAGTGGGCGACTTTGTTCTTAGGATCGTTTGATCCAAGCAATTGCTACTTGTTACGGCCTACGGCTGCTCCTTTAAAGGGTCAAATCCTCAGGGGCCCATGAGCTGAAGACTTCCCGAGCAGACGTAGGTCGGGCCTCAATGTGGCCACGTGGAATCTCTCGAATTACACTAAAATATATGGGAGAGCGTTCTATACTACGGCCAGTCGACCGGCAGAGGAATTAGGCGGAGCTTACTTATCTATATCCAAGGCGACTGGTCCCTCCGGAGTCGGTCAGGTCACATGTGGTTGTGTAGTGAAAGGGAAATACGTGATGTGATGTGTATCTGGGTGTGACTGATGGTGATTGAACCTAGACCTTGGCCGTCGGCAGCAGCCCGAGCGTCGACACCGCTCCAACTTGAGGGGGCCTTCCGAGGTTGTCCACAGTCACTTTCTTCTTTCGTCACGATGACAGTCAATTAACTCTATCGTACGATTAACTAACTTACAGAAGCCACTAACTATCGCTGGGTATAAGGTTAACGCACAAAACTCACACGGAGTTTACGGATCAAAGGTCACGACCGTTTCGCGTAGCAACAGTTAGTTCTAGAATATCAGAGGCCGCACTAGCTAATATTGTCGAATGCACTTATACAGATTCTGAGTCGGACCCAATAAGTCCCGGGAAAGGCTATCCAAACAGGGAATGCGCGTTATAATTCCTAGACAGGATATTTACTAGACGCCCTAACTATTCCGCGGTTCCCGCACAAAATTAACAGCGTGCTGTTCCAAGCACACCTGGCAGACGACTGACTTTTCGCTCGCGACCCGCCCGCTCTTGCCACGCTCGGCCGAACTTCAAACCAGTTCGCACTGAGCCGAGTGCCCTCTGGCGTCGATTCTTAACATTAGCGTTTGGCGCGAACACTACTCCTGGTTGGAAGAGTATGGGAAGGAAGATAGCCTTGGTAGGCAAGACAATTCAAATATTCGTGAGATCGCGTGTCAAGCGTATCGGGTTTGATATCTAAATTTATATCACCTGTTATGACAACAGATTTGAATATACGTAGTGACAGAAGAATGTTATTAAGGACTAAGAGAAAACTATTTATATTGTCTATTGATGGTGTGCGGTAGATACAAACTATTGCCAAGTCGGTATTTATTTGATTGGTGAAAGTCTGGTTATTCGAATGTAGCCAATAGGTGCGTCTTTAAATATACCACGACACCATCACTTTGGTTATTATGATTGGTGGTCTTGAATACGGTATAATTTTGCAAAATAGGAAGAGTAGAGTTACTAGAGCATGGTAACCAACATTCAGAGATGCGGTGCATGAGGGTTTGTAAGCTTAAGAAGTTACAATTGATAGAAAGAATGCTTTGCGATAGAATTTTGACATATCTATTTGAATGTTTGACAATTATATGTGTTTCTTCTGGTGGGCATGTATTAGGTACAGATACAAAAAGATGGTCAATGTCATCTAGTTAACGCTATTATTCGTTTATGCAGTAAAGTAAACAGGGCAAAACGGGACGAAGGAAGATAGTTATTTTTTTTTTTTTGGAACTGTGTCCTAAGTTTACACCAGGTTGTAAAAGATTGAAACACTGGATATTTTTTAAGTAATAAGAACAAGTTACGGAATACAATGTATGGGCATATATATGTCCTAAGCAATTATTCATAAAAAGAGCGTGGAGATATAAACAATTACTGATGTGAAATTTTTGTGTGTGTGAGTGTGTGTGTGTGTGTGTGTGCGTGTGTGCGTGCGTGCGTGCGTGCGTGCGTGCGTGCGTGCGTGCGCGCGTGCGTGAGTGCGTGCGTTGGCGCGTGCGTGAGCGTGCGCGTGTGCGTGTGCGTGCGCGTGCGCGTGCGCGTGCGCGTGCGCGTGCGCGTGCGCGTGTGCGTGCGTGTGTGTGTGTGTGTGTGGAGTAATTTCTGATGTTGTGAGATGAAAAGTGGACATGATAATAATAGTGGAGTATGTTTGTTGTGTGTGTAGTCAAATTGTGTATTTTAACAAAAAAAATTAGGAAAACAGTATTTAATTTTAGTATAAAATGATTAAAATTATAAGGAAAATACTTATATGAAAGTAGTCATGCACTGTTGGCTAAGGGAAGCTGCTTCAAATGGTCTTCGTTTTTTACCAAGATAGACTGGCTGTTAGAATCCTTTTTTAGCATAACTCGTCCATTTGATGTCCAACAATATACGTAATGGTGAGACTTGGCGTCGTTTCTAGTTAGATAAAACAGTCTTTTAGTATGCGAAGTCTGTTCAGCGATGTAAATAGGTGTTTGATGTGCGGTTTTTATAGGTATATTAAGATGGTTAGCGTTTACCTTATCCTTGCGATTCTGTTTGTTATATTGTTTAACGGCAAATAAAATTTTTGTTTTCGTGAGTGTATTAGAGAACTCAACTCTTATATTTAATGTAAGGTTTTCTTTCTTAGACGGTTGTCTTATTACATCACGAATATTGGAAGATTCTGTGTCAACATCCAAGTGTTTTGACAAATGCATCACCATATCATACAACATGGCTTTTGTCTCCTTCACTCGTTGGGGTACATTCCTAAGTTCTATGGAAGTTTTGATGAGATTAGGGTCGATAAATTCTATTTTTTCTTCCAGTGTTGATAACTTGATCGCCATAGAGCTACGCTCCTTCTCAAGTCCCGTGATTTTATCCTCGAGTGACGTTAATAGGTCGGAGACATTTGTCATTATTCTTTCAAGGTGTCAAGTACAGGCCTTGATATCGGTGTAGTAATTTTTTATTTCCATAATATAATTCTCTAATTTGTCTAAGCGGGAGTTTTGGGTGGTGACAATATCATTGATTTTTTTTTATTTTTTATTTTTTTTTATTTATAGGAGAGGGGGCAAACGAGCATGCGGCTCACCTGATGGTAAGTGACTACCGCCGCCCATGAACAACTGCAACACCAGGGGAATCGCAGATGTGTTGCCGGCCTTTTAAAAAGGAGTACGCTCTGTTCTTGAAGGTCCCTAAGTCGTATCGGTCTGGAAAAATCGCTGATGGTAATCGATTCCACAAGGAGGTCGTGCGAGGAAGAAAACATCTTCTAAATCGCACAGTGGTGGACCGCCAATCATCCAGATGGTGTGGATGGTATCGGGAGTTCTGCCGCGATGTGCGTTCGTGAAATTTGGCGGCTGGGATTAATCCGAACAATTCCTCAGAGCACTCCCCATGGTAGATGCGAAAGAAAATGCAAAGGGATGCAACATCTCTTCGCAGTGCCAATGAATCGAGCCGATCGGAAAGGGCTCGGTCGTCGACAATTCGAGCCGCTCTGCGTTGGATGCGGTCAAGTGGAAGGAGCTGGCACTGGGGAGCCCCTGCCCAGAGATGGGAACAGTATTCCATGTGAGGCCCAACTTGCGCCTTGTAAAGTAGCAGGCGGTGTGCCGGCATGAAATACTGTCCCGCTCTGCTGAGCACGCCAAGCTTTTTATAGGCCAATTTGGCCTTCCCTTCCAAGTGACCACGAAACTGCACGTCACTCGATATATCGACTCCGAGGATACCGATGCTGGCTGAGGCAAGAAGGGGAGTGCCTTGAAACTGAGGAGATACGACAAAGGGGTTCTTTTTAGCGGTAAACGCGCAAACTTGTGTCTTCTGAGGATTAAATTGGACTAGATTTAGTCGCCCCCAATCCGAGACTTTGTTCAGCAAAGACTCGACTTCAGACACAAGTTTGTTCCGGTACTCAGCGACGTTTTCCCGAGAAATATTGGCACGGCCGGTGTATAGAGCATCACCAGTGCTGTCATCCGCATAGCAATGAATGTTACCAGTTAGCAACATATCATTGATATGCAGAAGAAACAGCGTTGGTGATAGCTCACAGCCTTGTGGAACACCAGCGTTAATAGGCTTGTAGTCAGAGCATGCACCGTCTACAACGACCTTGATGCTCCGATCTGCAAGGAAGCTGGTGATCCAATTGCACAATTTCTCGGGAAGCCCATAGGAAGGGAGCTTCGAAAGAAGCGCTTTGTGCCAAACCCGATCGAAGGCCTGCGCAATGTCCAGACTAACGGCCAACGCCTCCCCCTTGGACTCTACTGCCTCCGCCCATCTATGGGTCAGGTAGACCAGAAGATCACCAGCTGATCGACCCCGACGAAAACCGTATTGGCGGTCACTAATCAGCTGGTGATCCTCAAGGTACCGGATGAGCTGGCAGTTAATAATGGATTCCATTATTTTGGAGAACAAGGAGGTGATCGCGATAGGCCTATAGTTGGATGGGTCTGAGCGGTCGCCTTTTTTAGGGATTGGGTGGACAAAAGCTGTCTTCCATTAATTCGGGACTACGCCTTGGGAGTAGGAGTACCGGAAAAGACGCGTTAGGACCGGTGCCAACTCCGGAGCACACGTCCTCAGCACAATTGGGGGGATTCCGTCAGGCCCACTCGACTTCTGGATGTCCAGGGAGAGCAGTGCTTTGCGAATCGAGCGCTGTGAGAACAGCACATCCGGCATGGAGCACTCACACCGCGGGATGGTCGGCGGTGTTTTCCCCCCGTCATCAAGAGTCGAGTTGGACGCAAAAAGGGAGCCTAAAAGGTCGGCTTTGTCTTTTGCGTCATGGGCCAGTGAGTCATCCTCCCTGTGCAGAGATGGTAGTGATCATTTTATTTATCTCATTTTTAAATATATCTAATTCATCTCCGGTAACCTCATCAGATAAGCATCTGCGTTTGGCTAGCTGAGTGATATTTCCTTTTAAGACTTCATTTGTATTTAGTTTCCGGATGTCAGACTCCGAACGCGATGGATATTGATTCGGGGAGATTTTAGATGGTGTTTTGAACATGGTGACTTCAAATGAAAATAGTGTCTTAAATTTATTTATTTATTTCGACCAGAAAGGATCATTATATTCATTTCAAGTTAATACTAAAATTATTACTCATAATTAAAATTAATATATGAAATGCATAAGTATTCATAATAATATTGAAAATATAATAATTATTTAATACTAACAAAATAATGTAAATCAATGTAAACGTAACTCACAACAGACCCGACTTAATAATATATTAACAAAATCATAAACATAACTTATATTAATGATATAATAATAATAATTAATCATTTATTGCAGGCGATAATTTGTTAAAAGTAGATAGTAAAATTAAATAAAAATTACTCCATATATCTGGGTTGCCTGTCCGAGGCAACGGATACATGGACATGAACATGCATCCAGTTCCTCAAAAAAGTACAATCGGGTTTCTCGCTAATTACGTTAAGAATGCTGTTGGCGCTCCCACGAACCCTGTGCATCAGAGATGCAGTTTTTATGCGAATTAGTGTTGAAAAATTGTCTATGTGGGCGTCAACAAACATACCTGATGCACTACAGTAACGTGGGAGCCCCAGCAACAATCTAAAAGCGTTATTATAATGTATACGTAGGGTGTTGTATGCCCGCTGCGTAAATCTGACCCATAAGGCGCACGTATAGAGGGATTGGCAATAGGCCTTAAATAAAATAAGTTTTACCTCGACTGTACAACGTAAGAACAGGCGGGCCAGCATATTGCAGCGGACAGCCAGCGCCCTCCTTTCTCATCCAGCCCTTCCTTATCATCTTTTAAATCTTCGGTAACCACATGGCCGAGGTACTTAAATTCGGTCACTCGTTTAAGTGCAACACCCCCTAAAGTTACAGGTGGTACGAAATTAGGTTTCTTCGTGCCCACCTTAAACACCATGAGCTCACTCTTTGCAACATTATATTTTAAACCGTGGGCTTCTGCATAAACCTCACAAATGATCAAAAGCCGTCTGAGTGCACTGACTGACGGGCTCAGAAGCACCATGTCGTCTGCGTAACTGATATTGTTCATGCAGAGTCCATCAATAGAGCAGCCGACATGCGCACTTCTGAGTCTATGAATCAGTTCATTTATATATAGATTAAAAAGCGTAGGTGAGGTTAACCCCCCTTGCCTCACACCGCATTCTAACCTATACTCGTCCGACAGTGCATTAGACCACCTGACCTGATTAATTTGATGACCGTACCAATAGCTAAAAATGCTAATGTACGAGACGGGTAGACCAGCCTTTCGCAATTTATCCCACAGAATGTTAAGATCGAAAGCCTTTGAAAGATCCAGGAAGGCCGCATACACTGGCGTATTCCTTACAGTGTAATACCCCACAACGTGCTTCAGCGACAGTATTGCACACTCAGTGGATAGATTTGGTCTAAAACCAAATTGTGCATCGTTTAACTTAATATGTACTTTTAATTGTCTCTCAAGCACACTGTCAAGTATCTTAGCCGCAGTTGTCGCTAATGAAATGGGCCGATAGTTGCACATATCCGAAATATCGCCGGTTTTGTTTTTCAAAATCGGTACCACGACCGTTCTCATTAGCTCTTCCGGCAAATAAGAGTGCCTCATGCAGAGGGTGAAAAAGAGCGCCAGCAGTCTAGGTAAGTGCGGTCCAGCGTGTTGAAAGTGCTCGATGCTAAGCCAATCGTGACCAGGTGACTTTCCTCCAGTCATGGCATTTACCAAAACAGTGATGTCCCTAGCGGTGATGCGTTCTGGCACATGAGTTGGTGCATCAGTCTGGTGATGAATCTTAGCATCGACTTCAATACTTGTACCACACAACAATATTTAACTGCTGATTGTTGTCGCTCATGAATAGTGGCAAGCGGCGAAGATGACGTTTCTTCCTACGCCGATGAGTGAGTGTGCATTTATCCAGCAGTATTTATCCGCCCACTATCACCGTCTTAGCTGTAGCTATCCCGTTTACTCTAAAACTCCGCGTACACCACTGTTTTATTATGCGCGCCTAGTATTTAGTGAAGTATTAATTTAATCATTTTTCCAAAAAATCTATAATTTTTAAATATGTCTTGTGATGTAGTGATTACTGAGGATAGCTTAGCAACGTTAATGTTACTGATAAAGCCCCAGACTAGAGGGAAGTCAGCGGCGAAGGAAGGCAAGCCTTGTGGGCTGGGCTTCGGTTTTGGGGCCTGGGGAGTTGGCACTAGCCAGTGAAAGCTTTACCCAGGTATAAGGTTTCGGTTGCGGAAGACGCGAAAGATTTAGCACCTTGCATAGACACCCCGGAGACTGGAACGAGCTTGGTGGCATTTTTGTTTGGGGGCAGGCTGCAGGGAACGAGATACAATGGCTTGGCCTGCGCATCTTGAACCACTTTTACCTCCTCGCTGCTTCTTTCACTGCGCTTTGGAACACCCGCGATAGTTCGTTGGGTGTTCCTCTTCGCGGCAATCGACGCAGCTCAGAAGTTCAACCGTCTCGGGCGTGCGGGAACAGTCAGTTCGTGGTCCCCTAGGCACTTGACGTAACTAAGCTTGGCATAATAGCTTCTGACCGAGTGGCCGTAAAGTTGGCATCAGTGGCACTGGCCAAGGATGCCCTTATTTCGAGGGGCTTCAACTGCAATTTCCGTTAAATTGCAGATGCGCCGAACGTTAAAAATCTCCTTGCCTTCCGGAGACATGGCCAGAACGACAAAGTACTGATCTAAAAATCCTTTCTTGTCGGTCTGGTGGTGCATTCTATGCAGCTCCCAGACCGGGAGATTTTGGGCCTTGAGGTCATTTAAAATATGGACGGTCTAGAGCGCCTTGGGGAGTCCGCGGATGACCACACATACGTGACGTTACTCAGGGAGGGCGTACAGGTAGAAACTGACCTGTTGGGCGCGCAGGTGATTTGTCACACTGCGGAAATCCTCAGTCATCTCTACGAATATGCAGACTGACTGGCGTTTTACACCTCCGGCAGTATATTTTCTTAGAGTTTAACCAATTGGATAGGTTATTCCATTTGGTTTTAACTTGAAAAATGATGGTTGGTGGCGGCTTTTCCCTACGTTCAGCAAGGGAAAATTTTGCTACGGGCTTAGCTGCAGACTTGCAAGGTTGAGCGCGCGCCGTGGGAGCAGGCTTTTTGCCGAGTGGTGGGCGACGGGGGGGCCGAGGTTATCTCGGCTTCCTTTTTGGGAGTTGCGTGTTTGCGCTTTTTGCCCTGAATAAGGGCGAATCCCTCGTCATCTGGCTTGCACCGAGCTCGCGTCTTGGTCTCCATGTCAGTGCTTGATTCAGTATCAAAGAAGCCCGGAGAGGGTCCATGGCTGGACATCGCGGATGACGCGGGGGATGCGGCGTCGTAAATTTTGTCTATGGACACGAGGGTCGGACGATCGGTAGGGGGTCAGTCACGCTTGGTAGAGGGGCCGGCTACAGGCGCACGCTCGGGCGCGGGCTTGGGCGTATGACGTGCATTGCGCTGTGCAATAAACAAAGCGCAAAAGCTGGTGCTTTACATGTAGTCCCATATAAATTTGGTCAAGGTCTGACAAATAGTTTTTGAGTTATTCTTAATCATTTATATTGAAATCGGTTGTACAACATTTGTAATTTTAAATTATTATAAAACTGAAGTGACAAACGAACTTACCGTCAACCTGATGGTGTGTGGCTACTACAGTCCGTGGACACCTCCCACCTCCAGCCAACTTGAAACAAAGGATGTTAATGATGTGTGGTTACTTTTGAGGGCTAAGATGGAATGCCTCAAAACCTGTAATTGTACCTGCCTACATCTACTATAATCTATACCGTTCAGATAAAATCATTCCTGTACAAGTACTGCTATTTAGTGACAGAAATAAGTAAGTAGTTTTTTACGTAGTAGAGCCATGCTGTACCGGGAAAAGACCACGCTCTCACAGAATACCAGCATAAAATAGCACCTTAATGCTGCTGTGTTTTGTATAGTGAGTGTAGAGAACCGGAGACCTATTTTACTGGAAAAGAGACATTCTATCTTAGTCCTCACGGCTGATAACGCATCTGCATTTTAATTCGCAAACGAAGATGGATGTAGATGTTTATGGGCCACAGCAACCACACTTAACATCAGGTGGACTGTGTGCTCGTTTGTCACCCTAATTCTATAAAAAAGTGGGTGGTAGCTACCAAGACGGGCTCCCAGGCAGAAAAGGAGTCTTACTACCTAGTAAACTTTTAAGACAAGCATTTCAAGCTCACCTGGAGTGCTTAATTAACAGAGTATCAGTGATATCTATAGGGCTACTACTGAACATTAGTTTTTCCTATAGCAGGAAAGATTTGTCGCAATTCACGCAATTCCCCGCTTGGCAGATGGATTGACGAGACTGGGTAGCTTTACACCTGGTATATGCTATTAGTGGAAATTGGTCGGCCATATTGCTCGAAGAACCGATAACAGATCGGGTAGGAAGTTCTTGAGTAGCAGCCTCGTAACGGTAAGCGAAGTGTATTGCGACCTGGTAAGAGATGCAGGAAGTTGATGGATGCAGGTAGCTGAAGACCGTGCTTTGTGGCATTCTTTGGCGGGGGCAAAAGTGAACTGGCGATGGATTATAATGATAATGATGATGACCATAATGATATTAATTTATAACAATTTATGTAGTATTATAGTTAAATTTTGTAGACATATCCATACCTACTTAGTATTATTGCATAAGAAAAGCGATTTTAATTGCTCAAAGTATTTGTCGGTATAATATTGATTACTTTGTAATGTTACGGCGTCGGACGTTCAATGGTTATCAAACGAAGTTGAGGGAACAATTTTCATTTACATGCAAAACAGGCTTTCCATTTAAGCCTACACTTCGTAGGTATACACGTGGCTCAGGTTATAGCTTTTGTTTACATAATCCTCATTTATGACATTAATGTTACAGCAAAATGAACTAAAAATAGGTTTCGACCAAAAAATTCGGGTATCATCTGGCTGCGTGTAATTTTATTTAATACTAGCTGTTCTCCACGAATTTGCCAGCGGTAATTTAGGGTTTTAAATTTGTTGCGCGGTACCCTAATTCTTTTTCTTAAATATAAGTAGCCTAGATTACTCCTTATATCATCAGCTATCTGCCAGTGAAAGTCCCGTCGAAATCGGTCCAGCCGTTTGCAGATTAGCCGGAACAAACAGACAGACAGACAGACAGACAAAAATTTTAAAAATTATGTTTTTGTTATAAGTACCGTAAATTCTTTCATATGCATTAAGTAAAAAAGCTGGTATATTGACATTACAAGCAGACACTTCAATTTTATTTATTTGTATAGACTAGCTGTTCTCCGCGACTTCGCCCGCGTGTAAGTTAGGGTTTTAAATTTGTTGCGCGGTACCGTAATTCTTTTTCTAAAATATATGTAGCCTAAGTTACTCCCTATAACATCAGCTACCTGCCAGTGAAAGTGCCGTCGAAATCGGTCTAACCGTTTTGGAGATTAGCTGGAACAAACAGACAGACAGACAGACCGACAGACAGACAAAAATTTAAAAAGTTGTGTTTTTGTTATAAGTACCGTATATATTTTCATATGCATTTAGTAAAAAGCTGGTATAGATTTAAATAAAGTAGACGTTTTTTTATCATCTGAGTAATAATAATAATCATCGTGATCATTACAACCTATTTAATTACAATTGCTGAACTTAGCCTTCTCGTTAAATACGTTGAAAATAGCCCCCATTTTTCACAATTATCACGCTGGGAAAGTTGGCAACCACCGTCTTTTTTTATATTATTATTGAGTTGTTACATAGAAGATACTGTTCCCCTTCTCTTATTGCAGTTTACTTTTGTCGCATCTTACAGCACCCAGGATGTTGTGGCTTAGTATATTCCCTTCCATCCCTCCCCTACGCCGCAGTAGCAGTAAATATTAACTAAGTCATAGAGATACTCTGCGGCTGACAGTGAGGGTGAAAAACAAGCACAAATTTCATTTAGTGGTAAGTAAATATAAATGAATATACACCTTACTCTAAATTATAAGTCAAAATGCAGATTCTTTGTCCCCAGCAGCTCAAGGTGGAATGTCCTGTCACTGGTAAAGAGGATCTCCTAACACGGGACCTCCGACAGACGAAACCCATCAGCATTTTGCTTCTGTTTTACGCTGGTAAAATAGAGCTGCTGTAGTTTCCATTCTTCGTGGAGTCAACCAATTCGTGCTAAAGTAAATTACGCTGCAGTGTAACTTTTTGCTATTCCTATTTCCCATTCCCACGGTTTAAGTAATAATGAAAAAAGGATGGGGTAGAAATGAAAGGAATTAATGGAAAAGGAAGCATCGCAGAGTTCAACCGATGGTAGAAACCTGCCTATAATTTAGGGAGATACGGAAATAGATTTTTTATAGCAGAAGGCTAAAAACTCTAATACGACAAGGAGACGTAGATAATTGTAGTATTGTATAAGGTGATAGTGCCTATATCATGATTTTTGATCAAGAACCTTTTCAAATGGAATTGGTTGTCACTCCCATTTGCAAAGCAAAAAGTTTTAAAAAGAATGGGTGTGTTAATTTATGTCAACTTTATCATCAATTGCCAAAGTTACTTACACCTTCTGACACGCGATATTTACAATTGGTCTTATTGGTGGCAGTAATACAGTTATAGTGCAGTCGATTTAGGAAGGAAAAGAAAGATTCTTAAAACTAAACTGAAGTAAAACACACTATTTTATTAGTGCACATGAATATTGTTTAATTATTTTTATTGTCTTTAATAAATTATTTTTGCCGCTCGTACCAATTACACTAAATTAATCTGTCTTTCACTAAAGTAAGTACACTTCGGTTACATTTCACGGTTCAATTGTCACAATGGCGATTATCACAAATACTTTAACCATTTTATTGTATGATATTATCTGTCATACAATGTTTTTAACGGCGACGATACATTTTTGTGGTATTAAATTGAAAACGATTCCCATGACATTTTAAATAACTATTAATCATGATGACAATATTAAAGATGCTCGCCGTGACCCACATTCAAAGCAACGCTTATAAAATGATGCTTGGATACAGTATCGGAGACAGAAAACTGTTACAAAAATATTACATGTATCATAAGGTAAACACAGTATGAGACACCCCCTGAGAAGAAAAATCAATACCTTGCGCAAGGCCGCTGGCAGCAATTGGATACGTGAAGCCGAATGGGACGAGGAAGGTCTATGGCCAGCAGTGGACTGTCGTAGTACACCGTACATAACATTCATATAAATTCTGATATCAGTATTGATTCGACTGAGCAGTCAGGTGTTCTGATAAGAAATCCAGGGAGACTTAAGATGAATTTGTCGAAAATATATTATGTGTTGTGATATTTTGATTGAGTTTGTTAAGGAAACATACAAAACAATAAACTTCTTTCGCTTTAGCCAGGTAGTAAGATGTAGAAAAAATAGTTGTTGCAAATACTGTTAAGGAATAAAAAAGAATCTGTAAAATGCCCTTTCATTATGTTGTACCTAATTCTCCAAAAGCGCGTGGTTTTATAGTATATCATTTTAATAGGAAACCGCTTTCGTTGTTACGAAAAGTGCACATCATTACATCCGTTCGCTCACGAGTTGATTGATGCGTGCTAGACCACAGCTGTCGTTTATTTTGGACTCACGCAACGTGATTACTTGCAGTTCGCGAGCATCAGAGCTGTACTTCTGGGTAATTTGTTACGATGTGACGCGAACGATTCTGTGATGTTAACGTTTTCTATAATTTGACTTAATTCTTACTTCAAAACAAAAAACTAAAAGTGCGTTATTTATATTACGAAACAACGGTGTTTATTTTAAGAAATTTTGTGTCATTTATAAGTATTACGTGTATATAAAAAAAAAAACAATAACATACAGTCGAATTGAGTACCGTCTCCTTTTTGGAAGTCAGAAGATAACATAAATACAGCTTATATATATATATATATATATACTGATAGGGACAGATCTCTCATTTCTGAAAGAGTTATGGAGCGATTAGCCCACCGTACTGATCAATAAATCAGCACTTAAAGTTGCAATAAGCTATTTCCAACCACTGTTTTCGTACTGTTAAATTTGAGGCGAGCGCTTAGCCCCTGAACTACCATGGCCCACCCAATCACAACTATTTCTATAGACTTTAACATCATTATACTTATGACTTATCGTAGTAAACTAATAAACATTGAACGGCCTTACTGATAAAAATCAACGTCAATTAAAGAAATACTAGAAGTTGCTCTCTTTCATTTTACTTAATCATAATAGAAAGTGAGCAGTATAGAGATAATTAATACTTAATTTAAGCACAAATTACATTTAGTGGTAAGTAAATATTAATGAATATACACCTCATTCTAAATTATAAGTCAAAATGCAGATTCTTTGTCCCAAGCAGCTCAAGGTGCAGTGTCCTGTCAAGCAGTGTAAAGAGGATCTCCGGATACGGGACCTCCGACAGACGAAACCCATCAGCATTTTGCTTCTGTTTTACGCTGGTAAAATAGAGCTGCTGTAGTTTCCATTCTTCGTCGAGTCAACCAATTCGTGCTAAAGTAAATTACGCTGCAGTGTAACTTTTTGCTATTCCTATTTCCTATTCCCACGGTTTAAGTAATAATGAAAAAAGGATGGGGTACAAATGAAAGGAATTAATGGAAAAAGAAGCATCGCAGAGTTCAACCGATGGTAGAAACCTGCCTATAATTTAGGCAGATACGCAAATAGATTTTTTATAGCAGAAGGCTAAAAACTCTAATACGACAAGGAGACGTAGATAATTGTAATATTGTATAAGGTGATAGTGCCTATATCATGATTTTTGATCAAGAACCTTTTCAAATGGAATTGATTGTCACTCCCATTCGCAGGAGCAAAACAGTTTCATAAAGAATGGGTGTGTTAATTTATGTCAACTTTATCATCAATTGCCAACCTCACTTACACCTTCTGAAGCGCGATATTTACAATTGGTCTTATTGGTGGCAGTAATACAGTTATATTGCACGCGATTTAGGGAGGAAAAGAAAGATTCTTAAAAGTAAACTGAAGTAAAACACACTATTTTATAAGTGCACATGAATATTGTTTAATTATTTTTATTGTCTTTAATAAATTATTTTTGCCGCTCGTACCAATTACACTAAATTAATCTGTGGTTCACTAAAGTAAGTACACTGCGGTTACATTTCACGGTTCAATTGTCACAATGGCGATTATCACAAATACTTTAACCATTTTATTGTATGATATTATTTGTCATACAATGTTTTTAACGGCGACGATACATTTTTGTTGTATTAAATTAAAAACGATTCCCATGACATTTTAAATAACTACTAACCATGATGACAATATTAACGATGCTCGCCGTGACCCACATTCAAAGCAACGCTTATAAAATGGGTATGAAGCTTGGATACAGTATCAGAGACAGAAAACTGTTACAAAAATATTACATGTATCATAAGGTAAACACGGTATGAGACACCCCTTGAGAAGAAGAATCAATACCTTGCGCAAGGCCGTTGGCAGCAATTGGATACGTAAAGCCGAATGGAACGTGGAAGGCCTATGGCCAGCAGTGGACTGCCGTAGTACACCGTACATAACATTCATATAAATTCTGATATCAGTATTGATTCGACTGAGCAGTCAGGTGTTCTGATATTTTGATTGAGTTTGTTAAGGAAAAATACAAAACAATAAACTTCTTTCGCTTTAGCCAGGTAGTAAGATGTAGAACAAATAGTTGTTGCAAATACAGTTAAGGAATAAAAAAGAATCTGTAAAACGCCCTTTCAACATAAACCTAATTCTTCAAAAGCACGTGGTTTTATAATATATCATTTTAATAGGAAACCGCTTTCGGTGTTACGAAAAGTGCACATCATTACATCCGTTCGCTCACGAGTTGATTGATGCGTGCTAGACCACAGCTGTCGTTTATTTTGGACTCACGCAACGTGATTACTTGCAGTTCGCGAGCATCAGAGCTGTACTTCTGGGTAATTTGTTACGATGTGACGCGAACGATTCTGTGATGTTAACGTTTTCTATAATTTGACTTAATTCTTACTTTAAAAGAAAAAAACTAAAAGTTCGTTATTTATATTACGAAACAACGGTGTTTATTTTAAGAAATTTTGTGTCATTTATTAGTATTACGTGTATATAAAAAAACAATAACATGCAGTCGAATTGAGTACCGTCTCCTTTTTGTAAGTCAGCAGATAACATAAATACAACCTATATATATATATATATAATATATATATATATATATATATATATATATATACTGCTAGGGACAGATCTCTCATTTCTGAAAGAGTTATGGAGCGATTAGCCCTCCGTACTGATCAATAAATCAGCACTTACTCGTAATGTTGCAATAGGTAAGCAATTTCCCACCACTGTTTTCGTACTGTTAAATTTAAGGCGAACGCTTAGCCCCTGAACTACCATGGCTCACCCAATCACAACTATTTCTATAGACTTTAACATCATTATACTTATGACTTATCGTAGTAAACTAATAAACATTGAACGGCCTTACTGATAAAAATCAACGTCAATTTAAGAAGTACTAGAAGTTGCTCTCTTTCATTTTACTTAATAATAATAGAAAGTGAGCAGTATAGAGATAATTAATACTTTAAGTAAGTGATAGTCGATCAACTATAAATAAGTAAGACGTAGACTGTTACGAGTTCTAAAAATCAATAATGAATTTAATCATTGCGTTATAAAGTCTTTAAACAAGTCTTAAAATAGACACACAAAACACAGATTATGTCTAAACTTTCTGTGAAGACCTATATTTTAATCATGCTAATAACTAAAATTAGGGCTCATCCTAATGCAGATATCTATGAAAATAAAATAACTTTTCTTTGTTTATTAAAAAACAAGTACTAAGATAGAAGTAAATCTATTATAATAATAAACTTACATTTTATTTGCGAATAGAAATCATATTATTCTTCTTCTTCTTCTAGTGCCTTTCCGACTAGCGAAGGTTGGCAGTCAGCTTAGAGAACTCCGCTCTATTCTTCGCGAGGGGAAACAGTTCGACGGCACTCGCGATTCCTGTCCACTCTCGGATGTTACATAGCCATGACTTTTTTCTGCGACTGACGCCTCTTTTTCCGGCAACTTTTCCCATCACAATGAGTTTTAGGAGTCCGTACCTCTCGTGCCTGAACACGTGCCCAATTATACGACTAATAATCATATTATGGTAAATGAAAATAGTCCTTATCTGTTCATATTAAACTTTAGTCTCTGTAATGTATGTACCTAATACTTCAGGTTTTTATTTATAATGTGTGCTAAATTTGGAAATATTATATTCGCTTAATTCCCTGTTGCCCTGTTGGCCATTTGTTTCCCTGTGAGCATCGCTAATATAATTAATTCCTTATATATTTCGAAATATATTCAATGATAAATATAACAATTAATATTAATTTTTCCTAGCTGACTCACGGGCTACGCTCGCGTGAAATTTAGGTAAAACCAAATTATTTAATATCTATTTCAAAATATAACGTCAAAAGATACAGCAACAAAATTACATGTTTAAGCGTGGGAGAACCATGCTACAGCTATATCATGGTTGACGTGCGCATGGGTCATCTCGACCGGGGAAGGATTTCTTTTTATAAGAGAGGGGGCAAACGAGCATGCGGCTCACCTGATGGTAAGTGACTACCGCCGCCCATGAACAAACGCAACACCAGGGGAATTGCAGATGCGATGCCGGCCTTTTAAAAAGGAGTAGGCTCTTTTCTTGAAGGTCCCTAAGTCGTATCGATCCGGAAAAATTGCTGATGGTAATCGATTCCACAAGGAAGTCATGCAAGGAAGAAAACATCTTCTAAATCGCACAGTGGTGGACCGCCAATCATCCAGATGGTGTGGATGGTATCGGGAGTTATGCCGCGATGTGCGTTCCTGAAATTTGGCGGCTGGGATTATTCTGTACAATACCTCGGAGCACTCCCGGTGGTAAATGCGAAAGAAAATGCAAAGAGATGCAACATCTCTTCGCAGCGCCAATGAGTCGAGCCGATCGGAAAAGACTCGGTCGTCGACGATTCGAGCCGCTCTGCACTGGATGCGGTTAAGTGGAAGGAGCTGGCACAGGGGAGCCCCTGCCCGGAGATGGGAACAGTATTCCATGTGAGGCCGAACCTGCGCCTTGTAAAGTTGCAAGCGTTGTGCCGGCATGAAATACTGTCCCGCTTTACTGAGCACGCCAAGCTTTTTAGAGGCCATTTGGCCTTCTCTTCCAAGTGACCACGAAACTGCACTTCACTCGATATGTCGACGCCGAGGATTCCGATACTGGCTGAGGCAACAAGGGGAGTACCTTGAAACTGAGGAGATATCACGCTCTCACAGAATACCATACCATATAATATGACCACACAGTGTATAACTACTGTGAACCAACGTAAAATAACAGCTTAATGGTACAGTGTTTCGTATGGTGAGTGTGAAGAGCTGGAGAGCTTTTTTACTGGTAACGATGCACATAGTACTCAGAGCTAACAATACATTAACGATTTGATTCTTAATCGATGATGTAATATGTTGGTGTCTATTAACCAAAGCATCTACATAACATCAAGTGGACTGTGTGCACATTTGATACCCGTATTCTATAAAAAAAGATGCTACAAATTTGTACTAAACAACTATTTCATATGTTTATAATTTATTAAATCAAAAGTTACTTTTAAATACAATGTGTTCATTTATTTTAAACCGTTCGGTCAGTGCCCGCTAATAAATCATACAATCAGCTCATTTTTCGCCTACTCTATTTTTCTAAATAGACTGCTATTCATACTGAGAACTAATTTGTATCATAATAAGAAATAGGCTATTTTACTTTTTATTTTATTGTTTTTTTTTTTAATTTTACTGTGGACAAGTGGCACTATAACTTGTTGCGTTGTATAAGTTCATTTTATGATAAGATCGGCAGAGGTGGAATGCAGCGCAATACCCATAGACCATTACGAGGATTCTAACAAACGCCTCTGAGGTTTTCCGCACTTCCTTGTTAAAAGCTAATGTTATGGATGTGTCTAATGATGTAGATGTCATTGTTTACCAGAACAAATCGATAACCAATCTTAAGATGTTAATAGATACAGTCTCCGTCTCTAGCTTAAAATTTTTAACGTGGCAGCCCGTATACACGAAACATGCCATATTGTTACAAGGTGTAAAATAAAAGGAATTATTTTACAGACAAGAAAATATCATTAGTAAACGTGTAAGTGGTATTAATATTTTGCATGTGATTTTGTACTTTTGCATCTAAAGAATATTACTTAAGTGGTTTATTCCACGAATGTGTAGAGATATCATATACTAATTCAAATCGTGTTGTGCTTTAGAAGTTTCACAAGGATGCAACTGGTTCTGGTCTAGCTTTAGATTAACAGGTGGTGGTGGCCTGGTAAAAGAATCCATTTCCCCGGTTTGTCGGATGTACGGGTGTCATGAGTGTCACTAGAGGCAAATTTAAAACATCCCAGAAGATCTTATGGCTTCTCATAGATTGCGGTATCCGTTTCGTTTACTACAGGCAGTAAAATACCCAGATTAGTGACAGGCGGAAGCGTCAAAGGTGCAAGTCTGGTACTGAGATCGTAGAGCCGCCAGCCAAGCGTGAATATTATTTTACAGTAATCTTTATTCACGTTTTTTTTGTAGATTTCACCAAGACACTAAAATGTTGAACCAAGTTATAATGATGTAATTAAATTCATTGAATTGATCTCAAAAAACTACTCAAGGTCTGCGCAAAAGGAAAATACAATAGGCGCTAATCCAAAGGTACGAAATACGTACTACACGAAATCAGGGACACGTTGCGAGGGTAAAATCGTTGATGTTTTTCGGTTCTGTGGTAATATGACCGTTAAAATTTATTTTTGTCGTCGCCAGATTTATTCGCAAAACAATCCGTCGAGATGCTCCACTCAGACTGGGCACCATTTTATTAAAAGTTGATGCATCGATTTTTCCACGTTAACATACCACCAGATAATTGTAAGTATGAGATGTTCTAAACTATTAAATCTAAAATGGATTATTCTATTAACTCGGTTTTGTCCAATGTTGGAACAAGAAGACATCTTCTAACGCATGACAACCCACTTTAATTCAAATTAAATTATACGAATAATTTATAACTATATAAGATATTTATTTTATAAAATTCAAACTTAATAATAAAATACTAAAACAAAAAAACTTAAATTATTATATAGTTTCATTCCTCGCGGTATAATACCAAGAACGCTGGCGTCGTTTAATCACTAAATGGCTGTATTTACCTTTGAGTCTGAAAAGAGTCAGCCCTCTTAACCAGCCACGAGAAGTCACGGATTACAGTTCCTTTAGGAACTTCACCATACGTATAACCCATGAAACGATTACTCTATATCAAATTAATTAATTGTAAGCAAAATGTAAAATCAAATATGATTATTTAGTAAAGATTTTATCGGATAGGAAAATGTACGAATAAAATTATTGTTGTACATTAATTTTTTTTAAATATTGGTCAATGTAATGTGTTAATCTACAATCAATTAACTTAATTATTTTTATTTTACTAAAATTTATGTATTGTTAATTTTATTTTCAACCGAATATTGAATGAAATTTACTGTACCTAAAGAAGTGATTTAAATATTGAGCGAATTCTATTGTTAAATTACATTGTCTAAAAAAATAAAACATTGCAGGAATAAGCTTCAATCCAAAAAAAAAATAAGACGACGGTAAAAATGAAGACCTTCTTAACTAGCATGCGAGGGTGTTGAGATGTTATCTTTTGATTACAGCCTTGTAATAATAGGGAGCTGTTATTTATGGAGCCCAAGGTAAATCGCGTATAAGGCGCTTTTGATAATATTTTATGGGCCTAAACTAGATGTCTCAAACTAGATTAAGAAAATTATGTTATTTTAGTTAGTGGATGTAGAAATAAAGTGTTGTTTATAAAGAATTAAAAAACAAAACTAGCCAAGTGCGTGTAGGGGTTCCGTAGTTGCTCGTCAAAATACGTGAATTTAGAAGGGGCCTTTTTTTAAGTGAGTACATAAACTAGTGCGTGTTGCCAGTGATGGCTTATGTATCTGATACGTGGTCCTTCAATGCTGGCCATATGAGGAAGTTCAAGGTCGCTCAATGAGTTGTGGTGAGGACTACGCTCGGGGTTTCTTTGCGCGATAGACTTAAAAATAGGAGGATATCAGAGTAACTGACAAAGCCCAATGAATTGGTGACGTAAAGCGGCAATGGGCCGGTCAGATGCTTGAAGAACCAACAATCGATGGGGAAGAAAGGTTCTCGAGTGGCAACCTCATACCGGTAGACGGAGTGTAGGGCCTATATGTAATATGCTCAATATTGAGTTCATGGGAGATTACGATACATCTTCTCGTCAGGCATACCTCAAACCTTCAAAACAAGATTTTAAAACTAGTGAGTATTGCTATATTCTGTATCTGAGATGTGGTCCCTCACTGCTGGTCGTATTAGGAAGTTCAAGGTCGCTCACTGAGCTATGGAGAGGATTATACTCGGGGTTACTCTGCGGGATAAACTTAAAATGAGGATATCCGCAATAGCACCAGTGTTACAGATATAGCCCAACAGATTAGTAAGCTCAAGTGGCAATGGGTCGACCATATAGCTCGAAGAACTGACAACCCATGGGTAAGAAAGTTTCTCGAGTGGCAGCCTCGTACTGTTAAATGAAGTGTAGGGCATCTCCCTACTAGATGGAGTTATGACCTGGTAAGACATGCAGGTAGTCGATGGATGTAGTTGGCTCACGACCGTGCTTATTGGCATTTCTTGAGGAAGCCTATCTTCATCAGTGGACTTGTGAAGGGCTCTAATAATGATGATGATGATGATAATGATGACGATAAAGAGAGTTCACGGTTTGACCGCTATTACGCGTAAAATATACTTAAATAGAATGATGGTAACTGAAGGACTTATTTTCCAAGCAGACATAGGGAGTGGTATTGAAAAAAGTAAAAAAAAAAACGTTACAATTTTTAAAATAATACAATCTACATCCAATCATTCACATGCCAAGTCCATACAAAAATAGTCACAGTTCACTATCACTCTTTTCATTTCCCGCAGTGAAAGTGACCGTAACGAACCTTCCCGTAAACCACCACTGCCCTAAACTATCCTGAGAGTCGCCAGCGTAATCCAAGAGTACAACGGATGAATGGTGGCATCTTGGCAATCGATACTCTTTGTCTACCTTACAAAGCAATACGTAAAGGCATAGTAATAATGCATAAGTAGTTTTTTTTTTCAAAAAATATATTTCTCACAGGTTACAATAACATTACAAAGTTAGAAGTTAAAAGTTGAAGCTAGTTTTAGATCATTTTATATGGAATTTCAACAAAATTTTTACTAAGTGCATTTTATAAGTTGGTTGACTGTAACTCGTTAACTTGTCAAGTTTGCTTAGCTATGATAGTTTTATTTTTAACTTCATTATATATTCTACTACAATCGTGTTTACAAAATACAGGGGTCTCGTTGGTAAAGAAGGGACACATGACTCTAATAAAAAATACCACTTTAAAGCTAAATATTTCGCAAACGGGCCACTGAATAAAAAAAAAAATATTATTCCACACCTCCAATATTTTTAAAAGATCAATCCAACGACACCCCACACAATCGAATACACGGTTAAAAAAAATCATTCTCCATTTATGTATGGGAGGTACCCAAAAGAAAAATGTTTTTCAAGATTTTATTTTATATTCGTATAGGCGTGATTAATATCTACTACGCGAAATTACAAATTTGTGGCTCCCAGGGTCTCTGAGTAAAACCGCGGACGGAGTGAACCTTATAGTTTCGCCATGTCAGACCGACACGACATGGCGAAACTATAATGGTTCCTTCTTGTTTAACTACGGAACCTTAAAAATGTACACGCAATTCACCTAATTAGTAAATTACATTGAACTTTGTTGAAAAATCTTAATTTAGTTTTTGCTTATATTTGTTATTGAATTGTGTTGCTTGGTCGCTTTGCTACCAATAATTGCTAGTTCAAAATTTCTAGTTCTTGTCTTATATATGCTAAGGTTCCGTTAAGTGGCGGTGTAAGAATGTATACTACCCCATATCATATCTAGAATGTCCTAAGAGGCGACGGAGGGATAATGAAATAAAATATAGGCAGCAGCGTTTTCCTGACAACAAATCAAAATAATAAAAAACAGCGGTTGCAAACTCGCTTACAAAGCGTGTTAACTATGTCAAAATCTCCCCATGAGTCATGAGATGGATTGATGGATGCTAAGGTTCGTTATCGTGATACTTTTGTTCAACATTAATTATTCTTTCATGAAGTGATACTGCCCTCATTCTGTTCCCAAGGTATTATAGTTCTTTTGTTATAAAACCGAAGTGACGAGCGAACTTACAGTGCACCTAATGGTAAGTGACTACTGCAGTTTATGGCCAACTGCAGCAAACTCCAAACAAAGAAGGCTATATATTCGTCGTATCTCTGAGGATTAAGATTTTAGAGGATTTTACAGAGCTGTGCACAGCCTGTTATTATACTGGATTCCTATACACCTATATATACATACCCTGCAGACCGGAGAACGGCAATGCCAGTACTGCTATTCGGCGGCAGAAATATGCAAGAAGTTAGTACCTACCTAGTCGCTCTGCCAGAAAATGAGTTCTCCTACCTAGTAAAATATATAATGCGGTATTTATAAATTATGACATTTAAACGTGGTAGAGCCATGCTGCAGCTATATTAGTAGTATAGTAGTAGCACGAATGGGTCAGCTCGACCGGGGAAGGACCACGCTCTCACAGAATACCAGCGTCAAATAGCAGCATAATAGTGACATGTTTCGTATGGTGAGTGTAGAGAACCGGACACCCTTTTTTGAAAAAGAGGCATTCAAACTTAGCCCTTACGGGTGACAACGCATCTGCGTTTTGATTCGCACACGAGGATAAATGTAGATGTCTATGGGTTACAGCAACAACTTACATCAGGTGGACTGTGAGCTCGTTTGTCACCCTATTCTTATAAAAAAAATGTATATACCAGTTTTTTACCCGCAGAGTCACTCGCGTGAGATTGAATTTATGAACGTCATTTAATGCTGTTCCGTGCCAAATTTTGCGTAATTCGATCACTTTTAGATTCACCTCGGTGTCTGTGTCTCTATCTCGGTCAAAATTTTTTTTGAGTTCTAAAAGACTATTAGAGTATTGGTATTTGGCAATGATATAATATGCTACAGGAAAGCGTGAATATATATGTCTAGAAACGCCTACTATATTTATATCAGTCGTGTGTTCCGATGTATCCATAAGAAAGGTAAATTGTCTTGGAATCAAAGTTTATTATTATTATTTACTTTTCACTCTTTACATTCATTCATAATTAAAGTTATGAATGAATGGTTCCTAACTCATATGAGCTATGAAACCAGGACTGTCACAAATATCTTAATATGTCTGAAAATATGAAACCTATCTTAAATTACAAACTGATTTAAAAGTCTCATTAAAGAAAAAAAGTAAAGTAACAGCTAATATTTGTCTCACAACTGTGCACAGGTCTCCTCATTACCTATAGTGTTTTGTGGGTGGAAAAATAGAGTATGCTTATTTAGTACGCTTTATTGTTTCAATGCATATTAACGGTTTTCTTATCTCCGCGAATATTTTAATTACTCACACATCTAGGTTTCCCCACGCAGTTATTCTTCACCACTTTAACGGACACGTGTTAAGTCAGCACGTAAAATGCACATAAATTCTTTAACAGATTCATCCTAGAGGGAATCGTACTCGTTTTGCTCCCGTGCCATGATGAAATCTCACGGCGAGCTACACGGGCCTCGTATTTGTTTAAATACAATTCATAAAAACTGAAACTAAGCTTTTGGATGATTGTTGACCACATCTACCTAGTAATTACACATCCAACGATGCCACGAACGAATTTTTAATCATTTAAATCGTATATTTAGGAGCATTCTAATTTAGAAGTAAGTAGATGGCGCTATTATTAAATGAAATAATGAAAACCAAAACTATATATCTAGTAATATCAGCGATAGAAGAGAACATTTATTTATTATATCAATATATCAGTAAGGCATAAAGTGATGTCAGTTCCGTTAAAAGTTCTGTTTCTGTTAAAAAATATGCTATCAACGCCGCTAGTGGTGAAAAACGATTTAATAATATCGTCATTTTATAATCATATCATGAAATAGCAACGTTGTGTTTATTTATCAATATCTTCAAACGATTTTATTCTCTGCTTTGGTCAAGCTATATCATGACATGGTCAACAAACAGTGTTAAATATCATGAAATGACAACACTATGTTACTAAATGATAGAATACTATAAGATATATGATCAATTATACGATCTGGCTACGACATATATAAAAATCTCTTTAATAAAACTATAATGATAATGAAAATTTTGCAATCTTGCAGATAGACCAGTTTTAATCAATTTACATATCGATTAGTAATTGAAATAAGAAACCTTATCAATTTTCATATTTTTGATAGACGTCACTATTATCTATTGAAATTATTACACTTTTCAAATAAAATAACAAAAATACTAAAAAGTAAACGTGAGAATTTTCAAATAATTTTAAAAATCTAATTATTTAAACACATAAATGTAAGTGATTTATATTATTTAATTTATTTGTAACTGACGGCAAAATATACTAATTTTTCCATTTGATGATAGATGGCGCTGTTTTGATAACTAAATCTGTGTAGTTTCAAATTTTTTTACCAAGTTTATAACTTAATTTTAAATTTTATTTATAAATATGGTATTTATTTGAAAACACACGTCATCCCGCCCATAATAACTAAGATATAATAGAAAGTTAACATCTAAAGGAAGGAAAATACTTGACCTTCCTTTTTTGAAGTTCCGTAATCGGATAAAAATTAGCTTTTAAGTTGCCTCAGGCTACTAACTATCGACATACAAAATTTTGTGTAAATCTGTCTAGTAGTTTTTGCGTGAATCCGGAATACACAGACCGACAGACAGAAAAATTCTAAAAAACACTAATTTGGTTTCAGAATGCTTTACTCAGTCCCCTGGACTTGTTTTTTCAAGAATATATTAGAATTACAGACACGAATTTTCTATAGATTTATTATATGTATAGATTAACTATTTTGTTGTCATCTTTTATAGTTTTCTTTCATTATTAATAGCAACTTCTCTGCAGGCTTAAATTAGTAATGTTTAATAACTCTCTTTAATACTTTAAAAATATAATAAAATATAATTGTGATTAAATATGATTTTTTTTGCAATAAACATTATTTATTTTTTATGTATGACCACAACATGTAAAATTAATATTTTTATATACATTAAAACACATGTTGTTAAAACTATGACTCCACTTCTCTTACATTTAAATTTAGGAAATAAATTAAAAATAGTTTGGAAATTTGACACTTATGCTTGCAGAAGTTGAAATAAGGTTTTAACTCGTGCGATGAAATTCGATTTATAATTCATGACATCACGGCTTGAAACTCAAGTGAACTCATTCTAATCAGCGCTGGGGGAGTCACAAAGAGCGTGAAATTAGTAATTAAAACTCACGTGTCATGAAACCTTACAGGATTTAAAATACGAACACATTACACGAAATACAGTGAGCTTTAAAGAAAATTAGACTTAAGTTTTGCAGAAATTAAAATCAACATTTCAAAACAAATCAGAAATTATGTTCATTTTTATTCGTAACTTGTTTTTTATAGGATAAGGGAGCAAACGAGCACACAGTTCACCTGATGGTAAGTGGATGTTGTTTTTTTTATAGGATAAGGTGACAAACGAGCACACATTCCACCAGATGGTAAGTGGTTGCTGTGGCCCAAAGACATCTACTTCTATCCTCGTTTGGGAAAAAATGCAGATGCGTTATCACCCGTGAGGACTAAGATGGAATGCCTCTTATACAGTAAAAAGGGTCTCCGGTTCTCTACACTCACCATACGAAACACAGCAGTGTTAAGCCGCTACTTTACGCTGGTATTCTGTGAAAGCGTGGTGCCTCCCCGGTCGAGCCGACCTATTCGTGCTACAACCTAAAATAGCTGCAGCATGGCCCTACCACGTAAAAAAACTATTTGAAAAATTGTAACACTAAAAATATAACATTAAAAATAGTTTTTGAAATAATTATTATTGTATTTTAAGGTTGAGCAATTTTGATTAATGTTATCTATATACTAGTATTTTCTTTATGACCCTGATGGTTTTATTACATGTACAACAACCTTTGGGGCAGATTTTTTATAGCTGGGAAATAACAATGGAGTTTTTTCTCTTTGATCTCTCCGAAATTTTTCCGATTCTGTCACTAGATGGAATGGCTTGTCATGACTTGGGACGATTCAACATGCAGTCAAGGTCAATGGATGTAGTTTCATAACTACATTTTGCAACGAAAGCTATGGTTAAAAGTGAAATTTTTGCAGGCTGTAATAATAATGACGATAACGAGAGAGATTTAATAAAAATAATTTTCGTATATTTTATAAGAATTTTTATGGTGTTTTCCTAAACATGTTTTTTTCAACTTATGTCAATATAAATTCTTAAACATTATTAGTGAAACAATTTTATGTATAATGTTTTGTGATATTTACAGTTTTAATTATTTCTTAAACTATAATGTAATTAACCAAAGTAAGCTTCACAGTTTTAATACAAACATCTATTTAACGAACGCCCCGTAAATATAATGTTTAAAACATCTATAGCAATAGCTCCTTTAAATAGCAGTACGAGAAATACTCGTACATAATGAATCCCACGCTACATTCATTACACTTAAAAACGATTAATAGGTAGGGTAAATGATTAATGTTTTAAAAACCAAGCTGCTAACATAAGTTTCTATGGCTGAAATAATTGCTGGTTATGAGATCCTTGCCAACCAAGAATGAAAGAACGCTTAGGCCGCATCGTTATTTAGAGCAATGTGTTTCATTGCCGTAACGATGACATATTGTGCCACTGTCAGTGTTCGTAATAAATTAATTCAGTCTCCGAGGGCCATAATATTGCCGTTACAAAGCGTCACCGACAAAAATTGAGTGTAGAGTTTTATCGTTTCCGGGCTAAAAGTTATGACTTTTGAACAATTCGGGGTTTCCGTTTTCCTCTATTACAGTTTGATATTTGAACTTTTTTTTCATCCTAATATTGTAATAGAATTTGCAAAACTTATTTTCATATATTTAAAGCAACGCTTCATGAACGAAAGATATTTAAATACTGGCTTATATTTTTATAACCAATAGTACTGAATTTAAAAAATTATTTCTTATATGAGGACAAGGGTGACAAAACGGGGATACAGCCGACCTGATAGCAATAATAATAATGTTTATATCAGATATACGTATCCTTACAATTATTTGTAATTTATATCAACTAAGTTAGTAAAAAAAATTATAATAATAACATAAGGATAAATAAATTATATCAATAGGACGAGAAAAATCAGTTAGGAAACTTTAATGTCCCACCCACATGCATTAGAATCCAATGCCTCTTAATGGGACAGTCAAGCCAAACTTGAAATATCCTCAAGACACCATTTGAGTTCTTCCGTAGTCCACATAACACGAACTCAGTTCGCTTCCTGATGATGCCATAATAATCATTAACACCTTCTTCAGTAAGCATACTTGAAGCACTACAGACTCTAAGAAGGCCCATTAGCATCCTAAAGGCATTATTATATTGCATTCGAAGAGCATTGTGGGTCCTCTGCGTCACACGTTGGATTATATTCTATCATATTTGTTATTTATTAAGTGGTTATGCTATATTAGTAGTATAGTTGTAGCACGAATGGGTCGGCTCGACCGGGGAAGGAACACGCTCTTGCAGAATACCAGCTTAAAATAGCCTAATGCTGCTGCGTTTCGTATGACGAGTGAAGACATCCGGAGACCCTTTTTACTGGAAACAAGGCATTCCCTCTTAGTCCTCACGGGTGACAACAAGGATCGGCATTTAAATTTGTAATCGAGGATAGACGTAGATGTCAATGGCCACAGTAACCATGTAGACTTGTTTAGTTTAACATGGACTCTTCTATAACACTAATAAAAAATAGTTAGTAGTGTGGCCAGTAAATCACCTTGGTGTGTAGAGTTCCATTAAGTTGAGTTTGTCAGTTTAAATACTTGGGACACACTGTTAACGAATCATTAAAATAATTATCTGACAGACAACAATGATATATATATATATATATATATATATATATATATATATATATATATATATATGTATATCAATTTACACTTGTAGCCTATAGTGCGACCTGTATAAATAACATTTTTACAGATGTTAAGCCCTTGCATAAATCAATTATTCAAAATTTAAGTTCAGATCACTGTGGACAGTTAGTATCACTACCTTACATACACAATAAACAGAAAAATAAGAAAGTTGTGTTTGTTCCAATAAATGAACATCGCTTGGAGAGGTTTAGAAGTAATATAATAAAAAGACTTCCATCACTTTCGTTTAAAAATAGTGCTAATTATTTGTATGCTACATTATTTGAAATTATAAGTTGTGAATTTAGTAGAATATTTATTTCTAAAACTTTCTCTTTGAACAGTCGCAAATCATTTAATGAATGGGCGACAGTAGGAATTTATAAAAGTAGGCGAAGGTTATACGAGCTTTATGATGAAAGATCATATAATAGTAGTGCTATATTTAGAGATTATGTAAAAACATATTCTAAAATATTTAAAAAAGTGTGCTCCACTGCTAAGGCTTTACATTTAAGCAACAAAATTAAAACTGCATCTGACAAAATTAAAATGACCTGGAGAATAATAAATAGTGAAACAGGCAAGGTCTAATCGCGCAACTCGGATTTTCAATTGAATATTAACAATAATTTAACGCGATCTGATCAAGAAGTTGCTATGGCTTTTGAGAAACATTTTACTGATGTTCCTTTTTTGACAACAAAATCATTAAATTCTTCACCTACTGTCGCCGAATCATTGCTCAAACAAAATGCAAAGGCTTGTTCAAATACTTTTAAATTCCATAGAATACTGCCAAAAGATATCGTTAAATATTTTAAAACTATTGATGTTAAGAAAACGGCAGACTTATGGGGGATTTCCGTTAAAGTTATTTTATCTATAATAGATATATTAGCACCTTATCTAGCCACTATATTTAATATAAGCGTCGAATCTGGTGTGTTTCCTGATTTAATGAAACATAGTAAAGTCATACCTATATTTAAATCTGGTAGTACATTAGACCCCGCCAATTTTAGACCAATTTCTGTACTACCAACATTAAGTAAAATTTTTGAAAAAATTATTTTAGATCAGATGTTAAGTTACTTTAATATAAATAAATTGCTACATAAAAATCAATTCGGTTTTACAAGGGGTCGCTCGACAACTGACGCTGGAGTTAAGCTTATTAAACATATTTTTTGTGCATGGGAGAATTCAGAGGATGCTTTGGGTATATTTTGTGACCTTTCCAAGGCCTTCGACTGTGTTCACCATGAGACATTAATCAGGAAGATACAGTACTATGGTGTCAAGAACACAGCGCTTAAACTTATTATTTCATATTTAAGTAATAGAAAACAGAAGGTTATTATCAATGGTAAAAGTTCTTCCGGGTCACCTGTACTAATGGGTGTTCCTCAGGGCTCGATTCTCGGCCCATTCCTGTTTCTGGTGTATATTAATGACTTACCTCACCTTGTAGGGGATAGTCATGATATAGTATTATTTGCTGATGATACTTCCTTGACTTTTAAACTTAAGCGTCAATCATTTAAATGTGACGAAGTGAATAATGCTATATCAAAATTAGCGCATTAGTTTAACGTTAATAATCTGCATTTGAACGGAAATAAAACTAATTGTGTTAAATTTACAACAACGAATGTTAAAAATCTGAATACCAATGTGTTTTTAAATGGGGAGGAATTGAGCCCTGTTGTATCCACTGTTTTTCTTGGCATCACTCTTGACGCAAAGCTGAAGTGGGCCCCCATATATCCAAATTAGCAAGCAGACTAAGTTGAGCAGCCTATGCTGTAGAAAAGATTAGAGGTCTCACTAGTGTCGAGACAGCTAGATTAGTTTATTTCAGTTATTTCCATAGCATAATGTCTTATGGGATTTTGCTATGGGGAAATGCGGCTGATTCAGAAACTATTTTTGTTTTACAGAAGAGGGCCATTAGAACTATTTACAATCTAAAACCGAGAGAGTCTCTTAGAGATAAATTTAAAGAAATGAATATATTAACTTTGGCCTCTCAGTATATTTACGAAAATATAATGTATGTTCAGAAAAAAAAAGATAGTTTTAGTAAAAAAAGTGATATACATTCTGTAAACACTAGGAACAAACACAAGCTAGTGATGCCAGTTTCTCGACTCCACAGAGCCAGTAATTCATTCTTGGGGCAATGTATACGCTATTACAACAAGGTCCCGGAAAGTGTACAGGTTCTCTCTATTACCAAGTTTAAATGTTTTATTAAGCTGAAACTGTATAAAAAGGGTTATTATAGTATAAATGAATACATGGTTGATAATAACCCCTGGGAATGAGGTGGTCGCTTCCAAGCAGTTTCTAAAATAAATTTTGTAAATAGTTCGTAATTATTTATAATGTAAAATTTATTTTTAAAAAAAAGTCCCGCTGGGTTTCTTGCTGGTTCTTCCCAGGACAGAGGGTTTTTTTTCGAACCAGTGGTAAAGTAAAAAATGACTTTCAATAAGAATTACACATGTAATGTATATTGAATAAAAAATATTCTATTCTATTCTATTCTATTCTATAGATGTATATGTATAGGATAAAATATAAACCAACGTATGTCAATATAAAATATAAATTGTAATATTAAAAGTTAATTATTATGAAATAATTTTCAGCAAATTAACAAATATTCACAAGACGTCAGAAAAGAAAACAATATGTATTTTATTTTTGTGTCAAAGGTCTGATACTGTGTACATTAATCTCCCACCAAGCGTGACGATTAACATGTAATACCTCCCTACAACGGTGGAGGAGACTTTATTGTAAGAAAGAAGAGGGATAATTGATCTTTTTATATATGTGGGGTAACAAGCGAACACATAGTCCACCTGATGATAAGTGGAAGCTGTGGTAGAAATGAAGATAAGCAGTCATCCCGGATTATTGAGATAATACTTCGTTACCAGTAAAAATGTATCATAGCTAAATAAGGTTTTTTAAATAATCTTTGGTAAATAGTACATCATAGTAGATATATAATATAATATAATATAATATAAATAATATTGATTCACATTAGTAGAAAAGTGTGCGTAAAAAATATAATAAATAACATAATACGTACAGATTTAACTACAAAACTGGTCACATCTACAAACATGTGGTCCAAAATTACGGGGATCAAAATCTGTATTACACCCAATGAATGAGATGTACTATCAAAAGGTATCGGCAGACCGGTCAATATAAGCAACTCGGACGGGGCTGTAAACGGAAAACTGTGGCCAGAGATGACCGGTTAGAAACCGAATCTTAACTGCTTCGGAAGTAAAAACGAAGCTCCAAGAAGTTTGAGGGGTTACAGTAAGCACAAAAACTGTGAGAAAAAGACTGGAATTGACCGAAATAAATGAACACTTAACTGACAGGCCCTTTCTTGCCACATGCCATCGAGTAACTCAAGTTAATTTTGCTTGTAATTACGAAACTTGGAATGATGAAGCTTGGTATCAAGTTCTATTCATAGATGAGTTCATATTTTTCTGAAGCCAGATAATGGAATGATCGTGTAGAGTCGCCCGAGAGAGAGGTATGTTTTTATTATTTTATCGTTAAATTTTTTTGACCTTTACAATTTTAAATTAACGAATAATAAGCAAAATTTAAATTAATAAACTTAATTTTCACAAATATCTACGCATCTTTTGTGCATTTTAGCTCGCGCTTTTTTGATCTCTCTAGATTTTAACCCATAGTGACGTGTAATCTCATCATTATAGTATAGTAACTTTTTAACCCAAATACTGATTCAAAATTTGATTCAGAGCTCGTACTACTCCATCTCGTGTTTAATCTAATGTATAAAAATAAATATTTGTTTGTTCTTCTGTTTTCTACGATGCCATATCGTTCCTCAGATTGTGGTACAAATTTGTCAACTTATTGTTTGCACTTGCGCAAATGTTATAGGCATAGTTTAATTAATTTACTGTAGGTGGCGCCCATATCGTACCGACATATTTATTTGAAAGTTATATATTATTCAACTTCAATGAATGTACTATCATTCTCAATTGAATAATATAGCTTAAAAATAACAAAGACCAACATTTTTTTTATGTGTTAACTTCATTTTTTGCTTATATTATCACTAAATATCTTTCTTTTTGTAATAGATTAAGCGCGACAAATGAACTCACGGTCCACTTGACAGTAAATGATGCGTGATCCATAGAAATATTTACATCTATTCTCGATTTAGAATCAAAACGCAGATGCTCCGTCACCCCGTAAAGACTAAGATGGAATGCCCCATTTTTAGTGAAAACGGTCTCTGGTTCTCTACATTCACCACACGAAGCACATCAGTAAGAAACTGTTATTTCACGTTGGTATTCTGTAAGAGTGAAATCCTACCCCAGCCGAGCTAACAAACTCTTGCTTTAACCACAATATAGCTGCAGTGTTGCTTTACCACATATTGTTTAAGTTTAATTAAAAGCTTTCATTTGACTAGTACATTTTTATATTTTGTATAAGTGATTGTAAGTCTAAAAGTCTAAATTCATCTTATTCAATACAACAGTCCACAGTTAAACATTAGACTTTTCATTGAAGAGAAGATTTCCCATTATTGATAGGTAATCACAGCGCAAATTTGGTCACCGGTCTAGAATTTTTACATATTATAAATGAAATGTTACAGATAAGTATAACATTTTGTAACATTAAATAAAATGTTACGGATGACTGTAAATTTCATTTATAAAATATAAAAATAACCTTAATCCACAAGATCCATTGAGCATTTAAATCAGAAGCAAGAAGATAAAAAAAATTTTACGTCATCTTAACTAGAACCAGACGACGTTTTCTATTTATGAAGGGGCAAACGAGCAAGCGGTTCACCCGATGGTAAATGACTACCGCCGCCCATGATCAACTGCAACACTAGAGGAATTCCATTGAATTTAGAAGGTGTCTAAGTCATATCGGTTGAAAAAAATAGGTGGCGATTCAACAAGGAAGGAAAACTTTTTGCTGCTTACCGCAATAGGTTCCAATCGTGAATCTCTCATCATATGGTACAAGAATTCACTAGCATTTTTAGATTTTCATGATAAGAAGTTAATAGTAATTTTAACTACATTAGCACAAGTATTTCACAAGTTAGATCTTTTAGAATGCTGTCATTAAGAGGATATCCGGGCAGCGTTTAGTCTATACAAACGTAATCCTGTTTTATACCTGGAAATTGATTTTCATAGAATGTATATCTACCACTGCCATTTTGGTTTTTTTCGACAAATTAGTTATTTGTATAACTAGTACCTCATCTTTTAAAAAAACTGACCAGTTATATCGCTGTTATTAGCCATGCTGTAAACAAAAAAAAGAACAAGAGAAAAACATATAGACATAGTCACCACAATCATTCTTATAATAGGTAAAGAAAAAAAGAAAATTCGTGCTACAATCATTATATAGCTGCAGCATGGCTCCGCCACGAATGTGGTACTGTTGTAAGTGATGGCACGGTTGTAGCAGCATACCTCTTCAAATAAGGTAGAACTGATATTTACAAGCCGGATAAAGGTTATGTTAGGTATCTGGGTCCAGAAATTTGGAATCATAACTCAATTTTACTACCTTGTATTTTACTATGGAATCCTAAACACTATATCAAGTATAATAAGATACACAAATCATTTCATGTAGTTGTAATCAAATCTTGTAATCCAATAAATTTCTACACCGTCTTTTGCCCTATAGTTTATAAGTATTTTCACGAGCGAGTCAACGCGACAAATTACTGGTGAGAGCCCCGAAGGTATCGTAAAGATTTCCAGCTTAGTCTTCGAAATAGCCGAGACTTTGTCTTAAGTGTGGACATGCTCAAGAGATTTCTCATTGCTTTTACGAGCTCCGTAATTTTATATTTCACTTATACGTTTGATAAAAGTTTTATTGAGTTTATCTTATAACAAAGAACATAATAACATTTTTTTAGTATAAAAAGTATTTTCGTCATTGCCAACAGTAGATATAATACATAAATCTTTTCTTAGTTGAGAGAACAACTTCAAATAATAGACCTAGAAATAATGTTCACTGTCACTATCACTTAAGGTCCACATTTGAACATACGGCTCTCCATAATTTGGCATGAAGTATAGTCCTGGGCCACCTACATCCACTGACCAAATGCGTGTTTCATCAGGTCATAACATTATCTAGTGAGGGTTTAATCAAAACTGAGCTTGACAGTCAAAGCAGTCAATTAATGAACTGGTACGGGCTAATAATTTGGAGAGGTGTATAAAATCGCTATATATAATTGTAGAAAACTCATAACGTCCCAATAATATTCTTTTAAAAGCTCAACTAAATATGTTTTAATTGTTAAACATATATTAATTTATACGTGGCTCAGCCATGCTGCAGCTATATAATGGTTGTAGAATGAATGGGTCGTGACCAAGGAAGAACCACGCTGTTACAGTGTTTCCTATCGTGAGTGTAGAGAAACGCAAACCCGTTTAATGGAAAAGAAATATTCCATATTTCTTTGCAGCATTGGCAACACATTTGCGTTTGGATCAATAGATCAATAGATGAATAGGTCTATGGCCCACAGCATCCACTTTCAGTGTCATTACCACAGTTAAATGTGTGTTCGTTTGTAATCGTTCTGCTATTAAAAAAACATCCGAAAATATTCAATACCCCATTAAACGATGTGGACGATAGCGATGTTTAAATTTAAATTTGAAAGAAAAAATTAGAATATTACCACTGCTAAAAACGTTACTAGTTTTTTAGTTTACCAGTCCAACTGAGTTTAAAACGCTAGGAGCGATTTACAACAGCATTTGAAAAGCGGTTTTGACCCCACAACTTTTTAGTTTCACAGTTAGGCTCTGTCGCTATAAACTTTCAGGTAACCTCATATAAATAATAGCACATATACATTAGCACCCTTAATAGGAATTTTAAGAAAAATAGCGAAATGTTTCCCACAATGAATTAAAACACTACTAATAATATATTATACTCTTGTAAAGTCAAATTTAGAATATCTAATAAAATAATGGGTAATTGCCACAAAAACTAATCTAGATGTACTACAGCGAAGTCAAACCAAGGCTGTAAGTAAAGTAAAGTAAAGTAAAGTTGCAGCCTATTTACGTCCCACTGCTGGGCACAGGCCTCCTCTTATTTCTGATAGGGTTTTAGGGCAAGGAAATGTCCGCCACGCTGCCCCAATGCGTGTTGGCGAACTTCACATGTCTTCGAAATATTTTTTTTTCTTATTTCTCAGATATGCAGGTTTCCTCACGATGTTTTCCTTCACCGCTGAGCACGTGGTAAATCAGCACTTAAAATTGCAATTAACAATTTCATTGGTGCCGGCGGGGTTCGAACCCGGATTGCTCGAGTACTGTGAAGCTTACAGCGAGCGCTAACCATTTGAGCTACCACGGCTCACAAGCTCTCAAGGCTGTAAAGGTACTATTTAGCTACCATTATTTAACACCAACGGATAAAATCTATAAAATACTAAACTCCTTAACATAAATAAACTTTATATGCAGGATGTCCGGTAAGCAATGGATAACCTCGCAGATACTTGTGGGAAGCACCTTGGCCAACTGCAGCAGTCCGGCAAAGAAATATCTTTTTCAAAAGTATGCAATTTGATACCTCCGTTCACATTATTGAGTACTACGGCTACAAATTTATTAATAACCAATTGATTTTCTCTGGGAATAACCGTGAATATTTGGCCTTGCCATCGCACATTAAAATATTTCTAGCTGTAAATGTTTTTTTTTTAAATACTTAAGAATAATAATTGGAGTTTTCGATTTTACAGTGATGAAGTTTGAGCATCTGTGGTATAAAAAAACATAGGTCATCATATGTTTTTTTTATACCGGCCGGCCGGTATATTTGTAGCGGCCAATATTTAAAAACATGATTGTCAAATTATTGAGTTATTGCTATTTACTTTCTGAATTGATCATTTTCACAAAGTTCAATATTCATCAATGTTACAAAAATCACACATCAAATCATTATATTAAATATGTAAAAATTAACTACCTAAGATCCACGTAATTAATTTTCAACATCTTTTATCGCACAAAAGGCGGTCATTTTTAAGGGATTCTCTCCCAAATAACCATTAAACTAAGCGGAGATAAAGGTTTAGGAGCCAGTGCAACAAAAGTGAAAAATAACGTCAAATAAACGTTGAAAATACTTGTTTATTTTTGAATGACTGTTGCACAATTTATGTACACCTCCCTCTTCGATATTCATTGTGAACAACAAATATCGAAGTTGGTCTTTATGGAAATGTTCTTTGCGTAATAAGGTTGGCAGGAAGAAATTACTTTCAGAGCGATAAGACTTGATTGGCTTCTGTTTCTAGCGTATATACCTACGGTAAGTGGACCTTGCTAATTATTGAGCCTAGATTTGCCAAATGCCAGTACGCATATCGGCACTGCACTCCCCATTCAGCCAGCCCAGCGTGGTCAGTATGGTCATATCATTTAGGATAAATAAAAAAGGTTAGAACTGATAATTTTCGAAACAAATTTTTTATGTTCACCATCAATACCGTATTTTTTGTTTTTGAATTTGAACTATTATAAGACAAAACAAAATCTTTGAATATCGATTATGATATCTCTTAAATCAAGTGAATGTTGTTAATTGAAATAAACCAGCTCTTTAAGAAACTTTTGGGATGATCGTAATTAAATTTCAACTTTCCAGTTTCAGGTACGTATAATAATATTGAGACGTTTCATAGAGAAGCTTATAATCTTCTCTGGCAACCGCATTTTCATCATTAATACAATTAATTAAAAGAGCTCTGTAGCCGCATTAATCTTGTTTGGATTAGGTTTCAGAGATACGAGATATTTACATCATGTTTTTAATATACCATATAGCAAATATTATGTACCAAATAGTCCTCCAGAACGAGTTTCGGTCACTGCGACCTGACACAACAGACACAAACAGCAGAACTATAGTGTGGTAGGAGGGTTGAAGTGCAGTTCAAGCTTTATTCTCCCATTCTCAAAGTCCTATGGGACATTAACTCGACATAACCGGAAAGAAATCAGGCGCAGGGACTGAAACTGCTTTACGTGCTTGTCTAAGCACGCTATGAAACACCGCCAACTTAATAGAAAAAACCCATAACTGATTTTTGGCCCGACCGGGATTCAAATTCTGAACACATCATGATCGCCAGTGGAGCATTACACCATTAGAACAACGAGGTAGTTTACAAACTGTGGAGTAATCTGAGATTAAATTTTTAAATCTTTTTTTTCGGCCAGGTTTTACCAGCTTATCACTTTATCAAGTGTGGTAGGGACTACTGGGCAACCACTGATTCGTCATGATACGAGTATGTCTTTTATTCTGGTTTGATGACGAGAAAATCCGAACATAGCCCTCTCCATAAATTACGATTTGATGTTGCTGTTATATTATTAAAGGTACCTATAACATAAAAAATTAATTGATACTTCGGGCAAATTTCTGTGACCAATCATGTAATATAAAATGATTGTTTTAAAATTATCATGCTTTAAATTAAGTTTTAAATCCCGCAAATCGAAATTCCGAATTAACCACTCCAAAAAGGTGTTAAGATGATATCTTTTGATTAAGGCCGTTGAAGTAATAGGGTTCGGTTATTTATGGAATCTTTGTTTAAGTAGTAACTGGGACGCATTAGTATTAATTTTATTCTGTAGTTGTGGCCGACAAAACAAGATTTTCTTTTAGATCGTGGCCTAAAGGCTGCGAATGAAATCGTTAAAATTATAACTCAATCCATATCAGAGAAACTTAGAAATATCATGATATTTATTCAATATAGAATGATATTTATTCAATACAGATTAAAAATGATAGGTTGTACGGGTTACCGCGCAATAATTAATAAAACATGCATTACTTATTAATTTAGGTCACTTAGAAACAACTTCCGTACTTCTACTTATATATCATTTTTATATTAAGCATATAATTATATAAAGTATATTCCTTTACAATAAAATCAGTGTAAGAACGACTTTCATTGGGCTTATTTCGTACATTAACTTTCCCTTACATCTCGTTTTGTACTCATATATTAAAACTGTTTTCTTCTTTGATCACGTGTTCGCAATACAGTTTGTCTTGGTAAGAACTAGCAAGAAACACACTTAGAAACAACTTCGGTACTTGTGCTTATAGATCATTTTTTTAATAATCATATAATTATATGAGGTATATTACTTTACAATAAAATCAATGTTAGAACGACTTTCATTGGGTTTGTTTCGTACATTAACTTTCCCTTACATCTCTTTTTGTACTCATATATTTAAACTACTTTTTTCTTTGATCACGTGTTCGGAATACAGTTTTTCTTGGTAAAAACTAGCAAGAAACTCTGTGGGTCAATTTAAAATATCATTTTACAGTAAAATGTAGAGGGTTTGTAATTAATTATTAAAACTTCCTTTTTACTAAAAAACCCTCACACTACGATTTTGTCTTGTATCATGGAGGCAGTTTACAAACATAATTTGCCTAAGTTCACAACTAGATCCAGACGTAAAAAATTGTTTTCAGATTATACCAATACTTGTTGAATTCTTTCATAGTCCTAAGAGGTGGCAAAGCAATCACGGTCGTTGTTATTTTAAGTTGGTTAGAGGTGTCCATGGGTTTCAGTTCAGCTCAGTGTTGGCCTTTCTTTTTATTATTACAACAAAATACACTAAATAGTATTACTTAGCTATATTATAGTTGTAGCACAAATGGGTCGGTTCAACCGGGGTAGGACCACGGTCTCACAGAAGGCGTATCGATCAACTTCCTGTAAGTCTTTCCAGGTCGTCACTGCATTTAGTGATAGCCGCCATACACATCGCTTACCATTACAAGGTTACCACTCTAGAACCTTTGTCGAATCTTCAAACTATATGAATGGTCTATTGCCACTTCAATTTACTAATCGTTTGGCTATGCCTCTTGATCTGGTTCTGCTGAGAATGTCCTCATTTCAAATTCTATCGCACAGAAGAGTAACGCGCTTAAGCTTCCTCATACGGCCGGCGGTGAGAGATCATTTCTTAGATAAATATGTTAGCATTGGCAACACGCACTATTTGTACACTATTGTTAAAAACGTAAACTCTCGAACGTTACCTGTTTGACCCTTTGATTAACATATTGATCGAAGCTGGACTTAACTTGTTCGAGTTATATGTTCCAAGTAAACATTATCGTCAACAACTTCGAGCGTAGGCTAGCAAGCTAAAATAATAATGGTCAGGCCATGTAGCTGGAAGAACCAGTAACCGATGGGAAAGAGAGGTTTAAGAGTGGCTGCGGCTCGCCAATACGCGCTGTGTAGGGTTACTCTCCATTAAATGATGTGACGATCTGGTAAGACATGCAGTAAGTTAATGTACGCGGATAGATTATATAATCATAAAGCACTACTAAGACTTTTATAGTAACTCCCTCCTCACTAATTCGAATAAAATCATCCAAGTTACAATTTGTAATAACAATAAACATAAATCAAATTCAATCGAGCGAATAAAAAATGTATATATATAATTATACTACACTTATAATATTACACTTATATAATATATATAAAATTTATATATATATAATATAAGTGTTTTAAACAGGTATGTATTTTTTATAAAGTGATAGTGCCTATATCATGATGTTTGATCAAGAACCTTAATAAAGGGACTTGTTTATCATTCCCATTTTCAGGAGCAAATAAGTTTTAAAAATAAGTTTTAATGATAAAAGGATGGGGTTTAAATGAAAGGAATTAATGGAAAAGGAAGCATAGCAGAGTTCAACCCATGTTAGAAACCTGCCTATAATTTGTGTAGATACTAAAATAGATTTTTATAGCGAGAAGGTTGAAAACTCTAGTACAATAAGGAGACGTAGATAAGTGTAATATTGTATAAGGTGATAGTGCCTATATCATGATTTTTGATCAAGAACCTTAACAAATGGAATTGACTGTTACTCCCATTTTCAGGATCAAAAAAGTTTTAAAAAGAAATGGTGTGTAATTTATGTTAACTTTATCATAATTTGTCAACCTCCCTTAAACCTTGTGACTCGCGAGATTTATAATTGGTCTTAGTGGTGGCAGTAATATGGTGCACGCGATTTAGGCAGGAAAAGAGAGATTCTTAAAACTAAACTGATGTAAAACACACTATTTTATTAGTGCACATGAATATTGCTGTATTATTTTTATTGTTTAATAAATTATTACGATCGTACGATCTACACTAAATTAATCTGTCGTTTACTAAAGTAGGTACACTGCGGTTACATTTCACGGTTCAATTGTCACAATGGCGATTATCGCAAATACTTTAACGATTTTATTGTAAGATATTATTTGTCATACAATGTTTTAATCGGCGACGATACATTTTTGTGGTATTGAATTGAAAACGATTCCCATGACATTTTAAATAACCATTAATAGTGATCACAATATTAAAGATGCTCGCCGTGACCCACATCCAAAGCAACGCTTATAAAATGGGTGTTTTCCTTGGATACAGTATAGGAGACAGAAAACTGTAACAAAAATAGAACATGTGTCATAAGATAAGCACAGTGTGAGACACCCCTTGGGTAGATGAAGCAATACCTTGCGCAAGGCCGCTGGCAGCAATTGGATACGTGAAGCCGAATGGGACGAGGGAGGCCTATAGCCAGCAGTGGACTGACGTAGTACACCGTACATAACATTCATATAAATTCTGATATCAGTATTGATTCGACTGAGAAAATATATTATGTGTTGCCGTGTAGTGTCGGTTAAAAATATCCACTACCCCATATCTTCCCGTGGGTGTCGTAAAAGGCGACAAAGGAATACAGGCAGGAGATGGGCAGCAGCATGTTCCTGCTAACGGCAAAAAAACAATAAAAAAAAACTGCGGTTGCCAACCCGCTTGCCAAGCGTGGCAACTATGGCAATATACCCCCATGATGAAAGTTGCGAAGAGACGGCCCCCAGTCCCCGGCGGCCCCGCTATTCCTGGCTACGGTGGCGACCATGGTAACGGCGAGGCAGGGGGTGCTAAGAATCTCCGGTGGAGGTTCGGTTGCCACCTACGACGACTCGACCTGGCAACATACAACGCACGCACCCTGAACTTTTCTTACTGACGAGAATTTTTTTACTAAAACAGATTCTTTACCGCTGCATTGGAAGATGTTTTCAAGCTTCTGGACTGGAAAGGATACGGTATCAACATCAATGGCGAGTACATCAACCTTCGATTTGCCGACGATATTGTCCTTATGGCAGAATCGCTGCAGGACCTAAGCACTATGCTCAATGACCTCAATAGTGTTTCCCAACGGATAGGTCTTAAATTCAAATTCAAATTCATTCAAATTCATTTATTTATTTGTGAATACAGTAAGTTAGGTGTTCGTAAAATTTACATTAGGTATCGTGTATTCTACCACAGTGTGGTGTACAAATATTCATTACGATATTGTCAATAGAAGTAAAAGTAATATTTTTAAAATTGATTGCACATTATAAAAAAACCATAATCATATGTGTATGTAGTATTAAATATTCAAAAGTGAAAAGCATTGTGCAATGATACCCATGACAAATAACACATTTCGTAATGGCGCCTTTACGTCTATATTGAGCAAAAAAAGAAACTGAAGTAAATAAAAATGTCATCTTTTCAAATTATTATTACTATTGTTAAATACACAAGTCAAAAATAAATACTGCATCTTAAGCTAATGTCACGAAATAAACTATATATATTAAAAAAAAATACAAATTAAAAATGTCGATGTCATCGGGTTATCAATATGTAATATGTCAAATATATAATACATGGTATGTCAAATCAAATACATATATTATAATTATGTAATTTCTATGTCATTAAGATATTCATTAATAGAATAGTAAGATTTATTAATTAATAATGTTTTTAATGATTTTTTGAAGGTTTGTATATTATTTATTTTCTTTATATAATTGGGTATTTTATTATAGATGGGTATGGATAGGCAAAATATACTTTTTCGCATTTTAACTGACTTTGATTGTTGAACTTTTAATCTTAAGGGATACCTTCTATTATTTAAATTTTCAAACAATGATAAGTTTCTATAAACAAACACAGCCGTCTCATAGATAAAAAGACAGGGAAAAGTTAGAATTTGCAGCTCTTTAAAATGTGGTTTACAGCTGTCTGTCCAGTGTAGATTTTTGATTGCTCGAATGCACTTTTTTTGAGCTTTGAATACCCTTTCCCGATCCACTGAGTTTCCCCAAAACATAACACCGTACCTAAGTGTTGATTCAACGTATCCAAAATATGCTATACGAAGTGTTTGCGTGTTTGCTCTTTTATTTAATCTATACAAGGCGTATGAAAATTTATATAATTTACTGCAAACACTATCGACCTGTGCCTTCCAGTTCAGTTCATCATCAATGATAATTCCTAAAAATTTAGTTTCTATCGTTTCATGTATTGCTGAACCTTTATAATGAATATTAATACTTGATAAACTATCTTTTTGCCAATTAAATTTCATAATTTTTGTTTTCTCTAAATTTATATTTAAGTTATTTTTTACGAGCCAGTCAATTATAAGACCAATGGAACTGTTAATCTCAATTTCATAGCTTTGGGTATTATTTCCTTCATAAACGACCGTACAGTCATCCGCAAATAGAACCATAGATTGTTGTATCACCGATGGAAGGTCATTAATGTACAAAAGAAATAGAAGTGGCCCCAAAACGCTTCCTTGTGGAACGCCATAGTACACAGCTCGGGATGTCGATCGATAAACCTTCTCTGTCAACTTTATAGGACATATTCTCCTTATTTCAGTAAGTTGCGTTCTGTCTGTAATATATGACTCAAAAAGATCTAAAACTGTCCCTCGCAATCCATATTGGTGTAATTTTCTTATTAATATTTTGTGATCCACAAAGTCAAAAGCCTTAGTCATGTCCATGTATAGCGCGGCTACAGGTATTTTTTTGTCTATACAAGTCATAATTTTGTTGAGCACGTCATAAATTGCCGTGTTTACAGATTTATTTTTACGAAATCCTTTTTGCTCGTTTACGAGTATCTTATTATCTTCAAGATATTTATTTAAACGTTTATATAAGACTTTTTCAAAAACTTTCGCAAATATAGTAATCAAAGCAACAGGGCGATAACATCCAACATCATATCTGTCGGTTTTTTTAAATAATGGTTTTACTATTGACCGTTTTAGAGACTTAGGGAATATGCCTTGTTCTATACATAGGTTTATTATATGACATAAAATACCCGCAGTCAATAATGCTGTCTCTTTGACTACTTTAGTAGTTATTCCGTCATACCCTGTGCTTTGGGTATTTTTAAGTGATTTTATAGTTTCATATATTTCAACAGGAGTGACAGGGGCCATAAACATTGACGAAGACTTATTAAATTGTAAACAATAGTTACCTGCGTTCTCTTCATTAACCTGTTTTTTATGCTCCATATTTATAAAGTGATCGTTAAAAGTTTGAGCTATTTCTTTCGGGTTTGTTATTATTCGATTATTATATATAATTTTGTCGATTTGTTTTATAGGGGTATTTGTTCTGTTATTCTTAATAACCTTCCACGTGGCTAAACATTTATTTTTTGCATTTGCTATGTAATAGTTATTCTGTGATCGTTTTGTGAGTTCGATAATTTTCTTTAATTTTTTAGTGTACCATTTAAATTTATCTTTTGAGTCTTTATTAGGATTAAGGCGAAATTTCCATAACTGATTCCTTTTATTGCGGCTACACTTAATATGAACGTCTTAATATGAACATGGACAAAACAAAGATCATGTTTAATGTCTTGTATGTAGTTGTCGGGAATACTAAGCTCGAAGTTGTTGACGGGTATGTTTACCTGGGACAAATAGTCCGACTAGGTAAGTCCAACTTCGACCGAGAGGTCAATCGACGGATTCAACTCGGTTGGGCAGCGTTCGGGAAATTACGACACATCTTTTCGTCAGGTATACCTCAAAACTTGAAAACGAGACTGTACTCCCAGTGCGTGTTGCCAGTCATAACATACGGAACTGAGACGTGGTCCTTCACTGCTGGCCGGATGAGGAAGCTCAAGGTCGCTCAGCGAGCTATGGAGAGGGCTATGCTCGGAGTTTCTCTGCGTGATAAACTCAGAAATGAGGATATCCGCAGTGGAACCAGAGTAACCGACATAGCCCAACGGATTAGTAAGCTGAAGTGGCAATGGGCCGGCCATATAGCTCGAAGAACCGACAACCGATGGGGAAGAAAGGTTCTCGAGTGGCAGCCTCGTACCGGCAGACGAAGTGTGGGGCGTCCCCCCACTAGATGGAGTGACGACCTGGTAAGATTTATGCAGGAAGTCGATGGATGCAGGTGACTCAGGACCGTGCTTTGTGGCATTCCTTGGGGGAGGCCTATGTTCAGCAGTGGACTTGTGAAGGGCTGTAAAGATGATAATGATGATGATATTATGTGTTGTGATATTTTGATTGAGTTTGTTAAGGAAAAATACAAAACAATAAACTTCTTTCGCTTTAGTTTACAAAACAATAAACTTCTTTCGCGTTAAGGAATAATAAAGAATCTGTAAAATGCCCTTTCATTATGTTGTACCTAATTCTCCAAAAGCGCGTGGTTTTATAGTATATCATTATAATTGGAAACCGATTTCGTTGTTACGAAAAGTGTACATCATTACATCCGTTCACTCACGAGTTGATTGATGCGTGCTAGACCACAGCTGTCGTTTATTTTGGACTCACGCAACGTGATTACTTGCAGTTCGCGAGCATCAGAGCTATACTTCTGGGTTATTTGTTACGATGTGACGCGAACGATTCTGTGATTTTAACGTTTTCTATAATTTGACTTAATTCTTACTTCAAAACAAAAAAACTAAAATTGCGTTATTTATATTACGAGACAACGGTGTTTATTTTAAGAAATTTTGTGTCATATATTAGTATTACGTGTATATAAAAAAAAAAACAATAACATACAGTCGAATTGAGTACCGTCTCCTTTTTGGAATTCAGCAGATAACATAAATATAGCCTATATATATATATATATATATATATATATATATATATATATATATATATATATATATATATATATACTGCTAGGGACAGATCTCTCATTTCTGAAAGAGTTATGGAGCGATTAGCCCTCCGTACTGATCAATAAATCAGCACTTAAAGTTGCAATAAGCAATTTCCAACCACTGTTTTCGTACTGTTAAATTTAAAGCGAGCGTTTAGCCCCTGAACTACCATGGCTCACCCAATCACAACTATTTCTATAGACTTTAACATCATTATACTTATGACTTATCGTAGTAATCTAATAAACATTGAAAGTCCTTACTGATAAAAATCAACGTCAATTTAAGAAATACTAGAAGTTGCTCTGTTTCATTTTACTTAATCATAATAGAAAGTGAGCGTTATAGAGATAATTATCACTTAATTTAAGTAAGTGATAGTCGATCAACTATAAATAAGTAAGACGTAGACTGTTACGAGTTCTAAAAATCAATAATGAATATAATCACTGCGTTATAAAGTCTTTAAACAAGTCTTAAAATAGACACACAAAACACAGATTATGTCTAAACTTTCTGTGAAGACGTACTCGTATATTTTAATCACGCTAATAACTAAAATTAGGGCTCATCCTAATGCAGATATCTATGAAAATAAAATAACTTTTCTTTGTTTATTAAAAAACAAGTACTAAGATAGAAGTAAATCTATTATAATAATAAACTTACGTTTTATTTGCGGATAGAAATCATATTATTCTTCTTCTTCTTCTAGTGCCTTTCCGACTAGCGAAGGTTGGCAGTCAGCTTAGAGAACTCCGCTCTATTCTTCGCGAAGCGAAACAGTTCGACGGCACTCGCGATTCCTGTCCACTCTCGAATGTTACATGGTCATGACTTTTTTCTGCGACCAACGCTTCCTTTTCCGGCAACTTTTCCCATCACAATGAGATTTAGGAGTCCGTACCTCTCGTGCCTGAGCACGTGCCCTAAATATACGACTAATAATCATATTATGGTAAATAAAAATAGTCCTTATCTGTACATAATAAACTTTAGTCTCTGTAATGTATGTACCTAATACTTCAGATTTTTATTTTTAATGTGTGCTAAATTTGGAAATATATTCGCTTAATTCCCTGTTGCCTTGTTGGCCATTTGTTTCCCTGTGAGCATCGCTAATATAATTAATTCCTTGTATATTTCGAAATATATTCAATGATAAATATAACAATTAATATTAATTTTTCCTAGCTGACTCACGGGGCTACGCTTGCGTGAAATTTAGGTAAAACCAAATTATTTAATATCTATTTCAAAATATAACGTCAAAAGTTACAGCAACAAAATTACATGTTTAAGCGTGGGAAAACCATGCTACAGCTATATCATGGTTGAAGCGCGCATGGGTCATCTCGAGCGGGGAAGGATTTTTTTTTATAGGAGAGGGGGCAAACGATCATGCGGCTCACCTGATGGTAAGTGACTACCGCCGCCCACGAACAACCGCAACACCAGGGGAATTGCATATTCGTTGCCGGCCTTTTAAAAAGGAGTAGGCTCTTTTCTTGAAGGTCCCTAAGTCGTATCGGTCCGGAAAAATCGCTGGTGGTAATCAATTCCACAAGGAAGTCGTGCGAGGAAGAAAACAGCTTGTAAATCGCACAGTGGTGGACCGCCAATCATCCAGATGGTGTGGATGGTATCGGGAGTTCTGCCGCGATGTGCGTTCTTGAAATTTGGCGTTTAATCCGAACAATTCCCCAGAGCACTCCCCGTGGTAAATGCGAAAGAAAATGCAAAGAGATGCAACATCTCTTCGCAGCGCCAATGAGTCGAGCCGATCAGAAAGGACTCGGTCGTTGACGATTCGAGCCGCTCTGCGCTGGATGCGGTCAAGTGGAAGGAGCTGGCACTGGGAGCCCCTGCCCAGAGATGGGTACAGTATTCCATGTGATGCCGAACTTGCGCCTTGTAAAGTTGCAGGCGTTGTGCCGGCATGAAATACTGTCCCGCTCTGCTAAGCATGCCAAGCTTTTTAAAGGCCAATTTGGCCTTCTCTCCAAGTGACCACGAAATTGCACGTCATTCGATATGTCGACGCCGAGGATTCCGATATTGGCTGAGGCATCAAGGGGAGTACCTTGAAACTGAGGAGATATCACGCTCTCACAGAATACCATACCGTATAATATGACCATACAGTGTATACCTACTGTAAACCAACGTAAAATAACAGCTTAATGGTACAGTGTTTCGTATGGTGAGTGGGAAGAGCTGGAGAGCTTTTTTACTAGTAACGATGCACATAGTACTCAGGGCTAACAATACATTAACGTTTTGATTCTTAATCGATGATATAATATGTTGGTGTCTATTTACCAAAGCATCTACCTAACATCAAGTGGACTGTGTGCACATTTGTTACCCTTATTCTATAAAAAAAGATGCTACAAATTTGTACTAAACAATTATTTCATATGTGTATAATTTATTAAAACAAAAGTTACTTTTAAATACAATGTGTTCATTTATTTTAAACCGTTCGGTCAGTGCCCGCCAATAAATCACACAATCAGCTCATTTTTCGCCTACTCTATTTTTCTAAATAGACTGCTATTCATACTGAGAACTAATGTGTATCATAATAAAACAAAGCCTATTTTACTTTTTATTTTATTGTTTTTTTTTTTAAATTTTACTGTGGACAAGTGGCACACCTTGGTGGCATACTGAGAGTCGCCAGTGTAATCCAAGAGTACAACGGATGAATGGTGTGTCAGGATCGGCATCTTGGCAATCGACACTCTTTGTCTACCTTACAAAGCAATACGTAAAGGTATAGTTATAATACATAAGTAGTTTATTTTTCAAAAAATATATTTCTCACAGGTTACAATAACATTACAAAGTTATAATGAAGCTAGTTTTAGGTCATTTTATATGGAATTTATACAAAATTTTTACTAAGTGCATTTTATAAGTTGGTCGACTGTTACTCGATAACTTGTCAAGTTTACTTAGCTATGATAGTTTTATTTTTAACTTCATTATATATTCTACTACAATCGTGTTTACAAAAAACAGGGGTTTCGTTGGTAGAGAGGGGACACATGACTCTAATAAAAAATACCACTTTAAAGCTAAATATTTCGCAAACACACCCCTGAATCAAGAAAAATGTTGTTCCACACCCCCAACATTTTTAAAAGACCATCCAAGGACACTCCTCACAATCGAATACACGATTAAAAAAAATCAATCTCCATTTATGTATGGGAGGTACCAAAAAGAAAAATTTTTTTCAAGATTTTATTTTATATTTGTATAGGCGTGAATAATATCTACTACGCGAAATTACAAATTTGTGGCTCCCAGGGTCTCTGAGTAAAACCGCGGACGGACTGAACCTTATAGTTTCGCCATGTCAGACCGACACGACATGGCGAAACTATAAGGGTTCTAATTAGAAAATTACATTGTACTTTGTTGAAAAATCTTAATTTAGTTTTTGCTTATATTTGTTATTGAATTGTGTTGCTTGTTCGCTTTGCTACCAATAATTGCTAGTTCAAAATTTCTAGTTCTTGTCTTATATATATGCTAAGGTTCCGTTAAGTGGCGGTGTAAGAATGCATACTACCCCATATCATTCCGAGGATGTCCTAAGAGGCGACGGAGGGATAATGAAATAAAATATAGGCGTCTTCCTGACAACAAATCAAAATAATAAAAATCAGCGTTTGCAAACCCACTTACCAAGCGTGGTAACTATGTCGAAATCTCCTCATGAGTCAATCTACGACGGAGGCCTATGTTCAGTGGTAGAATTTTATAGCCTGTAATGGATGGATTGATGGATGCTAAGGTTTGTTATCGTGATACTTTTGTTCAACATTAATTATTCTTTCATAAAGTGATACTGCCCTCATTTTGTTCCCAAGGTACAGTTCTTTTGTAATAAAACCGAAGTGACGAGCGAACTGACAGTCCATCTAATGGTAAGTGGCTACTGCAGCAAACTTCAAACAAAGAAGACCTATACCATATATTGATGGAATGTGTTCGATTTGAGTCTATTAGAAGTAATTTCATAAGGGTCTTGAATTTGAACAGAACTGACGTAGGCACATTCCATAATATTCTATCCCAACCAAATGGCAACGATGCGAAAGTTCTGTTCGAATCCATGGCCCATGTAGTTATTAAGTAATGTTATATGAGTAAGTCATGTATATTAGGGTATGATGGGACTGACATACCCTAAGCGGTCAATGTCCCTTAAATTATAATAGAATAAAAAAAAAAGAAGGCTATATAGATGCGTCGTATCTGTGAGGACTAAGATAGGATTTTTCACAGCCTGTAATTATGCTGGCTTCCTATACACCTATACACACCCTGCAGACCGGAGAACGCCAATGCCAATACTGCTATTCGGCGGCAGAAATATGCAAGAAAGTAGTACCTACCCAGTCGGACCGCCAGATAATGAGTTCTCCTACCTAGTAAAATATATAATGCGGTATTTATAAATTATGACATTTAAACGTGGAAGAGCCATGCTGCAGCTATATTAGTAGTATAGTTGTAGCACGAACGGGTCGGCTCGACCGGGGAAGGACGACGCTCTTACAGAATACCAGCGTAATATAGCAGCTTAATACTGCTGTGTTTCGTATGGTGAGTGTAGAGAACCGGAGACCCTTTTTACTGGAAAAGAGGCATTCCAACTTAGTCCTCACGGGTGACAACGCATCTGCATTTTGATTCGCAAACGAGGATAAATGTAGATGTCTATGGGTTACAGCAACCACTTACATCAGGTGGACTGTGAGCTCGTTTGTCACCCTATTCTTATAAAAAAAAAATGTATGTACCAGCTTTTTATCCGCGGCTTCGCTCGCGTGAGATTGAATTTATGAACGTCATTAAATGCTGTTCCGTGCCAAATTTTGCGTAATCCAATCACTTTTAGATTCATCTCGGTGTCTTTGTCTCTATGTCTATCAAACATTTTTTTTGAGTTCTAAAATACTATTAGATGATTGGTATTTGGCAAAGACATAATATGCTACCATAAGAAATCCATAAGAAAAGTAAATTGTCTTGGAATCAAATTTATTATTATTATTTACATTTTACTCTTTACATTCATTCATAATTCAAGTTAATTTAGTTTAAAAAAAATAATGATGAATTTTATAGTCCTCTATCAATTTACGATATAATGTTTATTTGAGATATTTTATTCATATCATCGGCCCTATTTAACATTGATTAGCATACATATGAAATAAAACTAATGTTACGGATTTTATAACCTTTAATTTAAACATTTTTACGTAACCCCCACGTAAAAATCTTTTACGCATCTTTGGATGAAATTTCCATAAAATCCCGTGTTAAATATCATAAAATAACCACACCATTTCACGAAATGATAGACTGCTTTATGATATACGAGTATGATCAATTCTACGATCTGGCCACGACATTTATAAAAATCTCTTTAATAAAACTATAATGATGATGAAAATTTTGCAATAATTGTAGACAGACCTATTTGAATCAGTTTACATATCGAGTAGAAATTGAAATAAGAAACCTTATCAATTTTCATATTTTTGATAGACTTTCACTTCACTATTATCTATTGAAATTATTACACTTTGCAAATAAAATAACAAATTATTAAAAAAAACTAAACGTCAGAATTTTCAAATAATTTTAAAAATCAAATTATTTAAAGACATAAATGTAAGTTATTTATATTATTTCATTTATTTGTAACTGACGGCAAAATATACTACTTTTCCATTTGATGATAGATGGCGTTGTTTTGATAACTAAATCGGTGTAGTTTCAAATTATTTTACCAAGATTATAACTTTGTTTTAAACTTTATCTATAAATATGTTATTGATTTGAAAAAAAAAACCCGTCATCCCGCCTATAATAACTTAGATATAATAGAAAATTAACATCTAAAGGAAGGAAAATACTTAACCTTCCTTTTATAAAGTACCGTAATCGGATAAAAGTAGCCTATAAGTTGCCCCGGGTTACTAACTACGGACATACAAAATTTCATGTAAATCGGTCCAGTAGTCTTTGCGTGAATCCGGAATGCACATAGACAGACAGACAGAGAAACATTCTAAAAACCACTAATTTGGCTTCAGAACACTTTGCTTAGTTCTTTTCAATAAACATTATGCATTTGACTATTATGACCACAACATGTAAAATTAATATTTTTTTATACACAGTAAAACACATTTTGTTAAATCTATAACTCCACTTCTCTTACATTTCAATTTAGAAAGGAAATTAAAAATAGTTTGGAAATTCGACACTTATGCTTGCAGAAGTTGAAATAAGCTTTTAACTCATGCGATGAAATTCGATTTATAATACATGACATCACGGCTTCAAACTCAAGTGAACTCATTCTAATCAGCGCTGGGGGAGTCACAAAGAGCGTGAAATTAGTAATTAAAACTCACGTGTCATGAAACCTTACAGGATTTAAATTATCACCGTACACGAAATACAGAGGGCTTAAAGAAAATTAGATTTAAGTTTTGCAGAAATTAAAATCAACGATTAGGATTTTTTTATACTTATAATATTATGTTAATTGTTATTCGTAACTTTTCTTTTTATACGAGTAGCATAAGGGAGACAAACGAGCACACAGTTCACCTGATGGTTAGTGGATGTTGTGACCCATAGAAATCTACATTTATCCTCGATTAAGAATCAAAATGCAGATGCATTGTCACTCCTGATAACTAAGATGCAGTGTCTCTTTTCCAGTAAAAAGGGCGTGCGGTTCTCTACACTCACCACACGAAACACAGCAGCATTAAGTTCCTATTCTAAACTGGTATTCTGTGAGAGCGTGGTCGCACCCAGGTCCAGCCACATTCGTGCTACAACCATAATATAGCTGCAGCATGGTTTTACCACGTAAAACAAACTATTTGAAAAATAGTGTCACAAAAAAATGTAATAATATATAAATCGTTTTGGAATAGTTATAATTGTATTTTAAGGTTGAGGAATTTTGATTAATGTTATCTATATACTGTTACTGTTAGAAAATACTTTCTTTATGACCCTGATGGTTTTATTACTTGTACAACAACCGTTGGGGCAGATTTTTTATAGGTGGGAAATAACAATGGAGTTTTTTTCCCTGATCTCCCTCCGAGATATTTCCGATTCTGCCACTAGATGGAATCGCTTGTCATGACTTGGGACGACTCTACATGCAGTCAAGGTCAATGGATGTAGTTTCATAAGTACAATTTTGCAATGAAAGCTATGGTTATAAGCGAAATTTTTGCAGGCTGATATAATATTGACGATAACGAGAGAGATTTAATAAAAATAATTTTCGTATATTTTAAAAGAATTTTTATGGTGTTTTCCTAAACATGTTATTTTCAACTTATGTAAATATAAACTCTCAAACATTATTAGTGAAACAATTTTATGTATAATGTTTTGTGACATTTACAGTTTTAATTTTTTCATAAACTATAATGTAATTAACCAAAGTAAGTCTCACAGTTTTAATACAAACATCTATTTAACTAACGCCGCGTAAATACGAGTATAATGTTTAAAATATCAATAGCAATAGCTCCTTTAAATAGCAGTAAGAGAAATACTCGTACATAATGAATCCCACGCTACATTCATTACACTTAAATACGATTAATAGGTAGGGTAAATGATAAATGTTTTAAAAACCAAGCTGCTAACATAAGTTTCTATGGCTGAAATAATTGCTGGTTATGAGATCCTTGCCAACCAAGAATGAAAGAACGCTTAGGCCGCGTCGTTATTTAGAGCAATGTGTTTCATTGCCGTAACGATGACATATTGTGCCACTGTCAGTGTTCTTAATAAATTAATTCAGTCTCCGAGGGCCATAATATTGCCGTTACAAAGAGCCACCGACAAAAATTGAGTGTCGAGTTTTATCGTTTCCGGGCTAAAAGTTATGACTTTTGAACAATTCGGGGTTTCCTTTTTCCTCTATTACAGTTTGATACTCGTATTTGAACTTTTTTTTTCATCCTAATATTGTAATAGAATTTGCAAAACTTATTTTCATTTATTTAAAGCAACGCTTCATGAACGAAAGATATTTAAATACTGGCTTATATTTTTATAAACAATAGTATTATTGAATTAAGAAAATTATTTCTTATATGAGGACAAGGGTGACAAAACGGGGATACCGTCCACCTGATAGCAATAATAATAATAATAATGTTTATATCAAATATACGTATCCTGATAATTGTTTGTAATTTACATCAACTAAGTTAGTAAAAAAAATTTTATAATAATAATAACATAAGGATAAAAAAATTATATCAATAGGACGAGAGCAATCAGTTAAGAAACTTTAATGTCCCACCCACATGCATTAGAATCCAATGCCTCTGAATGGGACAGTCAAGCCAAACTTGAAATATCCTCAAGCCACCATTTGATTTCTTCCGTAGTCCACATAACATTGACACAGTTCGCTTCCTTATGATGCCATAAAATCATTAACACCTTCTTCAGTAAGCATACTTGAAGCACTTAAATCTCTAAGAAGGCCCATTAGCATCCTAAAGGCATTATTATATTGCATTTGAAGCGCATTGTGGGTCCTCTGCGTCACACGTTGGATTATATTCTATCATATTTGTTATTTATTAAGTGGTTATGCTACAGTTATATTAGTAGTATAGTTGTAGCACGAATGGGTCGGCTCGACCGGGGAAGGAACACGCTCTTGCAGAATACCAGCTTAAAATAGCCTAATGCTGCTGCGTTTCGTATGATGAGTGAAGACATCCGGAGACCCTTATTACTGGAAACAAGGCATTCCCTCTTAGTCCTCACGGGTGACAACAATGATCTGCATTTAAATTTGTGATCGAGGATAGACGTAGATGTCAATGGCCACAGTAACCACGTAAACTTGTGTAGTTTAACATGGACTCTTCTATAACACTAATAGAAGTTAGTTAGTAGTCTGGTCATTAAATCACCTTGGTATGTAGAGTTCCATTAAGTAGAGTTTGTCAGTTTAAATATTTGGGACACACTGTTAACGAATCATTAAAATAATTATCTGACAGACAACAATGATATATATATATATATATATATATATATATATATATATATATATATATATATATATAATAGAGAGACGTTTGCGGTCCGTCGTAATATGCTTTCCCGCAGGTTTGTTAGGTGTACAAGTGATATCAAAATTACCCCATTCAAGGCTGTCAAATATTTTACACTTGTAGCCTGTAGTGTGACTATAGATTTATATGTATAGGATAAAATATAAACCAACGTGTGTCAGTATAAAATATAAATTGTAATATTAAAAGTTAATTATTATGAAATAATTTTCAGCAAATTTACAAATATTTACTAGACGTCAATAAAGAAAACAATATGTATTTTATTTTTGTGTCAAAGGTCTGATACTATGTCCATTAATCTCCCACCAAGCGTGACGATTAACATGTAATATCTCCATACAACAGCGGAGGAGTCCCTTATTGTGAGAAAGAAGAGGGATAATTGATCTTTTTATATATGTGGGGTAACAAACGAACACATAGTCCACCTGATGGTAAGTGGAAGCTGGGGTAGAAATGAAGATAAGCAGTCATCCCGGATTATTAAGATAAAACTTCGTTACCAGTAAAAATGTATCGTAGCTAAATAAGGTTTTTAAAATAATCTTTGGTAAATAGTACATCATACAAGATATATAATATTTATGTTGATTCACATTATTAGAAAAGTGAATATTTAATTATAAAACTGGTCACACCTACAAACATGTGGCCCAAAATTACGAGGATCAAAATCTGTAGTACACCGAAGGTATCGGCAGATCGGGCAGTATACGCGTAAACTGTAAACGGAAAACTGTGGCCAGAGATGACCGGTTCATCTTTACCAGCGTGCTTAGAAAACAAAACTTAAATTCTTCGGAAGTAAGAACGAAGCTCCAAGAAGTTTGAGGGGTTACAAAAAGCATAAAACTGTGAGAAAAAGACTGGAATTGACCGAAATAAATTAACACTTGCTTGCCATAGGCCCCTTCTTGCGACATGCCATTGTGACGCCTCATAATTATTATTAATAAATAATAATTAAATTCATTATAAGAACATTTAAAAATGTCATTGAAATTATATTTTAAACAATTAAAATGCAAATAATAATCATAAAGTTCAAATATATTCATTTGGAATATTGAATATTATAGTATTAGTAAACGCATAAATTGTCTCTAAAAATCACTAAATTTATTAAAATTCTGCTTAAAATATTCAAAGTGTATTAAATCATATAAATACAAGTCGATTATATTGCAATAATAAAAATAAATAACATTTATAATATAATAGAAAAAATGGACGTTGATGAAGGTGTTCTTGTAATAATCGGAAAATTTCTAAGTTGATGAACGTGTTCTTTTAATGTTCCTTTATATGGGGGCTTTGCCGGAGACGCATACCCAAGGTTGTACATATATATGGGGTGGTCGGCTGACCGACTGCTAGTACTAAGGTTGCACAATGACTAGTCCTATATTAGGGACTTATCATAGTAAGGTCTAACGAACCAAAGCATTAATATAGAAGGTCTCTATGATGCATAAGCATTATGATAACAGAGTTATGACTTGAAGTCCCATATGAATAAGACATACAATAGTATGGTCTATGAAATAAAGCAAATATGTGGAAGGTCTCAAATATGTAAAAGCATTATATTGAAAGAAATGGGACTTGAAAAGAATTATTATAGTGGTGTGTAGGTTGCTTCATCATTTGACTATCACATTTTTAATAAGTGTTTGTAAGTTTTCAAAGTCTAAATTTATCTTATCCAATACAACAGTCCACAGTTGAACACATGTCACTATTCTAGAATTTTTACATATTATAAATGAAATATTACAGATAACTGTAACATTAAATACAATGTTACGGATGACTGTAAAATTTCATTTATAAAATGTAAAAATGACCTAAATCAGATGCAAGAAGATAAAAAAATATCTACGTCATCATAACTAGAGCCACACGAAGTTTTCTATTTATCCTCATAAGGGCAGACGAGCAAGCGGTTCACGCGGATGGTAGGTGACTACTGCCACCTATGATCAACTGCAACACTAGGGGAATTCCATTGAATTTAGAAGGTCTTAGAGATCATATCGGTCATATCGGTTGAAAAAAATAGCTGGTGGTAGTCGATTCAACAAGGATGGAAAACTTCTTGCTGCTTACCGCAATAGGTACCAATCGTCAATCTTTCATCATATGATACAAGAATTCACTAGCATTTTTAGATTTTCACGATAACAACTTAATAGTAATTTTAACTACACTAGCACAAGTATTTCACAAGTTAACAAGTTAAATCAATTAGAATGCTACCATTAAGAGGATATCCGGGCAGCGTTTAGTCTATACAAACGTAATCCTGTTTTATTCCTGGATAGTGACACTAGAGCAATTGATTTTCATAGAATGTATATCTACCACTGCCATTTTGGTTTTTTTTCGATAAATTAGTTATTTATAAAACTAGTAGTAAAAGATTTAAAAAATTGACCAGTCGCTGTTATTAGTCATGCTGTAAATAAAAAAAAAACAAGAGAAAAACGTACAGACATAGTACCACAATCATTTTTATAATAGGTAAAGAAAAAAATAAAATTCGTGCTACAGTCATTATATAGCTGCAGCATGGCTCCACCATGAAAGTGGTACTGTTATAAGTGATGGAACGGTTGCAGCAGCAGTTCTCTTCAAATAAGGTGGAACTGATATTTACAAGCAGGAAAAAGGTTATGTAAGGTATCTGGCTCCAGAAATTTGGAATCATAACTCAATTTTATTAGCTTGTATTTTACTATGGAATCCTAAACACTATATTAAGTATAATGAGATACACAAATCATTTCACGTAGTTGTAATCAAATCTTGTAATCCAATAAATGTCTACACCGTCTTTCTCCCTATAGTTTATAAGTATTTTCACGAGCGAGTCAACGCGACAAATTACTGGTGAGAGCCCCGAAGGTATCGTAAAGATTTCCAGCTTAGTCTTCGAAATAGCCGAGACTTTGTCTTAAGTGTGGACGTGCTCAAGAGAATTCTCATTGCTTTTACGAGCTCCGTAATTTTATATTTCACTTATATGTTTGATAAAAGTTTTATTTAGTTTATCTTAAAACAAAGAACATCATAACATTTTCTTAGTATAAAAAGTATATACTACATAAATCTTTTCTTAGTTGAGAGAACTACTTCAAATAAATAGACATAAAGATAATGTTCACTGTCATTATCACTTAAGGTCCGTACGGGCTAATAATTTGGAGAAGCGTATAAAATCGCTATATATAATTGTAGAAAACTTATAACGTCCCAATAATATTCTTTTAAAAGCTCAAATAATTTGTTTTAATTGTTACACATATATTAATTTATAAGTGGCACAGCCATGCTGCAGCTATATAATGGTTGTAGAATGAATGGGTCGTGACCAAGGAAGAACCACGCTTTTACAGTGTTTCCTGTCGTAAGTGTAAAGAACCGCAAACCCTTTTAATGGAAAAGAAATATTCCATATTTCTTAGTAGCATTGACAACACATTTGCGTTTTGATCGATAGATGAATATGTCATGTCCCACAGCATCCACTTTTGGTGTCATTACCATAGTTAAATGTGTGCTTGTTTGTAATCGTTCTACTATTAAAACATCCGAAAATATTCATCACCCCATTGAATGATGTTGACGATAGCGATGTTTATATTTAAATTTGAAAGAAAAAGTTAGAATATTACCACTGCTAAAAACGTTACTAGTTTTTTAGTTAACCAGTCCAACTGAGTTTAAAACGCTAGAAGCGGCTTACAACAACATTTGAAAAGCGGTTTCGACCCCACAACTGTTTAGTTTCACAGTTAGGCTCTGTCGCTTTAATCTTTCAGGTTACCTCATATAAGTAATATTAGATCTAAATTACCGCCATTAATAGGAGTTTTAAGAAAAATAGCAAATTGTTCTCCACAATCAATTAAAATACTAATATATAACTCTTGTAAAGTCACATTTAATTAGAATATCTAATACAAGAATGGGGAAGTGCCACAAAAACCAATCAAGTAGTATACTACAGCGAAGTCAAACCAAGGCTGTAAAAGTACTATTTAACTACCAGTATTTAACACCAACGGGTAAAATTTATAAATACTTAACTCCTTAACATAAATAAACTTTATGTCCAAGTTGTCTGGTAAGTAATGGATAACCTCGCAGGTACTTGTGGGAGGCACCTCGGCCACTCAGAAAAATGAAATAAAAATATATCTGCAGCAGTCTGGAAAAAAATAAATATTTTTTTCAAAAGTATGCAATTTGATACCTCCGTTCACATTGTTGAGTACTACGGCTACAAGTTTATTAATAACCAATTGATTTTCTCTGGGAATAACCGTGAATATTTGGCCTTGCTATCGCACATTAAAAAATATTTCTAGCTGTAAATGTTTTTTTTTTAAATACTTAAGAATAATAATTGGAATTTTTGATTTTACAGTGACGAAGTTTGAGCATCTGTGGTGTAAAAATACATATGGTGACCATAGCGGCCAATAGCTTAAAAACATGATTTATTAAATTTTGTGATGTCAAATTATTGAGTTATTGCTATTTACATTCCGAAAGGATCATTTTTACAAAGTTCAATATTCATTAACGTTAGGAAAATCACACATCAAATCATTATATTAAATATGTGAAAATTAACTAGCTAAGATCCACGAAATTAATTTTCAATATCTTTAGTCGTACATATTGCGGTCATTTTTAAGGAATTCTCTCCCAATTAACCATGAAACTAAGCGGAGATAAAGAATTAGGAGGCAGTGCAACAAAAGTGAAAAATAACGTCAAATAAACGTTGAAAATATTTGTATATTTTTGACTGACTGTTGCACAATTTATGTACACCTCCCTCTTCGATATTCGTCATTAACAACAAATATCGAAGATGTTCTTTATCGAAATGTTCTTTGCGTAATAAGGTTGGCAGGAAGAAATTACTTTCAGAGCGATAAAACCGCCTAATATACAATTTTAATAGGTATATATTTTGTACGTTTTAACTTTGGTGTAAAATAAAGAATAATTTTGATTGGCTTCTGTTTCTAGCGTATACACCTACGGTAAGTGGACCTTGCTAATTATTGAGCCTAGATTTGCCAAATACCAGTACGGATATCGGCACTGCACTCCCTAATCAGCCAGCCCAGCGTGGTCAGTATTGGCATATCTTTTAGGATCAAATATTCACCATCAATACCGTATTTTTTGTTTTTGAATTTGAACTATTATAAGACAAAACAAAATCTTTGAATATCGATTATGATATCTCTTACATCAAGTGAATGTTGTTAATTGAAATAAACCAGCTCTTTAAGAAACTTTTGGGATGATCGTAATTAAATTTCAACTTTCCAGTTTCAGGTACGTATAATAATATTGAGACGTTTCATAAAGAAGCTTATAATCTTCTCTGGCAACCGCATTTTCATCATTAATACAATTAATTAAAAGAGCTCTGTAGCCGCATTATTCTTGTTTGGATTAGATTTCAGAGATACGAGATATTTACATCATGTTTTTTAATATACCAAATATTATGTACCAAATAGTCCTCCAGAACGAGGTTCGGTCGGGTTCGAGTTCGAGAGAGTTCGAGTTTGATTGTGGTAGAATGGTAAGTAGTCATTATGAATTTATTATTATTTATTATAATGTTACGTACAAAAGCAATGAAAATACAAGATATATTAGCAGGGACATGGGTGTCCCAATATGCATGAAAGGTCAACAGCTGCTAACATTCCGAATATTATATTTTATATTCCGTAATTAATAATAATAGTAAATTTATACAACTATTTATAGTTTTAGGCTCGGAGGGGTACTAGAATATTTCATTTAAATGAAAAAGAAGTAGAGGAGTATCTCATGGCTGATAATAGTGATGAAGATGCACTAATCTTGGACGAAGAAGACCAAGCGTTTATTCTCGCAATACATGCAAAATAAACCTGTGAAAAGAGGTTTCAAAATGGTGCCGCGCCGATTTTAAAATAGGATATTTATTCCAGTTCGACTTATACACCGATAAAAAAAGATCGGGACCAGAAATAGGGCTAGGAGAGCCTGTCGTACTAGATCTCACAAAACCTTTGATCGGACTAGGAAGGTTCATCGACAACTTTTTCAATTATTCTCTGTTGCAATACAACTTAGCCAAGCAAAATATAAAATCTTGCGGCACTGTCCGCACTCAGCGGAAACATACTCCGAAACATTTACCATTAGATAAAGATATGAAGAGAGGCGATATCTATGCAACCAGTTTCGAGGGAATTTCTTTCAAGTGGATAGACAATAAAGCGGTGCATCTCCTCACCAATTTCTTCTTGTCGCCAATACCCACTCAAAAGGTGAAACGTAAACAAGTAGGTTTGGCACAATGTTTAGAGGTTACATGTCCCGATATTGTTCGTAAAGATAATAAAAATATGGGAGGAGTAGATCTAATGGATCAAAAAAAAAGTGACCTATGAAATTGACAGAAAATCTATAATAAAATATTACCTTCGGCTTTTTTTTTGACTTACTAGACATAGCAATAAATAATTCGTATATAATGTATGAAAAACTGCATGGAAAACATCTAATCGAAGTTTGTTTACTTTTGTCGCTAGAATATCGCCAAGTTGTGGCGAGGGCGATGATCGTGACATTTTCCATAAGGAAGCATGCTTTACCGTCAACCTTTCTGACAAAGAAACGAATCCAAAATATTGGACTCAAGCGATCCTTACCATCCCCCGTGATGAAGAAACAATCTTCACGTAAAAGATGTGTGCAATGTACTAAGATCGGTGTTGAGAAACGCAATAACAATGTGTGTGATTTATGTAATGTGAATTTATGCTTCACAGCAACCAGAAATTGTTTTGTTGAGTTTCATAAATAAATATACCTACATATAAATACTTTTTTTTAACTAAAAGTTGTTATTTTTCCTTAAATCTATATAGTACCTAAATTTACAAACTCTATAAAATCCATTAATTGCCGCCAGTTAACGCATACTGGGACATATTTGTCCCAACTATTACAGGATAGACTGCTGATTCTTTTATAATTTTTACCAGCAAGAGGCTTATAATATCCCTCAACACACAACCTAAACCTATCATTAACATAAAAACTTTTACACATCAGTTTTGTACGTGAAAGGGTTAAAATTATAACTCAAGCCATATCCGTGAAGCTTACGAGTAAAAGAAATATTATTATAGAATGATATTTATTCAATTCAGATTAAAAATAATAGGTTGTACGGGTTACCGCGCAATAGTTAATAAAACATGCATTACTCATTAATTTAGGTCACTTAGAAACAACTTCCGTACTTGTGCTTATACATCATTTTTTTAATAATCATATAATTATATAAGGTATATTTCTTTACAATAAAATCAGTGTTAGAATGACTTTCATTGGGTTTGTTTCGTACATTAACTTTCCCTTACATCTCTTTTTGTACTCATATATTTAAACTATTTTTTTCTTTGATCACGTGTTCGGAATACAGTTTTTCTTGATAATAATTAGCAAGAAACACTGTGGGTCATTTTAAATATCATTTTACAGTAAAATGTAGAGGTTTTATAATTAATTATTAAAACTTCCTTTTTACTAATAAACCTTCACACTACTATTTTATCTCGTATCATAGATGCAGTTTACAAACATAATTTGCTTAAGGTTACAACTAGATCCAGACCTAAAAAAATTGTTTTCAGACTATACCAATACTTGTTGAATTCTTTCATAGTCCTAGGAGGTGGCAACGTAATTATGGTCGTTGTTATTTTAAGTTGGTTAGAAGTGTCCATGGGTTTCAGTTCAGCTCAGTATTGGCCTTTCTTTTTATTATTACAACAAAATACACTAAATAGTATTACTTAGCTATATTATAGTTGTAGCACAAATGGGTCGGTTTAACCGGGGTAGGACCACGGTCTCACAGAAGGCGTATCGATCAACTTCCTGTAAGTCTTTCCAGGTCGTCACTGCATCTAATGATAGCCGCCATACACATCGCTTACCATTACAAGGCATACTACTCTAGAACCTTTGTCGGTTCTTCAAGCTATATGAATGGTCTATTGCCACTTCAATTTACTAATCGTTTGGCTATGCCTCTTGATCTGGTTCTACTGAGAATGTCCTCATTTCAAATTCTATCGCACAGAAGAGTAACGCGCTTAAGCTTCCTCATACGGCCAACGGTGAGAGATCATTTCTTAGATTAATATGTTAGCATTGGCAACACGCACTATTTGTACACTATTGTTAAAAACATAAACTCCCGAACGTTACCTGTTTGGCCCGTTGAGTAACATATTGATCGAAGCTGGATTTAACTTGTCGAGTTATGTGTTCCAAGTAAACATTCTCGTCAACAACTTCAAGCGTAGGCTAGCAAGCTAAAATAATAATGGTCAGGCCATGTAGCTGGAAGAACTAGTAACTGATGGGTAAGAGAGGTTAAAGAGTGGCTGCGGCTCGCCAGTACGCGCTGTGTAGGGTTACTCTCCATTAAATGATGTGACGATCTGGTAAGATATGCAGTAAGTTAATGTACGCGGATAGATTATATAATATAAGTGTAATATTTTATAAGGTGATAGTGCCTATATCATGATGTTTGATCAAGAACCTTAATAAATGGACTTGTTTATCATTCCCATTTTCAGGAGCAAAAAAGTTGTTGCACGTATGGGCCGACTCGAGCCGGGTTGGTACCACGACCTCTCAGAATACCGGCGTGAAGTAGAGGCTCTGCCGGAGGCTTGGGCCGGAGGCCCATTCCCCCCCCCCCCCCTCCCCCATCAACATGGTAGCGGAATTACACGATAGACTACCCCAGAAGGGTACCAGGACCCCTGGAGAATCCCTCGCTGAGCATCCACGACCATGTTATTCCAATCCTGATCGTGGGTGCTCAGGCTGCCCCGCATATTCTGGGGTGGGGGGGAGGGCAAAATTCCGCTCAAAAACATAACTGCTCGGGGCAAACTGAGCAAAAATACCAAGGCGACCCCTGCCACGCTATGCGTGAATTTCTGCAACATCAGGGGACTTCACTCTAACCTAAACGCCGTCCACTACCATCTCGAGACGGCGAAGCCGGCCTTGCTCTTTCTGACCGAGACGCAGGTTTCCTCTTCGGCTGATATTTCGTATCTCTCCTACCCGGGGTACAAATTGGAGCACTCCTTTGTGCCTCGGGCTGGAGTTTGCGTGTATGTAAGAGAGGACATCTGTTCTCGAAGCCTCGGCAGTCTTGAAGGTTCGGACCTGTCCATCCTTTGGCTACGCGTAGACAGCGACGACCATCCGCGCGTCTACGGGTGGTTCTATAGGTCCCATATTGGTAATGCCGAAACAGACCGACTCATCGACCACGTCCAAATGGCTACAGATTCCTTGCTACAACAGGTACCATCCGCAGAGATCGTGATCCTTGGCGATTTTAACGCCCACCATGCCGTTTACGTTTAACCGATCATGCGGGGAGATCTGTTTATGACTTTGCCTTGGCATATGATCTGACACAACTGGTTATTTCGCCTACGCGGATTCTAGATGTGGAGGATCATATACCTTCCCTGTTGGACCATCTGCTGACCTCTCATCCGGACGAATATCAGGTTTCCGTCGATGCCTCTCTCGGCTCTTCGGACCATTGTCTGATCCGGAGTGTGGTGTCACTCACGCTCCCTCCGCGGTTGCGTTCTGCAGGTTGCCGCCGTGTTTGGCATTAAAGGTCGGCGGATTGGGACGGAATGCGGTCTTTCTTTGCATACTACTCATGGGGGCGGATTTGCTTCTCGCCGGATGATCCCAGCGCTGTTGCTGACTCTGTCACTGATGTGGTACTACAAGGAATGGAACTATTTATTCCATCATCTGTGGTACCCATCGGAGGCAAATCTCAGCCTTGGTTTGGTCGCTCCTGTAAGACTGCATTACGCAGTAAGCAGGAGTGTTATCAAGCCTGGGCTGCGGCTTTGGCGACTCGGGATGTAAACACCAGCACACTTAAAAAGAAGTATAACTTCGCCTCCAGGTCCTTCAAAAGAGTTATTGCCAAGGCAAAGTCAGAGCACATAGGCAGAATTGGCGAGAAACTAGTTCGCGTTCCTTCGGGAACCCGTGCATTCTGGTCTCTCGCAAAGGCTGTCCAAGGGAATATCTGTAAGCCATCACTACCATCTCTGCACAGGGAGGACGACTCACTGGCCCAAGACGCAAAAGACAAAGCTGACCTTTTAGGCTCCCTTTTTGCGTCCAACTCGACTCTTGATGACGGGGGGAAAACACCGCCGACCATCCTGTGGTGTGAGTGCTCCATGCCGGATGTGCTGTTCTCACAGCGCTCGGTTCGCAAAGCACTTCTCTCCCTGGACATCCAGAAGTCGAGTGGGTCTGACGGAATCCTCCCAATTGTGCTGAGGACGTGTGCTCCGGAGTCGGCACCGGTCCTAACGCTATTTTTCCGGTACTCCTACTCCCAAGGCGTAGTCCCGAATTCATGGAAGACATCTTTTGTCCACCCGAACCCTAAAAAAGGCGACCGCTCAGACCAGTCCAACTATAGGCCTATCGCGATCACCTCCTTGTTCTCCAAAATAATGGAATCCATTATTAACTGCCAGCTCATCCGGTACCTTGAGGATTACCAGCTGGTTAGTGACCGCCAATACGGTTTTCGTCGGGGTCGATCAGCTGGTGGTCTTATGGTCTACCTGACCCATAGATGGGCGGAGGCAGTAGAGTCCAAGGGGGAGGCGTTGGCCGTTAGTCTGGACATTGCGAAGGCCTTCGATCGGGTTTGGCACAAAGCGCTTCTTTCGAAGCTCTCTTCCTATGGGCTTCCCGAGAAATTGTGCAATTGGATCACCAGCTTCCTTGCAGATCGGAGCATCAAGGTCGTTGTAGACGGTGCATGTTCTTACTACAAGCCTATTAACGCTGGTGTTCCACAAGGCTGTATGCTATCACCAACGCTGTTTCTTCTGCATATCAATGATATGTTGCTAACTGGTAACATTCATTGCTATGCGGATGACAGCACTGGTGATGCTCTATACACCGGCCGTGCCAATATTTCTCGGGAAAACGTCGCCGAGTACCGGAACAAACTTGTGTCTGAAGTCGAATCTTTGCTGAACAAAGACTTGGATTGGGGCGACTAAATCTAGTCCAGTTTAATCCTCAGAAGACACAATTTTACGCGTTTACCGCTAAAAGGAACCCCTTTGTCGTATCTCCTCGGTTTCAAGGCACTCCCCTTCTTGCCTCAGCCAGTATCGGTATCCTCGGAGTCAACATATCGAGTGACGTGCAGTTTCGTGGTCACTTGGAAGAGAAGGCCAAATTGGCCTCTAAAAAGCATGGCGTGCTCAGCAGAGCGGGACAATATTTCATGCCGGCACACCGCCTGCAACTTTACAAGGCGCAGGTTCGGCCTCACATGGAATACTGTTCCCATCTCTGGGCAGAGGCTTCCCAGTGCCAGCTCTTTCCACTTGACCGCATCCAGCGCAGAGCGGCTCGAATCGTCGACGACCGAGCCCTTTGTGATCGGCTCGATTTATTGGCACTGCGAAGAGATGTTGCATCCCTTTGCATTTTCTTTCGCATCTACCATGGGGAGTGCTCTGAGGAATTGTTCGGATTAACCCCAGCCGCCAAATTTCACGAACGCACATCGCGGCAGAACTCCCGATACCATGCACACCATCTGGATGATTGGCGGTCCACCACTGTGCGATTTAGAAGATGTTTTCTTCCTCGCACGACTTCCTTGTGGAATCTATTACCATCAGCGATTCTTCCGGACCGATACGACTTAGGGACCTTCAAGAAAAGAGCGTACTCCTTTTTAAAAGGCCGGCAACACATCTGCAATTTCCTTCCTGGTGCTGCAGTTTCATGGGCGGCGGTAGTCACTTACCATCAGGTGAGCCGCAAGCTCGTTAGCCCTCTCTCCTATAAAACAAAAAATAAATGGAATTGAATGTCACTCCCATTTTCAGGATCAAAAAAGTTTTAAAAAGAAAGGGCGTGTAATTTATGTTAACTTTATCATCAATTGTCAACCTCCCTTAAACCTTCAGACTCGAGAGATTTATAATTGATCTTAGTGGTGGCAGTAATATAGTGCACGCGATTTAGGGAGGAAAAGAGAGACACACTATTTTATTAGTGCACATGAATATTGCTGTATTATTTTTATTGTTTAATTAATTATTACGCTCGTACTATCTACACTAAATTAATATGTCTTTCACTAAAGTAGGTACACTGCGGTTACATTTCACGGTTTAATTGTCACAATGGCGATTACCGCAAATATTTTAACGATTTTATTGTAAGATATTATTTATCATACAATGTTTTAATCGGCGACGATACATTTTTGTGGAATTAAATTGAAAACGATTCCCATGACATTTTAAATAACCATTAATCATGATCACAATATTAAAGATGCTCGCCGTGACCCACACCCAAAAAGCAACGCTTATAAAATGGGAGTTATCCTTGTATACAGCATAGGAGGCAGAAAACTGTAACAAAAATACTACATGTGTCATAAGATAAGCACAGTGTGAGACACCCCTTGGAAAGATGAAGCAATACCTTGCGCAAGGCCGCTGGCAGCAATTGGATACGTTAAGCCGAATGGGACGAGGGAGGCCTATGGCCAGCAGTGGACTGACGTAGTACACCGTACATAACATTCATATAAATTCTGATATCAGTATTGATTCGACTGAGCAGTCAGGTGTTCTGATAAGAAATCCAGGGAGACTTAAGATGAATTTGCCGAAAATATATTATGTAATACATACATACATAATACATAAACACTCACGCCTGTCACCCAGAGGGGTAGGCAGAGATTATGGACTTCCATTTGGCACGATCCTGACACACCTCTCTCGCTTCCTCCACATCCATATACCTACGCATACACGCTCGTCGGTTAAAGGTACTCTTGATTTGGCCCATTTTTAATATATCGTCAATTTGGTCGATAAACTTTCGACTAGGGCGACCATTCCCGACTATGCCGTTCACCTCTGCAACATAAATTTGCTTTGTCACTCTTTCCTCATTCATTCTTTCTACATGGCCAAACCACCGAAGCATTCCTTTCTTAATCCTGGTAACTACATCATCTTGCAAACCACACTCTTCTCTTATTAAACAATTTCTCACTCTGTCTTTCAGCTTCATCCCTAACATACTCCTTAATGACCGCATTTCTACAGCATTTATTCTACTCTCATGCTTCTTCTGCCACACCCAACTTTCACTACCATATATTTAAGTAGGTACTAACACAGCATTGTGAATTGCCATACGTGCCTTTTTGGACACATTCTGACTTTTTACAATAGAGTGTAGAGCCCCATTCACTCTATTTCCTGCATTCACTCGTCGTTCTATATCCTTATCATATCTACCATCCCCGCTAAACACACATCCCAAATATACTAACTCATCTACTTGCTCTACCAACTCCCCTTCTGTTCTTATTTCACATATCGTTTTACTTTCTTCTCTTTCTAAAACCATAACTTTCGTCTTACTTGCGTTCACTTTCATTCCCTTTTCTATTAATGTCCTGTTCATTAATGTAACCATCATTTGCAACTCGGCTGCCGACGACGCAAGTATGACTTGATCATCGGAGTACAAAAGGCATTTGACGGTTAACTCACCCATTCTTAATCCGCATTCTTCTACTTTCAAATTTTCCAAACAACTGTCCATAAATAGGTTGAACAACCACGGGGAAGCCACACAGCCCTGTCTGACACCTTTATGGATGTCAAACCAGTCCGAGTAGGCCCCGTTGATCCTGACACAAGCACTAGAGTCCCTATATAGAGACTACAATGCCTGTACCAGACCAGCTCCCAACCCAAATGAGTTCAGTGTTTGCCATAACACATCCCTGTCCACTCTGTCATAAGCCTTCTCCAAGTCCATGAACGCACAAAAAACTTTTTGGTTTTTGGCCAAAAACTTCTCGGCGATCATGCGCATCGAAAAGACCTGATCCGTACATTCCATTCCTTTTCTAAATCCCGCTTACACATCCCAAATTTTTCCGTCAGTTTCTTTCATAACTCTTTCAATTAGTACCTTAGCATACAGTTTTCCCACAATGCTAAGAAGGCTGATACCACGGTAGTTTTTACAGTCCTGCTATGATCCTTTTCCCTTATATATTGGGACTATCACAGCTTTGCACCAGTCTCCCGGTACCCGCTTAAGTTCCCAACATAAATTAAACAAGGTGTACAGCAGGTCTGCCACCACTCCTTCTCCAGCCCTTAACATTTCGAGAAATACTCTATCATAACCGGCTGCCTTACCTGCTTTCATACTTTTCATTGCTTTCATTATTTCATCTATACTTATATCTCTATCTATTTCCTCTTCTTTCGGAATTTCTATTTCATTTAATTCAAACGTCTCATCACTCATAAACACGCTTTCAAAGTATTCCTTCCATCTCCTTAAACTCAAAACTTCGTCATTCAGAATACAGCCATTCTAGTCTCGTATAGCATTCATTCTAGGCTCTAATTATATAGATTTTAATGTTTGCCTGGAAGTTATCCGATATTCTTCTATCATTCTTATCCGTTCTTTCTTGCTTTTTCCTTTCAACTACTTCTTTTACTCTCTTATTTAGGTGTCTAAAAACTGCCTTTTCCTTTCAATATCATCATTCATACTGCTAGAATTACTAGCCTTGGTTGCTAGTAAATCTAGCCATGCTTTCTTCTTTGCTTCAACTTCCATCCGTACCTCATCATCCCACCATAACGTGTTATTTTTCCTTTCATTCGTTCTCTTACTTACACCACATACTTCGGTAGCTGCTTTCTTGACATTATACCACACAGTCTCCAAGTCTTAATCATTCATACACAATTCAGCCATACCACTTATATTTTCTCTCAATCTATATTTGAACTTCTCTTTCACACCTTCATCTTGTAACCTCTCTGTTCTTATACGCTGTAACGCTGTGGTAGACACAGATGTCCGATGCCTCCAACGTCTGAAAAGACCATTAATTCGGCATAAGACCAAGTAATAATCCGTCCCTACGTTAGAGCCCCGGTAAACCCTTGTATCTACCACCGCGCTCCTCATTCTTTCATCAACAATTATGAAATCTCTCATACTTCTACCATCACCTCTTTCCCATGTATACGTGTGAATCTTCTTATGACGAAAGAAAGTGTTCGTCACAACAAGATTCTTTTCCACGCGTACGGCGAGAAGGCTTTCACCATTCTCATTTATACTTTCATCACCAAACGTTCCCAATATCCTTTCATAACCAAGCCTTCTCACACCAACCCTTCCATTAAAATCGCCTAATATCACAATATTTTCATTAATCTTGCATTTCATTAGCACCATCCTTACCAACTCCAAAAACTGCTCTCGGATACAAGTGGGCTTAGACATGTCTGGGGCGTAGACCCCTAAAACAAACAACTTCTTTAAGCCCACTTTCATTCGTATCCATAGCAGTCTCGGGCTTACACATTCATTCTCTTTTACACAATGACCCATTCTTTCTGAAAGGATGATACCGACTCCCTGGCATGCTCGCTCGGTCTCGTCTACACCAGACCAGTACGCGGTATACATTCCATGTGTAGTGGCATCCTTTCCCTTCCGCTTCGTCTCATTCACACATAGCACGTTTATTCCTCTATCATACATCATATCACATACTTCATACATCTTATCATTCATTCCTCCACATACATTCAATGTAGTCAGACGGGCTTCCGCAATCCACTTTTCGCCCCTCCGGGAGACAGAACGTGACGGGTGGCGAACCTCGTCGCCGGTTTTCCTCCCGGAGATTCTTCGCACCCCTGCCCCATTAAAGGGGCGCCGGGAACTCGGGGCCATTTCGTATTTTTTACGCCGCTACCACACGGCGAGGAGCCGAGTCAGTTCTTTCGGCTTTGTCGCTCGTTTAGCACCACCCGAGGGACACGTGTAGGGTGGGCCTAGGATTAGGTGGTCGAAGCCTACGGACGCGAGCGACTCATCCGCCATATTAAATATATTATGTGTTGTGATATTTTGATTGAGTTTGTTAAGGAAAAATACAAAACAATAAACTTCTTTCGCTTTAGCCAAGTAGTAAGATGTAGAACAAATAGTTGTTGCAAATACAGTTAAGGAATAAAAAAGAATCTGTAAAATCCTTTATCCAATTAAATAATGTTATTTCACATAATCTCCTTAGGAAATTTTTCTCTTGCCCTTTCAACATAAACCTAATTCTCCAAAAGCGCGTGGTTTTATAGTATATCATTTTAATAGGAAACCACTTTTGTTGTTACGAAAAGTGCACATCATTACATCCGTTCGCTCACGAGTTGATTGATGCGTGCTAGACCACAGCTGTCGTTTATTTTGGACTCACGCAACGTGATTACTTGCAGTTCGCGAGCATCAGAGCTGTACTTCTGGGTAATTTGTTACGATGTGACGCGAACGATTCTGTGATGTTAACGTTTTCTATAATTTGACTTAATTCTTACTTCAAAACAAAAAACTAAAAGTGCGTTATTTATATTACGAAACAACGGTGTTTATTTTAAGAAATTTTGTGTCATTTATTAGTATTACGTGTATATAAAAAAAAAAACAATAACATACAGTCGAATTGAGTACCGTCTCCTTTTTGGAAGTCAGCAGATAACATAAATACAGCCTATATATATACTGCTAGGGACAGATCTCTCATTTCTGAAAGAGTTATGGAGCGATTAGCCCTCCGTACTGATCAATAAATCAGCACTTACTCGTAATGTTGCAATAGGTAAGCAATTTCCAACCACTGTTTTCGTACTGTTAAATTTAAAGCGAGCGCTTAGCCCCTGAACTACCATGGCTTACCCAATCACAACTATTCTATAGACTTTAACATCATTATACTTATGACTTATCGTAATAAACTAATAAACATTGAACGGCCTTACTGATAAAAATCAACGTCAATTTAAGTAATACTAGAAGTTGCTCTCTTTTACTTTACTTAATCATAATAGAAAGTGAGCGTTATAGAGATAATTAATACTTAATTTAAGTAAATGATAGTCGATAAACTATAAATAAGTAAGACTTAGACTGTTACGAGTTCTAAAAATCAATAATGAATTTAATCATTGCGTTATAAAGTCTTCAAACAAGCCTTAAAATAGACACACAAAACACAGATTATGTCTAAACTTTCTGTGAAGACCTATATTTTAATCACGCTAATAACTAAAATTAGGGCTCATCCTGATGCAGATATCTATGAAAATAAAATAACTTTTCTTTGTTTATTAAAAAACAACTACTAAGATAGAAGTAAATCTATTATAATAATAAACTTACGTTTTATTTGCGGATAGAAATCATATTATTCTTCTTCTTCTTCTAGTGCCTTTCCGACTAGCGAAGGTTGGCAGTCAGCTTAGAGAACTCCGCTCTATTCTTCGCGAGGCGAAACAGTTCGACGGCACTCGCGATTCCTGTCCACTCTCGAATGTTACATAGCAATGACTTTTTTCTGCGACCGACGCCTCCTTTTCCGGCAACTCTTTCCATCACAATGAGTTTTAGGAGTCCGTACCTCTCGTGCCTGAGCACGTGCCCTAATTATACGACTAATAATCATATTATGGTAAATAAAATAGTCCTTATCTGTACATATTAAACTTTAGTCTCTGTAATGTATGTACCTAATACTTCAGGTTTTTATTTTTAATGTCTGCTAAATTTGGAAATATATTCGCTTAATTCTCTGTTGCCCTGTTGGCCATTTGTTTCCCTGTGAGCATCGCTAATATAATTAATTCCTTATATATTTCGAAATATATTCAATGATAAATATAACAATTAATATTAATTTTTCCTAGCTGACTCACGGGCTACGTTCGCGTGAAATTTAGGTAAAACCAAATTATTTAATATCTATTTCAAAATATAACGTCAAAAGTTACAGCAACAAAATTACATGTTTAAGCGTGGGAGAACCATGCTACAGCTATATCATGGTTGAAGTGCGCATGGGTCATCTCGACCGGGGAAGGATTTCTTTTTATAGGAGAGGGGGCAAACGAGCATGCGGCTCACCTGATGGTAAGTGAGTACCGCCGCCCATGAACAACCGCAACACCAGGGGAATTGCAGATGCGTTGCCGGCCTTTTAAAAAGGAGTAGACTCTTTTCTTGAAGGTCCCTAAGTCGTATCGGTCCGGAAAAATCGCTGACGGTAATCGATTCCACAAGGAAGTCATGCGAGGAAGAAAACATCTTCTAAATCGCACAGTGGTGGACCGCCAATCATCCAGATGGTGTGGATGGTATCGGGAGTTCTGCCGCGATGTGCGTTCGTGAAATTTGGCGGCTGGGATTATTCTGAACAATACCTCAGAGCACTCCCGGTGGTAAATGCGAAAGAAAATGCAAAGAGATGCAACATCTCTTCGCAGCGCCAATGAGTCGAGCCGATCGGAAAGGACTCGTTCGTCGACGATTCGAGCTGCTCTGCGCTGGATGCGGTCAAGTGGAAGGAGCTGGCACTGGGGAGCCCCTGCCCAGAGATGGGAACAGTATTCCATGTGAGGCCGAACCTGCGCCTTGTAAAGTTGCAGGCGTTGTGCCGGCATGAAATACTGTCCCGCTCTACTGAGCACGCCAAGCTTTTTAGAGGCCATTTGGCCTTCTATTCCAAGTGACCACGAAACTGCACGTCACTCGATATGTCGACGCCGAGGATTCCGATACTGGCTGAGGCAACAAGGGGAGTACCTTGAAACTGAGGAGATATCACGCTCTCACAGAATACCATACCATGTAATATGACCACACAGTGTATACCTACTGTGAACCAACGTAAAATAACAGCTTAATGGTATAGTGTTTCGTATGGTGAGTGTGAAGAGCTGGGGAGCTTTTTTACTGGTAACGATGCACATAGTACTCAGAGCTAACAATACATTAACGTTTTGATTCTTAATCGAGGATATATGTAGGTGTCCATTAACCAAAGTCTATGTGGACTGTGTCCTCATTTGATACCCTTATTCTATAAAAAAGACGCTACAAGTTTGTACTAAACAACTATTTCATATGTGTATAATTTATTAAAACAAAAGTTACATTTCAATACAATATGTTCATTTATTTTAAACCGTTCGGTCAGTGCCCGCCAATAAATCATACAATCAGCTCATTTTTCGCCTACTCTATTTTTCTAAATAGAATGCTATTCATACTGAGAACTAATTTGTAATATAAAACATAGCCTATTTTACTTTTTATTTTATTGTTTTTTTTTTTAATTTTATTGTGGACAAGTGGCACTATACCTTGTTGCGTTGTATAAGTTCATTTTATGATAATATCGGCAGAGGTGGAATGCAGCGCAATAGCCATAGACCATTACGAGGATTCTGACAAACGCCCCTGAGGTTTTTCGCACTTCCCTATTAAAAGCTAATGTTATGGATGTGTCTAATGATGAAGTTGTTATTGTTTACCAGAATAAATCGATAACCAATCTTAAGATGTTAATATATACAGTCTCCGTCTCTAGCTTAAAATTTTTAACGTAGCAGCCCGTATACACGAAACATGCCATATTGTTACAAGGTGCAAAATAAAAGGAATTATTTTACAGACAAGAAAATATCATTAGTAAACGTGTAAGTGGTATTAATATTTTGCATGTGATTTTGTACTTTCCTTTTAGCATATTTTTAAAACTCCTACTTGCATGAATGCATCTAAAGAATATTACTGAAGTGGTTTATTTCATGAAAGTGTAGAGATATCATATACTAATTCAAATCGTGTTGTGCTTTAGAAGTTTCACAAGGATGCAACTGGTCTAGCTTTAGATTAACAGGTGGTGGTGGCCTTGTAAAATAATCCATTTCCCCGGTTTATCAGATGTACGGGTGTCGTGAGTGTCACTAGAGGCAAATTTAAAACATCCCAGAAGATCTTATGGCTTCTCATAGATTGCGGTATCCGTTTCGTTTACTACAGGCAGTAAAATACCCAGATTAGTGACAGGCGGAAGCGTCAAAGGTGCAAGTCTGGTACTGAGATCGTAAAGCCGCCAGCCAAGCGTGAATATTATTTTAAAGTAATCTTTATTCACTTTTTTTTGTAGATTTTTTTTTGTGTAGAAGACAGTAAAATGTTGAACCAAGTTATAATGATGTAATTAAATTCATTGAATTGATCTCAAAACACTACTCAAGGTCTGCGCAAAAGGAAAATACAATAGACGCTAATCCAAAGGTACGAAACACGTACTACACGAAATCAGCAACACATTGCGAGGGTAAAATCGATGATGTTTTTCGGTTCTGTGGTAATATGACGGTTAAAATTTATTTTTGTCGTAGCCAAATTTATTTGCAAGCAACCCGTCGAGATGCTCCACTCAGACTGGGCACCATTTTATTAAAAGTTGATGCATCGATTTTTCGACGTTTACATACCATCAGATAATTGTAAGTGTGAGATGTTCTAAACTATTAAATCTAAAATGGATTATTCTATTAACTCGGTTTTTTTTCCAATGTTGGAACAAGAAGACATCTTCTAACGCATGACAACCCACTTTAATTCAAATTAAATTATACGAATCATTTATAAGTATATAAGATGTTTTTTTTTTATAAAATTCAAACTTAATGATAAAATACTAAAACAAAAAAACTTAAATTATTATATAGTTTCATTCCTCGCGGTATAATACCTTCGCTTAATCACTAAATGGCTGTATTTACCTTTGAGTCTGAAAAGAGTCAACCCTCTTAACCAGTCACGACAAGTCACGGATTACAGTTCCTTTAGGAATTTCACCATACGTATAACCCATGAATCGATTACTCTACAGCAAATTAATTAATTGTAAGCAAATTTCAAAATAAAATATGATTATTTAAGAAAGATTTTATCGGGTAGGAAAATGTACGAATAAAATTTTTGTTGTACATTAATTTTTTTTAAATTTTGGACAATGTAATGTGTTAATCTCCAATCAATTAACTTAATTATTTTTATTTTATTAAAATTTATGTATTGTTAATTTTATTTTCAACCGAATATTGAATGAAATTTACTGTACCTAAAGAAGTGATTGAAATATTGAGCGAATTCTATTGTTAAATTACATTGTCTAAAAAAATAAAACATTGCAGGAATAAACTTCAATCCAAAAAAAAAAATAAGACGACGGTAAGAATGAAGACCTTCTTAACTAGCATGCGAGGGTGTTGAGATGTTATCTTTTGATTACAGCCTTGTAATAATAGGGAGCTGTTATTTATGGAGCCCAAGGTAAATCGCATATAAGGCGCTTTTGATAATATTTTATGGTCCCAAACTAGATGTCTCAAACTAGATTAAGAAAATTATGTTATTTTAGTTAGTGGATGTAGCAATAAAGTGTTGTTTATAAAGAATAAAAAAAAACTGGCCAAGTGCGTGTCGGGGTTCCGTAGTTGCTCGTCAAAGTACGTGAAATTAGAAGGGGCCTTCTTGAAAATATGAGCATATTAAGTGAGTACATGGGACGACACATCTTCTCGTCTTGCATACCGCATATCTTCAATACAAGATTGTTAAACTAGTGCGTGTTGCCAGTGATGGCTTATGGATCTGATACGTGGTCCTTCAATGCTGGCCATATGAGAAAGTTCAAGGTCGCTCAACGAGTTGTGGTGAGGACTACGTTCGGGGTTTCTTTGCGTGATAGACTTAAAAATAGGAGGATATCAGAGTAACTGACATAGCCCAATGAATTGGTGAGCTAAAGCGGCAATTTGCCGGTCAGACACTTGAAGAACCAACAACCGATGGGGAAGAAAGGTTCTCGAGTGGCAACCTCATACCGGTAGACGGAGTGTAGGGCGTATATGTAATATGCTCAATATAGAGTTCATGGGAGATTACGATACATCTTCTCGTCAGGCATACCTCAAACCTTCAAAACAAGATTTTAAAACTAGTGAGTATTGCTATATTCTGTATCTGAGATGTGGTCCCTCACTGCTGGCCGTATGAGGAAGTTCAAGGTCACTCACTGAGCTATGGAGAGGATTATGCTCGGGGTTTCTCTGCGTGATAAACTTAAAATGAGGATATCCGCAATAGCACCAGTGTTACTGACACAGCCCAACGGATTAGTAAGCTCAAGTGGCAAATGCTCAAGCCGACAACCCAAGGGGAAGAAAGGTTCTTGAGTGGCAGCCTCGTACTGTTAAATGAAGTGTACGGCATTCCCCTACTAGATGGAGAGATGACCTGGTAAGACATGCAGGAAGTCGATGGATGCAATTGGCTCATGACCGTGCTTATTGCCATTTCTTGGGGAAGCCTATCTTCAACAGTGGACTTGTGAAGGACTGTAATAAAGATGATGATGATGATAATGATGACGATAAAGTCAGTTCACGGTTTCACCGCTTTTATGCGTAAAATTGACTTAAATAGAATGATGGTAACTGAAGGACTTATTTTCCAAGCAGACATAGGGAGTGGTATTAAAAAAAGAAAAAAAAAAACGTTGCAATTTTTAAAATACTACAATCTACATCCAATCATTCACATGCCAAGTCCATACAAAAATAGTCACACACACTATCCATCTTTTCATTTCCCGCAGTGAAAGTGACCGTAACGAACCTTCCCGTAAACCACCACTGCCCTAATAAACTATCCTGAGTGTCGCCAGCGTAATCCAAGAGTACAACGGATGAATGGTGGCATCTTGGCAATCGATACTCTTTGTCTACCTTACAAAGCAATACGTAAAGGTATAGTAATAATGCATAAGTAGTTTTTTTTTAAATATATTTCTCACAGGTTACAATAACATTACAAAGTTATAATGAAGCTAGTTTTAGATCATTTTATATGGAATTTCAACAAAATTTTTACTAAATGTATTTTATAAGTTGGTCGACTGTAACTAGTTAACTTGTCAAGTTTGCTTAGCTATGATAGTTTTATTTTTAACATCATTATATATTCTACTACAATCGTGTTTACAAAATACAGGGGTTTCGTTGATAGAGAATGGACACATGACTCTAATAAAAAATACCACTTTAAAGCTATATATTTCGCAAACACACCCCTGAATTAAGAAAAATGTTGTTCCACACCCCCAACATTTTTAAAAGACCATCCAACGACACCCCACACAATCGAATACACGGTTAAAAAAATCGTTCTCCATTTATGTATGGGAGGTACCCGAAAGAAAAATGTTTTTCAAGATTTTATATTATAGTTGTAAAGGCATGATTAATATCTACTACGCGAAATTACAAATTTGTGGCTCCCAGGGTCTCTGACTAAAACCGCGGACGGACTGAACCTTATAGTTTCACCATGTCAGACCGACACGACATGGCGAAACTATAAGGGTTCCTTGTTGTTTCACTACGGAATCTTAAAAGTGTACACGCAATTCACCTAATTAGTAAATTACATTGAACTTTGTAGAAAAATCTTAATTTAGTTTTTGCTTATATTTGTTATTGAATTGTGTTGCTTGGTCGCTTTGCTACCAATAAATGCTAGTTCAAAATTTCTAGTTCTTGTCTTATATATGCTAAGGTTCCGTTCAGTAGCAGTGTAAGAATGCATACTACCCCATATCATTCCGAGGATGTCCTAAGAGGCGACGGAGGGATAATGAAATAAAATATAGGCAGCAGCGTCTTCCTGACAACAAATCAAAATAATAAAAAACAGCGGTTGCAAACTCGCTTACAAAGCGTATTAACTATCTATCTTTTAATCTATCTAAACTATGTCAAAATCTCCCCATGAGTCAATCTACGAGGGAGGCCATGTTCAGTGGTAGAATTTTATAGGTTGTAATGGATGGATTGATGGATGCTAAGGTTCGTTATCGTGATACTTTTGTTCAACATTAATTATTATTTCATAAAGTGATACTGCCCTCATTCTTTTCCCAAGGTACAGTCCTTTTTTTATAAAACCAAAGTGACGAGCGAACTGACAGTCCATCTAATGGTAAGTGGCTACTGCAGTCTATGGCTAACTGCAGCAAACTCCAAACAAAGAAGGCTATATAGATGCGTCGTATCTGTGAGGACTAAGATAGGATTTTTCACAGCCTGTAATTATGCTGGCTTCCTATACACCTATACACACCCTGCAGACCGGAGAACGGCAATGCCAGTACTGCTATTCGGCGGCAGAAATATGCAAGAAGTTAGTACCTACCTAGTCGCTCTGCCAGAAAATGAGTTCTCCTACCTAGTAAAATATATAATGCGGTATTTATAAATTATGACATTTAAACGTGATAGAGCCATGCTGCAGCTATATTAGTAGTATAGTAGTAGCACGAATGGGTCAGCTCGACCGGGGAAGGACCACGCTCTCACAGAATACCAGCGTCAAATAGCAGCATAATAGTGTTATGTTTCGTATGGTGAGTGTAGAGAACCGGAGACCCTTTTTTGAAAAAGAGGCATTCAAACTTAGCCCTTACGGGTGACAAAGCATCTGCGTTTTGATTCGCACACGAGGATAAATGTAGATGTCTATGGGTTACAGCAACAACTTACATCAGGTGGACTGTGAGCTCGTTTGTCACCCTATTCTTATAAAAAAAATGTATATACCAGTTTTTTACCCGCAGAGTCACTCGCGTGAGATTGAATTTATGAACGTCATTTAATGCTGTTCCGTGCCAAATTTTGCGTAATTCGATCACTTTTAGATTCACCTCGGTGTCTGTGTCTCTATCTCGGTCAAAAATTTTTTTTGAGTTCTAAAAGACTATTAGAGTATTGGTATTTGGCAATGATATAATATGCTACAGGAAAGCGTGAATATATACGTCTAGAAACGCCTACTATTTTTATATCAGTCGTGTGTTCCGATGTATCCATAAGAAAGGTAAATTGTCTTGGAATCAAAGTTTATTATTATTATTTACTTTACACTCTTTACATTCATTCATAATTAAAGTTATGAATGAATGGTTCCTAACTCATATGAGCTATGAAACCAGGACTGTCACAAATTATCTTAATATGTCTGAAAATATGAAACCTATCTTAAATTACAAACTGATATAAAAGTCTCATTAAAGAAAAAAATAAAGTAACAGCTAATATTCGTCTCACAACTGTGCACAGGTCTCCTCATTACCTATAGTGTTTTGTGGGTGCAAAAATAGAGAATGCTTATTTAGTACGCTTTATTGTTTCAATGCATATTAACGGTTTTCTTATCTCCACGAATATTTTAATTACTCACACATCTAGGTTTCCCCACGCAGTTGTTCTTCACCACTTTAACGGACACGTGTTAAGTCAGCACGTAAAATGCACATAAATTCTTTAACAGATTCATCCTAGAGGGAATCGTACTCGTTTTGCTCCCGTGCCATGATGAAATCTCACGGCGAGCTACACGGGCCTCGTATTTGTTTAAATACAATTCATAAAAACTGAAACTAAGCTTTCGGATGATTGTTGACCACATCTACCTAGTAATTACACATCCAACGATGCCACGAACGAATTTTTAATCATTTAATTCGTATATTTAGGAGCATTCTAATTTAGAAGTAAGTAGATGGCGCTATTATTAAATGAAATAATGAAAACCAAAACTATATATCTAGTAATATCAGCGATAGAAGAGAACATTTATTTATTATATCAATATATCAATAAGGCATAAAGTGATGTCAGTTCCGTTAAAAGTTCTGTTTCTGTTAAAAAATATGCTATCAACGCCGCTAGTGTTGAAAAACGATTTAATAATATCGTCATATTATAACCATATCATGAAATAGCAACGTTGTGTTTATTTATCAATATTTTCAAACGATTTTATTCTCTGCTTTGGTCAAGCTAACACTGTTTGTTGACATGGTCAACAAACAGTGTTAAATATCATGAAATGAGAACACTATGTTACTAAATGATAGAATACTATAAGATATATGATCAATTATACGATCTGGCTACGACATATATAAAAATCTCTTTAATAAAACTATAATGATAATGAAAATTTTGCAATCTTGCAGATAGACCAGTTTTAATCAATTTACATATCGATTAGTAATTGAAATAAGAAACCTTATCAATTTTCATATTTTTGATAGACGTCACTATTATCTATTGAAATTATTACACTTTTCAAATAAAATAACAAAAATACTAAAAAGTAAACGTGAGAATTTTCAAATAATTTTAAAAATCTAATTATTTAAACACATAAATGTAAGTGATTTATATTATTTAATTTATTTGTAACTGACGGCAAAATATACTAATTTTTCCATTTGATGATAGATGGCGCTGTTTTGATAACTAAATCTGTGTAGTTTCAAATTATTTTACCAAGTTTATAACTTAATTTTAAATTTTATTTATAAATATGGTATTTATTTGAAAAATACACGCATCATCCCGCCCATAATAACTAAGATATAATAGAAAGTTAACATCTAAAGGAAGGAAAATACTTGACCTTCCTTTTTTGAAGTTCCGTAATCGGATAAAAATTAGCTTTTAAGTTGCCCCAGGCTACTAACTATCGACATACAAAATTTTGTGTAAATCTGTCTAGTAGTTTTTGCGTGAATCCGGAATACACAGACAAACAGACAGAAAAATTCTAAAAAACACTAATTTGGTTTCAGAATGCTTTACTTAGTCCCCTGGACTTGTTTTTTCAAGAATATATTAGAATTACAGACACGAATTTTCTATAGATTTATTATATGTATAGATTAACTATTTTGTTGTCATCTTTTATAGTTTTCTTTCATTATTAATAGCAACTTCTCTGCAGGCTTAAATTAGTAATGTTTAATAACTCTCTTTAATACTTTAAAAATATATTGAAATATAATTGTTATTAAATATGATTTTTTTTTGCAATAAACATTATTTATTTGTTTATGTATGACCACAACATGTAAAATTAATATTTTTATATACATTAAAACACATGTTGTTAAAACTATGACTCCACTTCTCTTACATTTAAATTTAGGAAATAAATTAAAAATAGTTTGGAAATTTGACACTTATGCTTGCAGAAGTTGAAATAAGGTTTTAACTCGTGCGATGAAATTCGATTTATAATTCATGACATCACGGCTTGAAACTCAAGTGAACTCATTCTAATCAGCGCTGGGGGAGTCACAAAGAGCGTGAAATTAGTAATTAAAACTCACGTGTCATGAAACCTTACAGGATTTAAAATACGAACACATTACACGAAATACAGTGAGCTTTCAAGAAAATTAGACTTAAGTTTTGCAGAAATTAAAATCAACGTTTCAAAACAAATCAGAAATTATGTTCATTTTTATTCGTAACTTGTTTTTTATAGGATAAGGGAGCAAACGAGCACACAGTTCACCTGATGGTAAGTGGATGTTGTTTTTTTATAGGATAAGGTGACAAACGAGCACACAGTCCACCTGATGGTAAGTGGTTGCTGTGGCCCAAAGACATCTACATCTATCCTCGTTTGGGAAAAAATGCAGATGCGTTATCACCCGTGAGGACTAAGATGGAATGCCTCTTATACAGTAAAAAGGGTCTCCGGTTCTCTACACTCACCATACGAAACACAGCAGTGTTAAGCCGCTACTTTACGCTGGTATTCTGTGAAAGCGTGGTGCCTCCCCGGTCGAGCCGACCTATTCGTGCTACAACCTAAAATAGCTGCAGCATGGCCCTACCACGTAAAAAAACTATTTGAAAAATTGTAACACAAAAAATATAACATTAAAAATAGTTTTTGAAATAATTATTATTGTATTTTAAGGTTGAGCAATTTTGATTAATGTTATCTATATACTAGTATTTTCTTTATGACCCTGATGGTTTTATTACATGTACAACAACCGTTGGGGCAGATTTTTTATAGCTGGGAAATAACAATGGAGTTTTTTCTCTGTGATCTCTCCGAAATTTTTCCGATTCTGTCACTAGATGGAATGGCTTGTCATGACTTGGACGATTCAACATGCAGTCAAGGTCAATGGATGTAGTTTCATATCTACATTTTGCAATGAAAGCTATGGTTAAAAGTGAAATTTTTGCAGGCTGTAATAATAATGACGATAACGAGAGAGATTTAATAAAAATAATTTTCGTATATTTTATAAGAATTTTTATGGTGTTTTCCTAAACATGTTTTTTTCAACTTATGTCAATATAAATTCTTAAACATTATTAGTGAAACAATTTTATGTATAATGTTTTGTGATATTTACAGTTTTAATTTTTTCTTAAACTATAATGTAATTAACCAAAGTAAGCTTCACAGTTTTAATACAAACATCTATTTAACTAACGCCCCGTAAATATAATGTTTAAAACATCTATAGCAATAGCTCCTTTAAATAGCAGTACGAGAAATACTCGTACATAATGAATCCCACGCTACATTCATTACACTTAAAAACGATTAATAGGTAGGGTAAATGATTAATGTTTTAAAAACCAAGCTGCTAACATAAGTTTCTATGGCTGAAATAATTGCTGGTTATGAGATACTTGCCAACCAATAATGAAAGAACGCTTAGGCCGCATCGTTATTTAGAGCAATGTGTTTCATTGCCGTAACGATGACATATTGTGCCACTGTCAGTGTTCGTAATAAATTAATTCAGTCTCCGAGGGCCATAATATTGCCGTTACAAAGAGTCACCGACAAAAATTGAGTGTAGAGTTTTATCGTTTCCGGGCTAAAAGTTATGACTTTTGAACAATTCGGGGTTTCCGTTTTCCTCTATTGCAGTTTGATATTTGAACTTTTTTTTCATCCTAATATTGTAATAGAATTTGCAAAACTTATTTTCATATATTTAAAGCAACGCTTCATGAACGAAAGATATTTAAATACTGGCTTATATTTATATAAACAATAGTACTGAATTTAAAAAATTATTTCTTATATGAGGACAAGGGTGACAAAACGGGGATACAGCCGACCTGATAGCAATAATAATAATGTTTATATCAGATATACGTATCCTTACAATTATTTGTAATTTATATCAACTAAGTTAGTAAAAAAAAATTATAATAATAACATAAGGATAAATAAATTATATCAATAGGACGAGAACAATCAGTTAGGAAACTTTAATGTCCCACCCACATGCATTAGAATCCAATGCCTCTTAATGGGACAGTCAAGCCAAACTTGAAATATCCTCAAGACACCATTTGAGTTCTTCCGTAGTCCACATAACACGAACTCAGTTCGCTTCCTGATGATGCCATAAAAATCATTAACACCTTCTTCAGTAAGCATACTTGAAACACTACAGACTCTAAGAAGGCCCATTAGCATCCTAAAGGCATTATTATATTGCATTCGAAGCGCATTGTGGGTCCTCTGCGTCACACGTTGGATTATATTCTATCATATTTGTTATTTATTAAGTGGTTGTGCTGCAGTTATATTAGTAGAATAGTTGTAGCACGAATGGGTCGGCTCGACCGGGGAAGGAACACGCTCTTGCAGAATACCAGCTTAAAATATCCTAATGCTGCTGCGTTTCGTATGACGAGTGAAGACATCCGGAGACCCTTTTTACTGGAAACAAGGCATTCCCTCTTAGTCCTCACGGGTGACAACAAGGATCGGCATTTAAATTTGTAATCGAGGATAGACGTAGATGTCAATGGCCACAGTAACCATGTAGACTTGTTTAGTTTAACATGGACTCTTCTATAACACTAATAAAAAATAGTTAGTAGTGTGGCCAGTAAATCACCTTGGTGTGTAGAGTTCCATTAAGTTGAGTTTGTCAGTTTAAATACTTGGGACACACTGTTAACGAATCATTAAAATAATTATCTGACAGACAACAATGATATATATATATATATATATATATATATATATATATATATATAACAATTTACACTTGTAGCCTGTAGTGTAACTATAGTGCGACCTGTATAGATAACATTTTTACAGATGTTAAGCCCTTGCATAAATCAATTATTCAAAATTTAAGTTCAGATCACTGTGGACAGTTAGTATCACTACCTTATATACAAAAAACAGAAAAATAAGAAAGTTGTGTTTGTTCCAATAAATGAACATCGCTTGGAGAGGTTTAGAAGTAATATAATAAAAAGACTTCCATCACTTTCGTTTAAAAATAGTGCTAATTATTTGTATGCTACATTATTTGAAATTATAAGTTGTGAATTTAGTAGAATATTTACTTCTAAAACTTTCTCTTTGAACAGTCGCAAATCATTTAATGAATGGGCGACAGTAGGAATTTATAAAAGTAGGCGAAGGTTATACGAGCTTTATGATGATATAATAGTAGTGATCATATAATAGTAGTGCTATATTTATAGAATATGTAAAAACATATTCTAAAATATTTAAAAAAGTGTGCTCCACTGCTAAGGCTTTACATTTAAGCAACAAAATTAAAACTGCATCTGACAAAATAAAAATGACCTGGAGAATAATAAATAGTGAAACGGGCTAGGTCTAATCGCGCAACTCGGATTTTCAATTGAATATTAACAATAATTTAACGCGATCTGATCAAGAAGTTGCTATGGCTTTTGAGAAACATTTTACTGATGTTCCTTTTTTGACAACAAAATCATTAAATTCTTCACCTACTGTCGCCGAATCATTGCTCAAACAAAATGCAAAGGCTTGTTCAAATACTTTTAAATTCAATAGAATACTGCCAAAAGATATCGTTAAATATTTTAAAACTATTGATGTTAAGAAAACGGCAGATTTATGGGGGATTTCCGTTAAAAATATTTTATCTATAATAGATATATTAGCACATTATCTAGCCACTATATTTAATATAAGCGTCGAATCTGGTGTGTTTCCTGATTTAATGAAACATAGTAAAGTCATACCTATATTTAAATCTGGTAGTACATTAGACCCCGCCAATTTTAGACCAATTTCTGTACTACCAACATTAAGTTAAATTTTTGAAGAAATTATTTTAGATCAGATGTTAAGTTACTTTAATATTAATAAATTGCTACATAAAAATCAATTCGGTTTTACAAGGGGTCGCTCGACAACTGACGCTGGAGTTAAACTTATTAAACATATTTTTTGTGCATGGGAGAATTCAGAGGATGCTTTGGGTATATTTTGTGACCTTTCCAAGGCCTTCGACTGTGTTCACCATGAGACATTAATCAGGAAGGTACAGTACTATGGTGTCAAGAACACAGCGCTTAAACTTATTATTTCATATTTAAGTAATAGAAAACAGAAGGTTATTATCAATGGTAAAAGTTCTTCCGGTTCACCTGTACTAATGGGTGTTCCTCAGGGCTCGATTCTCGGCCCATTCCTGTTTCTGGTGTATATTAATGACTTACCTCACCTTGTAGGGGATAGTCATGATATAGTATTATTTGCTGATGATACTTCCTTGACTTTTAAACTTAAGCGTCAATCATTTAAATGTGACGAAGTGAATAATGCTATATCAAAATTAGCGCATTAGTTTAACGTTAATAATCTGCATTTGAACGGAAATAAAACTAATTGTGTTAAATTTACAACAACGAATGTTAAAAATCTGAATAGCAATGTGTTTTTAAATGGGGAGCAATTGAGCCCTGTTGTATCCACTGTTTTTCTTGGCATCACTCTTGACGAAAAGCTGAAGTGGGCCCCCATATATCCAAATTAGCAAGCAGACTAAGTTGAGCAGCCTATGCTGTAAAAAAGATTAGAGGTCTCACTAGTCGAGTCGAGACAGCTAGATTAGTTTATTTCAGTTATTTCCATAGCATAATGTCTTATGGGATTTTGCTATAGGGAAATGCGGCTGATTCAGAAACTATTTTTGTTTTACAGAAGAGGGCCATTAGAGCTATTTACAATCTAAAACCGAGAGAGTCTCTTAGAGATAAATTTAAAAAAATGAATATATTAACTTTGGCCTCTCAGTATATTTACGAAAATATAATGTATGTTCAGAAAAAAAAGATTGTTTTAGTAAAAAAAGTGATATACATTCTGTAAACACTAGGAACAAACACAAGCTAGTGATGCCAGTTTCTCGACTCCACAGAGTCAGTAATTCATTCTTGGGGCAATGTATACCCAAGGTCCCGGAAAGTGTACAGGTTCTCTCTATTACCAAGTTTAAATGTTTTATTAAGCTGAAACTGTATAAAAAGGGTTATTATAGTATAAATAAATACGTGGTTGATAATAACCCCTGGGAATGATGTGATCGCTTCCAAGCAGTTTCTAAAATAAATTTTGTAAATAGTTCGTAATTATTTATATTGTAAAATTTATTTTTAAAAAAAAGTCCCGCTGGGTTTCTTGCTGGTTCTTCCCAGGACAGAGGGTTTTTTTTCGAACCAGTGGTAAAGTAAAAAATGACTTTCAATAAGAATTACACATGTAATGTATATTGAATAAAAAATATTCTATTCTATTCTATTCTATTCTATAGATGTATATGTATAGGATAAAATATAAACCAACGTGTGTCAATATAAAATATAAATTGTAATATTAAAAGTTAATTATTATGAAATAATTTTCAGCAAATTAACAAATATTCACAAGACGTCAAAAAAGAAAACAATATGTATTTTATTTTTGTGTCAAAGGTCTGATACTGTGTACATTAATCTCCCACCAAGCGTGACGATTAACATGTAATACCTCCCTACAACGGCGGAGGAGACTTTATTGTAAGAAAGAAGAGGGATAATTGATCTTTTTATATATGTGGGGTAACAAGCGAACACATAGTCCACCTGATGATAAGTGGAAGCTGTGGTAGAAATGAAGATAAGCAGTCATCCCGGATTATTGAGATAATACTTCGTACCAGTAAAAATGTATCATAGCTAAATAAGGTTTTTTAAATAATCTTTGGTAAATAGTACATCATAGTAGATATATAATATAATATTGATTCACATTAGTAGAAAAGTGTGCATAAAAAATATAATAGATAGATGTAATAATATAGTAGATATATAATATAATATTGATTCACATTAGTAGAAAAGTGTGCATAAAAAATATAATAGATTACATAATACGTACAGATTTAACTACAAAACTGGTCACATCTACAAACATGTGGCCCAAAATTACGAGGATCAAAATCTGTAGTACACCCAATGAATGAGATGTACCATCAAGAGGTATCGGCAGACCGGTCAATATAAGCGACTCGGACGGGGCTGTAAACGGAAAACTGTAACCAGAGATGACCAGTTCATCGTTATCAGCGTGGTTAGAAACCGAATCTTAACTTCTTCGGAAGTAAGAACGAAGCTCAAACTTCTTGAGGGGTTACAATAAGCACAAAAACTGTGAGAAAAAGACTGGAATTGACCGAAATAAATTAACACTTAACTGACAGAGGCCCTTTCTTGCTACATGCCATCGAGTAACTCGAGTTAATTTTGCTCGTAATAACGAAACTTGGAATTATGAAGCTTGGTATCAAGTTCTATTCATAGATGAGTTCATATTTTTCTGAAGCCAGATGATGGAAGGATCGTGTAGAGTCGCCCGAGAGAGAAGTATGTTTTTATCATTTTATCGTTAAATTTTTTTGACCTTTACAATTTTATAATAAGCAAAATTTGAATTAATGAACTTAATTGTCACAAATATCCTAGATTTTAACCCATAGTGACGTGTAATCTCATCATTATAGTATAGTAACTTTTTAACCCAAATACTGAATTAAAAATTTGATTCAGAGCTCGTACTACTCCATCTCGTGTTTAATCTAATGTATAAAAATAAATATTTGTTTGTTCTTCTATTTTCTACGATGCCATATCGTTCCTCATATTGTGGTTAAACTTTGTCAACTTATTGTTTGCACTTGCGCAAATGTTATAGGCATAGTACAATTAATTTACTGTAGGTGGCGCCCATATCGTACCGACATATTTATTTGAAAGTTATATATCATTCAACTTCAATGAATGTACTATCATTCTCAATTGAATAATATAGCTTAGAAATAACAAAGTACAACATTTTTATGTGTTAACTTCATTTTTTGCTTATATTATCACTAAATATCTTTTTTTTAATAGATTAAGCGCGACAAATGAACTCACGGTCCACTTGACAGTAAGTGATGCGTGGTCCATAGAAAAATTTACATCTATTCTCGATTTAGAATCAAAACGCAGATGCTTCGTCACCCCCTAAAGACTAAGATGGAATGCCCCATTTTTAGTGAAAACGGTCTCTGGTTCTCTACACCCACCACACGAAGCACATCAGTAAGAAGCTGTTATTTCACGTTGGTATTCTGTAAGAGTGAAGTCCTACCCCAGCCGAGCTAACAAAAAACAAATAGCTGGTGGTAGTCGATTCAACAAGGATGGAAAACTTCTTGCTGCTTACCGCAATAGGTTCCAATCGTGAATCTTTCATCATATGATACAAGAATTCACTAGCATTTTTAGATATTCACGATAACAACTTAATAGTAATTTTAACTACACTAGCACAAGTATTTCACAAGTTAACAAGTTAAATCTTTTAGAATGCTACCATTAAGAGGATATCCGGGCAGCGTTTAGTCTATACAAACGTAATCCTGTTTTATCCCTGGATAGTGACACTAGAGTAATTGATTTTCATAGAATGTATATCTATAACTGCCATTTTGGTTTTTTTTTCGAAAAATTAGTTATTTATAAAACTAGCAGTAAAAGATTAAAAAAATCTGACCAGTTATATCGCTGTTATTAGCCATGCTGTAAACAAAAAAAAAACAAGAGGAAAAACGTACAAGTAACCATAATCATTTTTATAATAGGTAAAGAAAAAATAAAATTCGTGCTACAATCATTATATAGCTGCAGCATGGCTCCACCATGAAAGTGGTACTGTTGTAAGTGATGGAACGGTTGCAGCAGCATACCTCTTCAATTAAGGTAGAACTGTGGTAGAGCCACGCGACAGCTTTTGCTGTTGCACGGATGGGCCGGCTCAAACCGGGGTGGTACCACGACCTCACAGAATACCAGCGTGAAGTAGAGGTTTATCTCTGCGTTTCGTTCGATGAGTGCAGACGGCCGGAGGTCCTTTTTACTGGAAAAGAGGCATTCCACCTAAGTCCTCACGGGCGACAACGCATCTGCATTTTGATTCGCAAACGAGGATAGATGTAGATGTCTATGGGCCACAGCTACCACTTACCATCAGGTGGACTGTGTGCTCGTTTGTCACCCTATCCTATAAAAAAATGATATTTACAAGCAAGATAAAGGTTATGTAAGGTATCTGGGTCCAGAAATTTAGAATCATAACTCAATTTTATTAGCTTGTATTTTACTATGGAATCCTAAACACTATATCAAGTATAATAAGATACACAAATCATTTCACGTAGTTGTAATCAAATCTTGTAATCCAATAAATGTCTACACCGTCTTTCGCCCTATAGTTTATAAGTATTTTCACGAGCAAGTCAACGCGACAAATTACTGGTGAGAGCCCCGAAGGTATCGTAAAGATTTCCAGCTTAGTCTTCGAAATAGCCGAGACTTTGTCTTAAGTGTGGACAAGCTCAAGAGATTTCTCATTGCTTTTACGAGCACCGTAATTTTATATTTCACTTATATGTTTGATAAAAGTTTTATTTAGTTTATCTTAAAACAAAGAACATCATAACATTTTCTTAGTATAAAAAGTATATAATAAATAAATCTTTTCTTAGTTGAGAGAACTACTTGAAATAAATAGACATAAAGATAATGTTCACTGTCACTATCACTTAAGGTCCGTATGGGCTAATAATTTGGAGAAGCGTATAAAATCGCTATATATAATTGTAGAAAACACATAACGTTCCAATAATATTCTTTTAAAAGCTCAACTAAATATGTTTTAATTGTTACACATATATTAATTTATAAGTGGCACAGCCATGCTGCAGCTATATAATGGTTGTAGAATGAATGCGTCGTGACCAAGGAAGAACCACGTGTTTACAGTGTTTTCTATCGTAAGTGTGAAGAACCGCACACCTGTTTAATGGAAAAGAAATATTCCATATTTCTTAGTAGCATTGACAACACATTTGCATTTTGATCGATAGATGAATATGTCATGTCCCACAGCATCCACTTTTGGTGTCATTACCATAGTTAAATGTGTGCTTGTTTGTAATCGTTCTACTATTAAAAACATCCGAAAATATTCATCACCCCATTGAATGATGTTGACGATAGCGATGTTTATATTTAAATTTGAAAGAAAAGGTTAGAATATTACCACTGCTAAAAACGTTACTAGTTTTCTAGTTGACCAGTCCAACTGAGTTTAAAACGCTAGAAGCGGCTTACAGCAACATTTGAAAAGCGGTTTCGACTCCACAACTTTTTAGTTTCACAGTTAGGCTCTGTCGCTTTAATCTTTCATGTTACCTCATATAAGTAATATTAGCTCTAATTTACTGCCATTAATAGGAGTTTTAAGAAAAATAGCAAAATATTTTCCGCAATCAATTAAAATACTAATATGAAACTCTTGTAAAGTCACATTTAGTTAGAATATATAATACAAGATTGGGGAAGTGCCACAAAAACCAATCAAGTAGTATACTACAGCGAAGTCAAACCAAGGCTGTAAAAGTACTATTTAACTACCATTATTTAACACCAACGGGTAAAATCTATAAAATACTAAACTCCTTAACATAAATAATATTTATGTCCAAGTTGTCTGGTAAGTAATGGATAACCTCGCAGGTACTTGTGGGAGGCACCTCGGCCACTCAGAAAAATGAAATAAAAATATATCTGCAGCAGTGTGGAAAAAAAAATTTTTCAAAAGTATGCAATTTGATACCTCCGTTCACATTATTGAGTACTACGGCTACAAATTTATTAATAACCAATTGATTTTCTCTGGGAATAAGCGTGAATATTTGGCCTTGCTATCGCACATTAAATTATTTCTAGCTGTTAATATTTTTTTTAAATACTTAAGAATAATAATTGGAATTTTCGATTTTACAGTGACGAAGTTTGAGCATCTGTGGTGTAAAAAAATATATGGAGACCATAGCGGCCAATAGCTTAAAAACATGATTTATTAAATTTTGTGATGTCAAATTAGTGAGTTATTGCTATTTACATTCTGAAAGGATAATTTTCACAAAGTTCAATATTCATTAACGTTACGAAAATCACACATCAAATCATTATATTAAATATGTGAAAATAAACTAGCTAAGATCCACGTAATTAATTTTCAATATCTTAAGTCGTACATGTTGCGGTCATTTTTAAGGAATTATCTCCCAATTAACTATTAAACTAAGCGGAGATAACGGTTTAGGAGGCAGTGCAACAAAAGTGAAAAATAACGTCAAATAAACGTTGAAAATATTTGTATATTTTTGACTGACTGTTGCACAATTTATGTACACCTCCCTCTCCGATATTCGTTATTAATAACAAATATCGAAGATGTTCTTTATCGAAATGTTCTTTGCGTAATAAGGTTGTTAGGAAGAAATTACTTTCAGAGCGATAAGACCGCCTAGTATACAAATTTAATAGGTATATATTTACGTTTTAATTTTGGTGTAAAATAAAGAATAATTTTGATTGCCTTGTGTTTCTAGCGTATACACCTAGTCTAACCGGACCTTGCTAATTATTGAGCCTAGATTTGCCAAATACCTGTACGGATATCGGCACTGCACTCCCCAATCAGCCAGCCCAGCGTGGTCAGTATGGGCAAATCTTTTAGGAAAAATAAAAAAGGTAAGAACTGATAATTTTCGTAACAAATTTTTTTGTTCACCATCAATAACGTATTTTTTGTTTTTGAATATTTTTTTTATAGGAGAGGGGGCAAACGAGCATGTGGCTCACCTGATGGTAAGTGACTACCGCCGCCCATGAACAACTGGCGGCTGGGATTAATTGTTTTTGAATTTGAACTATTAGTTAGAAGAAAATCTTTGAATATCAATAATAATATCTCTTCTATCAAGTGAATGTTGTTAATTGAAATAAACCAGCTCTTTAAGAAACTTTTGCGATGATCTTAATTAAATTTCAACTTTCCAGTTTCAGTTTCAGGTATGTATATAAATATTGAGAAGTTTAATAAAGAAGCTTATAATCTTTTCTGGCAACCGCATTTTCATCATTAATACAATTAATTAAAACAGCTCTGTAGCCGCATTAATCTTGTATGGATTATATTTCAGAGATACGAGATATTTACATCATGTTTTTTAACATAACAAATGTTATGTACCAAGTAGTCCTTCAGAACGAGTTTCGGTCACGGCGGCCTGACACAACAGAGACAAACAGCAGAACTATAGTGCGGTAGGAGGGTTATAGTGCAGTTCAAGCTTTATTCTCCCATTCTCAAAGTCCTATGGGACATTAACTCGGCATAACCGGAAAGAAATCAGGCGCAGAGACTGAAACTGCTTTACTTGCTTGTCGAGGCACGCTATGAAATACCGCTAACTTAATAGAAAAAAACCCATAACTGATTTTTGGCCCGACCGTGATTCAAATTCTGAACACATCATGATCGCCAGTCAAGCATTACACCATTAGAACAACGAGGTAGTTTACAAACTGTGGAGTGATCTGAGATTAAATTTTTAAATATTTTTTTTCGGCCAGGTTTTACCAGGTTATCACTTTATCAAGTGTGGTAGGACTACTGGGCAACCACTGTTTCGTCGTGATACGAGTATGTCTTTTATTCTGGTTTGATGACGAGAAAATCCGAACATAGCCCTCTCCATAAATTACTATATAATGTTGCTGTTATATTATTAAAGGTACCTATAACATAAAAATTTCATTGATACTTCGGGCAAATTTCTGTGACCAATAACGTAATATAAAATGATTGTTTTGAAATGATCATGCTTTAAATTAAGTTTTAAATCCCGCAAATCGAAATTCCGAATTAACCACTTCAAAAAGGTGTTAAGATGATATCTTTTGATTAAGGCCGTTGTAGTAATAGGGTTCGGTTATTTATGGAATCTTTGTTTAAGTAGTAAGTGGGACGTGTTATTCTGTAGTTTTGGCCGACAAAACAAGATTTTTTTTTAGATCATGGCCTAAAGGCTTCGAATGAAATAGTTAAAATTATAACTCAATCCATATCCGAGAAACTGAGAAATATTATAATAGAATGATATTTATTCAATACAGATTAAAAATAATAGGTTGTACGGGTTACCGCGCAATAATTAATAAAACATGCATTACTCATTAATTTAGGTCACTTAGAAACAACTTCCGTACTTCTGCTTATACATCATTTTTATATTAATCATATAATTATATAAAGTATATTCCTTTACAATAAAATCAGTGTTAGAACGACTTTCATTGGGCTTATATCGTACATTAACTTTCCCTTACATCTCGTTTTGCACTCATATATTAAAACTATTTTTTTCTTTGATCACGTGTTCGGAATACAGTTTGTCTTGGTAAGAACTAGCAAGAAACACTGTTGGTCCTTTTAAAGTATCATTTTACAATGAAATATAGAGTTTTTATAATTATTTATTAAAACTTCCTTTTTACTATACGTGGTAGAGCCATTCTGCAGCTATATTAGTAGTATAGTTGTAGCACGAATGGGTCGGCTCGACCGGGGAAGGACCACTCTCTCACGGAATATCAGCGTCAAATAGCAGCTTAAAACTGCTGTGTTTCGTATGGTGAGTGTAGAGAACCAGAGACCCTTTTTACTGGAAAAGAGGCATTCCATCTTAGTCTTCACGGGTGACAACGCATCTGCATTTTGATTCGCAAAGGAGGATAGATGTAGATGTTTATGGGCCACAGCAACCACTTACCATCAGGTGGACTGTGTGCTCGTTTGTCATCCTATCCTATAAAATAAAAAAATAAATACTAATAAACCTTCACACTAGGATTTTGTCTTGTATCATGGAGGTAGTTTACAAACATAATTGGCCTAAGTTTACAACTAGATCAAGACCTGAAAAAAATGTTTTCAGACCATACCAATACTTGTTGAATTCTTCAATAGTCCTAGGGGGTAGCAAAGCAATTATGGTCGTTGTTATTTTAAGTTAGTTAGAGGTGTCCATGGGTTTCAGTTTAGCTCAGTCTTGGCCTTTATTTTTATTATTACAAAATATACAAAATTGTATTACTTGGTAAATCCACGTTGCAGCAATATTATAGTTGTAGCAAGAATGGATGGATGAGTCGCTCGCGTCCGTAGGCTTCGACCACCTTATCCTAGGCCCACCCTACACGTGTCCCCCGGGTGGTGCTAAACGAGCGACAAAGCCGAAACGACAGACTCGGCTCCTCGCCGTTTGTTAGCGGCGTAAAATCTACCATCCCTTAGTTCGCACCATGAGCCAGGAAGAAAAAGAAATGGCCCCGAGTTCCCGGCGCCCCTTTAATGGGGCAGGGGTGCGAAGAATCTTCGGGTGAAAAACCGGCGACGAGGTTCGCCACCCGTCACGTCTTGTCTCCCGGGGGGCCGAAAAGTGGATTGCGGAAGCCCGTCTGACTACGCTGAATGTATGTGTAGCAATGAATGATAAGATGGATGAAGTATGCGAAATGATGAATGATAGAGGAATAGATGTGTTATGTGTGAACGAAACGAAACGAAAGGGAAGAGATGTCACTGCACATGGCATGTATACATCTTACTGGTCTGGAGTAGACGAGACCGAGCGGGCATGCCAGGGAGTCAGTGTCATCCTTTCAGAAAGAATGGGTCAATGTGTGAAAGAGTATGAATATGTTAGCCCAAGGCTGCTGTGGATACGAATGAAAGTGGGCTTAAAGAAGTTGTTTGTGCTAGGGGTGTACGCCCCAGATATGTCTAAGCCCACTTATTTCCGAGAGCAGTTTTGGGATATGGTAAGGCTGGTGTTGATGAAAAGTAAGGAAAATGAAAATATTATTATGTTAGGAGATTTTAATGGAAGGGTTGGGGTGAAGAGGTCTGGTTATGAAAGGATATTAGGAACGTTTGGCGATGAAAGAATAAATGAGAATGGTGAAGACCTCCTCACCGTATGTGTGGAAAAGAATCTTTTTGTGGCGAACACTTTCTTTCGCCATAAGAGAATTCACATGTATACATGGGAAAGAGGGGATGATATAAGCATGATAGATTTTATAATTGTGGATGAAATAATGAGGAGCGCAGTGGTAGATACAAGGGTTTACCGGGGGTCCAACGTAGGGACGGATCATTACTTGGTCTTATGCCGAATTAATGGTCTATTCAGGCGTTGGCGGCATCGGACATCTGTGTCTACCACTGCGTTACAGCGTATAAGAATAGAGAGGTTACAAGATGAAGGTGTGAAGAAGAGGTATATATGCAGACTGAGGGAAAATATAGGTGGGTTGAATGAATTATGTATAATTGATTTAGAATTGAAGAATGTATGGAATAATATTAAGAAAGTTTTGGTGGATGCAGCCACCGAAGTATGTGGTGTAAGTAAGAGAACGAATGAAAGGAAAAGTAATACGTTGTGGTGGGATGATGATGTACGGATGGAAGTTGAAGCAAAGAAGAGAGCATGGCTAGATTTACTAACAACTAAAGCTGGTAATTCTGGCGGTATGAATGATGAGATTGAAAGAAAAAAGGCAGACTTTAGACGTATAAATAAGAGAGTAAAAGAAGTTGTTGAAAGGAAAAAGCAAGAAAGGATAGATAAAAATGATAGAAGGATATCTGATAACTTCCAGGAAAATATTAAAATGTTCTGGAAGCTCGTAAGAACTGCCAGGGGAAATTCAAAACAGCCGAGAATGAATGCTATACGAGACGAGAATGGCTGCATGTTGAATGATGAAGTTTCGAATTTAAAGAGATGGAAGGAATACTTTGGAAGCGTGTTTAAGAGTGAAGAGTCGTCTGAAATAAGTGAAATAGAAATTCTGGAAGAAGTGGAAAGAGGTAGGGAGATAATTGTATATGAAATAATGAACGCAATGAAAAGCATGAAAGCAGGTAAGGCAGCCGGATATGATAGAGCATCACTCGAAATGCTAAGGGCTGGTGAGGGTTTGGTTGCAGGCCTGCTGTACACCTTATTTAATTTATGTTGGGAACTGAAGCGGGTACCGGAAGTCTGGTGTAAAGCCGTTATAGTCCCAATATATAAGGGAAAGGGGGCGCAGCAGGACTGTAAAAACTACCGTGGTATCAGCTTGCTTAGCATTGTGGGTAAACTGTATGCTAAGGTGTTGAAAGAGTTATGGAAGAAACTGATGGAAAAATTTGGGATGTGCAAGCTGGATTTAGAAAGGGGATGGGGTGTACGGATCAAGTCTTTTCCATGCGCATGATAGCGGAGAAGTTTTTGGCTAAAAACCAGAAAGTTTTTTGTGCGTTCATGGACTTGGAAAAGGCTTATGACAGAGTGGACAGGAATGTGTTATGGCAAACACTGAACTCACTTGGGTTGAGCGCTGGCTTGATACAGGCATTAAGATCTCTTTATAGGGACTCTAGTGCTTGTGTCAGGATCAACGGGGTCTACTCGGACTGGTTTGGCATTCATAAAGGTGTCAGACAGGGATGTGTGGCTTCCCCGTGGCTGTTTAACCTATTTATGGACAGTTGTTTGCAAACTTTGAAAGTTGAAGAATGTGGGTTGAGAATGGGTGAGTTAACCGTCAAATGCCTTTTGTACGCCGATGATCAAGTCATATTTGCATCGTCGGCGGCCGAGTTGCAAATGATGGTTACTTTAATGAACTGGTCATTGAAAGAAAGGGGTATGAAAGTGAACGCAAGTAAGACGAAAGTGATGGTTTTTGAAAGAGAAGAAAGTAAAACGTTATGTGAAATAAGAATAGAAGGGGAGTTGATTGAGCAAGTGGATGAGTTTGTATATTAAGGATGTTTATTTAGCAGGGATGGTAGATATGATAAGGATATATAACGACGAGTGAACGCAGGAAATAGAGTGAATGGGGCTCTACACGCTATTGTGAGGAGTCAGAATATGTCAACTAAGGCACGTATGGCAATTCATAATGCTGTGTTATTAGTCCCTACTTTAATGTATGGTAGTGAACGTTAGGTCTGGCAGAAGAAGCATGAGAGTAGAATAAATGCTGTAGAAATGCGTTCCTTAAGGAGTATGCTAGGGCTGAATCTGAAAAACAGGGTGAGAAATAGTGTGATAAAAGAAAAGTGTGGTTTGCAAGATGACGTTGTGACAAGGATTAAGAAAGGAATGCTTCGGTGGTTTGGCCATGTAGAAAGAATGAACGAGGAAAGAGTGACAAAGCAAATTTATGTTGCAGAAGTGAACGGCAGGGTCGGGAAGGGACGCCCTAGACGAAGGTTTATCGACCAAATCGGCGATACATTAAAAATGGGCCAGATTAGGAGTACCCTTAACCGACGAGCGTGTATGCGTAGATATATGGATGTAAAAGAGGCGAGAGAGGTGTGTTAGAATCGCGCCAAATGGAAGTCCGTAGTCTCTGCCTACCCCTCTGGGTGACAGGCGTGAGTGTTTATGTTATGTTATGTTTATTTAGCAAGAATGGGTCGGTTCAATCTCTCTTGTTCTGGTTCTACTGAGAATGTCCTCATTTCAAATTATATCGCGCAGAACTCCAAAAGTAACGCGCTTAAGATTCCTAATACAGCCGGTGGTGAAAGATCCTTTCTTAGATTAATATGTCAGCACTGGCAACACACACTATTTGTACACTCTTTTTAAAAACATAAACTCCCAAACGTTACGTGTTTGACCCGTTTATTGGACTTAACTTGTCGAGTTATGTGTTCCAAATAAACATTCTCGTCAGCAACTTCGAGCCTAGGCTAGCAAGCTAAAATAATAATGGGCAGGTCATGTAGCTGGAAGAACCAGTAACTAATGGGAAAGAAAGATTTAAGAGTGGCCGCCGCTCGTCAATAAGCGCTGTGTAGGGTTACTCTCCATTAGATGATGTGACATGACAGATAAGACATGCAGTAAGTCAATTTACGCGGATAGATTAAGACTGCATTTTATGACAATCCATGAGGGAGGTCTACGTCCAGCCGTAGACTTTTGCAATCTGACAAATTAGACTTTATATAGACTGACTTTACGAACAACCACAGTGTTATAAGAAATAGTGCAAATGCACTTGAAAATTTCTCCCACCACGGCTGGTCCCCGGTCAAATAGAAACTAAACACTAAAAATTGCAATTTTAAATGTGAGAATACTCAGAACAGATGAAAAAGAGTAGCCAGAGACAGAACACAATGGAAAATGTTATAGGAGGCTTTTTTACATGGGGAAATGCCTACGCATACCCGTCTTGCGGGAGCAAGGACGGGTTATGTTGGTGTTCCACCTTCGGCGCATATTGGCAGGGACACGGGAACGCTTCCGCACACATCAGCAGCCTCAACAGCGCTGGCCGCCCCATGGTGGCCTCTCCTCTGGAGATGACTACTCCTCCCCCATCTCCTTCTCAGGTAAGGCGCACCAGAACACATGGCGCGCCCTCCTCCTTGGCCTCCAATTTACAATGAGCAACAGCCGCCCCCGTGCCTGATGCGCGAAGGCCATGGGGCAAGGAAAAACTAGCACTCAGAAGCACCGGCCTTCCTGACCCCTGCGGCGGATCTAGTCTATGGCTCCGCCGCCAACCAAGATTCGGCTGCGGAGGGTAGGGAGAGCGGGCCAGCCAAGGGGTTCCTCTTTGTTCACCGCGGGTGGCCAAGCCACGGCTACTAAGCCCCTCCGCCACGACAAGGCGGGAAACCGTTAGGAGGGGACACTACACACTGAATTGTGGGACATTCTATAGCTTAACCTGTCAAACTCTATTTTGATTCATGTTCCAGCTTCAGCCTCATAATCCAGTATAAAAAGCTCTATTGATTGATGCGAACAACCACATTGTATATAATAAATAGTGCAGATGCACTTTTTACCAAAACGCAAGAGCGGTTCGTACTAAATTCGGTGAAATTGTAATAAATAATCATAAAGCACTACTAACACTTTTATAGTAACTCCCTCGACACTAATTCGAATAAAATCATCCAAGATACAATTTGTAATAACAATAAATCAAATTTAATTGTGCGAATAAAAAATTTAACGCTGCGTTATAAATTAAATGAAAACCACTGTGGTAGGTGAATTTCTTCCTGAATTTCAAAAAATGTCTGATTTTTAAAACTTTAAGTTTAGATAAACCATCTGGTTATACAAGACTATCTAGTATATGCGAGACGTAAAATTCACTGACCGGGGATGGGAGCATCGTTAAAGGACGTGTTAGCGGAGAGATTTAACCAATGCCTATTAGCAATTGACTATTAAGGGATGATTACGATATAATAGATGCTTAGCAGAAGCATCTACGTAGATAGCATAAGCATCTAACAAGAACCCTTTATTGTTTTTTCTACCACCTTTGAGACGATATGTGTGGTAAAAAAATTTAAACTTGAAATCCGCCTTTTTATATGATAGGGTAAGGTAAGTTGCTGTGACCCATAGACATCTACATTTATCCTCGTTTGTGAATCAAAATTCAGATGCGTTGTCACCCGTAAGGACTAAGATGGAGTGCCTCTTTTCTAGTAAAAAGGGTTTCCGGTTCTCTACACTCAACATACGAAACACAGCAGTGTTAAGCTGCTATTTTACGCCGATATGAAGTGAGGGCGTGGTCCTTCCCCGGTCGCGCCGACCCATTCGTGCTACAACTATACAACTAATATAGATGAAGCATGGCTAAATAAACTTTTTTAAATTGTCGTATATTGCTGGATTACGTGACATCCTTTTTTTACGTGGTAGAGCCATGCTGCATCTATGCAGCATGGCTCTACCACGTAAAAAAAGGATAATATGGATAATATGGTTATTGCACAAATGGGTCGGCTTGCCCAGTGAAAGACTACGCTCGCACAAAATACCAATGTGAAATAGCAGCTCAATTTTGCTGTATTCCGTATGGTGAGTGTAGAGAACCGGAGAATCTTTTTACAGGGAGTGAGCTGTTCCAATTATACCTATGTCCTCCGTGGTGACAACGCATCTGCACTTTGATACCTAATCGAGAATAGAAGTAAATGTCTATGGGCCACAGTATCCACTTATTATCAGTTGTAATGTGTGCTCCTCTTACTTTACAAAAAAAAAACCTAATATAAAATACAGGGAATCAATGACATTGGTGGATTGCGTCCGTGATTTATGGGAAATACCTATATGTTTTCTAATATTCTTGTGATATTTCCACTTTGGTGTTATTGGAAGGTTTGTTATTATGATGATCGGGAATCGTATATTAAATAAAAATATTTTAACAAATTTTCATGCAAATTATGACTTAATTATTTAAAATTTAAAATTTTGTACAACCGACGTCAATATAAATTATCAAGAATAATTCAAATACTGTTGGTCAGACCTTATTCAAATTTATACAGGACAACATGTGAAGCACCAGCTTTTAAGTAAAAAAACCGGCCAAGTGCGAGTCGGACTCGCGCACCGAGGGTTCCGAACAAATCCGTAGGTATATAAGTTTAAAATTTTTAAATATTTTTTAATAATAGTTTTATTATATGATGTAACTAAAAATTTATGCTTTTCGCAATTTTTCCTTTATCTGTGCTATAATACGTTTAAGATTCTGAGTTCACGGAAAGTACCCTACAGGTTTTGATTCCCTTGCGAATATCGAAAATTTGCGGCATAAACGGCTGTATCTTTTGATTGCGTTGGCTTAGAAGTTTGATTTTTTCACAGCTCCAAGGGACAGTAGACTGGAGTATTTGATATAAATTTCAGCTTGATATCTCCACGCGTTCCTGAGAAAAAGGATCTTGACAGACAGACAGACAGACAGACGGACAACATAGTGATCCTATAAGGGTTCCTTTTTTTTTCTTTTGAGGTACGGAACCCTAAAAAGAATCATTGCAATCGGTACACTCAGTAAAAAGTAATGAGGTAACAAACATTAAAAAAACACAGCTGAATTGAGTACCGTCTCCTTTTTGAAGTTGGTAAAAAAGAGCATCAGTATGTATACTACGTAACGGTGAAGGCTTAAATTACTTTTTAGATTAACTTCCTTTAACCCTTAGCATATTTTTGTTTAACCTGTCATTCCTTTTGCAACAAAAAATATGAATCGATGCTGACTTGCATTTCGGTGTCTTGGGTGAGTTGTAATTTATAAAGCGGGTAATTTATGGAAGGGATGACATTTTTTCGGTTAAAGAAATATTTATAATATTATCTCATATTTGATACAAAACAAATTTATTAAAGTGACTTTAATAAAATGTCTATTAACAAGCCATATATTGGTAAGCCCATCTTGGCAGGTGATTTGGCAATTGCAATTTTTTTGTTATTTTGTGTTGTTTTCACTAAGATACTACTACCTATCTCCTGTATCTGTTTCCCTCTGTCAGTTTTGTCTATCATGATATGGGGAGTAGAGTTTCTTACGCCACCACTACACGGTGTATTCTTTTTTTTTTAATTATAGGATAGGGTGACAAACGAGCACACAGTCCACCTGATGGTAAGTGGTTACAGTGACCCATAGACATCTACATCTATCATCAATAAAGACTCAAGATGCAGATGCGTTGTCACCCGTGAGGACTAAGATGGAATGCCTCTTTGCCAGTAAAGAGGGTCTCCGGTTCTCTACACTCACCATACAAAGCACAGCAGCATTAAGCTGCTATTTTACGCTGGTTTTCTGTGACATCATGGTCCTTCCCCGGTCGAGCCGACCCGTTCGTGCTACAACTATACTACTAATATAGCTGCAGCATGGCTCTACCACGTAAAAATTCAATCGTCATATATAAGAAATGTAATAATTTTGGTGGGAACGTCTCTAAATGGGCCACTAGCTAATTTATTTAATTAAATTAATTGCGGGATTTGAACCAAAATTTTGTAAGAATCTGCAGCTCGAGAAAAATACCAGTAGTGGTATGCGTGGTGACCAGAAAAACCTAGTCTATGCGGGAGGTGTGGCTCACGAGGCGCCCACGTGGTGGGGACTTTTAAACAATTTCCTATGATAGCTCAGGCCCCCAGGTAGGGGATTATTCAAGTTAAGTAGATAAATTCGAAGGACCAGCGACTAACTGCATGTTCATAAGACCAAATAAGCTCACTGCGGGACGGCGTGGCGAACTCCTTAGTTCAACAGCTGCGATGCGGTTATCTTCAGCACGATTAGCTGATTAATATGAATAGTTCTTGGGATATCACACTGTCTTGCTGGCGATAGTTCTATAGGTTTACGTTGTTTGTGACACGTGCACGGCGTGTTCCTCTAGCAAGCGGGAGGGGACGAGCGCGTGAACATGCGACTAGCGTTGCGCGATGAAAATGACACGTGTGCGTGCGCCCACAGTTGGAACGCGACTACGTCATCAGGGTGTTACCCACAAGGTCATGACGTGCAACTCCCGAGGTGAAACAGATCATTTAAGATAATGGCAGGAAGCGGCCCCTGGCACATCCAAATATTGTTCTTAATTCTTAACAACAGAGGGATAATGGAAGGTAATATTGAAAAAAGAAGAAATATATAGGTAGATCAATAAAAATGATACTAAACAAACCGGCCAAGTGCGAGTAAGGCCACGCAAAATATATCTATAGATAAAGTTCCGTAGTTTCACGTCACAATACGCGAATTTAGAAGCAACCTTTTTAATAATATGAGCATAAAAGTGAGTACAAAGTATATTACGACTATCTTCTCATTAGACATACCTCAAAACTTCAAACTAAGATTGTACAACCAGTGCGTACTGCCAGTGATGACTTATGTATCTGAGACGTGGTCCTTCACTGCTGGCTATATTAGGAAGCTCAAGGTTGCTCAGCAAGCTACAGAGAGGACTATGCTCGGGGTTTGTCTACGTGATAGACTTAAAAATGAGAATATCCACAGTAGAATCAGAGTAACATATCCTAACGAATTAACAAGCTGATGTGTCAATGGCCCCGCCATATAAACTGACAACCGATGGGGAAAGAAAGATTCTCGAGTGGCAGCTTCGTACCGCTAGATGAAATATAAGGCGTACGCCATTAGAAGGAGTGACTACTTAAGATATGCAGGAAGTCGATGGATGCTTTTTACGTGGTAGAGCCATGCTGCAGCTATATTAGTAGTAGTTGTAGCACGAATGGGTCGGCTCGACCGGGGAAGGACCACGCTCTCACAGAATACCAGCGTCAAATAGCAGCTTCATTCTGCTGTATTTCGTATGGTGAGTGTAGAGAACTGGAGGCCCTTTTTTACTGGAAAAGAGGCATTCTATCTTAGTCCTCACGGGTGACAACGCATCTGCATTTTGATTCGCAAACGAAGATAAATGTAGATGTCTATGGGCCACAGCAACCACTTACCATCAGGTGGACTGTGTGCTCGTTTGTCACCCTATCCTATAAAAAAATGCAGGTGGCTCAAGACCGTGCTTTTTGGCATTTCTTTGTGGAGGCCTATCTTCAACAATGATTGCTGTAGGGCATGTAAAGGGCTGTAATAATGATGCTAAAGTAAGTTCCACGTATGACCGCTATACTAGAAATATGCTCAAATAAGATGATGGTAATTTCCAAGCAAACGTATAGGGAGTTTTATTCAAAAAAGAAAATATTTGTATCACCTAGGGTCTCTGAGTAAAACCGTGGAAAGACGGATAGACAGACGGACGGACATGGACACATGACGGTACGTTATTGTTTAACTATGAACCGACTTAAATTTTTGTAACAGGACTTTTTTTTTATAGAAGAGGGGGCAACCGAGCATGCGGCTCACCTGATGGTAAGTGACTACCGCCGCCCATGAACAACCGCAACACCAGGGGAATTGCAGATGCGTTGCCGGCCTTTTAGAAAGGTGTAAGCTCTTTTCTTGAAGGTTCCTAAGTCGTATCGGTCCGGAAAATTCGCTGGTGGTAATTGATTCCACAAGGAAGTTGTGCGAGGGAGAAAACTTCTTCTAAATCTCACAGTGGTGGACCGCCAATCATCCAGATGGTATCGATGGTAACGCGAGTTTTGTCGCGATGTGCGATGGTGAAATTGAGCGGCTGGAATTAGTCCGAACAATTCCTCAGAGCACTCCCCGTGATAGATGCGATAAAATACGCAAAGAGATGCAACATCTCTACGCAGTGCCAGTGTATCGAGCCGATCAGAAAGAACTCGGTCGTCGACGATTCGAAACGCTCTGCGCTGGATGCGGTCAAGTGGAAGGAGCTGGCACTGGGGTGCCCCGGCCCAGAGATGAGAACAGTATTCCATGTGGGGCCGAACTTGCGCTTTGTAAAGTTGCATGCGATGTGCCGGCATGAAGTACTGTCTCGCCCTGCTGAGCACGCCAAGCTTTTTAGAGGCCAATTTGGCCTTCCCTTCCAAGTGACCACGAAACTGTACACTATTCGATATGTCGACGCCAAGGATTCCGATACTAGCTGAGGCAGCAAGGGGAGTGCCTTGAAACTGAGGAGATGCGACAAAGGGGTTCTTTTTAGCGGTAAACGCGCAAACTTGTGTCTTCTGAGGATTGAACTGGACTAGATTTAGTCGGCCCCAATCCGAGACTTTGTTAAGCAATGACTCGACCTCAGACACAAGTTTGTCCTGGTACTCAGCGACGTTTTCCCGAGAAATATTGGCAAGGCCGGTATATAAGGCATCCCCAGTGCTGTCGTCTGCATAGCAATGAATGCTACCAGTTAGCAACATATCATTGATATGCAGGAGAAACAGCGTTGGTGATAGCACGCAGCCTTGTGGAACACCAGCGTTGATAGGCTTAAAATCAGAGCATGCACCGTCTACTACGACCTTGATGCTCCGATCAGCAAGGAAACTGGCGATCCATTTGCACAATTTCTCGGGAAGCACATAGGAAGGAAGCTTCGAAAGAAGCGCTTTGTGCCAGACCCGATCGAAGGCCTTCGCTATGTCCAAACTAACGGCCAATGCCTCCCCCTTGGACTCTACTGCCTCCGCCCATCGATGAGTCAGATAGACTAGAAGATCACCAGCTGATCGACCTCGACGAAAACCGTACTGGCGGTCACTAATCAGCTGGTAATCCTCAAGGTATCTCATGAGCTGGCAGTTTATAATGGATTCCATTATCTTGGAGAACAAGGAGGTGATGGCAATAGGCCTGTAGTTGGACGGGTCTGAGCGGTCGCCTTTTTTAGGGATCGGGGGGGATAAAAGCTGTCTTCCATGAATTAGGGACTACGCCTTGGGAGTAGGAATACCGATTTAATAGACACCCGTCAACCACCAACGGATAATGAAAAATCGCAATAATAATAATAAAACATTACTAATTGCTACTATAATAAAGAGGATTTCGAACAAAATTATCTAATTTTTATTTCAATATTTTGGACCTATTTGCAATAACGAAATCAAGTCTTCTTTGTACCATACATGACGGTGAACTTATCCCACCTAGTTTTAAATGCAATCGACCTCATGGCCACAAACATGGAGGAGTATTTCTAGCTTCTTCGTCAGCGATTGTGTTGAGATACCACGGTATACCGTAATAAAAAGTTTATGTTTTTATGTTGCGTTGTTTACATCTTAACGTGTTGTGTAGCTGGGGATTACATGCAATTATTTCTGGTACAGTTGAGTTGCAAGTAATGAATGGTAAATTAAAAGATGCATCTCGTAATTTATTGCCAGCAAGTATTTATTGTAAGCAACATGAAAACAAAATTCCCCTTTTTTTGACGAAATTTATTATTTATTATTTACTTTGCATTTAACATTTTATACATTATCAATTAATGAATTACCTACCAGGCGGACAAATTCAAATGCCCGTTTCTACTGCGCTGTTTATTTTTAAATCGAGGGTAGATTATTTCATTTACGTGCCATATAATCCTCATTATTTTGAAATTTGAAATAATTTTAATACAGACTTGTATATATATATATATATATCCTCAGAAGACACAAGTTTGCGCATTTACCGCTAAAAAGAACCCCTTTGTCGTATCTCCTCAGTTTCAAGGTACTCCCCTTGTTGCCTCAGCCAGTATCGGAATCCTCGGCGTCGACATATCGAGTAGCGTGGAGTTTCGTGGTCACTTGGAAGAGAAGGCCAAATTGGCCTCTAAAAAGCTTGGCGTGCTCAGCAGAGCGGGACAGTATTTCATGCCTGCTCAACGCCTGCAACTTTACAAAGCGCAGGTTCGGCCTCACATGGAATACTGTTCCCATCTCTGGGCTGGGGCTCCCCAGTGCCAGCTTCTTCCACTTGACCACATCCAGCGCAGAGCGGCTCGAATCGTCGACGACCGAGTCCTTTCTGATCGGCTCGACTCATTGGCACTGCGAAGAGATGTTGCATCTCTTAGCATTTTCTTTCGCATTTACCATGGTGAGTGCTCTGAGAAATTGTTCGGATTAATCCCAGCCGCCAAATTTCACGAACGCACATCGCGGCAGAACTCCCGATACCATCCACACCATCTGGATGATTGGCGGTCCACCACTGTGCGATTTAGAAGATGTTTTCTTCCTCGCACAACTTCCTTGTGGAATAGTTTACCACCAGCGATTTTTCCGGACCGATACGACTTAGGGACCTTCAAGAAAAGATCCTACTCCTTTTTAAAAGGCCGGCAACGCATCTGCAATTCCCCTGGTGTTGCGGTTGTTCATGGGCGGCGGTAGTCACTTACCATCAGGTGAGCCGCATGCTCGTTTGGCCCCTCTCCTATAAAAAAAAATATAGGGTTGATTTAAGCTCATTTTTGTAAAAAAAAGCATTTTCATAAAAATGTAGATGTCCGTTTCTACTTTGCTGCTATCGACTTCTTTAAAGTCTTTCATACGTGTTGCGTCAGCGGTCTGTATCAATAGGAGTTGTTTTGGCTCGCCACTTACTTAGCGGTCAGCCAACGCAGAGTCTAGATTACCTAAGGATGCCTCGTGTAGAGGCGAAACACGTGTCGTATTGTCGTCGGTGGTTTGTGTTTCCTGGTGTTGGGAGTAGTAGAGCTGGGATTAGTGGTAACGGTGATAGTGCACGCAATTGAGGGAGGGCGGAAGGTGCTCTTCAAACTATGAAAGACAAATCATTTTATTTTATCGAGCGGATGTACGCGAAGTAAAATTTTTTACCAACTTTAATCTGCTGTCGGTGTTCGGGAGGGTGACCCACTAGGTTCAGCACTCTTCAGTTTGTGAATTCAACCCATTATTTCAAATTTGAAATTCAAGCTGAATGTTTGGTACCTAGACGACGTTACACTGGGCGGTAGAGCAGATGACGTCCTCAGAGATCTTACTAATATTTTTCTAAATTTCAAAAATATTGGTCTTGAACCAAATATCAATAAATGTGAAATATTTCAAAAATTTATCTAGTTCTAACCGAGACACTTTAATACAAAATTTCAATCATATTCTCCAGAAATAAAAACTGTCAGTACGGAATCACTATACCTGCTAGGTGCCTCGTTGTTTTCGATAGCACTAAACCTGTTTTAATAACAAAATTTGATCAGTTTTTAAGCGACTTTGATAAATTATATAAATTAAAACCCCACATTACTCCAACTATCTTAAAATATCGTCTCCTTGTACCTAAATTTACGTACTTACTGCACTCGCGTCCAGTCTGGATATATTCGGATATTTTAAAAGATATTGATAATAATCTTAAAATAGCTAAAAATTCTAAATTTAACTTTAAATACAACAGCTTGGTCTCAAGCTACTTTACCTATAAAATTTGGTAGTAATGGTGTGAGAAATATTTCTAACGATGCATTGCCTACTTTTCCATTATACTAATATTTATAACGGTGCATAGTGTCAGAGACTTATGTAAAATAATTTTAAATAATAAAGTAGACCTGAGCTTTGCTGCGGAGAAATGGTAGACATGGCGAATGCTCTGTCCCGGCAAAAAAGTTCCACTGGTAGTTAACCAAGAAAAATAGTCGTATATTCCGTTGATACAGAGCGTGCAGAAAGATTTGTTTCATATTTTCCATAGTGACTAAGATCAGTCACGCCTTCTGGCTGTTTTGACTAAGGAATATAGCCATTGACACACTAGATCTGACTAGGAGCGGCGATTTGTCAACTCCATCAGTGCCCCTCGACAAGTTTGGGTTTCACAAACTTTCATGTAAGAAAAGTGCTGGTAGGTTTTCACGGTTTATACGATTCTCTGAACGATGTTATCGGAAGGGCTTTTGTCTCATGAAATGTTCCCTCGATTTTAGAGAGTTGTGGAATATTTAGAGATAATGGCAAAAGCCCTCACGGTATCACATTGGTCCCTTGGGAGAGAAGTAAAGCCCTAGTGTGGGATGCTACTTGTGTAGATACTTCGGCGGCCTCTCATCTCAGGGGTACCTCGTTTACGTCGAGTAAATGGCGCAAATATGAGTCTCTGAGAGATGACTACATATTTGTGTTATTTCCTGTAGAGACTATCGGTCTGTGGGGTCCACATGTGGTGAAGTTCCTAAAGGAACTCTACCACACGTCTCTGAGTGAACTCAGAGAGGAAACACAGCCAGAGTAGGACTGTATGCTAATTAAGTTACTAGTTTTTTTTATTATAGTTTTTAATATTTATGTTCGCGCAAAACTCTGTTGTCGGAATCGACACCAGATGTCACTCGGCTCGGCGCGATTCCGGTCTGAAGTTCTTCCGAGCGTCACAGTGGCGCGCGGGTCGCAAGCGAGTGAGTCATCTGCCAGATGTGCTAATGTTTGCACGCCTTTAATTTGTGCGGGAACCGCGGAATAGTTAGGGCGTCTAGTAAATATCCTGTCTAGGAATTATAACGCGCATTCCCTGTTTGGATAGCCTTTCCCGGGACTTATTGGGTCCGACTCAGAATCTGTATAAGTGCATTCGGCAATATAAGCTAGTGCGGCCTCGGTATTTAGAACTGTTGCCACGCGAAACGGTAGTGACCTTTGACCTAGAAACTCCGGGCGTGTTTTGTGCGGTAACCTTATACCCCGCGATAGTTAGTGGCTTCTGTAAGCTAGTTAATCGTACGATAGAGTTAAGTGACTGTCATCGTGGTGAACCAAGAAAGTGACTGTGGATAACCTCGAAAGGCCCCCTCAAGTTGGAGCGGTGTCGACGCTCGGGCTGCTGCCGACGGCTAAGGTCTAGGTTCAATCACCATCAGTCACACCCAGATACACACCACATCACCATTCTTTCCCTTGCACTACACAACCACATGCGACCTGACCGACTCCGGAGGGACCAGTCGCCTTGGATAGAGGTAAGTGAACTCCGCCAAATTCCTTCCGGTCGACTGGCCGTAGTATAACGCTCCCCCATATATTTTAGTGTAATTAGAGAGATTCCACGTGGCCTTAGGAGGCCCGACCTACGTTTGCTCGGGAAGTCTTCTGCTGATGGGCCCCAGGGGATTGGATCCTTTAAGGGAGCAACCGTAGGCCGTAACAAATTGGTAGCAGAGCGCGGTTCCGGGTTCGATTCCCGGTCGATCCCGACTATAGTGTTTGATAAACATTAACCAATTTTGGTGGCAGGGAGCGTTGGTGTGATTGGTTTAATTTGCATCTACAATCACGCCCGTCCGTAATACGTAAAAATATTTTTTTTGTACGTAATAATAGAATTATTTTCCTTTGTTGCTTTGTTGCTTGCCTTTTTTTTGGTTAGAGGGTAATTTGAAAAGCCGCGCCCTAGGTTGTGCAAGCGGGAGATTTTCTAGAGATATACGTCATGTAGGTAGATGGTTATTTTTACGTAATCGGTTAATTATCGTTGTCGGAGAGTTGTAGTGGATTACTTATCGAAGGTTCGATTTCCGAGCTAGGCATTTTTTGTTGATCGACCGTGATGTGTATCTTCGTTTATACTGTAAGTTGTATTTGAACTAAATAGTAGTAATTTGTATTTGCGCAATTTGAATTTAACTTGATTCGATCGCACTAGTATTTGTTATTTGTTAATTTGATTTGTGTCTTTTTTGTGCTAATTTGTATTTGGTTGATACGTAGCAAGTAGTTCGTATTTGTGTAATTTCTATTCAACGCGATTTGATAGGAACTGCATTTATTAACTGTTAATTTTTTGTTGTATTTTTTATTTGTTATCTTTGTAAACTGTGCTCAAGCCGCGTCGTAATTTGTCTTTAATAGTGATGACATCGCCCAAGCTACTGATCCGTTGTTTGCGGACTGAGCTACGCTGGGCCACAAGCGCCCATGCTTTGATAGGTCGACCGGATAGGGTCCATAACTTGATGAAGCGGTTCGAGCAGGTGGATGCTCGAAGGGCCGCAGTGGAGGAGGCTTACGCTGAGCTCGAGGATTCGGATGTGGAGAAGGGAGTCCTGGACTCCTGCTTCGCGGACTATGAGCAGTTCTTGTGGCTCATGGACGAGTTGATCGAGGCTGAAGGCAGGTATGCCGAGGAGGCGCGTGAAGCTCGGATGAGTAACCTGTCCGAGTCCTCTCTGAAGCAGCTTCAGCCGGAGCTGTTGGGACGACTCCCAACTCTGGACCTGCCAAAGTTCTCCGGGGTCCTTTCCGAATGGCTGACCTTCGTTGGTCTTTTCGACAGCCTAGTGGACGCCCGGAGTGACTTGACCCCGAGCCAAAAGATGGCGTACCTCCTGGCCTCACTGGAGGGGGAGGCCCTGGGCGTCGTCGGCCACTTGAAATTGTCGGACGACGCCTACCAGACTGCTCGGGACCTCCTAGCCAGAAGATACGCCAACGTCCGGCGAATTGCAGACGAGCATGTTAAGCAGCTTCTAAGCCTCCCGCTGCTTAGTGACCGGGCCAGACTGCGTCCGGACCTGTTGGATCCAGTCTTGGTGGCCTGTAATACTTTGAGGCGGCTGGGTTTACCAGTGGGCGAATGGGCTTTTTTGTTGCTCCGCATCGTGCTGTCCCGTCTACCTCTCGACCTGCGAATCCATTTTGAGGAGAGGTACGGCGGGGACGAGGCCTCCTATATTCCGCCCTTCTATGACCTGCTGCGGTTTTTGGAGGAGCAGTGCCGGCAGATCGAGAACGCGGCGGGCACCGTTGACGACTTGCGAGACGTGCCCAGTGAGAGGCTGAACCCGCCAGGCAAGTCGTCGTCAACCCCCCCCTGCTCCTATTGTCGAGCATCTGATCACCGGGTAACGTCGTGCCCGAAATTATTAGGTAAGCCGGTTCCAGCGAGGCGAACTATCGCCAAGGAGCGCCGCTGGTGCTGGTCATGTCTGGGAGGGCACCTCCAGCGAGACTGTCCGCATCGACGGCCCTGTCTGCATTGCCAGGGCAATCACCATGCCGTTTTGTGCCTGGGTGCGAACGGCATCTCCTCTCGGGGCTCTGCCAGGCCCTCGACCCCCACGGGCGGGGGCGCTCAGCCACGCCCTCTGCAGGGTGACTGTCGGCGCCCGCCGTCCAGCCACCAGGCCCCTAAGTTTGAAAGGAGTCCCTCCCCCGACCAGTCGGGGGGTAATTCCCCCAGGGGCGGGGGTGTCATCACCCCCCCTCAGCGTGTGGAGAGGAACTTCACGGCCACTCATCGGTCCGCTGGACCCTTCTCACTTCCGTTAGCTGAGTGGCCGCGACTGGTGTACCACTGTTCCCCATTTGATGGAGGCGGCCCTGTCTAGCTGCTGCCTTAGTTCCCACCACGGCCGCCTCCACTGAGCCTTAAGCCGTCAACGGTCCACTTGTCAAAATGTTCTGTTGCCGACGGCCTCAGTGAAGGCGTACAACCCGAGTGGCAACTGTTAAAGGTTGTGCTCTATTTATCTCGGGTTCACGCCATGTGGCCTCCCCTTGGTGGTGGGAAGATTAGGGTCCCCCTGTAGCGTTGAATCACGCTGTCAAGGGGTATTAGATTTGGTTTGGTCGAGCACTTAGTCAAAAAAAAAAATACTTGAATTAAAATTAAAAATTGCTTTGGGCTTTCCGCGAAATTCTCCTATTTGTAGCGGTTTAAATTAAAAGAATTGAATTTAATCTACTCCTTTAAATGCTACTGCATGTGTTTTGTACATATATTTAATCACTGTATTTGATTGTTGCGTTTGTTTGCTGAAAGGAAAATTTGAATTCATCTGAAATGGAATGGCGCACTATTTGAAAAATTATGTTTATGTTTAGGATAGTGTTTAATCATTTTTGTTTTCTAAGAAGTAGGGCTGTCCCTTACGTTATTGTTTTGTTTAATTTGCAAGTTGACCTATGCGCATCGGTGATTAATTTGGTTGAATTAATTCTGTAGTTGAACATTGATGCTTTTGAAAAATTTGTTGAAATATGAGCATAGGACTACTTGTCTAACAGGCTAGCTAGTTTTGGAGATTATCAGATTGAAATCAGCTGCCGCACTATTTTAGTAAATGATAATATGGTGGGTGGCCTGGCTAGGCCTACTTGTTGAAAATTCATACTAGGGACTATCTGTGCGTTTCGTTCGGCTCTCCACAGACGACGTTCATGTGGAATTTGTGGGTGCTCTCTGCACTGAAGCTTAGGAGGCCGCTCGAGGCCGCTTCGTGTCGCGTCACTGTTTGCAGAGCTGATCCGGTCGGATTGCGGAACTAATCATAGGGGCACAGATGGTGTTTGAAAGAGGTCGTCGGACTTCTGTCCAGTACAGGACTTATTAAAGTGCTGCGATGCCCAGGAGGGGCATCCAGTGGAGGCTGACCCTCCGGCTTGCCACATTAGGGATATCTTTGAGGCGTTGATTAGGGTTGCAAGACCTAATAGATTGCCTAAGGTGGCCTAGTTTGGTTGTAGATTCGGTCTTGCAACTTGCAGTCTCGACCTTGTCCCGCTGACCGGTTTGCTCGCGGACCTAAATCCTTATGTCCGGGACGGGGGTTTGTTCGCGCAAAACTCTGTTGTCGGAATCGACACCAGATGTCACTCGGCTCGGCGCGATTCCGGTCTGAAGTTCTTCCGAGCGTCACAGTGGCGCGCGGGTCGCAAGCGAGTGAGTCATCTGCCAGATGTGCTAATGTTTGCACGCCTTTAATTTGTGCGGGAACCGCGGAATAGTTAGGGCGTCTAGTAAATATCCTGTCTAGGAATTATAACGCGCATTCCCTGTTTGGATAGCCTTTCCCGGGACTTATTGGGTCCGACTCAGAATCTGTATAAGTGCATTCGGCAATATAAGCTAGTGCGGCCTCGGTATTTAGAACTGTTGCCACGCGAAACGGTAGTGACCTTTGACCTAGAAACTCCGGGCGTGTTTTGTGCGGTAACCTTATACCCCGCGATAGTTAGTGGCTTCTGTAAGCTAGTTAATCGTACGATAGAGTTAAGTGACTGTCATCGTGGTGAACCAAGAAAGTGACTGTGGATAACCTCGAAAGGCCCCCTCAAGTTGGAGCGGTGTCGACGCTCGGGCTGCTGCCGACGGCTAAGGTCTAGGTTCAATCACCATCAGTCACACCCAGATACACACCACATCACCATTCTTTCCCTTGCACTACACAACCACATGCGACCTGACCGACTCCGGAGGGACCAGTCGCCTTGGATAGAGGTAAGTGAACTCCGCCAAATTCCTTCCGGTCGACTGGCCGTAGTATAACGCTCCCCCATATATTTTAGTGTAATTAGAGAGATTCCACGTGGCCTTAGGAGGCCCGACCTACGTTTGCTCGGGAAGTCTTCTGCTGATGGGCCCCAGGGGATTGGATCCTTTAAGGGAGCAACCGTAGGCCGTAACAATTTATTTATTTTATTTATTTATTTACACTTTATTGCACCTTAATTAAAGGATTGCAAAGGGCAGACTTAATGCCTTAAGGCATTCTTTCCCAGTCAACCCGGGACGTGTGGAAATTAGGTGATAGGTGACAAAATAAAATGAACAATAGAGTAAATCAAGGAAAAAAAAACTACTGATAAACTTAAAAATAAACTAATATTATATATATAAATACAATAAACTTATATACTATAAAATATAATACAGACAATATATTATATTTACATACAAATATATAGGTACATAAATATATACATATTATAAATACAAATAGATATATAACATAAACCTATAAATAAAATAACAACAAAGGTAACCAAATTGACCATACTAACTATCATTAAAGTGCTTATATAAATATTGTATTATAATAAAATATTGTATATTATGTTATGTCAATAAATTTACTTATTTTTCATATTATAAAATATTTATGTTAATTACAATATTGTTATGTGCTTAGTGACTTTAATGTGCCTTCAGTACCTGTGGATTCCGCTAGGGAAATAATATCCGTATTATTAACGACCGTACTTTAGATTTAGTGTTTACATTTTTAGCACGTGACGTGTAGGTAAAGTTGTGTAATGGCCCGTTAGTAAATATTGACATACAACATGTCCTGGTGTATCTCAGCGTACATCATGTAAATGAGCCTTTAAGGTTTCTTGCCTGTTGCATACAATAAAATTGAAGCAATAAATTACCTACATGGTCTAAACAGTACGTAACATTTTGATCTTTTGCGCAAGTTTTGCTTGCCAAAATTTTCTTGGTGTAAACAGCACATACAAAAATTTCTTAGGCGATTCTTGCATTCAATTAGTTTTCTCTTTATTTGCCAACATGAGTGCAGTAAGTGAAGGTGTGTTAATCGTTGCTGCTCTTCTGAGACAAGAAATATTGAGAAATCGTCGTAAAAAGAGGTGTTGGATCAAAAAATGGATAGAAAGAAGAGGAGTTCTTGGAGCGTCTAACAATCTTTGTGTAGAATTACAAATAGAAAATGAAGATGACTTTAAGAACATGTTTCGTGTCAACAGAACCCAGTTTTATTATTTATTAGATAAAATTGGTTCTTCTATACAAAGGCAAAATACAACAATGCGTAATGATATTCCTGCTCGAACAAAACTAGAAATAGCATTAAAATATTTGGCAACTGGAGATTCGTTTGGTACACTGTCACAATTATTTAGAGTACCTAGGTGTACTATAAGTACATTCTTGGTCGAAGTTCTTGAAGCTATTTACTCTGTATTAGAAGATTTTATAAAGGTGAGTTCGAAATAAAACATTTTTTATAATAGAATCATATATTTTCAGCAAAATAATTAGAAATTGTTTATTACTATTTATGCTCAGAACGAAAAATAAGCAATATTTATTTATTATCAAAATATAATCTACGGAATCAGATCATCATCATCATCATTACAGCCCTTCACAAGTCCACTGCTGAACATAGGCCTCCCCCAAAGAATGCCACAAAGCACGGCCCTGAGCCACCTGCATCCATCGACTTCCTGCATGTCTGACCAGGTCGTCACTCCATCTCGTGAGGGGACGCCCTATACTTCGCCTACCGGTACGAGGCTGCCACTCGAGAACCTTTCTTCCCCATCGGTTGTCGGTTCTTCGAGCTATATGGCCGGCCCACTGCCACTTCAGCTTACTAATCCGTTGGGATATGTCGGTTACTCTGGTTCTACTGCGGATATACTCATTCCTAAGTTTATCACGCAGAGAAACTCCGAGCATAGCCCTCTCCATAGCTCGCTGAGCGACCTTGAGCTTCCTCATACGGCCAGCATTGAAGGACCACGTCTCAGTTCCGTAAGTCATCACTGGCAACACGCACTGGTTGTACAATTTCGTTTTCAGGTTTTGAGGTATGTCTGACGAGAAGATGTGTCGTAGTTTCCCGAACGCTGCCCAGCCGATTTTTATCCGTATTATTTTTTATATTGACCTCTCGGTCGAAGTTGGACTTACCTAGTCGGACTATTTGTCCCAGGTAAACATACTCGTCAACAACTTCGAGCTTAGTGCTCCCAACAACTACCGGCATAGGTATGACATGGACGTTAAACATAATTTTTGTTTTGTCCATGTTCATTTTAAGACCTATCCGTTGGGAAACACTATCGAGGTCATTGAGCATAGTGCTTAGGTCCTCCAGCGATTCTGCCATAAGGACTATATCGTCGGCAAATCGAAGGTGAGTGATGTACTCGCCATTGATGTTGATACCGTATCCTTTCCAGTCCAGAAGCTTGAAAACGTCTTCCAATGCAGCGGTGAAGAGTTTCGGGGATATGACGTCACCCTGTCTTACACCTCTCTGCAATTGGATAGGTTTCGTATTCTGATTCTGTACTCGGATAGCCATCGTAGCCCTACTGTACAAGCACTTCAACACTTCGATATACCGACAGTCAACTTGGCACCGCTGAAGGGACTGCAGCACCGCCCAAATTTCGACGAAATCAAAGGCTTTCTCATAGTCCACATACGCCAGACATAGTGGCAAATTGTACTCTTCGGACTTCTGTACAATTTGCCGAAGGGTATGTATGTGGTCTATGGTGCTAAAGCCCTTTCGGAAACCGGCTTGTTCGGGAGGCTGGAAGTCGTCAAGTCTGCGCGCGAGACGATTCGTAATGACTCTCGAAAACAGCACGTAGACGCGGCTCAGTAGGGAAAGTCTATAGTTCTTCAAGAGAGCGTTGTCACCTTTCTTGAAGAACAAGACCACCGCACTTCTGCTCCACGCCTCCGGTGTAATGCCACCATGGAGGACGGAATTAAAGAGCTTCTGAAGGACTTCAAGTACCGGTCATCCACCCGCTTTCAGAAGCTCCGCTGTAATTTCATCCTCGCCTGGGGCCTTACCGTTTTTAAGGTGCTGGAGAGCCATTCTAATCTCGCTCAGACTGACGTCCGGGATATCTTCAGAATAGTGTCGGATGAGACTCGCTCTTGGATCGTTACTCACACTTGCGTGTGGCTCCAACGATGACGTGTACAGCTGCCCATAGAACCTCTCAATCTCACTCAAAATCTCAGGTGTCCCGGAAACGATGCTGCCACATTCTGTCTTCAGCTTTGACAGTTGGCTCTTTCTGGCAGACAGATCTCTGACAAAGACTTTGGAGCCTTGGTTCCGCTCGATCGCTTCTTCAATACGAGCTGTATTGAAGTTGCGTAAGTCCCGCCGCATGCATTTGGAGATCTGTCTGTTCAGATGCCTGTATGCTGTCAAGTCTGTTGAAGAATGTAGCTTCATCTCCCGTCTAACAGCCATGAGATTAAGAGTGTGATCGGAGAGTTTTTGTGTTCTTCTGCGGCGGGTCTTGCAAAACTTACCTCCGACCGCATGGACAGTTTCCACGAGCTTGTCATTCATATCGTCCACTTCATTGCAGTCTTCTAGGCACTGAAAACGGTTTTGTAACTCGAGCTGAAAGGTTTCGGGACTTTGGAACAGAGCACGAGGGGGACGGAGCGTTGACTTCATTAGACGAGACCTCTCCAACTTAACGTTTAGGTTCAGTGTGCCTCTAACCATTCGGTGATCGCTACCAGTTTTCACCCTCGCGATCACGGAGACATCACTGAACAGTTGTCGTCTGGTCGTCATAATGAAGTCAATCTCATTTTTGTCGAACCGTCGGGGCTCGACCAGGTCCACTTCCTGTGGGGCCGCTTCTGGAAGAAAGAGTTCATCATAAAGAGTCCCTTTTTCTCCATGAAGTCGGCCAGCTGCTGGCCCCTTGGGTTCCGATGCCCTATTCCAAATTTCCCTACTTTCAGCTCACCGTTCTCTCTTGTGCCTAGTTTTGCATTGAAGTCTCCCATCAACACCGTATATTGGGTTTTGGAGGAATGCATGGCTCTGGAGATATCCTCATACATTTCCTCCACCTCCCCATCGGGGTGTGCCGAGGTTGGTGCGTAAACCTGTATGACCTTCAGCGAATACCGTTTGGTGATTCTGAGTATAAGGTACGCAACCCTCGTCGACACACTCCCGATCTTTACAACGTTGTTGACGAGAGACTTGTGGACGATAAATCCGACACCTCCTTGGGACAGATGGTCGCCCTCCCGGTGATAGAGCAAGTTGCCGGATTCGAGGATTACCGTGTCCTCCCCCTCTCTTCGGACTTCGGATAATCCTATAATATGCCAGCGCAACTTGTCTATCTCTTCTTCCAGCTCCACGATCTTCTCGTCAGTCCTCAGGGTGCGTGCGTTGTACGTTGCCAGGTCGAGTCGTCTAAGGTGGCAACCGAACCTCCACCGGAGATTCTTAGCACCCCCTGCCCCGCCGTTACCATGGTCGCCACCGTAGCCAGGAATAGCGGGGCCGCCGGAGACTGGGGGCCGTCTCTTTGTTACGTTCATAGGGGGGTATTTGCCATAGTTGCCACGCTTGGCGAGCGGGTTGGCAACCGCAGTTTTTTTATTGTAATTTTGGCTATTATCAGGAAGATGCTGCTGCCCATATCCTGCCTGTTTCCCTTTGTCACCTTTTACGACACCCACGGGAGGATATGGGGTAGTGGATATTCTTGACCGCCACTACGCGGCACATACATTTAACACGGAATCAGATATTTAATTAAAATAGAAAAAAAATTACATGTTCAACCATGTGTCTTCGCTGCCTTGTTTCGAATACGGGGATTCTGGCATTGGAGTAGAGTTTTGTCGTTCTTTTTCTCGAAGATCTTGCAGTTTATATTTTGATAATATTGCTTGTATTTCGTCCTGAGCATGTATGCTATTTTCGGTATTCAAAATTCGCAATGAAGACGCAACATATTTTCCGAAATTGTCCAAATCATCGTCTTTTTTTTCGAGTCTTGCTCTTTTTTCAATATTGTCCAGTTTATCTAAGGCCGATTCTATGTAACCTGCTTTTTTAATTGTTTTTTTAGGCATTGGAAATGGAAGCACATCATCGACGACTTGTATATTTGAATTTATAACATTTTAATATTTTCCGTATTTTCATTTTCAAAATATTCAAAAACTATTTCTTGTGATGCCAGGGACGTATCATTCTAAAAACATACATTTATTTCATTATTTTACAGGTGCCAAGATCTGAAGAGGAATGGAATCAAATAATAAGGGGCTTTTTTATAAGATGGAATTTTCCCAACTGCTTTGGTGCCATTGATGGAAAACATATAAACGTAAAATATCCCCCTGGCACAGAATCAGACTTTTTTAATTATAAAAGTACATATAGTATTGTGTTACTAGCTTGTGTTGATCACGACTATTGTTTCACATACATTGACGTGGGAGCAAAAGGTAGAAACTCTGATGGTGGAATATTTAATAATTGTACTTTAAAGAAGGCTATTGAAGAGAATACCATAAATTTGCCAAGTAATGCAGTACTTGTCGGAGATGAAGCGTTTCCTTTAAAACCTTATTTGATGAAACCATATCCTCGCCGTAACGATTTAAGTAGAGAACAAAAAATCTATAACTACAGATTGTGTAGATGTAGGAGAATCGTTGAAAATGCTTTCGGAGTTTTAACATCCCGATTTCGAATTTTCGAAAAGCCAATCACTACAAGTATAGACAAGGTAGATGTCATAGTGAAAACATCATGTGCTTTACACAACTGGCTTAGGAAAACTTCACCTGCGTCTTACACCCCACCAGGTTTTATAGACGAAGAATGTCAAAGAAGTGGTCTTCGTCTTGGTCCTTGGAGAACAAATGCTTCAGGCGGAGCTTTTGAAAATATAACATCACAGAACAACAGGAATAGTACAAGGGAAGCTATAAGAATCCGTGATAATTATTGTCATTACTTTAACAATGATGGTGCTGTACCTTGGCAAGACAGTGCCATTTTTTAATGAAAAAAAGTTTCACATTTATAATATTATGCAAAATTTACATAAATACATACTTACCATATTTGATGTTGTTTCTCTGTGTTCAGAAGTTTTCCTTAAAAAAGAATCCATTAAATTATACCAAGAGAGTTTGGACTTGTAAATATCAGCAGTGCCGGAACCAGTGCTCATTGAATCTTTTATCTTTTTCCTTTCCGCATGATACTGCGTTCTTAAGTTTTTTATTTTGTTTGTAATTTCCTTAGGTCCCAAACCATCAACTCCAAATTCTTGTGAAAATGCTACAAGTGCAGCACTACGTGCATCACGATTCTTGTAATTCACATTTTCAGTGTCCCACAAACACTCATGACTGCGATAAATCTCAATAAACTTTATTAAGTCAGCAGAACCAAATTTTAACACTTTTTGACTCATATTTTTTAATAAACAGACTTTACAAAACCTTCCAACACTTGAATGAAAAATTTGACAACGCAAATACGTGCAATACTTGAAGCAACCCGCCAATAAATGGTACACGCACATACAACTCTCTATTAAGACAAGTCAAAACATGAAAGCAATAATCTCCTAAACATTATTGTATTGGTCTAAACAGAAGACATTTGCAACTATTTTTTGTCAAGACTTGCATTCCATAATTGCGTTCAATTTTTTTACTTGTATCCACGTGTAAACAGTTGCGTACAATTCTTGAAGGGCAATTAACGCACTTAATTTATTGCATTCAATAATTGCACTTGAATGTACAAGAAAATTGTATCGTCTAAATCACTCTTAACGATGAACACTGCCAGGGAGCCGCAGGCGCAACGCCTAGATCTATTCTCGTGACGAGATTGATATATCTTGTAATATACGTAGATGGATATTCTATAGACAATTTTCATATGTTGTACTATAGCTTTCAACAAATTGATTGTTATTTGTATGACATAAAAAATAGAAAATAAATTAAATTGAGCAAAAAAACCCCGGAAGGAGCCTTGTCGCAACCTATACAGGGTTGTAAATGAGGTATATAGTTATTTGTTTACATTCGATCTAATACAAGATATATAGCGAAAGTGGAGGTGTAATAAATTGCTTAAAATGACGGATGCGCAATGCAATTACGAGGCGTTGTCTCGCTATCGATTTCAGGTAAAATATAAGTCAAATATAAAGCATAGCAGGAGAGACTAATTATACTAAAACAGAGAGGAATTACGTAAGATGTAAGCAGTCTAGACATAACAAAATTCGAGTCTCAAAAATCGGTCAAGATTTAAATGATAAGTCGTGTGCGGAATGTTTAGCGTGTTATATACAATCCGTCCATAGAGAGGCGCGGCCGGTGCTGGATCCGGTAAACGAGGTACTGGGAGGCCTGTAGGTGGCGTATATACGTATTTCCTTAGCCCCGACCTTTATCCTTATCCCCATTGTCCTCGTAGATGTGAAGTTTTGGTCCGTCTCAACTTCTTCGTGTACGATGTCTCTTCTAACTAGGGCCGCAGTACCTCTGTAAGCGATACCTTCGGGGGGCACCTCATCGTGTCGATACGTGAAGAAGTTAGGGAGCTTTAGTTGTACGGAAGGGCGTAGCTTTGTTTCTCTTAGCGGCATAATCTGGCCAGCATTCGAAGTTCGGAAGCCTTTCCAGTAATGTCTCCGGGGTTCCAGTACTCACCACTCCTACCAGTTCCGTGAGGGCTTCCTCGATGGTAGTTGGTACCTGGGTCTGTGGTTGGGATGTGGTGATTGTTACTTTCCTTCTTTGGAGTGGTTATCGGGGTATGTTACGACGATATGCCCGCGGGGTCGATGTCCCTCTCACTTGCTATAATTGAGTTGCCGCCTTCTTCTTCTTCCTCCTCTCCTTTCTTTTGGGTGGGGCGCTCTGTACGCTCCTACCAGTTCCGTGAGGGCTTCCTCGATGGTAGTTGGTACCTGGGTCTGTGGTTGGGATGTGGTGATTGTTACTTTCCTTCTTTGGAGTGGTTATCGGGGTATGTTACGACGATATGCCCGCGGGGTCGATGTCCCTCTCACTTGCTATAATTGAGTTGCCGCCTTCTTCTTCTTCCTCCTCTCCTTTCTTTTGGGTGGGGCGCTCTGTACGCTCCGTGGTGTCGGTCGCCGGTGGGGCTAGGGTTGCGAGGGCATAGGTAGTTGCAAGTAGATGTCCTTCTTCTTTGCTATCCTCTGTAGCATTAGGTACCGTCTGTCATTTGCCACACGAACCTTAGTGCAGTTAGCACACTTGGGTTGTGCATCACGCGGTTGTGAGCATTCTGATGCAGGGTGATCAGCGGACACACTTGAAGGAGCGGTAGCAATTCACTGAAGTGTGCCCAATTCCCTGGCATTTGTGACATTGTGCAGGGCCAATTTTGCCCTGCCAGCCCTCGATAGGGGCCCCCGGCAGCTCTTCCGGCGTGAGATTGTTAATTTTTACATGGAATAAACATCCAGGCCTATACTCCTGAATATCTTGGGAGTCTGTATGAGCAGGGAGCCCTCTTAACCTCACCTTTATAGGTTACTCCTCATGCAGCGCGTAACAGTACCACGCAAAGGTGGTGTCTTCCTACCTTCTCTGTACAAGATTTTTTTTGTATGGTACGGCATTCTTCATCCGTTTGTGGCCGGAATCAAACCCCCTTTCCAAGTGAGCGAGCGTGCGGTGCGTGAATAGAATAGAATAATTTTTTTATTCAATATAGATCACATGTGTAATTCTTATTGAAAGTCATGTTTTAATTTTCACTGGTTCGAAAAAAAACCTCTATCCTGAGAAGAACCAGGAAGAAACCCAGCGGGACTTTTTTTAAAGCAAATTTTACATTAATAATAATAATAAATAATAAATTTTATTAGAACTCAAATAAATGTTACACTTGTTCCGATTGAGCCCTAACTCCTGAACTAGGAATACTGTATGTCAGGAGCTAGTCCCTTCCATTACATTATGCACAAACATTATTAACATTAATTATACATTTCAATTTAATTTAATTATACCTAATTATATTTATTATATTCTACTTTATTTTATTTAAAATTGACAAGAACAGTTTACATAAATTATTAAATTCAATTAAAGATAAACATTAAAAAAAAACCAAATATAAAAAAAAAAAAACAAAAAAAGGATAATAATATGTGGTATTGACTAAGTAATATGACAAATGTGTGGATGCATGTATGTGTTTTGTGTATGTTATAATTTGTGAAGTAGTGTCGTTAACGCGTGAAAGTGTCTGTAAGAGCTAATAAATATATATATATATATATATATATATATATATATATGTTTAATCAATTCTTAAGTATTTACGTTCAATAGATTTTCGCAGCTGTCATAATCGTGTTCATTCAGCCACTACAAAAGTAAATCTTTTATTTGTTTGTTGTTAAGTTTCCTTAGTTTTATTATTTTGTTTAACTTATTATATAAGTGTGGGGCCTGAAAATCATAAAATTTCCTAGCATACGGCGTTCTAAAGTTGGGAATGGGATAGTTATCAACCCTCTTTTCTGTTGTTGGAAAAGTTGGCGCAGTAACACAATGATATCTCATTATGCTGTGAAAAACATAGGTCTTACGTATACTTAATACTTTAAACTTTTTATATACTGATGTGGTAGGATACTTGTAGGGCAAACACATGATAATTTTTAACAAACTTCTCTGTGCGCGTTCCAATTCAATCATATGTCTTTTATGTGTCCCTCCCCAAGTACAAACACAGTAAGAAATTAAGCCATGACAAAGCGAATTATAAATTAGTAACATTAGGTCTTTGTTAGCAATCACGCGTAATTTTTTAAAAAGAAAAATAAGTTTCCTAACTCTCTTGGCTACATTTTGAATATGAAACTTCCAGCTTAGTGTGTCATCAACATGAACGCCTAAATATTTTAAAGTGTTCGTTCTTTCTAATACAGCACATTTACAGTCGCGTATCTCCTTAGCGTTTCTATTACACGGGTATGTGTGAATTTTTATGCTATAATCGTTTTGTTGAACAGAAATTCTTTGTTTTGAAAAACAGATGTATTTTGTTTTAGACACATTTATCGTAAGCAGATTGTTCTCAAGCCAAGTCGTCACTGCTGATAATCCACATTCCGCTCGTTCCTTCACTATTTTCCAGTTGGAACCTTGATAAAGTAATATTGTATCATCAGCATACATTTGCACCTCACCACCACAAGCATTTAATTCACACAACGGGTTGATGTAAGCCAGGAACAGGCTTGGACCAAGTGTACTACCCTGTGGAATACCGTAGGTACATTCCGCACTGCTACTGCTATTAATGGTTGTAAAAACTATATAAAGTACAAAATTTATTTTAGAAAAAGCTTGGAAGCGACCACCTCATTCCCGGAGGTTATTATCAACCATGTATTCATTTATACTATAATAACAAAACATTTAAATTTGGTAATAGAGAGAGCCTGTACACTTTCCGGGACCTTGTTGTAATAGCGTATACATTGCCCCAAGAATGAATTACTGATTCTCTGGAGTCGAGAAACTGGTATCACTAGCTTGTGTTTGTTCCTAGTGTTTACAGAATGTATATCCCTTTTTTTTACTAAAACTACCTTTGTTTTTGTGAACATACATAAAATTTTCATAAATATACAGAGAGGCCGAAGTTAATATATTTATTTCTTTAAATTTAAATTGTGTCAACAGTTGTTGAATGGTCTTAAAGTGCTTCGCCTAATTTAGTTAGAGTTCGACTATAATGGGTGGATATTTATTTAATGTTTGTCTTTCAGCAGGTGGTGGTCTCGATGTAGGTTGTGGTGACGGTGGTTGAGCAACTCTACGCTTAAGTATCTGGCACCGTGGATGGCCCAGGTGTGGGTTCAAAGATCTTTTTTTTTGGGATATGTATCCCTTTCTGGATCTTGCTCCCCAAACTCATGCATTTCAGTTGACATGCCGGTCGGGATGATGTTCGGTGATGACGACTCTGGTGGCGCGTTGTGCCTTGTCACAGGTGGTTTGTCATTTTTCTCGAGAGTTGGTGTTGGCGCCGTTGACGATGTAGTTGGTGATGATACTGACGCCGATACCGACAGTGAGTCGGATCCTTGCCTCAGACTTTTCTCCTCTTGGAGTTGATCTGGTTTCGGCGCGGTGGTGGCTCCAATTCGATGCCCGGCGGAAGGTCAGTTCCACTATCGGCGAGCGCTTAGAGTCAGTGGCCGGAGGGTTACCTATAAGCCGCGGGATCTGGCTGACCAGTGGCAGAATTCTGGACCATTCAGGAGCGACTTGGTCTCACTCCATGAGAGGCTTATCTAAGACTCTTGGTTGCGTGTCTGGCATTCTTCGGGTTGGAGGTGGGGGGGTACCCCCTTGTCTGACATCTCGTAGACTTTCTCATTTGCAGAGCCCTTAAGCTGTCACACACCTTGCACCTACGTGCAACCACCCTAGGTGAGACCCCTGGGGTAGGCCCGGCGAGGCGCCAGCGAGCAGGGAGGAGTGTGTGACGCAGCGATGTCTCGACGCCTCACGAATTAAGTCCCAACGTTTAGCGGAGTTCGTTGGCCGGTAGGTGCGTACAATAACCGGGGCTAGTTGCAACACCAAACACTACGTGGGACGAAGACGTCGGTGGGATTCACACCGCATCTTTTAAAGTTTTTCGCGAGTTAACTTGTTGAACGACAAAAGTACATCGCGGGTTATGAATGCAAGCTTTGCTTTACGTATTTATGTGTGAACCAGGGGAGTAAAATGGGTCACTTCGAGTTCATATTAATGATAAATGGGGTGGGGTCGCTATATATCTTCGTTGCGACTTCTCTTATAAAATTGTAGCTTCTTCTTCAACTTATTATACTGCATCTGCAGAATTTCTATTCCTTGAAGTTTGCGTAAAAGGAGCTAAATTGATTCTTGGTGTTGTTTACTGTCCTCCTTCTGTCGATTACTTCTCCAGTCTTGAAACGATTCTGGAATCCTTGGGGTCCGAATACTCACATCACATTATCATGGGCGATTTTAATACAGACCTCCTGACTCCGCACTCATCCCGTTCCTCTAAGCTCCTTCACATTGTCGAGTCGGTTGGCCTCCACATTTTACCTTTACAAGCCACTCACCACAATATTGATGTAGAGGATACCTGGCTTGACTTAATCCTTACCTCTGCTCCTTCTCTTGTCTTCTCCCACGGTCAGCACTTTGCACCTGCTTTCTCCTATCATGACCTCATATTCATTTCTTACGTCCTAAAACCTCCTAAACCTCCAGGTAAAACTCTTCACATGCGTTGTTTTGGTCGCTTAGACGTTGAAAAACTTTGTATGGATGCATCCAAAATAAACTGGAACAGCGTGGTTTCTGCATCCACTGTGGACGAAAAGATAGAGGCTTTGAATGAAGCTATCCTTAGACTATATGATGTACATGCTCCGATTAAAAAAGTGAAGCTCAAGCGTCCACCTGCGCCATGGATGACGATTGGGGTTCGAATTGCGATGAGACGTAGGGATCGGGCTTTTGGCAAATTTAGAAAAGATCGATGTGATGAGAACTGGACTCTTTATAAAGTTGCAAGGAACCGGTGCAATCAGATGATACGCAACGCCAAACGCCGATTTATTCTTAGTAACATCTCATCTTCTTCCCCTGCTAATATCTGGAAGTTCCTTGGAACCTTAGGTATCGGTAAACGACAACGTTGTGAGTTTCAGAAGACGATTGGTCTGGATGATATTAATTTTCATTTTGTCTCCAACAGTCCTCTTGATCACCAGACAGAGCGTCTTACTATTGAACACTTAATGGGTTTACCTCGTCCCGATATTGATCTCTTTCAATTTTCTCCAGTAGCTATGGATGAGATCAAGAAGACAATCCTATCCATTAAATCTAATGCTGTAGGTTGCGACAACATCAGCCGACGGATGATTATCTTTATACTTGACCATATCCTCCCTGTTATCTCGCACATCATTAACTTCTCCTTGGATTCTGGTGACTTTCCTTCTATGTGGCGTAAGGCTTACGTTATTCCACTACAAAAGATCAAAAATCCCACTCTACCCAATCATTTCCGACCTATATCCATCCTTCCCTTCTTATCCAAGGTCCTTGAGGCCTGTGTCCACAAGCAACTTTCGCAGTTTATCTCCTGTCATAACTTACTAAGTCCCTTGCAGTCTGGCTTTAGGCCCGGTCATAGCACCGTTTCCGCACTCCTGAAAGTAACTGGTGATATTAGGGCAGGCATAGAGGATACTAAAGTCACTGTGTTGGTTTTAGTTGACTTCTCGAACGCCTTTAATACCATCAGTCATGACCTTCTAATTTCCATCCTTTCCCTTTCAATGGTCTCACCCGAAGCACTGGATTGGTTTTCATCATATCTTCGAGGTCGCCAGCAGTCGGTTCGCATCGATGAGCAATCACCTAGCTGGCTTGACTTACATACTGGTGTTCCTCAAGGCGGCATATTATCTCCTTTGTTGTTTTCTATATTTATTAATCTCATTACCCAAGACCTTCAGTCTGCGTATCATCTGTATGCCGATGACTTGCAACTGTACACACAAGCGAGTATTGACAATATTTCTACAGCGGTGGACATAATTAACAGGGACCTTGAGTATATTAAGAACTGGTCTGACAGGTTTGGCCTAATGGTCAACCCTTCGAAGTGTCAGGCCATAATAATTGGTAGCCGTCGGATGATTCATAGATTGAAAACGGTAGCTTTACCTCCTATCTTTTTTAATAGTACTGAGATCCAACTGTGTTCTACTGTGAAGGATCTAGGTTTATTAATTGATTCTACTTTGAGTTGGAAAGACCAAGCAACGACCGTTAGCCAGAAAGTTACCGGTACCCTGCGTTCTCTCTATCGCCTAAAAAATTTTCTGCCATCTGCAATCAAAGCAATGCTTGTGCAAAGCTTAATTTTTCCCCTAATCGACTATGGTGATGTGTGTTATTTCGACCTGAATGCAGATCTTCTCAATAAATATGACCGTCTTCTGAATAACTGCATTCGATTCGTTTTCAATCTTCGAAAGTATGACCATGTATCCACGTATCGTTCTCAATTAAAATGGTTACCTATTCGTCAACGCCGTAGTTTGCGTGCACTCACTACCCTTTATTCTATCCTGATGTCTCCAACTTCCTGTTCCTACTTATCTCCATACTTTCAGTTGCTTAGCGCTAGTCATGAGAGAAACCTCCGCTCTACGAACAACCTTCTTCTCCTATGTCCCTCCCATAGCTCTGGACTTGTTCATTCTTCTTTCCACATTCAATCTATTCTCCTTTGGAACGCACTACCTCTCGAAATCAGGACGGCTAGCAATCGTTACGCGTTCAAGATGAAGGTTCGGGAATACTTAACTAATAAATTGGCAGATTCATCATAGTAATAGTTTATATATATTTTATATATAAATATATATATTTTATTTGATTATGTCTATAATTGTATATCTTCATGAGTTTACATACATCTGACGTTTTAATATGTACTTAAGTAATATACATTTTTATTATCTTATTATTTTTATCATAATTTATTTTATAAGTATATATATATACCATTTATATCTTATGTATTTTATTTCGATGTGCTACAATTTTTTTTGTTATTTTAGTTTAGTATTAACATATTACCTTTTTATTACTCCTACTTCATTATATCTCTGCATCATCCCAAGGTAGACTGGTAGAGAATGCCTTAGGCATTAAGTCCGCCTATATACCACATGTGTATATGAAGTTTTAAATAAATAAATAAATAAATAAATAAATAAATGATCTCCCGGAGGTCGTTGGAGTTACAAAATGTCTCCTGTTTGCAGACGACATAAACCTGTTTTATTTTTGGTAGCGGACGTTTTGCGCTGTGAGCAGATTTAGCGAGACATAAATATGGTAATGCAGTGGAGTGCAACTAATAAGTTTTATTTTGACACGGGGAAGTTTGCGATGCGAAGGTAATTCCGCGGGTCACAGCAAGTCTTTTGGCAACTTAGCTTTTATCTTAAGGAATTGCACTTGGGCGATAAGAGTTTTATAGAATGCACTTGTTTACAGCCGACTGGAAACGAGTGCTTGTCTTTGGAACCCTTTTGAAGATAATTATATCAACATGGTAGAAAAAATTCAAAATAAATTATATCTATTATAAATTTAATTATGAATATATATATATATATATATATATATATATATATATATATATATATATATATATATATAAATATTTTTATATAATATAAAAACCATGAATAATGTTAAAATTTTTAAACAAAGGTTGAAATCTTTTTTATTGGAAAAATGCTTCTATTCAGTGAATGATTATATTGAGTTTGGTAAAAATTAATATTGCATGCATTATTTAATTATTAATTAAGTTGTAGACATTTTTAGTAAACACGTTTAATATTTTATGTTACAATTAAGTTTTCCCACACAATGTATATTGTTTTTGGAATAAATGACTATGACTAACACGTTATATATATATATATATATATATATATATATATATACACTAAATAATAAATAAATCTTATAAGTTATTTTCCGAAAATGCGTGTATTCTCTGATGAACTCGATTATGTACTCCAATAAAACCTTCACAAGTAAAACATGATTTTAAATCATCAGACATTTTTGCCATATTTACGTTAATTTAGAAATGTAATGAAGACATGTGATTCGATTTAATTTTTAGACGAGATAACATGGGCACCGATGCAACTCGACATAGTTGTATGTATGTATACGGATTTTCATGCCTTCAAAGCTTGAATGATGCCGATAAGCAATTATGATACGATTAAGCAATACGATCATTAGTAACGGCGTATTCACTTCTATCAACTCATCGCTTTCGAAACGCTGTTAGCTTTTAATAAAACTATTGAGCGCTTAGCTAAATATACTCATGAACAAATTTAGGGCAACGCAAAGGCTTAATTTCTCCTGTTGTAATTATCGTACTGGCAACAAAAATAAGTAACTGCTATTACAAAAACGAAAGTTTTGGAAAGATATTTTTTCAAATTTCATTTGTTTTTTATGTAATTATTGACTAATATTATGTTCTTTCATGCAGCGAATTTTTTTACAAACATTTAAATTTGAGGTTAAATTTAGGTTTTATTTACATTTTTGCATCCATGCATACCTAAAAACATGTGGCCCAAACGTTACGAGTATCAAAATCTGTGGTACACCGAGTTGTCAAGAGGTATCTGCAGATCGGACAATATACGAGACTTGCAGTACAGAGACGTAAACGGAAAATTATGGTTAGAGATGACCGATGCAACGTTACCAGTGTGCTTAGAAAACGGAATTTTACTACTTCTGAGGCAAGAACGATGCTTCAAGAAGTGTGAATGGTTACAGTAAGCACAAAAACTGTGAAAAAAATTAAAATCGGCTGAAATAAATTTACACTTGCCTGCTAAAGGCCTCCTTCTAGCCACATGCTATTGAGTAGTTTTGCTACTCTATAGCATGTGGTTGCGAGTTAATTTTGCTCGCAATCACGAAAATTAGAATGACGAAGCTAGGGTCCAATTGTATTCACATATGTGGCCAGATTTCCCCTGAAGCCAGATGATGGAAGGATTAAAGTGTGGAGACATCCGGGAGAGAAGTACACTACATCAGAAGATAAATTAAGAAAGAAAATCCTGTCCCGCAAATTTGAGATATCTTAAAACCGCATTACAGGAAAAGTGGAACGCAATCTCTCAAGATTTTATTGATAACTTGATTAGAACCATGGAGACTAGAAGCAGTTTGTAAAGCTAGAGGGGGCAACACTAAATACTTATTGCAGCTCACGTTATAGCTTGTCCTAAGCATTTATAAAAAAAAAGAAAAAAAATGTTAAGTGCCAAAATATTTATTTCCTGTATTTCTTTTTCTCTTAATATGGAAGAAACAAATGATCAGATTATTAAAGTTCAATTTGATCGTTTGTTTCTTCAACGTTTTTAAAATAATAAATTAACAAATAATCAATAAAATCCAAAGAAATGAATTTAATTGACACAAATAAAAATATTGGTAAATCCAATTGGGCATGCTCTCAGCGCATTAAAAAAATTATGTATAACATGATTATACGGAATTTTCAAAAGTAGTTTAAATACAGTTCGACAGCACTATCGGCTTCAACACCCTCGAAAACCATGAAAATGACACCCATGATGAAAAAATTGATACCTATTGCAGCTGCCATCTTGGATTTACATTTCGACAGCACTATCGGCTTTAACATCCTCGAAACCTATGAAAATAACACCCATGATGAAAAAATTACTACGTATTGCAGCCGCCACCTTGGATTTACATTTCGACAGCACTATCGGCTCCAACACCCGCGAAAACCATGAGAATGACACTCATGATGAAAAAATTGATACCTATTGCAGCCGCTATCTTGGATTTACATTTCGACAACCCTATCGGCTTCAACTCTCTCGAAAACCACGAAAATGACACCCATGGTCAAAAACTTGATACCTATTGCAGCCGCCATCTTGGATTTACATTTCGACAGCACTATCGACTTCAACACCCTCGAAAACCATGAAAATGACACCCATGATGAAAAAATATATGGCTCAATGGATTGCTGTGTGAATTGTGGCAAAGCAACTAGTCTCTGTAATACACTAAGCCCACGATCCTTCCGAAATAGTAATCGCACTTCAAAAATCAGCTGTTTAGTATTGGTTTTTGTCAACTTGTTGTATAAGCTCACTTTTACTAAATCTCTTATTATTCTGCTCTCAGATTGCCAAAGTCCGCAGAATTTTAAGTGATTTTTTGATACTATATAAGCTATTAATTGACACCACTTTCATCTTTTTAAAGTCTGGGCTCAAGAGTGTATGAAAACGTATCAATCTCCTTTATGTTAAACTTTAATTAGCATGAAATATTTAAGCTAAACCTGAATGCAGTCGAAACATGAAAATTTCAAAACCAAAATTTATTTTTCTGCCGTTTTTTTGAACAAATAATGATAACGATATTTACTTCACCGCCACGACTATGGGCCGGCTCGAGCCGGGTTGGTACCACGACCTCACAGAATACCGGCGTGAAGTAGAAGCTTTGCTTATGCGTTTCGTCTGGTGAGTGCAGGTGGCCGGAGGCCCAATTCCCCCCCCCCCCCCCCCCCCCATTAACATGGTAGCGGAATTACACGAAGAACTACCCCAGGAGGGTACCAGCACCCCTGGAGAATCCCTCGCTGAGCATCCACGACCATGTTATTCCGATCCTGAGCGTGGGTGCTCAGGCTGCCCCGTGTATTCTGGGGGGGGGGGGCAAAATTCCGCTCAAAAGCATAACTGCTAGGGGCAAACTGAGCAAGAGCACCAAGGCGACCCATGCCACGCTATCCGTGAATTTCTGCAACATCAGGGGACTTCACTCTAACCTAAACGCCGTCCACTACCATCTCGAGACGGCGAAGCCGGCCTTGCTCTTTCTGACCAAGACGCAGGTTTCCTCTCCGGCTGATATTTCGTATCTCTCCTACCCGGGGTACAAATTGGAGCATTCCTTTGTGCCTCGGGCTGGAGTTTGCGTGTATGTCAGAGAGGACATCTGTTCTCGACGCCTCGGCAGTCTTGAAGGTTCGGACCTGTCCATCCTTTGGCTACGCGTAGACAGCGACGACCATCCGCGCGTCTACGGGTGCCTCTATAGGTCCCATAGCGGTAATGCCGAAACAGACCGACTCATCGACCACGTCCAAATGGCTACAGATTTCTTGCTACAACAGGTCCCATCCGCAGAGATCGTGATCCTTGGCGATTTTAACGCCCACCATGCCGAATGGCTCGGTTCACGTCTAACCGATCATGCGGGGAGATCTGTTTATGACTTTGCCTTGGCATATGGTCTGACACAACTGGTTACTTCGCCTACGCGGATTCCAGATGTGGAGGATCATACACCTTCCCTGTTGGACCTTCTGCTGACCTCTCATCCGGACGGATATCAGGTTTCCGTCGATGCCCCTCTCGGCTCTTCGGACCATTGTCTGATCCGGAGTGTGGTGCCACTCACGCTCCCTTCGCGGTTGCGTTCTGCAGGTTGCCGCCGTGTTTGGCATTACAGGTCGGCGGATTGGGACGGAATGCGGTCCTTCTTTGCATCCTACCCATGGGCGCGGGTTTGCTTCTCGCCGGATGATCCCAGCGCTGTTGCTGACTCTGTCACTGATGTGGTGCTACAGGGAATGGAACTATTTATTCCATCATCTGTGGTACCCATCGGAGGCAGATCTCAGCCTTGGTTTGGTCGCTCCTGTAAGACTGCATTACGCAGTAAGCAGGAGTGTTATCAAGCCTTGGCTGCAGCTTCGGCGACTCGGGATGTAAATACCAGCACACTTAAAAAGAAGTATAACTTCGCCTCCAGGTCCTTCAAAAGAGTTATTGCCAAGGCAAAGTCAGAGCACATAGGCAGAATTGGCGAGAAACTAGTTCGCCTTCCTTCGGGAACCCGTGCATTCTGGTCTCTCGCCAAGGCTGTCCAAGGGAATTTCTGTAAGCCATCACTACCATCTCTGCACAGGGAGGATGACTCACTGGCCCATGACGCAAAAGACAAAGCCGACCTTTTAGGCTCCCTTTTTGCGTCCAACTCGACTCTTGATGACGGGGGGAAAACACCGCCGACCATCCCGCGGTGTGAGTGCTCCATGCCGGATGTGTTGTTCTCACAGCGCTCGGTTCGCAAAGCACTGCTCTCCCTGGACATCCAGAAGTCGAGTGGGCCTGACGGAATCCCCCCAATTGTGCTGAGGACATGTGCTCCGGAGTTGGCACCGGTGCTAACGCGTCTTTTCCGGTACTCCTACTCCCAAGGCGAAGTCCCCGTAGAAGACAGCTTTTGTCCACCCGATCCCTAAAAAAGGCGACCGCTCAGACCCATCCAACTATAGGCCTATCGCGATCACCTCCTTGTTCTCCAAAATAATGGAATCCATTATTATTTGCCAGCTCATCCGGTACCTTGAGGATCACCAGCTGATTAGTGACCGCCAATACAGTTTTCGTCGGGGTCGATCAGCTGGTGATCTTCTGGTCTACCTGACCCATAGATGGGCGGAGGCAGTAGAGTCCAAGGGGGAGGCGTTGGCCGTTAGTCTGGACATTGCGAAGGCCTTCGATCGGGTTTGGCACAAAGCGCTTCTTTCGAAGCTCCCTTCCTATGGGCTTCCCGAGAAATTGTGCAATTGGATCACCAGCTTCCTTGCAGATCGGAGCATCAAGGTCGTTGTAGACGGTGCGTGCTCTGACTACAAGCCTATTAACGCTGGTGTTCCACAAGGCTGTGTGCTATCACCAACACTGTTTCTTCTGCATATCAATGATATGTTGCTAACTGGTAGCATTCATTGCTATGCGAATGACAGCACTGGTGATGCTCTATACACCGGCCGTGCCAATATTTCTCGGGAAAACGTCGCTGAGTACCGGAACAAACTTGTGTCTGAAGTCGAGTCTTTGCTGAACAAAGTCTCGGATTGGGGGCGACTAAATCTAGTCCAATTTAATCCTCAGAAGACACAAGTTTGCGCGTTTACCGCTAAAAAGAACCCCTTTGTCGTATCTCCTCAGTTTCAAGGCACTCCCCTTCTTGCCTCAGCCAGTATCGGTATCCTCGGAGTCGACATATCGAGTGACGTGCAGTTTCGTGGTCACTTGGAAGGGAAGGCCAAATTGGCCTCTAAAAAGCTTGGCGTGCTCAGCAGAGCGGGACAGTATTTCATGCCGGCACACCGCCTGCTACTTTACAAGGCGCAAGTTCGGCCTCACATGGAATACTGTTCCCATCTCTGGGCAGGGGCTCCCCAGTGCCAGCTCCTTCCACTTGACCGCATCCAACGCAGAGCGGCTCGAATTGTCGACGACCGAGCCCTTTTCGATCGGCTCGATTCATTGGCACTGCGAAGAGATGTTGCATCCCTTTGCATTTTCTTTCGCATCTACCATGGGGAGTGCTCTGAGGAATTGTTCGGATTAATCCCAGCCGCCAAATTTCACGAACGCACATCGCGGCAGAACTCCCGATACCATCCACACCATCTGGATGATTGGCGGTCCACCACTGTGCGATTTAGAAGATGTTTTCTTCCTCGCACGACCTCCTTGTGGAATCGATTACCATCAGCGATTTTTCCGGACCGATACGACTTAGGGACCTTCAAGAAAAGAGCGTACTCCTTTTTAAAAGGCCGGCAACGCATCTGCGATTCCCCTGGTGTTGCAGTTGTTCATGGGCGGCGGTAGTCACTTACCATCAGGTGAGCCGCATGCTCGTTTGCCCCCTCTCCTATAAAAAAAAAAAAAAACAAAGCAATAAGCTGAATGATCATTATAAAAACGACTTGCGTGTGTGTTTTTCTGCCGACTTCCAAAAAGGAGACGGTACCCTATTCGACTGTATGTTTTTTTTTATGTGTGTTACCTCATAACTTTTTACTGGGTGAACCGATTTCGATCATTCTTTTTTTATTTGAAAGCTGATACTTTTCGTATGGACCCATATGAATTTGATCAAAGTTCAGACCAATAGTTATTGAGTTATTCTTAATAACTTATATTGAAGTCGGCTATACAAAATTTTTAATTTTAAATTATTGTAAATATTAATAAAGTTTTGTTACCAGACATCAATCTTACATACATATGTAAAAAAATGTCTGTCTATAATATCACCTACAACTGAATTACACATATAACTGAATTTTATTAAGCTCACAGTGTTATTTCAATGCTAGAAAGACATTCATAACAAAAAAATATAACTTCACGAACAGACAGAAAGCAATGTCAGGAATAATCTAGGTTATTTTTTATCTGCCGAACACGAAATAGAAAAACTGATAAAACAATTGGTTTTTGATGATTATCTCATAAACTATAGGAGATATAAGTAAAGTTATTAATTTGAAATTTAACACAGAAAAGGGTATAAATACTCTCACTATTAACATAACTCCAAAAAGAGGAGGTACTCAATTCGACTCTATTTTTTATGTGTTACCTCATTACTTTTTTCTACGTGAACTGATTTTTATGATTCTTTTTAGTGGAAGCTAGTGATTCTCATGTAGTCTTATATAAATTTGAGCAAGGTCTGACCAGTAGTTTTTGAGTTGCCCTTCATAATTTATATTGAGGTCGGTTGTATAATATTTTTAATTTTATCACTTTTTGTGTCTAGTTTTGATGCAATATCGATTTTTAATATTTTTTTATACATAATTGTACCACAAAAAAGTGTTAAATGAAAAGTTAATAAGAACTTTTTAAAGTGAAGTAAATACATACACAGATTTTCAATTTTATTATGAAATAATTTTCCTGCCTCCAAAATAATAGCAAAAACAAAACTTATAAATTTGGAGGTCTTTCTGTTGAAATTCTATGCGGGCGATGTCGCAAGTAAAAACTAGTATATTTCTAAAATACCGTTGAACCTAATTTCAGCGAAATATGTTAAGACACAAGCAGCTTTTAATAAATTAAAGATAAATTTCAAAATTACATGAAAATCTGTTCAAAATGTCGCAAATATGTCTTTAAATATTACCTTGTGACCATGGCAAGTGTTTCGAATTAACTGTTAATTGAACAACTTTACCAATTAGGAGAACATCGAAGGAAATTAATGGCTATCAAAGTTTGATTTCCATGTAATTTTAATGCAATAAGCTATCATTCTACTATAATAACAATGAGTATGTTGTGAAATTATATAACCATTTTTTTTTTTGAAATTCATATGTAGTCTGCTTTTTTTGTTACAATTACAAAAAAAGTTTCTATGATTCTTATACTTTTATTCAGCTATTGAAAACAGGTTGAATTTTATTTATATTATTTTAGAGTAAAAAACTAGCTAACAGTTAAACCTGATAGTGAACGTTTACTAGCCAATGAAGATTTGCAACCGCCTGCAAAGAGAGAAGGTGGCACCTCTGTGCAGTATGATAAAAATGCATTGCAACCCATGTATCCTGCAGCGCATATAAAATAGGGTATAGGTTGCCAGCTTCATTATACTTTTCGATTACAATAAGAGTGTCACCATAGCAAGAATGTGTAGGTTTTTGTTTAACTAAGAAAGTTCGCTTGACAATGAACAAATATTTTTTTTTAAAAAAAAGCAATGAAAGGGCTCTGGTTCAACTTCAGTGCAAATCTACAAAGCTGTTATTTTGCCAGCTCCAACACAACTGGTTAGTTAACACGCGCACATCACTGTACATTTTCGGTTATTTGATTAGAAAATTAGGAAGGTGATTTTAGGCTAAATGAAGGGGCACAGATGTAATTGTAATGTAAGGGGCACAGGGAAATACTGCTGTAGCAGGTGAAAAATACCGATTAGTGGTAATTTATGATTAACCACGTAATAGGCGTGAGAAGGTAACCAGGAGATGGGCAGTATTCTTCGTCTTCCTATTTACTTACCTTCCTACCTAAAAATAAAAAGCGTGGTAAATATGGCATTTATCATCATGACGCAATCGATGAGCCCTCTATTCAGTATCAGCCTTTATAGGCCGCAATTAATGATAAAATGAGGAGCAAGGTGGGTTAATTGAAATTAAAAAGTAAACTTACAGCCTTTGTACATATCACAATGCTAACTAGAAATATCTAGCATATAAAAGCTATAAGCGGCGATAAAGTTCAGAAATTTCTGTACTGCAATCTTCAATTCACCTGACAAGTGTGACGATTAAGGATTATCCTCTATCTATCCAATGAGGGGTAAGAGTAGGGTAATATTGGGGCTGCTGCATCACTCACGTCCGTTCGCGATGCAGTTCGTCCCAATATTATTGGGGTTTCTGCATCACTCGTCCGCTCGCAATGCAGTTCGCCGCAATATTACACTAAACAGCTCTACATTCCCAGACACGATGCGCGACGGTGTGGGATTCAATAATTTGATTCTCGCTGAGATAGCTGGTTACTCTAAAACACGTATGGACGCAGCGCTCATGTTATTGTATTTGATCTCGATAGATATTATTGACGATTGCAATTGTCATGCATGTTTGATTGATGAGTTTTTAGTGGACCAATACTTTAATAGGTAGACTAACATAACGATGTTGGATTTTTTCATATGATTCAGGGGGACTTTACCATGGTAGATCAATTGAGACTCCAGCCCTAGGGCTCGCTTGCGCAGATATACAAACATACCTAGCAAATAACATATTTTTCCCATATGAAAACAGCATTGTGTTCAGTCTTCATGATTTTTGAATGAATCATGAATGAATAAGAACCTTTCCGAGGGTTTTTTTAAAGCAAGTATTTATGCTTGCTATTAATTAAGATATTAAATAACATAATTATTTTAACTTACCTTATCTATATAGGGTAACTATTATAGTATTTAGTGTGCTAGCATTTATGTATTACATATTATTAATTATAGGACGACAGGGAGATTTCTTTTATATTGGTCAATTTGTTGTCTAGAAGCAATTGTTACTTGCAGTCGTTTTAAATATCCTATCTATTCTTGGACTTGCGTCCTAGAGATGGATATTTGACCCACTGTATATATCTGAGCTTAACTTATGTCAAATATTTTGTTTCTTGCAGCCAAATTCAGCGATAGAAAGGTTTTTTTTGATAGGTACAATTATACAATACTTTCGTTTTGCAATAAAAGTGGTTCACAATAAAGGAATTTTGCAATGTAGGTAGGTAGGTACCTAAATAGAAGTATGTTATTACATACCAACTAGACTGAAAGGCGTAAAATACTAATGTAACTTATTTAAACAGTAAATGCATATAAAAATATTTTACCTAAATCAAGCATCGATGAGCATAGAAAAGTTTCATTTCAAACTTTCAGAAAGTCAAAAAATGGATTTTAAGTTAACCTGTAGGAGCCTGTTGCATACTAGATAGCTCAAATGTATTTTGTTATTAAGTTCAAACTACTAATACCATCATAAATTGAGCCGTCATGTTTTTATTTCTTTCAAAATTAAACTTTTTAATGAATAATGTTTTATCTGGTTATCTAATCAGAATAAAAGTAATAATTGTAGTAGCTAAAAAAATGTAAAAACACCTTAAAAGAAAATCAGAAGTTAGATAGCTCAAAGTTTATCGGTTTTTATAATACAAAACCAGATATACCAATATAATAACGGTGGTAGAGCCACGCAGCAGGGTTTGCTGTTGCACGTATGGGCCGGCTCGAGCCGGGTTAGTACCACGACCTCACACCGGAAGCCCGATTCCCCCCCCCCCCATCTACATGGTAGCGGAATTACGTCATAAACTACCCCCAGGAGGGTACCAGTACCCCTGGAGAATCCCTCGCTGAGCATCGGGTATACGGAGGGGGGGGGGGGTGTCAAAATTCCTCTCAACACAATAACTGCTCGGGGCAAACTGAGCAACAAGACCAAGGCGACCCCTGCCACGCTATCCGTGAATTTCTGCAACATCAGGGGACTTCACTCGAACCTAAACGCCGTCCACTACCATCTTGAGACGGCGAAGCTGGCCTTGCTCTTTCTGACCGAGACGCAGGTGTCCTCTCCGGCTGATACTTCGTATCTCTCCTACCCGGGGTACAAATTGGAGCACTAGTTTGTGCCTCGGGCTGGAATTTGCGTGTATGTCAGAGAGGACATCTGTTCTCGACGCCTCGGCAGTCTTGAAGGTTCGGACCTGTCCATCCTTTGGCTACGCGTAGACAGCGACGACCATCCTCGCGTCTACGTGTGTCTATAGGTCCCATAGCGGTAATGCCGAAACAGACCGACTCATTGAACACGTCCAAATGGCTACAGATTCCTTGCTACAACAGGTCCCATCCGCAGAGATCGTGATCCTTGGCGATTTTAACGCCCACCACGCCGAATGGCTCGGTTCACGTTCAACCGATCATGCGGGGAGATCTGTTTATGACTTTGCCTTGGCATATGGTCTAACACAACTGGTTACATCGCCTACGCGGATTCCAGATATTGAGGATCATACACCTTCCCTGTTGGACCTTCTGCTGACCTCTCATCCGGACGGATATCAGGTTTCCATCGATGCCCATCTTGGCTCTTCGGACCATTGTCTGATCCGGAGTGTGGTGCCACTCACGCTCCCCTTGCGGTTGCGTTCTGCAGGTTGCCGCCTTGTTTGGCATTACAGGTCGGCGGATTGGGACAGAATGCGGTCTTTCTTTGCTTCCTACCCATGGGGGCGGGTTTGCTTCTCATCGGATGATCCCAGCGCTGTTGCTGACTCTGTCACTGATTTGGTGCTACAGGGAATGGAACTATTTATTCCATCATCTGTGGTACCCATCGGAGGCAGATCTTAGCCTTGGTTTGGTTGCTCCTGTAAGACTGCTTTACGTAGTAAACAGGAGTGTTATCAAGCTTGGGCTGCGGCTTCGGCGACTCGAGATGTAAACACCAGCATACTTAAAAAGAAGTATAATTTCGCCTCCAGGTACTTCAAAAGAGTTATTGCCAAGGCAAAGTCAGAGCACATAGGCAGAATTGGCGAGAAACTAGTTCGCCTTCCTTCGGGAACCCGTGCATTCTGGTCTCTCGCCAAGGCTGTCCAAGGGAATTTCTGTAAGTCAACACTACCATCTCTGCACAGGGAGGACGACTAACTGGCCCACGACGCAAAAGAGAAGGCCGACCTTTTAGGCTCCCTTTTTGCGTCCAACTCGACTGTTGATGACGGGGGGAACACACTGCCTACCATCCCGCGGTGTGAGTGCTCCATGCCGGATGTGCGGTTCTCACAGCGCTCCGTTCGCAGAGCACTCCTCTCCCTTGACATCCACAAGTCGAGTGGGACTGACGGAATCCCCCCAATTGTGCTGAGGACGTGTGCTCCGGAGTTGGCACCGGTTCTAACGCGTCTTTTCCGGTACTCCTACTCCCTAGGCGTAGTCCCAAAATCATGGAAGACAGCTTTTGTCCACCCGATCCCTAAAAAAGGCGACCACTCAGACCCGTCCAACTACAGGCCTATTGCCATCACCCCCTTGTTCTCCAAAATAATGGAATCCGTTATAAACTGCCACCTCATGCGGTACCTTGAGGATCACCAGCTGATTAGTGACCACCAGTATGGTTTTCGTCGGGGTCGATCAGCTGGTGATCTTCTGGTCTACTTAACTCATAGTTGGGCGGAGGCAGCAGAGTCCAAGGGGGAGGCATTGGCCGCTAGTTTGGACATTGCGAAGGCCTTCGATCGGGTTTGGCACAAAGCGCTTCTTTCGAAGCTCCCTTCCTATGGGCTTCCCGAGAAATTATGCAATTGGATCACCAGCTTTCTTGCAGATCGGAGCATCAAGGTCGTTGTAGACGGTGCATGCTCCGACTACAAGCCTATTAACGCTGGTGTTCCACAAGGCTGCGTGCTATCACCAACGCTGTTTCTTCTGCATATCAATGATATGTTGCAAGCCGGTAGCATTCATTGCTATGCGGATGATAGCACTGGTGATGCTCTATACACCGGCCGTGCCAATATTTCTCGGGAAAACGTCACCGAGTACCGGAACAAACTTGTGTCTGAAGTCGAGCCTTTGCTGGACAAAGTCTCGGATTGGGGGCGACTAAATCTAGTCCAGTTTAATCCTCAGAAGACACAAGTTTGCGCGTTTACCGCTAAAAAGAACCCCTTTGTCGTATCTTCTCAGTTTCAAGGTACTCCCCATGTTGCCTCAGCCAGTATCGGAATCCTCGGCGTCGACATATCGAGTAACGTGCAGTTTCGTGGTCACTTGGAAGAGAAGGCCAAATTGGCCTCTAAAAAGCTTGGCGTGCTCAGCAGATCGGCACAGTATTTCATGCCGGCTCAACGCCTGCAACTTTACAAGGCCCAGGTTTGGCCTCACATGGAATACTGTTCCCATCCCTGGGCTGGGGCTCCCCAGTGCCAGCTCCTTCCACTTGACCGCATCCAGCGCAGAGCGGCTCGAATCGTCGACGACCGAGTCCTTTCCGATCGGGTCGACTCATTGGCACTGCGAAGAGATGTTGCATCTCTTAGCATTTTCTTTCGCATTTACCATGGGGAGTGCTCTGAGGAATTGTTTGGATTAATCCCAGCCGCCAAATTTCACGAACGCACATCGCGACAGTACTCCCGATACCATCCACACCATCTGGATGATTTGCGGTCCACCACTGTGCGATTTAGAATATGTTTTCTTCCTCGCACAACTTCCTTGTGGAATAGTTTACCACCAGCGATTTTTCCGGACCGATACGACTTAGGGACCTTCAAGAAAAGAGCCTACTCCTTTTTAAAAGGCCGGCAACGCATCTGCAATTCCCCTGGTGTTGCTGTTCTTCATGGGCGGCGGTAGTCACTTACTATCAGGTGAGCCGCATGCTCGTTTGCCCCCTCTCCTATAAAAATAAAATAAGAACCCTCTTATGAATGCAGATTCCTTAAGCAAATTTTGATCTCAAATATCTGCGACAGAGTGGCGTCTGCAGTGTAAGCTGTATCATATTATTAGTATAAGGTGTAGACACATTGACAAACTTTTAGTTAATGGATTTTAGACTTTATACAGAGCATTTATAGGAATGGTAATAAATGTGACTTAACAAAAAATAATAATTAGTTTTTGGCTAAAGTATTATTGTGTAATGGGCTTTAGAATTCTGTATATATAAGAGCTAGAATGCGCTGCAAGTCATTCCTAATTTTCTTTTTTAATTGAAGTGACGCGAACGTGTTCATCAAACCTGTAAGTATGTATGTGTCTTTTTATTATTTTTATTCTTTTTTATTGAGTTCATACACGAGAATTTTATATATTAGATTATATAATCTAATATATAAAATCTCGTGTCACAGTGTTAGTGATCAAACGGCTGGACCTTTTTTTATGAAACTTTGGGTCAGCTAGTTATGTATAAAAATATGTAATAAAATAATATGTGTACAAGTGATCTATGACCTGTTATATTAACTATAGAATCACTGATTTTTAGGACGTTGACTAGCAAAATTGTCAGTCCATTTGACTCGGATGATGGTAGTACACTCATTACGAAATCAAAACAAAAGAAAACGTTGAAAAAGTCTTGCGGAGATAGCAATATTAAGAAGAGGAAAGTCGTTCTGGATTCAGATAGCGAATCGGAAACTGTGTCTATAAAAAAGAAAAGACTTAAGAGGTCTTCGTTTGCATTTGATTTAGAGGTAAGTTCAATTTAAGTTTATTAATACAATTGTCGTCTTGGTCAGTGACCCAAATTGCCAAGCTGAGGGCCGTGGGTTCGAGTTCCGGTCGACGCAGATATTAATTTAACAGATAAATATTTGTACTCAGGTCATGAAAATTTGTCGTTTTTATTTTATTCTTGTAATTATTTAACCAATTTTAGTTTATTCATATTAGTAATTAGTGCTTTTGAAAAAACTTTGTTTTGAGTATTATCATCGAGATCGCCATCACAAATATTTTATTTCTTACCGATATCAAACAGCACTATAATATTTTTTTAGTTATAAATTTTGAGCCTATTTTTCTATACAATACTAACATTAATATTTGAAATAATTACAGGGAGATAACGAGTTACAAGAACCCATTAGAGCGGTGGCGCTGAGAAGTTTTTTATCGCGCCGTGCGGGTTCGGGCTACACGCTGCAGAGGGCAGATCCTGCAAAGACGGGCAACTACTACGTGGAGCTGCGTGTGTACAATACGAAAGAAGCCGAAAAGCTTGGCTCCAATCGGTGGAAGCGTTCGCTCGTCACTCTCAAGTCTGCTGTAGAAGACAACAGCCTTACGTGGAAAGCTGTGACAAAGTTAATAGCAGCGGCAAAGGTTGAGTACGCTGCTATACAGCCAATTTTATGCCCTGTTAATGTTTTCTAACTTTGTTTAGGTACCTATAATAAAGTAATTGCGCTCATAATAACTTAATATTAAATGTTATTGACTTGTAGCACATTATTTTCCTAACTTATGTCTTTTCCTTACAGCAAAGAAAAAATAGGAATTAAAATCTGAATCTAAAAAACAAAAAGCCAGATATTGAAAGCTTAATTTTAAAACACCTGAATGAAGTATTTATTTTAAAAAATTGCATTTTTTTCCTTGCAGCAACGAAAAACTAAGAACTAAAAATTTGAATCTAAAACAAAAAGCCAGATATTGAAAGTTAGATTTTTTGAAATACCTCGATAAAGTAATTATAATTTAAATTTGAGAATCATTTATTATATTACTGTGCGATATATCATATTATTTTCAAAACTGTGTCTATCCTTACAACTTGATACCTGCACAGAGATACCTTAGATTGGTAAAGAATGATGATGTAAAACGTAAGTTTAAAGTAGGTGATTATGTGCGTACAAAAAAATACAACCTAAAATGTACCTACATTCGAAAAAGGATTTACTCCAAATTGGTCGACAGAAATATTTAAAATTCGAAAATTACAGAACACAATTCCAACCACTTACTAAATTGAAGATACAATTAGAGGTCAACCAATTTTAGGAGGATTTTATGCGCAAGAGCTACAAAAGACCAAAAATCCAAACATATATTTAGTCGAAAAAGTTTTAAGAAAGAAAGGAAATAAAGTTTTAGTAAAATGGCTAGGCTTATCTTCTAGTGAAAACAGTTGGATCGATAAGTCAAATATATTATAATAGCCTTACGGACCACTGTGTTTAACAATAAGAACAAATAAGAAAAAATGGTATATTTAATAAATATCCCAAGCGCGATTAAACAGTCTTATGATGTGCATTGGCGAGAGTTGTCTTTTCAATTGTTTTTTTAATAATTTACCATTTGAATTACATTTACCGGGATACAATTATTGTGATCCTGGTACAAATTTAATCAAAAAACTATCACGTGGAGTCAAAGGTATAAACAAATTAGACGAATATTGTAAAAAACACGACATTGCGTATCACAAATATTCAAACTTAAAGGATCGACATAAGGCGGATTTAGTTTTGTTAAAAATGGCAAAAACACAAGAGATTGCTCCCGATGCAAATTTGGGAGAAAAGTTAGCAGCAAAGATAGTAAGTAAAGCTATGCAATCAAAAATTAAAACTGGGGCTGGCTTTAATAATGGCAATAATAATAAAATATCTCCTAGAAAGTTGGGGAATGAATTTAAAATAAGTTTAAGAATATCATTACAAAAAACAAAAAGACGTATGCAAAAATTAAAACCAAAATGCAAGAAAGCAGCAATTGCGCCAGCTATAGTTGCTGCTAGAAAACTAGTTGATAATTCTGTTATAAAACTTCCTCGCATTATTCCTGTACAAAAAACCTTTGACTCCGATTTTTGCCGAATTATCGGCTACGGGAGCCTTAGCAGGTGGTGCAGCTGGTATACTTAAAACTATAAATGAAATCAAAATGACTAAAAAACAATTTGCTGAATTGAAGAGACACAATGAAAAAATGGGAGCTCTTTGTATCGGAAATGGGTAACAGTTTAAGCCTCATAAATATGGATTTGGCATTTTTGTATCTAAAGAAATAAAAACAAACTAGAATATAGGCTACCCAAACGCGCCCTAACTAACATTGATATTTTAATCATCATCATCATCATCATTACAGCCCTTCACAAGTCCACTGCTGAACATAGGCCTCCCCCAAAGAATGCCACAAAGCACGGTCCTGAGCCACCTGCATCCATCGACTTCCTGCATGTCTTACCAGGTCGTCACTCCATCTCGTGGGGGGACGCCCTACACTTCGCCTACCGGTACGAGGCTGCCACTCGAGAACCTTTCTTCCCCATCGGTTGTCGGTTCTTATTTTGATATTTTAAAGTATGGAAAAAATATTCCCTATTTTCGAGGTGTCTTTATGAGAGATGAGCTCCCAACACACCCTTTTAAAAAAGAATGTGGAGTTATAAATTTAGATATTTCCTCAAATCCGGGATCTCATTGGGTAGCCTATGTAAAATTTAATAATTATGTTGAATATTTCGACAGTTATGGAAATCTTAAACCACCAATGGAATTAATAAAATATTTAGGTCCTAAAGTCCACTATAATTATGATAACATATAGCGTGATCATCCTTTTAATTGTGGACATCTTTGTTTGATTTTTTGGAGAATTTTTGGCGCAATAAAGACATAAAATAAACTGTTAATAGTTACTACCTCAGGAAATGAATCAGAATTGGATTCCTACTTTCAAACGCCTCTGAGTTTATCAGGTCAATACGAGTGCGGTTTACTATATTTTTCAGTAATAAACTCAACAACAAAATATTCTTATGTTGATTGCAAGTTCCCATCTGTGATCAGAATCGAATGTGATCTCATATACGGCTCATATTGTAACGGGTTACCTACTCATATTACTCACAAATTTGTATCTAAAACTGCTGCAGATAATCATTACATAGAAATACCTCAGAACGTTATTTACTTCCCAGTGAATAAAAATAATATTACATCTATAACTATTAAAGTTTTAGATCAATTTGGCTGCAGAATTAATTTCACAGAACAATATATTGAAATTCACCTCCATTTGAGGAAAGTAAAATGATATTGCACTATAAAACTACAGTTTACTTAAAGCGTCATATTACTTCTACACTCACTAAGGTGCGAAGACGTGAGAAAAAATTTAAGACCTTGAGTAAAAATAATAAAGATTTTCTAAAGTCTTTAGGATTTATAGTCTATAGTCTTATAGGATATTCTATAGTCCCCAGTGCCAGCTCCTTCCACTTGACCGCATTCAACGCAGAGCGGCTCGAATTGTTGACGACCGAGCCCTTTCCGATCGGCTCGATTCATTGGCACTGCGAAGAGATGTTGCATCCCTTTGCATTTTCTTTCGCATCTACCATGGGGAGTGCTCTGAGGAATTGTTCGGATTAATCCCAGCCGCCAAATTTCACGAACGCACATCGCGGCAGAACTCCCGATACCATCCACACCATCTGGATGATTGGCGGTCCACCACTGTGCGATTTAGAAGATGTTTTCTTCCTCGCACGACCTCCTTGTGGAATCGATTACCATCAGCGATTTTTCCGGACCGATACGACTTAGGGACCTTCAAGAAAAGAGCGTACTCCTTTTTAAAAGGCCGCCAACGCATCTGCGATTCCCCTGGTGTTGCAGTTGTTCATGGGCGGCGGTAGTCACTTACCATCAGGTGAGCCGCATGCTCGTTTGCCCCCTCTCCTATATAAAAAAAAAGTATGAATATACTGTAGATTAATGACTTACCAAACTTCGATACTTCTATTGAAAGTTATGAAGTCCATTCTTATAATCCATATAATAATAGCTTTAGAGAAAACGATGAAATAAGAATTCCCATACATCATCAAGACATATATGTATTACCATCAGCCAGTTCAATTTACATTGAAGGTCGTGCAAAGCTCTTCAGCAAAGATGGAAACCATGAAGCAGAAAATAAAGTAGCAGCTTTGTGGGGTTGGGATATGGATGGATTTAAAAGTGAAAACGGTGATTTTAGTGCTACTGTACCTTTAAATAAGATTTTAGAGTTTGCAGAAGATTATGCTAAAATTGTAATAAATTGTAAACATGAACTTATACTGAACATAATTAATTCTAACATAAATATAATTATAGGAACTGAAGATGTTGCACATTTTCAAATAGACATACAAAGAATACAATGGCGAGTGCCACATGTGAAAGTATCAGATCGTGAATGACTGAAACTTCTTAAGCATTTAGAAAGAGATAAACCTATACAGATGGCATTTAGAAATTGGGATTTATATGAATACCCTTTACTTCCTACAGCAACTAAGCATTCCTGGTCTATTAATACTGCGTCACAATTAGAGAAACCTCGATATGTAATTTTTTGTTTACAAACAAACAGAAAAAATCAAAAAATGAAAGACTGTTTAGTATTTGATCACTGTGGAGTGAGAAATGTGTCATTGTTTTTGAATTCACAATATTACCCATACGAGCCCTTATGTTTAAAGTTTTCCGAAAACAAATTTAATATATTATACGAAATGTATGTGAAATTTCGCCACTCGTACTACAACTGTCCCGCAAACCCATTGCTTGATTTAAGTAGCTTTAAGGAGAAGGCTCCGCCATTTGTGATAGATTGTTCAAGACAAAACGATAGTCTAAAAACGGGACCCGTAGATGTTTGTTTGGAGATTGAATATACAACGGCAATACCAGAGAAGACAACTGGATATTGTTTAATCATTAACGATCAACTTGTGGAATATAAGCCTTTAAGTAACATAGTGCGCAAGTTGACATGACTGCTATCGTAGATGTCCAAGGTTTCAAATCAGAAATAAATGAATTCATAGTGAAAGAAATTGCAATATTGTGTAATAATAAAATACAACGACCTTTAATTAAACCACCATTTCCTTTTTACAAATTGACTGTAAAAGAAAAGAAAGATGTAAATTGGATTCAACGTAATAGAAAGATATATTGGTGTGAGGGAGTAACACCTTATTTAAATTATCAGAATTTGATTGCAGATTATATAAAGGATAAATGTATATACGTCAAAGGTTTAGAAAAAGCTTTATGGTTAAAATCCATCTTACAAAATGATAATATAATTAATTTAGAAGATAAAGGTTGTCCTAGTTTGTTAAATCTGTATGATCGATATAAAGATTGTAAAGATTTGTATAGTTGTATTAATCTCGACTCAGTATGTGCTTTGAAAAATGTTTTTTGTTTAAATAAATGGTGCTCTGATAATAATATTTGAAATTTTTTTTATTTTATTTCATAAAAAAACTCTCTACAAAGCAACTTTTTAAAAATGTTTATAAGGAATCAGCGCAGCTTTGCAGCTTCATTATACTCTTGCAATCAGCAAGATCAAACCTCCACAAAGCATGAGGGACATGTCTCAAAACGAATACAGACCCCGATATAGTTTATATGATTCATATTCAACACGCTTTTTTTTTCATTTAGCCATTATTGGGCAACGAGTGATTTAAGAGAAGCAATGGTGAATGAAATGGCTGATGCGGGATTCTTTTATTTTGGCGATATCATAAATGATACAGCTGCTTGTTTTTTCTGTGGAGGAGTTATTAGAAATTGGAAGATTTACGATGCTCCGTGGATGCAACACACATTATATTATTCTCAATGTTTTTATGTGAACGCCGTGAAAGGGTTAGATTATATAAATAAATGTTTGAAAGAGTATGGTAAATCGCTGTGAGTTAAAAAGAGTGACACAGAATTGAGAAGACATATGTTTAGTTAAAAAAAAAATGAAAAAATAGATAATCGCTGTGAGATAAAAGTGATACAGAATTGAGAAGACATCTGCTTAGTTAAAAAATGGAAATGTAGAGCTGTTTAGTGTAATATTGGGGCGAACTGCATCGCGAACGGATGTGAGTGATGCAGCAGCCCCAATATTACCCTACTGGTAAGAATTACAATCATGGAATGTATTTAGTAAAATGTACAAACTATTTGAATACATTTTTGATGAAAATAGCATATGAAATATTATTACGTCTGTATTATATTTTTAAATTAATTTTCCTACAAAAATATTAGACCCGGACAAAAAACTGCAACTAATGTTTCCATTTATGAAAACGGCGAAATACAAAGTAATATTAATAATTTTATTCTATTCATTGGATCCTCATCATCATTTTCATCAATAGTAGTTATATGTCAAATTCATAGGCCAATTCATGAATGTGCCAGCGCTAGTCAGAGAAAAAAATTTCATTAATATCTTCCTATAATACCTGCTTCAACCAAATTTTATTCTTCGTAATAACTAAAACACAATTTAATTACACAGCATTCAGAGGATTTTAATTTAAAAACGTTGTTAGAAATTCGCTTAGGGATCACTTATTTAAGAAATACAAATTTCATTACAACTGAAATTACCGATAATCAAGCGAAGGCAGTGAATTGTAATTACTTTTAAAGCTCAGCTGAAAATGTGAAAATAATACACAATTTGCGTCTTATGACAAATGTGAAAGCACTTAAAATGAGAAAAAAATAAGAAAAGGAGAAACTGACTGTGTGTACAGATATGATTAGAAAAATGTATTTATTATATTACGGGGTAACAATGATATTTGGCGTGGTTTCAGTTATTTTGATAACAATATTTTGGCAAACCTTCTAATGAAGCTCATACACATTTGCCGGCATAATTCCAAATAATTAGTGTCAATGCTATGATGGTAAATAAAAAAATTATACAGTGTATAAAACTAAGCTGCTATTAACCAAATATTGCTAAAATTAAAGCTAAATTAAATAAAAAAAAATTGCTAAAATTATTTTTAAAATAAATATTGCCAAATTCGAAATTATGCTTCACTGGAAGCTATTATAACGTAAGTGTGCCTTCGAGTCAGTGAATTTGATTGAGTGTGATAACGAGAGGATCTGAGCGATAAAGCTATACGTGAGTAATAGTTCAGTAGTTATGTTCAATGTGATATATATATATATATATATATATATATATATATATATATATATATTAATATAGCCCATGATTCTTTTATCAATAATAGTCTTATATATATTTGTAAATTTATTTTTAAATATTTTTAAGTATTATTCATTAAATTAAATTATATTAATATCTTTATAATTGTTATATTATTAAGCATAGGTGACAAACACATAGTTTATTTTAATGCATTTATTTTAAATCGTTTTCACTCGATTAACTCATAATCCATAAAATAAGTTAGTAAGTTAAAAAAGACAAAATTATCGTTAATATTTTTTATCGTGCTGAAGCTGTACTTCCAAGAGCTTGGTTCTCCTGGCTCCTTAGCCGTGGCCATATTGGACTAGAGAAAGTTATGTAAACAGGTGTAGATGAAGACCGTGTATAGGGCGCAATATGTGTCCCAGCGCGCCTTATCTATGTTTTTACATCTCAAGAAAAGAGTTGTCTTGTTGTTTCTCTTGGGAAAAGGTCCATCTGTGTTGGCTTGCGCTGGTATAATTCGGCCAAGGTAGAATACCATAGGGTTTTAGTTAGTACGAATCCGATATAACCCATTATTATATCAGCTAGTAGGAAATGCATGAAAAAGTTACTTTTTTTACTCTGTTTTCGAAAATGATTTCTACGGTTTTATCACTTCTAACTCTGTTTTCGAAAATTATTTCTACGGTTCTCACTTATAATTTAACAATAGAACCAGAGTGACCGACATAGCCCATTGGATTAGTAAGCTGAAGTGACAATAGACCGCCCATATAAGTCGAAGAAACAACAACCAATGAGAAAGCAAGGTTTTCAAGTGGCAGCCTCGTACCAGTAGGTGAAGTGTGGAGCGGTTCACCACTAGATGGAGTAAAGACCTGGTAAGACATGCAGGAAGTCGATGGATGCAGGTAGCCCAGGAACGTGCTTTGTGGAATTTCTTGGGGGAGACCTATGTTCAGCAATGGACTTGTGAAAGGCTGTAATGATGATAATGATGATGATGATGAATTAACTTAATTTATATGTTATTCTTAAAGTGTCTTTTTAAAATAAAACTTTGGCTCCAATTACCCTATTAAGCGGATAGATATAACCATATACAAGTTAGCCAGCAGTGTTCAATTTCTTACTTAAAAGCTTTTCGATGAGTGCCATCTGGTGTCATCATCGGTAATTGCTGCTATATCTTGATTTGCTTAGTATACTCGTAGCTAAATACTACAAATAATGTGGTCCGGTACTACATAAGTTATTTCATGTTAAGTAATCTAAATTGTACCCATAAATTGTACGATATGTTCGATATCCGACCCAGTTTTCTTTTATCTCTTAAGGTTGCTTGCCAGAATGCTACTCATTTAAATTTATCATGTATCGTCGTATGCATAAAGCCAAAAAGCTTGTGACATATCAAACTTCGCAAGCAAAATATTTACAAGTGCTTATCATGAAGCTAGGGAGATTTATTTATTTCTTTAATATTTATAATAAACTTTTAATAAAGGGCAGATTGAACACTTTATAGTTTTTCTACCTGTGAAAGAGGTGCTTAGAGAAATTGTGGCAGGCGCAGACAGTTTATTACTTTAAAGGATTAATAGATTGTTGTCTGATTTATATGGAATTAAGGGAGTATTTTTAAATAATAAGGGTAACACATATGCACACAGTCCACCTAATGGTAAGTAGATGCTGTGGCCTATAGACATCTTTATCAAGACTCAAAGAAAAGACAAGAATCAAAATGTAAAGGACTAAGGTCCTCAGGGGTTAGCATTTTGATTCTTGTTAGTAGTATCTTATATCTTAATAAAATGCCTCGTTTCCAGTAAAAAAGTGTTTCTAGTTCTCTACACTCACCATACGAAACAGCAGTATTAGGCTCCAGTATCACGCTGGCCCTTCCATGCTAGAACCATAATACATCTGCAGCATACGTACGTACGTACGTATGCTGCAGATATATATGGTAAAATCACGACACTTTTGTACCTACGTACAAAAGTGTCGTGATTTTTATAACACAAAATACGTGCCAAAAACAATTGCTGTGTTTAGAAATCGATTTTGCTAGGATCTTCCAAGCTATGCTTGAACATGACACCACTCGCTCCGACATTTCTATCAAAACATGATAATTGATATCTGCACTAAGATCTCATTTGATACAAAGTGACTTGGTGATAGGCGTCTGTCTGTTCGAGGCATAAGAGAATCCTTCATCCTATTCCGTCACGTAGGTGGCGTAAAATTCGACTATGAACATTCCGTAAAAATATTATGTCTTCCAATAGACGGCGGTATAACCATCTCGCATACGCCAGCAGTGAAATATCCAGACGGTGTGAAGTAGGGACCTGCTGGTGTCAATCCACCTGATAAGCTTAACAATTATGGCAAATCCACCTTGTCATTTGAGAGGCTCATATCCAGCCGTGGACTTAATGGAAAAAATGAAAATGATGCAGAAATCACTAGAAGATTCTCATAGTTAATATATACACTGAAATATATAATGATGATCCAACGAGAACTAGGTGGAATAGGAAAATAATTTTACGTTAATTTTTTTAAAACTGATCAAAGAACTATCATGAAAATTTTCAATTAACTCCTTTTAAATTTCATGATAATTTTGTTAGGTATACTCTAATAATATATTAGTTGCAAACGTAGAATCTGCAATTGAACTAATGTATTTTACTTTTTTATAAAACTGAAGTGACAAACGAACTTACCGTCCAACTGATGGTAAGTGGCTACTGCAATCCATGGACACCTGCAGCCAACTTCAAGAAAAGAATATTACAGATGTGTGGTTACTTTTGAGGACTAAGAGGGAATGCCCTAAAGCCTGTAATTATACGTGCCTGTATCTGCTATACTCTATACCGTTCAGATAAAATCACTACTGTGCGAGTGAAAGAAGAAATAGGTAAGTGGGTGGTCTTCTAACGTGGTAGAGCCATGCTGCAGCTATATTACTGGTATAGTTGTAGCACGAATGGGTCGGCTCGACCAGGGAAGGCCCACGCTCTTACAGAATACCAGAGTAAAATAGCAGTTTAACACTGCTGTGTTTCATATGGTGAGTGTAGAGAACCAGAGACCCTTTTTTACTGGAAACGAGGCATTCCATCTGAGTCCTCACGGGTGACAACGCATCTGCATTTTGATTCGTAATCGAGGATAGCTGTAGACGTCTATGGGCCACAGCAACCACTTACCATCAGGTGGACTGTTTGCTCGTTTGTCAACTTAATCCTATAAAAAAAAGAGGAAGTCGATGGATGCAGATAGCTTAAGACCATGCTTTGTGCCATTTCTTGCTGGAAACATATGTTTATCAGTGGACTTGTAATCTCTAATGATTATGATGTATAATGTTACAGACATCTAATTGATTTATGTTATAGACATAGTTCTAAGAATATGTCTATAACATTATTGAATAAGAAAAGCGATGTTCACTGTTCAAAGTATTTGACAGTATAATATTGATTACTTTGTAATGTCACAGCGTCCGACGTTCAACGGTTATCAAACAAAGTTGAGGGAACAATTTTCATTTCCATGCAAAACAGGCTTTCCATTTAAGCCTATACTTCATAGGCTTACACGTGGCTCAGGTTATAGATTTTGTTTACATAATCCTTATTTATGTCATTAATATTACAGCAAAATGAACTAAAAAAGGTTTTAGCCAAAAAATTCGGGTATCATCTGGCAGCTGGAATGCTGGAATATTTAAATAAAGTAGATGATTTTTGATTATCTTCGTAATAATGTTGAGCGCCATCATTACTGCCTGGTACATGGCAACACTAGTTACCACTAGCGTCCTCTAGTATCGAGTAGCAGAACTAAAAGAGTCAAGATCCTTCTATAAATTTCTATGAAAGGACTATCGACACCTAGTCAGACAGGACCGGTACATGGTACGAGGTCATGTACACGAACATTCTCGATATTTCTACAGTAGAAGATTCTGGAAATTATCTGAGGCCCTATATAAGGCCAATATAGACCGCGACTGGGGGGAGTATTGAATTGGCGACACAAGCGAATACTTTGAATTGATACAACAGCAAACTAAAGTGATCAGTAGTATAATTGTGTTTTGTTATTATTGTGGCTTTAAGTTGTAATTAGTGTTCTGTAATTAAAGTGTCACTCGGCAGTGTTTAATTGTCTCGAACCCCAAGCTCGTAACAATAATAATAAAATCATCGTCAATTAAACCCATCAAAAGTCCTGAAGTGCTGAACTTAGGTCTCCTCCCAGATTACCTCAAAAATAGCCTCAATTTTTCACAATTGCCAAGCTAGGCAGACAGGTTGGCAACCACAGTTTTTTTAAATATAATTGAGTTACTATCCAGAAGATGCTGCTGCCCTACTCTTGTTGCAGTTTATTTCAGCCACGTTTTATGGCATCCAGGATGTTGTGGGGTAGTGATATACCTTACGTATAACCAATATAGTAGTAAATATAAGTTAAGTGGTAGAGCTACTCTGCAGCTTCAATATTATAAAAGTGAGAGAAACAAACAAGCAAAAATGTTTATTTAGTGGTAAGTGAATGTCATTGCTCATGGGGGGTATTACGGATTACGGATTAGTAAGCTGAAGTGGCAATGGGCCGGCCATATAGCTCGAAGAACCGACAACCGATGGGGAAGAAAGGTTCTCGAGTGGCAGCCTCGTACCGGCAGGCGAAGTGTAGGGCGTCCTCCCACTAGATGGAGTGACGACCTGGTAAGATATGCAGGAAGTCGATGGATGCAGGTGGCTCAGGACCGTGCTTTGTGGCATTCCTTGGGGGAGGCCTATGTTCAGCATTGGACTTGTGAAGGGCTGTAATGATGATGATGATGAAGTGAATGTTATAAAATATACACCTACATTTACCCTCGATTATCAATCAAACTGCATATTCTTTGTACCCTGCGGCCCAAGGTGGAGTGTCTCGTCACTGGTAAAGAGAATCTCCGGACACGGTACCTCTGCCACACGAGAATCAGCAGCATTATTCAGTATAAAATAAAGCTACTTTAGTTGGCATACTTGCTCGAGCCATCCATTTCGTGCGGAAGTAAAATACGCTGCAGCCTAATTCTCTCACGTAAACAAAGCCTAGGTTTAAATATTAATGAAAAAGAAATGGAGAAAAAATAAAATGAGTTAATGAAAAAGAAAGCATCGCAGAGTTCAACTCACGCTATAGAAATTTGTCTATAATTTGGATAGATACGTAAAATAGATTTCTATAGCAGAAAGCTAAAAACTCTAATACAATAAGGAGACGTAGATAAATGTAATATTACAGAAGGTGATAGTTATGATTTTTGATCGTCACCATGACAAATCGTAACATGAACCTTAACAAATGGAATTGATTGTCACTTTCATTTTTATGAGCAAAAGTTTTATTAAAAAGAAAGGGTGTGTTAACTTGTTGTTTATGTTAACTTTATCATCAATTGTCAACCTTACTACTTACACCTCGTGATTCGCGAACTATTGGTCTTGGTGGTGGCAGTAATACAATGATAGTGCTCGCGATTTTGGGAGGAAAAGGGGGACTATTAAAACTTAACTGAAGTAAAACACACCATTTTATTATAGCACATGGATCTCGCTTAATTACTTTTATCGTCTTTAATAAAGTATTTTTGCCACACCTAACAATTACATTAAATTAATCTGTTTTTCACTGGTACACTGCGGTTACATTTCACGGTTCAATTGTCACAATGGTGATTATCACGATTACTTCAAGTTACTATTTCTTATACAATGTTTTAAACGCAGATGAGACCTCTTGTGTAATTGAAATTGCGAAACAATTCTCATGACATTTTAATTAATCATTAAATATGATGACGATAATAAAGATACTCGCTCTTACTCATATCCAAAGCAACGGTTACATAATGGGAGTTGTGCTTGGGTACAGTATCGGAGACAGGAAACCACAATAATAATACATGTGTCATAAAACGGAGACCACGCCTAGATAAACACCGTGTGAGACGCCCACTAGGAAAATGAAACGACGACCTGACAAGGCCACTAGCAACTACTGAATGCGTGAAACCGAAGATTAGGCTACGTCGCGCGCCTTGAGGGTGGCTATTGCCAGCAATGGACTGGTGCAGTAACACGTACATAATCTTCGTTATGATATGATCTTCTTTATGCGATATGTGACTTAGTCTGGTGTTCTGATAAGCAATTCAGAATGACATCAAGTATTAAGATGAATTTATATATATACCGAAAATATGTATTAGGTGATTGTTTAGGAAAAATAAAAAAATAAAACTTTTTTCGCTGTAGCTGATGAAAAAAAAATCGTTAGTCCTACTTAACAGTTACAGGAATAAAAAAGAAATGTTATAATCTTTATTTTTCCTTGTGAATAACCTTATTTTACACAATCTCCTTAGAAAAGTTTCCTCTTGCCCTTTCAACATAAACCTGATTGTGCAAAAGCGCGTGGTTTTATAGTATATTATTTTAATTGGAAACCGCTTTCGGTGTTACGAAAAGTGCACATCATTACATCCGTTCGCTCACAAGTTGATTGATGCGTGCTAGACCACAGCTGTCGTTTATTTTGGACTCACGCAACGTGATTACTTGCAGTTCGCGAGCATCAGAGCTGTACTTCTGGGTAATTTGTTACGATGTGACGTGAACGATTCTGTGATGTTAACGTTTTGTATATTTTACTTAATTCATACTTAAAAACCAAAAATAAATACTGCGTTATTTATATTACGAAGCAACGGTGTTTATTTTAAGAAATTTTGTATCATTTATTAGAACAATATGTTTACACGCAAATAAAAAAAAACTACAACCTATATACATTTTACTGCTAGGCACAGTCCTCTTATTTCTGAGAGATTTATAGAGCGATTAGTTTACCGTACTGAATATCAGCACTTAAAGTTGCAATAAGCAATTTCCAACCACCAATGTTTGCGTACTGTTAAATTTAAGGCGATGATTAGACCCTGGCTCACCCAATCACAACTATTTCTATAGACTTTAACATCATTATTCTTATGAGTTATCGTGCATCTACTAATAAACATTGAACGGTCTTACACATAAAAATCAACGTCACTTTAATAAATACTAGAAGTTGTTCTCTTTCATTTCACTTAATCACAATAGGAGAGCGAGAGAGGTAATTAATACTTAATTTAATTAAGTGATAGTTGATCAACTATAAATAACTAAGACTTAGACTGTTACGAGTTCTAAAAATCATTAATGGTTTTAGTCATTGCGTTATAAAGTCTTCAAACAAGTCTTAAATTAGACACACAGTTTATGTTTAAACATTCTGTGAAGACCTGTATTTTAATCACGCTGATAACACACGAGGGTATTAGGATGTGCCCATGCAGAAGCCCTCTCAAAAATGAGAGTAGGCCTGTGTCCAGCAGTGCGACATATAAAGGCTGTAGCATTAACTTTAACTAATGCATATACCTATGAAAATTAAATAAATTTTCTTTGTTTAATAAGAAGCAAACACTAAGACAGAATTGAGACATATTATAAAATTATAATTTTTTTTATTTGTGGATAGATATCATATTATGATGGAAAATAATAATTAAAAATTAAAAATTTTGTACAACCGACTTCCATATAATTTATTAAGTGTAACTCAAAAACTGTTGGTAAAACTCTAAACAAATTTATATGCAACCACATGAGAAGCACCAGCATTTAAGTAAAAAAAAATCATCAAAATCGATTTACCCAGAAAAAAGTTATGAGGTAACACACATAAAAAAACATACAGTCGTACCGTGTTCCATCTCCTATTTGATGTCGGTAGAAAATAGTCCTTACCTGTACATAGTAATAAACTTTAGTCCCTTTAATATATCTTATACCTGAAAAACTCGAAATTACTACTCGTATTATTTTGCCTATGGGCTAAATTTGGAAATACATTTGCTGAATTCTCAATTGCCCTTTTAATCATTTGTTTCATTGTAGGTATTGCTAATATAATTAATTAATTCTAGTCCTTTTATGGCGAAATATATTCAATGATAAATAAAACAATTAATATAAATTTTTCCTAGCTGACTCGCGCGGCGACCCTCGCGTGAAATTAAGGTAAAACCAAATTCTTTAATATTTATTTCAAAATGTAACATCTAAACATACAGCAACAAAAATACCTGTTTAAGCGAGGGAGAACCATGCTACAGCTATATCATGATTGAAGCGCGAATGGGTCGGCTCGACCGGGGAAAGACCAAGCTCTCACAGAATACCATACCACATATGACCATACCGTGTATACTGTGAACCAGCGTAAAATAACAGCTTAATGCTGCTGTGTTTCGTATGGTGAGTGTGGAGAGCCGGAGAGCTTTTTTACTGGTAACGATGAATTCTAACTTAGTACTCAGGAGTAACAATACATTAAGGTTTTGATTCTTAATCGAGGATATAGGTGTCTATGAACCAAAGCATCCACCTAACATCAGGTGGACTGTGTGCACATTTGTCACCCTTATTCTATAAAAAAAAATTACACGCTACAATTTTGTACTAAGCAACTATTCCATGTCTGTAATTTATTAAAACAAAAGTGACTTTGAATACATTGTGTTCGTTTATTTTCCGTAACCATTCGGTCAGTGCCCGCCCATAAATCATTCCATCAGCTCATTTTTCGCCGACTCGATTTTTCTAAAGACTGCTATTCATACTGAGTACTAATTTTAATCACAATAAAACATAGGCTATTTTTCTTTTATAATTTATTGTGTTTTTCTTTTAGTTCATTGTGAACAAGTTGCACTGTACGTTGTTGCGTTGTACTTAAGTCCAATTTACTCGGCCTTACCGTAAACCGATAAGATCGGCGGAGACCAGGCGGCACCAGGGCACTTTTACAATTAATGATAATAATTAATTTCAAACTATTTATCCGTTAACGTCTAGGATAAGCTAGCTTGGTACAACTAGTATACCGAGTCATCCAGAGTCAAACCTGCCCGCTCATTTGCTGCCGCTCATTCTCTGCTCGGTCGTTTTATATCCGTTGCAAAACAAGTGGAGTTCTTTCACCCCTCTGGTGGTGAAGGAAATCGAGTGGCGCGTTGGGTGGCGTCATCAGTGCATGTGTTGTTTACAATTTGTGCTGTACTGGCGTACGATGAAGCCGCCGTCATGCCGTCATATACTACTATCGTGTATACAACAAACAGGGGCTTCGATTGCAGAGGTGGGGACACAGGGCTCTGATAATAAATACCACATTAAAACGAAATATTTCGCAAACACACCTCTGAATTAAAAAAAAACCGTTGTTTTATTCCCAAATATTTTTAAAAGACCTATCCCACGACACCTTAAGTAATGGAATGCACAAAAATCATTCTATATTTATCTATGGGAGGTACCCAAAATAAAAATGTTTTTCAAGGTTTTATTTTATAGTTTTGTAGGTGTAATTAATATCTATAACTATGGTAAATTACAAAGTTGTAACACACAGGGGACAGTCTAACTATTACTAACAATCGGTCATCGAATGCGTCTAGACGGAGCAATTGTGCGGTGCGATGCACGCCAAACGCAGGCTGAGCACAGAGAGTTCAGAACACGGAACTGTCCGCTAGGGTTTTCATGTCCCGCAAATAAATTAAAATGGTTCACACTACATGTGCGATAACAAACTGTGGGTCGTTCTCATTTTAAGATAAGGAATTAATTTCATCAGTTTCCACATACACATTAATTTGTTTAAACGTGAAATAATTTTTTTTTAATCTATATCTATACTTACAATAAATCTGTATAGAGGTCAATTCTGTACATGAAATATATTTCCAAAATAACTATCAGGGGTTGATTAGTGATCGATACTGATGCCAAAAATGAAAACAGTAAATTTTTTGTCTGTCTTTACGTTCGTTATAGAAACAAAAACTACTCGACGGATTTTAACGAAACTTAGTACAATCATTCCTCATACTCCTGGGCAGATTATAGTATACTTTTCATCACACTACGATCAACAGGAGCAGAGCAGTGAAGGTAAATGTTGGGGAAACGGGAGAAATTACTCCATTTTTTAAGCTTCCGTCGCGTGTGCAGCCTTAATGGTTAAAGCTACACAGAAATCATGTATAACGGAAATATTCTCCCTAAAATTATATAAAAAATTTCCCACGACAGCATATATCTATCTTTTATGGTTGACTCACAATAACACGTGTAACTCCCGATAGCTTAGCAGTTCGGAGCTTTCTGATTATATTTGTCTACTCTTACGTTTATAACACTCTCACTCATCCCTAATTAAAAAAGGTAACATTATTATCTATTCAATAAAAAGAATAATAGAAATCGGTATAGAAACACCAAAGTTATACATGAAATACGCTAATAAGCCATCGCGCGTGATTACTGAATCATGCTATAAGGATTATTTTTGTGTAACGGTTGCCGTGCTCGACGCGGCTCGCGGCGGAAGCTATAAAAAGGCGGGGGTCCGAGTGCGAGCTTCATACAATATTTGGCTGTTGATGCGAATAGACTTTCAGAGTGTTCGACCTTATTGACAGACAATAATTGATTTTAACAAACCGTGCTTATCAGCGCGACTTTTAGTCTCTACTCTCTACTCTTACGTTTAATAATTTATTTTAAGATTTCTTTGGTTGTTATTTTATAAAATAGGTATTAGTTATTTTGGTAGTGTTTAAATATTTCTTAGTATAAGCTTAATTATAAATTAAATTTTTTTTTGTTTAGATGTAGTTTTAAATAGGTACCTAGGTATCAAATAGGTAGACGTAGTTTAGGTACCTACTTATATATTTTTAAGTATTTAATTTTGGATTTAAGGATTTATTTAGGATCCGTTTTATTATTTTAGAAGGCATTTAGATTTTTTTAAGTGTATGGTAACTATAGTTAGAACCTCTAACGTAGATTATTTTGTTAGGTAATTGAATGCCGTCGAATAAAAATAAAATACACAGTGCCACCTAAAAAATGATTATCTTTATCTCGAAATTCGAGAGAAGCTATGAGAATGAGAAATGTGCGTTCTCAAGAATCGGCAGAGGAAAGAGCATATCGGTTAAACTCTATGAGAGTTAGTGCCTCAACTTCTCGAGCCAAAGCTCTCCAGAAAGAGAGATGCGATTAGCAGCTGACAGAGCGAGACGAGCTACACCACGGGCGTCTCAAAGTTTTTCTCAACGAGAGCTAAGGCGTACCATTGACCGAGAACAACATGTGTAATCCCGAGAAGCTGAAACTGCTTCACAACGAGAATTGCAGCTCACAGCTGACCGCGAACGGCATATATTATCTCGCGAGTCCGAAACCTACATGGAGAGGGAATTACGTCTAACAGCTGATAGCGAACGGCATGTACTATCCCGTGAGTCCAAAACCTACACTGAGAGGGAATTACGTCTCACGGCTGACCGCAAACGGCATACATTATCTCGCGAGTCCGAAACCTACACTGAGAAGGATTACGTCTCACAGCTGATCATGAACGTCATATTTTATCTCGAGAATCTGAAACTTTTACTCTATATGAAGACCGTTTGACAAATGATAGGGTGCACCATAATATTATTCGATCTCTTGAAGATGAACATGAGCATGAACAACAGCTAGAGTCGGGACGCGAATATTACAATTCTTTGAGACAGGAACGGTTAATAAGTTTGTCTAATGAAAGATTAAGAATCGAAAATATTCGGTCTCTTGAAACGGACGAACAACGAGAGGCCCGTCTTAATGCAGACAGATTTCGACATAGTCTTAATGACTTAGATGTACTCATAGAAGATCAATCTACAAATTTGGTGGCGTGGTCCTACAAATATAAAAGTGGGTTTGCTTATAACCTCACAATTGATTACAGATCATCTTCTGTAATAGGCGATATGAACGTAGTATGTTCTTTTTGTAATGCTTCAAAGTGAAGTAAGGAGTGGGCTGGTTTCTGTTGCTTTGGAGGTAAAATAAATTTGCCTTCGTTCGAAGATCCACCAGAACCTTTGAAGTCACTACTTTAAGGGGAACATGTGCAATCTAAACAGTTCTTAGACAATATTCGCACTTATAATAGTGCGTTTCAAATGACATCCTTTGGTGCTCAACAAATCTCAGAAGGTCCTTTCATGCCTACTTTTAAGATACAAGGTCAGGTTTACCATTTGATAGGATCCCTTTTGCCTGAATACCAACCTAAGTTTCTTCAAATATATTTTGTATCCGACTACAACGAACAGTCGAATATAAGAAATCAATATTTCCCGAATTTAAATACTGAACTTATTTCACAACTTCAGAACATATTGCATCATGTTAATTCGTATGTATGCAGTTTTAAATCGGCATTAGAAGCTTTTCCTCAAGATGGTGAAAACAATTATAAAATTGTTATAAATGCCGATAGGCGTCCAACTCAGGAATACCCTGGGCGTTATAAAGTTCCAGCCACGAATGAATTTGCTGTAGTATTGGCCGACCAGGAATGTGGTAGGCGTGATATCGTTATCCGCTCCAGAGACAATTGTTTGCAACGTATTTACGAAACCCACAGGGCTTACGACAGTTTGCAATATCCTTTGATATACTCTCGAGGGAAAGATGGTTATAATTTTACTTTATACCAAACTTATCCGCGTACAGGCGCACCTAATTATAATAAAAAGATGTCATGCCTTCAATTTTATTGTTACCACTTGCAAGTGAGACGGAATAGATTTGTATATTTTCAACGTATTCGTGGCTTATTCAATCAGTTTATTGTTGACATGTACGCAAAAATTGAAACCGAAAGATTAGTTTATATACAATCTAATCAAAGGCAGCTGCGCGCTGAAGAATACGTGCACCTTTGCGACGCCATGCAGCAAGATAATGATACGGTGAATATGGGCCGTTTAGTTATTTTACCCTCTTCTTTTACTCGTGGTCCACGCTACATGCACGAACGTACTCAAGATGCTTTTTGTTACGTAAGAAAATATGGACGTCCCGACTTATTTATTACTGTAACTACCAATCCCAAGTGGGATGAAATCACTCGGGAGCTTATTGAGGGTCAAGCACCGCATGACCGCCATGATATTATCGCAAGAGTTTTTCATTTAAAATTAAAATCAATGATAGATCTACTTACCAAAGATAACATTTTTGGAGATGTATTGTGTTATATGTACATTTTTGAGTAGCAAAAACGCGGCTTACCTCACGCACATATCCTGCTTTGGTTAAAAGATAAGGTTCGACCTAATGATGTAGATAGTTCAATCAGTTCTGAAATTCCAGATCCGATTGCAGATCCCGTGTTATACGACATTGTTAAAACTCATATAATACATGGTCCATGTGGTGCATTTAACGGGAATGCTCCTTGCATGCAAGACGGTCGTAGCAATAAAAGATATCCAAAAGCATTAGTGGATGAAACTGTAACAGGAAATGATGGATACCCATTATATCGTCGCTGTTCAAGAGACAATGGTGGTTTTACTGTTGAAAAGCGAGTGTCTGGACAACAGCTTACTTTAGATAATAGGTGGATCGTTCCGTATTCGCCTGTGATGTCTAGAGCATTTCAAGCTCACATAAATGTTGAAATGTGTAATAGTGTAGAGTCAATAAAATATATTTGTAAGTATATTAAAAAGGGCAGTGACCAAACTACATTTGCGTTGAGAAATGAACATGATGAAGTTACTAGATTTCAGTCAGGCAGATATATCAGCTCTTCAGAAGCTGTGTGGCGGATCTTAAGTTTCAACATTCACGAAAGATATCCACCTGTGACTCATCTGGATGTTCATCTTGAAGGCGGTCAACGTATATATTTAAACGCCGAAAATGTTACAGAATGATTAGAGAACACTAGAAAAACAACTTTATTAGCATTATTTCGACTTTGCCAAACTGATGATTTTGCAAAATCTCTTTTGTATGAGGAAGTTCCATCGTATTATACCTACGATAAGCAACGAGGTGTCTTTAATCGTAGACACCGTGGCAGGCCTGTAGATGATGAGTCAGGTAGTTTCAAAGAACATGTTCTTGGTAGAGTGTACCGTTCATCCTAACAACGCTGAGTGTTTCTATTTGCGACTATTATTACATACAGTGCGAGGACCAACATCATTTATAGATTTGAGAAAAGTAGACGATGTTGTTTATCCAACTTATCATGCAGCTTGCCAAGCGCGTCGTTTGCTTGAAAATGATCAGCATTGGGATGACACTTTAGCAGAATCCTGTGTTAGTGATAATCCATGACGGTTACGCCATTTATTTATAACATTACTCACATTTTGTAATTTGTCAGATGCTGTACAATTATGGGAAAAATATAAAGAAAAATTTGCAGAAGACTTTCTTCGGAATATATCTCACAATGATGAAGGCGCAACTAATGATAATTTCCGTGATCTTGCCATAAATCTGTGCTTATTAGCTCTTCAGGAAGACTTAACAGCAGTAGGTGGTAAATCACTCTGTGAATATGGTTTGCCAACACCAACCTCAGTCGGAGAGGTTACCAATAGGGAATATTCTGCAGAGATTGGTTACAACTCAATGGAACTGCTGGCAACATTAGAAAACGTTGTCCCAATGATGACTGCAGAACAACGTTCAGTCTATGATCGCGTGTGCGAGTGTTCAGAATAATTTGGGAACAATAAGGTTTTTAGATGCACCTGGAGGAACTGGGAAAACCTTTTTGACTAAATTAATATTAGCTTATGTTCGAAACCAGAGTAAAATTGCTCTTGCCGTGCTTCATCAGTTATAGCTGCAACATTGCTACCAGCAGGTAAACTGCTCACTCTATGTTTCAAATACCAATTTATTTAGATCGCACAGAAAGTCCAACCTGTAGTATTTTAAGAAATAGCGACAAAGCTAAGGTATTACGTGAGTGTAATTTAATCATATGGGATGAATGTACGATGGACCACCGAAAAGGAGTAGAAGCGGTAGACAGAACTTTAAAGGATATAAGAAAAATGATCGACAAATGGGCGGTATCACGGTTTTATTTTTTGGTGAATTCCGACAAACCTTACCAGTAATACCACGGGGAACCCGAGCTGATGAGGTTAGGGCTTGCCTAAATAGCTCTTATTTGTGGCTTGATATACAATTGGTACATTTGACTATAAACATGCGAGTGAGAACTGGAGATAACCCGGATGATCGGTAATTTTCTGATAAATTATTAAAGATTGGGGAAGGTACCTATCTACAACTAAACCAAGGAAAATTTATTCTGACGCCTAAGTTATGTTGTATACTGCAATCCCAACCACATCTTATATCGTCGGTTTACGGTGACGTAAAAATTATATTAAATAGGGACATACATACCCTTCGGCAAATTGTACAGAAGTCCGAGGAGTACAATTTGCCACTATGTCTGGCGTATGTGGACTATGAGAAAGCCTTTGATTCCGTCGAAATTTGGGCGGTGCTGCAGTCCCTTCAGCGATGCCAAGTTGACTGTCGGTATATCGAAGTGTTGAAGTGCTTGTAAAGTAGGGCTACGATGGCTATCCGAGTACAGAACCAGAGTACGAAACCTATCCAATTGCAGAGAGGTGTAAGACAGGGTGACGTCATATCCCCGAAACTCTTTACCGCTGCATTGGAAGATGTTTTCAAGCTTCTGGACTAGAAAGGATACGGTATCAACATCAATGGCGAGTACATCACTCACCTTCGATTTGCCGATGATATAGTCCTTATGGCAGAATCGCTGGAGGACCTAAGCACTATGCTCAATGACCTCAATAGTGTTTCCCAACGGATAGGTCTTAAGATGAACATGGACAAAACAAAGATCATGTTTAATGTCCATGTCACACCTATGCCGGTAGTTGTTGGGAACAGTAAGCTCGAAGTTGTTGACGAGTATGTTTACCTGGGACAAATAGTCCGACTAGGTAAGTCCAACTTCGACCGAGAGGTTGATCGACGGATTCAAATCGGTTGGGCAGCGTTCGGGAAGCTAAGACACATCTTCTCGTCAGGTATACCTCAAAACTTGAAAACGAGACTGTACACCCAGTGCGTGTTGCCAGTGATGACATACGGAAGTGAGACGTGGTCCTTCACTGCTGGCCGGATGAGGAAGCTCAAGGTCGCTCAGCGAGCTATGGAGAGGGCTATGATCGGAGTTTCTCTGCGTGATAAACGCAGAAATGAGGATATCCGCAGTAGAACCAGAGTGACCGACATAGCCCAACAGATTAGTAAGCTGAAGTGGCAATGGGCCGGCCATATAGCTCGAAGAACCGACAACCGATAGGGAAGAAAGGTTCTCAAGTGGCAGCCTCGTACCGGCAGGCGAAGTGTAGGGCGTCCCCCCACTAGATGGAGTGACGACCTGGTAAGATATGCAGGAAGTCGATGGATGCAGCTGGCTCAGGACCGTGCTTTGTGGCATTCTTTGGGGGAGACCTATGTTCAGCAGTGGACTTGTGAAGGGCTGTAATGATGGGGAAGGTACCTATCCACAACTACATCAAGGAAAACTTATTCTGACGCCTGAGTTATGTTGTATACTGCAATACCAACCACATCTTATATCGTCGGTTTACGGTGACCTAACAATTATATTAAATAGGGACAATTTTAGGCTATGCGAAAGATCCATTTTGACTCCTCGCAATGACCAGGCATCTAAGATTAATAACAAAATACTGTCGAATATACAGGGGGAAAGCAAAGTTTAGAGTTCAATAAATAGATAGGTCGATGAACAAGAAGCCACTAATTACCCGATAGAATTTTTAAATTCTTTAAAGATGCCCGGACTTCCTTCTCATGAAATCTGTTTAAAAATTGGCATTCCGATTATTCTGCTCCGAAATTTAAGACCACCACAACTTTGCAATGGAACTCGGCTAAAAGTAACCCAGTTGCAACGAAATATAATCGAGGCTCAAATTTTAACAGGTTGCGGTGCAGCAGAAACCGTCTTTATTCCCAGGATTCCCATAATACCAAATAATTTTTCATTCCAATTTAAAAGAATGCAATTCCCAGTATCATTGTGTTATGCAATGACAATTAATAAGGCTCAAGAGCAGACTTTTCGTGTTGCTGGAGTGGTTCTCGGTGTCAGTTGTTTCTCGCATGGTCAGTTGTACGTCGCTCTTTCCCGGGTTAGCTGTTCTAGAAATCTTTATGTTCACGTGCCGGACGGGTCAACTTTCAACATAGTTTACCCAGAACCTATGCGCTGAAGTATTTTTGTTCTATAAGTACTTAAACCTCATGTGAACGTGATCTAAACACTATTACCAATATATTAACTTAATAACACACAAGGAGTTACACTCCATCCAAAGCCCAGCGACACTATAACATATATAGAAATGACGTCTTAGCAAAAGTTGTTTAGTCTGATGGGCATTTCCTGTTGACTTACAAAAATGAAAGATCTAGAACGTCTCGAATCGTCTCGCGAATCACGTTGTTTTTCCGTCCCCGGGCTCTTATAATTCAACATCAGACGTTTCAGATCTTTGATTTTGACGACCCTGTTGACGCTGGCATAAGCAACAGGATCCGCGTACGAAGTCGCGGGCAGAAGCTAGTTATTTAAATAAATAGATTGTCTTTGCAATTGCACTAAACAATCTAATTTAATAGAATATATATTACTTATGAGATACATTGTGTTTTCAAGCGATGGCTAAGTCAATTTATTTATTTAAAACATAAAAGATTTTTAATATTGATATGGTCACTATAAGATGTTGTTAGGTTAGCGAATTACGTAATAATTTAAGACAGAAATACCCTTAAGTAGGGACTGAATAAATGAACCGACTTGGTATTACGTGGATCTCACAGCTTTTTACGATAGAAGAACTGAGTTGCGAGACTTGGTTTTTTTTTTAAAGTTATGTTTTTGACGGCATTATTATTTCCCGTTCTTAAAACCCAAGCAATTTATTGTTTATGTTGGCTTTTGTGCCGCGGTTATGCTCGGCCGCAAGGTAGTGCAGCACTCTGGTCAGCTGTGTGGCTGTTGAGTGGTCCCTCCTGAATCCGTGCTGCTCCACCCGAAGTTGTATGCACGAGGCGTCTACGCATTAGTCTTTATAACAGTTTAGCTATACGGTAGCAGCGTAATCGGCCTGTAACTGGCAGCTCTGCGCCTGTTCTTCCCGGGTTTCTGCAACACGATGACTTTGCCCATCATTCAGTCCTCCGGAAAGTGGGATATCCACAGTATACCATTATAGAGTTGACCAATTTCTACAAGTACTCTGTTGGGAAGCTGTCGGAGTGCAGCGTTGGTAATCCTGTCGTGCCCCGGCGCCTTCCTCCGTTGCAGGCGGGTTACTGTCCTCCGCAGTTAAGAGGATGAACCACTGGCGTGGGCAACGACAGGAACTCCCGTGTGCGGCTCCCCTTCCGGGCATGAAGCTCCATGAACTCCGCACTTGTTGGGTTCGGCATAAGTTGCTCCTCGAAGTACTCTACTAGGTATCTGCTCTACCCTTGGCATCATAACAACGTTCGCCCGCGTTGTTAGTCAGCGGGCAAACGGGAGTTCTATATATCCTATATATCCTCTTTACCAATGACTTTCCCATCCCGTCGGAAGGTGTTTAGCACTTTCTCTTTGCAGACGACACTGCCCTCTACTCTAAAGGTATCTCACTACCTTTTATACAGAACAAGATCCAAAAGTCATTTAATGATTTAGGAGCTTGGTCCCAAAAATGGCGTATCGATGTGAACCCGGAGAAGAGCTCCGCCGTTTACTTCGATCATAAACGACGCCGTCCCACTACCATTCCGCCAATCCGTATGCTAGTGACTGCTGTCCCCTGGAATACGACCGCAAAATACTTAGGTGATACCCTTGACACGAGGCTCACCTTCGGGCCCCATGTCAAGCGAGTAACTCGCAACGCGCGCTTCTATCTGAGTAGTCTCAACAGTATGGTGGGCTGACACAGTAAAATGTCCCTCCGTAACAAGCGAACCCTTTATAAGGTCTGTATACGACCAGTCATGACATATGCAGCCCCCATCTTTGCGCATACTAAACCTAAAAATCCTTAACGAACTCCAAATAGTTCAAAACAATTTTTGTCGCCGGGCTACGAATGCACCCTGGAACGTCTGTAACGCCGACCTCCATCGAGACTTAGAGCTCCCCAAAATCCAGCAATTTCTAAAAACACTCCCTGAGAACTTCTTCAAAGCATCAGAGTCTCACTCAAATCATCTCATTCGTGAGGCAGCTTCCTAAGTAGTCCCACTCTCCTCTCGCTGTCACGTCCGCAAACCGAGAAACTCTCTCTCGGACCCCCCAAACAAGCTTTCGGCCGACCTGAACTACCTCCTGGCGGTTCAGGCTGAATCTTCTCCCCGTCCTTGATTTGTCTTAGTTAGGCTCACCTCTCAGCGGCTCTTCTCTGCCTGCGCCCCCTTTTTCCTAAAGGGGGTCGCTTTCGATTTGACAGAAAGGCCACACAAGCCAATGCCAGTCTCACAGGTGGTGTTTAGTGGGTAGGCACTTAGGTTAGATTTCGCAGTGAAACCCACATAACCACGCAGCCAACTGTCGTGGTATGCTTAGAGCATTCACCACCTCCCTTCTCCGCTTCCCTGTGGGGAGCCCTTTTCATTGCTTCTGGGTGCAAAAAGAAGGAGGCTAGTGCTTTATTTGTCCAAATTACAACTATCTTTGGTCATTATGAAATATTGTTTTTATACATACCATATTCTTATCTAGCTATTATGTACCTTATCGCTTATAACGAGAACAAAATATATTTTTATCTAAAATAAGTATATCATTTAATATATTCGTATTACATAGGCGATTACTATGTAACACATGATTCTAAAATAATCTATAAATATACTTTTGTGGAATTAACTCTCGACCGGGGAATCGAACTCCGAACTTTCGTTCGATAATCGAATAGTCTTATCATTATCTTGAATCTACATGCTTTTAACATAGATTGTCTTATCATTAGGAGTGCCTATTATACTTTAATAGCAAATAATTATAAATATGAATTTATTAATTTTTATGAAATGAAAAATGATTTACACTATTTTAAGCGTGTCGCCAACAATACCCTTCATACCGGAACACGGCAATGCCAGTACTGCTATTCGACTTACCCAGTCGGACTGGCAAAGAAGGAGTCTTACTACCTAGTAAAATAAATAATGGGCTATTTATGTATTAAGGAATTTACCTACTTATTATGTATTTTTGTCACCTTTTATGGTACTTTCATCATTAATAGCAACTAAAAGTTAATAGTAGTAATAATTTAATATAACCAGAAGTTATTTTTTTTTGACAATTATCTGATTTTTTTTGAAAATAAAATAATGCATTTCACTGTGTATGATTTTGACATGTAAAATAAATATATTTTTAATTACATTAAAACGTGTCAATTTAGAAAGGAAATTCAAAATAGTTTGGAAATTCAACACTTATGCTTGCAGAAGTTGAAATAAGCTTCTAACTCGTGCGATGAAATTCGATTTATAATTCCAGACATCACGGCTTCTAACTCAAGTGAACTCATTCGAATCACCCCCTGGGGATTCACAAAGAACGTGAAATTAGTAATTAAAACTCACGTGTCATGAAACCTTACAGGATTAATAATGTCTTCGTACACGAAATACAAAGAGCGTTAAAGAAAATAAGATTTAAGTTTTGTACAAATTTAAATCAACTATCAGGAATTTTTCTACAATTATAATATTATAGGTATTTGTTTTTATTCTTAACTATTTGAAAAATTGATATGATAAAAATGTAATATATAACAAATTTTTGGAATAGTTATTAGTATTTTAATATCGTTTAAGATGCAATTTTGATAAATAAAATATATATATTTTCTTTACTACCCTGATGGTTTTATTTATTTTAGAACAACCGTTGGGACAGATTGTTTATAGGTGGGAGAATTTTCCGATGCAGTCACTAGATGGAGTAGCTTGTTGTGATTTGCAAGGACTCAACATGCAGTCAGAGTAAATGGATTTAGTTGGATAAGGACAACTTTTCGAATGAGAGTTATGTTGTTGTAGGCTGTATAATAATGATGATAACGACAGAGATTTTATAAAAATAACATTCACGTATTTTACAAGTTTTCATTGTGTTTTCCTAAACATATTATTTTCGAAATATGTAAGTATAAGCTCTTAAACAATATAAGTGAAAAAAAAATTATGTATGTGATGTAACATTACAGTTTTTGTTTTTTCTTAAACTATAAAGTAGTTAACCAAAGTAAGCCTCACAGTTTTTAAATACAAAAATCGATGAAAACATCATTAACAATAGCTCCTTTACATAAAATTACGAGATATACTCGTACATAATGAATGCCACGCTACATTCATTACACTTAAGTGCGTTAAATAGGTGCGGTAAATAATTAATGAATTAAAAACTGAGCTGGCAATGCAAGTTTCTATGGCTGAAATAATTGCTGGTTTGTGGTACTTGCCAACTAAGTGTGAAAGAACGCTTAGGCCGCAACGTTATTAATGGAAATGTGTTTCATTGTTTTAAATGTTTAATAACGATGACATACTGTGCCCCTATCAGTGTTTTTAATAAATCAATTCAGTCTGCGAGGGCCATAATAATGCCGTTACAAAGAGCCACCGACAAAAATTGAGTGTCGAGTTTTATCGTTTCCGGGCTAAAAGTTATGACTTTTGAACAATTCGGGGTTTCCTTTTTATCTATTACAGTTTGATATTTGATCTTTACTTTCAGCCAAATGTTGTAATATGTTTTATTAAAATTATTTTCACATAATATATGTATAAAGCAACGCTACATAAACGACAGGTATTTAAATTCTAGCTTAAAATTTTATACATAGTAGCGAATATCGAAGATTGTTTTTATTTTTTTTATATAGGACCATCATCATCATCATCATAATCATTACAGCCCTTCACAAGTCCACTGCTGAACATAGGCCTCCCCCTAGGAATGCCACAAAGCACGGTCCTGAGCCACCTGCATCCATCGACTTCCTGCAAGTCTTACAAGGTCGTCACTCCATCTCGTCAGGGGTTCAAGGCCGCCACTCGAGAACCTTTTTCACCATCGGTTGTCGGTTCTTCGGGTTATATGGCCGGCCCATTGCCACTTCAGCTTACTAATCCGTTGGGCTATGTTGGTCACTCTGGTTCTACTGCAGATATCCTCATTTCTAAGTTTATCACGCAGAGAAATTTCGAGCATATTCCTCTCCATAGCTCGCTTAGCAACCTTGAGCTTCCTCATCCGACCAGCAGTGAAGGACCAAGTCTCAGTTCCATAGGTCATCACTGGCAACACGCACTGGTTGTATAGTCTCGTTTTCAAGTCTTGAGGTATACCTGACGAGAAGATGTGCCGTAATTTCCCCAACCGAGTTGAATCCGTCGATTGACCTCTCGGTCGAAGTTGGACTTAACTAGTCGGACTATTTGTCCCAAGTAAACATACTCGTCAACAACTTCGAGCTTACTGCTCTAAACAACTACTGGCATAGGTGTGACTTGGACATTAAACATGATCTTTGTTTTGTCCGTGTTCATCTTAAGACCTATCCGTTGTGAGACACTACTGAGGTCATTGAGCATCGTGCTTAGGTCATCCAACGATTCTGCAATAAGGACTATATTGTCGGCAAATTGAAGGTGAGTGATGTACTCGCCATTGATGTTAATACCGCATCCTTTCCAGTCCAGTAGCTTGAAAACGTCCAAAAGGAACCAAAGGCTTTCTCATAGTCCACATACACTAGGCATAGTGGCAGATTGTACTCTTTTGTCTTCTAAACAATCTGCCAAAGGGTGTGTATGTGGTCTATGGTTGTTACGGCCTACGGCTGCCCCTATTAAGGTCAAATCCTCTGAAGCCCATTCAGCAGAAGACTTCACGAGTAGACGCAGGTCGGCAGGCCTCAATATGGCCGCGTGTAATTTTCTATCACAATAAACTATATAGGAGCAAACTATATAGCAAAGGTACTTACGTGTATCAGGAGCTACCTTCGCTCCAAGGCTTGAGCAGGCCGTGAGTGTATGTAATGGTGTAGATAGCGTCGTGTACAGTGATGTGTGAATGTGTGGGGCCTTGGCAAGCATAGGCGACCAGCAGCCTGGAACTCAGCCGCTGCTGGTGGTCAGCGCCGGACCACTTCTTTCTTCACTGTCACTATTCAGTCTCTTAGCTTCATTGTACATTTAACTAACTTCAATTCGCCTAATTCCACACTCATCACAGAGTTGAACACGCAAATTAATTTAACTAGGCAACCAAAACACAAAAAGGCACTAACGCGACGACCCAATTATAACGATATCCTGCCAATTAACCGGGAGAAGCTCTCAAACTAGGAATGCGCGGCTCGAATCCTAGACCGTATATCTCCTCGACGCACGTACACTATTTCGCACTCTCGCACGAGTAAAATATCGCACAATTCACATATCTACGTGACGAAGAAGCACGTACTCCATCTGCCCCGCCGTTACCATGGTCGCCACCGTAACCAGGAATAGCGTGGCCGCCGGAGACTGGGGGCCGTCTTTTCGTAACTTTTTTCATTGGGGGGTATATTGCCATAGTTGCCACGGTTGGCGAGCGGGTTGGCAACCGCAGTTATTTTTATTGGGATATTACTGTTTTCAGAACGATGCTGCTGACCATCTCCTGCCTTTTTCCAACCGTCGCCTTCTACGACACCTACGGGAAGATATGTGGTAGTGGATATTCTTAACCGCCACTACACGGCATAATATAGGATAAGGGTGACAAACGGGCACACAGTGTACCTAATAGTAAGTAGTTACTGTGGCCCATGTACATCTACGTCTATCCTCGGTAACAAACTTAAATGCAGATGCGTTGTCACCCGTGAGGACTGAGATAGAATGCCTCGTTCCCAGTAAAAAAAAATGTCTCCGGTTTTCTAGACTCATAACAAGAAACACAGCAGCATTAAGAGAAGTAACGAATAAGCAAGAGAGTGGTCCTACGCCGGCCGAGCCTATTCTTGCTACAACTATACTACTAATATAGCTGCAGGATGGCTCTACCACGAAATAAATGACAAATATTATAGAATACAAACCAAAGTGTGACATTATAGAATATAAATTGTAATATTAAACGTTAATTATGAAATAATTTTTAGCAAATGTTAGTACATTTACTAAACGTAAGAAAAACAATTTGTATTTATTTTTTGTGCCAAAGGTCTGGTACTGTGATCATCAATCTCCTCCCAAGCGTGACGATCAACGTTAAATACCTCCCTACATCGGCAGAAGAGTCCTTTATTGTGACTTTTTACATAAGTAACGTAGCAAGCGGGCACACAGTCCACCTGATGGTAATTGGAAGCTGTGACCGAAATTAAGATAAGTTGTCATCATCATCATCATCATTACAGCCCTTCAAAAGTCCACTGCTGAAAATAGGCCTCCGCCAAAATGCACGGTCCTGAGCCACCTGAATCCATTGACTTCCTGTATGTCTTACCACGTCGTCACACCACGAGGCTGTCTCTCGAGAACCTTCCTCATCGGTTGTCGGATCTTCAAGCTGTATTGCCGGCCTATTGCCACTTCAGCTTACTAATCCGTTGGGCTATGTCGGTTACTCTGGTTCTACTGTGTATATCCTCATTTTTAAGTTTATCACGCGGAGAAACCCCGAGCATAGCCCTCTCCATAGCTCGCTGAGCGACCTTGAGTGTCCTCATGTGGTCAGCAGTAAAGGACCACGTCTCAGATCTATAAAATAGAATAAACTAATTTTTATTCTATATAGATTACAATACATAATACTTATTGAAAGTCAATTTTTACTTTTACCACTGGTTTCCATAAAAAATTCTGTCCTAGAAATAACCAGTCAGATACCCAGCGGAACGGTTTTTTTTTAAAAGCACAATTCACAATATAATATTAAATACAATAATTGTTTTGAAAACATTTAGAAACAGCATGGTAGAAATCACCTCATTCCCAGGTGCTTAGGCCAAACAATTAACTTTTGAAATTTGCATTCGCACTCGTTCCGCCCGCTAACTTGTATAGGTCACCTTGGCTCCACTTCCGTGCGTCGTCGGATAGAAGAGTTGTCGTGAAGCGACAATAAAGAACAAAAAGTATCTAACCTAAGAACAACAAAACAACAAAAATACAACAAAAACAAAAAATATATTTAAGATTCAAAGATATTTACAATTTTATAAAATAAAAATGGAGTATGAATATGAGGATGGATGATGCGATTTACAGATTATTTAAAAAAAGTAATAAAAAAAAAGAGAGAGATTAGTACCGAAGCTGAGTCTGAAGATCCAAGGTGTGCTCTCAGCGCCTGGAACGAGCACGCACGGCGTAGGTGAGAAGGCGTGGGCGTCTCTAGGCGACGACCTCCGGTGAATGTGGTAATTGCAGGATCCGGCGATTTCAGGCCAGACAGGGGCTTGCAGGATCCTCAGCGGCTTCAGACAACACAGAAGCCTGCAGGATCCGGTGACTGCAGGCAGGACAGAGGTTTGCAGGTTCCGGTGACTTCAGGCGGAACAGAGGTTTGCAGGTTCCGGCGACTCCAGGTAGAGCAGAGACTTGTAGGATCCCGGCGACTTCAGGCAGAGCAACGGTTTGTAGAGTCCAGCGACTTAAGGTAGAGCAGAGGTTCGTAGAGTCCAGTGGCTTCAGGCAGGACAGAGGTTTGCAGGATCCCGGGGCAGTGCGGCCCCGGGATAAGGCCTTTAGGAGATGCTTCCAATTCGAGAACTGAAGCAAGACTCAATTTCTTCACCGATTGTTCGGCTTTTATATCTTTCTAGAGAGAACGGAAAAATTATTTAAATTAAACGCAATTTTTTTGTAAATGATCAAGAGAAAAGAGTATTTATGTGGAATTATCGAAATAGAAACGACAGACCGGTAGCAAATTTGAATATAATTGCTATGGAGACCAAATAAACAACAATGTCAAAACATGTCAAATTTTGGTTTTAGGCTTGTAATAAGAAAACGGCAAGATTTAAGTGGAAAATGAGATATTATTGATATAGGAAAAAAGGTAGCGCAACTGCCCACACAAAGCCCGAGATTGTAGAGTTACGGAAAACTAACTAAAAGATCAAAAAAAGGTAGACTCCATTGACACCAATTTAAAAGTGCTGATAATGTGAAAATACGAAGTAGAAATGATTTGTTATTGTGTTCTTATGGTTTAAAATCGTTACAGGATCCTATGGAAATAAAGATGATGTAAAATATCCAGTTTTGAAGTGAATGCAGAAAATCGAAACAGAATGGAAAAATGAATTTAAAATAATGTAAAATGATAAGTAAGTAGCATAACACTACATTTTCCCCCCGACCCTGGAAAATTTTTGACTCAGCAAAAATTTTGATATATACATTCTAAAATAAACCATAAAAACACAGCTTTGCAGAAACAGACATCACCAGGCAAAATCAGATATACTATCTCTTACATTCATCATCTGCCATTCAGGTAAGGGTGGAGTTCACATTCAATGACTACCACTCTAAAAGTGTGTTTTCGAAAGGACATTCAGGCTTATTTAAGGAGTAGTCATCCGCTCCTGCGTGGAAAAAAAATTATTAAGGGAGTAGTCACCACTCTAAAAGAGTGTTTTTGAAAGGACATTCAGGCTTATTTAAGGAGTTGTCATCCGCTCCTGCGTGAAGATAAAGATAAAGAAATATCTTAAGTAAGCTTTAGTCGCTATGACTTAAGTAAAGATAAAGAACGGCCAGAGCGGTAGGGCTCAAAGCCAGAGATCAGCAACATCACTAGCGAGATGTGTCTGAAATAATAATAAAAAGTGAAGATTAACCAACCAAACAAACAAACAAATTAAAAGAAATAAAAATAATAAGGTGAAAATGATGGTGAAGATGAGAATGATGGTGAAGTTTGAGAAACAAGAGGGGGTTCCATGACAGTCAGGTCAACAGGAGGGTCAAGTGATGGAGAGTCATTTTCAGTTGAAGGTGGAGTCAAGGATTCGAATTGTTAAGTAATAGCGTCAAATTTGTAAAGTTAAGTTTAAGAAATAAAAATTTAATTAAAAAATTATACCTCTATAAATTACCTAGAGTAAAAATATTAAAGTGACGAATGTAAGTAAGTGTTAAATGTAGGTCTAAATATAATCCAGATAAGTTGAAACACTAGATGAAGTGTTGTTTTAGAATTTGGAAGATTATCTAGAATAAAAATATTAAAGTGATGAATGTAAGTGTTAAATGTAGGTCTAAATATAATCCATATAAGTTGAAACACTAGATGAAGTGTTGTTTTAGAATTTGGAAGGTATGAAAAGGATGAATAAATAAAGAGTTAAGAACGAAAGAGGAAGCAATTAAATCAAAAGGAATGGACAAGGCGCAGTAAAGGTGAAGAGAAGAGAAAGAGAACTTTTACGTTGGGCGCCAAATGTCGTGAAGCGACAATAAAGAACAAAAAGTATCTAACCTAAGAACAACAAAACAACAAAAATACAACAAAAACAAAAAATATATTTAAGATTCAAATATATTTACAATTTTATATAACAAAAATGGAGTATGAATATGAGGATGGATGATGCGATTTACAGATTATTTAAAAAAAGTAATAAAAAAAAAAGAGAGACTAGTGCCGAAGCTGAGTCTGAAGATCCAAGGTGTGCTCTCAGCGCCTGGAACGAGCACGCACGGCGTAGGTGAGAAGGCGTGGGCGTCTCTAGGCGACGACCTCCGGTGAATGTGGTAATTGCAGGATCCGGCGATTCAGGCCAGACAGGGGCTTGCAGGATCCTCAGCGGCTTCAGACAACACAGAAGCCTGCAGGATCCGGTGACTGCAGGCGGGACAGAGGTTTGCAGGTTCCGGTGACTTCAGGCGGAACAGAGGTTTGCAGGTTCCGGCGACTCCAGGTAGAGCAGAGACTTGTAGGATCCCGGCGACTTCAGGCAGAGCAACGGTTTGTAGAGTCCAGCGACTTAAGGTAGAGCAGAGGTTCGTAGAGTCCAGTGGCTTCAGGCAGGACAGAGGCTTGCAGGATCCCGGGGCAGTGCGGCCCCGGGATAAGGCCTTTAGGAGATGCTTCCAATTCGAGAACTGAAGCAAGACTCAATTTCTTCACCGATTGTTCGGCTTTTATATCTTTCTAGAGAGAACGGAAAAATTATTTAAATTAAACGCAAATTTTTTGTAAATGATCAAGAGAAAAGAGTATTTATGTGCAATTATCGAAATAGAAACGACAGACCGGTAGCAAATTTGAATATAATTGCTATGGAGACCAAATAAACAACAATGTCAAAACATGTCAAATTTTGGTTTTAGGCTTGTAATAAGAAAACGGCAAGATTTAAGTGGAAAATGAGATATTATTGATATAGGAAAAAAGGTAGCGCAACTGCCCACACAAAGCCCGAGATTGTAGAGTTACGGAAAACTAACTAAAAGATCAAAAAAAGGTAGACTCCATTGACACCAATTTAAAAGTGCTGATAATGTGAAAATACGAAGTAGAAATGATTTGTTATTGTGTTCTTATGGTTTAAAATCGTTACAGGATCCTATGGAAATAAAGATGATGTAAAATATCCAGTTTTGAAGTGAATGCAGAAAATCGAAACAGAATGGAAAAATGAATTTAAAATAATGTAAAATGATAAGTAAGTAGCATAACACTACATTTTCCCCCCGACCCTGGAAAATTTTTGACTCAGCAAAAATTTTGATATATACATTCTAAAATAAACCATAAAAACACAGCTTTGCAGAAACAGACATCACCAGGCAAAATCAGATATACTATCTCTTACATTCATCATCTGCCATTCAGGTAAGGGTGGAGTTCACATTCAATGACTACCACTCTAAAAGTGTGTTTTCGAAAGGACATTCAGGCTTATTTAAGGAGTAGTCATCCGCTCCTGCGTGGAAAAAAAATTATTAAGGGAGTAGTCACCACTCTAAAAGAGTGTTTTTGAAAGGACATTCAGGCTTATTTAAGGAGTTGTCATCCGCTCCTGCGTGAAGATAAAGATAAAGAAATATCTTAAGTAAGCTTTAGTCGCTATGACTTAAGTAAAGATAAAGAACGGCCAGAGCGGTAGGGCTCAAAGTCAGAGATCAGCAACATCACTAGCGAGATGTGTCTGAAATAATAATAAAAAGTGAAGATTAACCAACCAAACAAACAAACAAATTAAAAGAAATAAAAATAATAAGGTGAAAATGATGGTGAAGATGAGAATGATGGTGAAGTTTGAGAAACAAGAGGGGGTTCCATGACAGTCAGGTCAACAGGAGGGTCAAGTGATGGAGAGTCATTTTCAGTTGAAGGTGGAGTCAAGGATTCGAATTGTTAAGTAATAGCGTCAAATTTGTAAAGTTAAGTTTAAGAAATAAAAATTTAATTAAAAAATTATACCTCTATAAATTACCTAGAGTAAAAATATTAAAGTGACGAATGTAAGTAAGTGTTAAATGTAGGTCTAAATATAATCCAGATAAGTTGAAACACTAGATGAAGTGTTGTTTTAGAATTTGGAAGATTATCTAGAATAAAAATATTAAAGTGATGAATGTAAGTGTTAAATGTAGGTCTAAATATAATCCATATAAGTTGAAACACTAGATGAAGTGTTGTTTTAGAATTTGGAAGGTATGAAAAGGATGAATAAATAAAGAGTTAAGAACGAAAGAGGAAGCAATTAAATCAAAAGGAATGGACAAGGCGCAGTAAAGGTGAAGAGAAGAGAAAGAGAACTTTTACGTTGGGCGCCAAATGTCGTGAAGCGACAATAAAGAACAAAAAGTATCTAACCTAAGAACAACAAAACAACAAAAATACAACAAAAACAAAAAATATATTTAAGATTCAAATATATTTACAAATTTAAATAACAAAAATGGAGTATGAATATGAGGATGGATGATGCGATTTACAGATTATTTAAAAAAAGTAATAAAAAAAAAAGAGAGACTAGTGCCGAAGCTGAGTCTAAAGATCCAAGGTGTGCTCTCAGCGCCTGGAACGAGCACGCACGGCGTAGGTGAGAAGGCGTGGGCGTCTCTAGGCGACGACCTCCGGTGAATGTGGTAATTGCAGGATCCGGCGATTTCAGGCCAGACAGGGGCTTGCAGGATCCTCAGCGGCTTCAGACAACACAGAAGCCTGCAGGATCCGGTGACTGCAGGCGGGACAGAGGTTTGCAGGTTCCGGTGACTTCAGGCGGAACAGAGGTTTGCAGGTTCCGGCGACTCCAGGTAGAGCAGAGACTTGTAGGATCCCGGCGACTTCAGGCAGAGCAACGGTTTGTAGAGTCCAGCGACTTAAGGTAGAGCAGAGGTTCGTAGAGTCCAGTGGCTTCAGGCAGGACAGAGGCTTGCAGGATCCCGGGGCAGTGCGGCCCCGGGATAAGGCCTTTAGGAGATGCTTCCAATTCGAGAACTGAAGCAAGACTCAATTTCTTCACCGATTGTTCGGCTTTTATATCTTTCTAGAGAGAACGGAAAAATTATTTAAATTAAACGCAAATTTTTTGTAAATGGTCAAGAGAAAAGAGTATTTATGTGGAATTATCGAAATAGAAACGACAGACCGGTAGCAAATTTGAATATAATTGCTATGGAGACCAAATAAACAACAATGTCAAAACATGTCAAATTTTGGTTTTAGGCTTGTAATAAGAAAACGGCAAGATTTAAGTGGAAAATGAGATATTATTGATATAGGAAAAAAGGTAGCGCAACTACCCACACAAAGCCCGAGATTGTAGAGTTACGGAAAACTAACTAAAAGATCAAAAAAAGGTAGACTCCATTGACACCAATTTAAAAGTGCTGATAATGTGAAAATACGAAGTAGAAATGATTTGTTATTGTGGTCTTATGGTTTAAAATCGTTACAGGATCCTATGGAAATAAAGATGATGTAAAATATCCAGTTTTGAAGTGAATGCAGAAAATCGAAACAGAATGGAAAAATGAATTTAAAATAATGTAAAATGATAAGTAAGTAGCATAACACTACAGGGTGCGAGGTCAGAACGTGAGTGCAACAGAGTTGCTAGAATACAGTGCTATCGAGAGCACGTTTTAAAGTCGCCCGGGCAACCTCTATTTTTTGGAGTCGGTTTTGTTAGCAGATGTTGCCACGACGAAGGTTTCTTTGTTAAGTCTAGAATTCGACGCCGGGCTGACAAATTGTTAGGAAGTTAACATTGACAGCGATCAAAGTCTGAATTGCGTGTTATGCGCGCCTAATTTACCGCGAATTTGATTATTCTAATTTGCTAGTTACTAGTTAATATATTAATTTGCTCGAGTGGCCTTTGATATAGTTCGGATACGTTTTCGGTATTAGAGGTGTGTGTGTTAGTTTAGTGTTAGTGGCGTCTAGAAGTATAGTTAATAGACTGTTCTAGTGAAGAAGGAAGAAAGTGACGGTGGGTGACGCCACGGGAGATTACCACAATTTGGAGCGGCGCCGAAGTCCGGGCTGCTGCCGACTTCGAAGGTCCCGGCAGGTCTATCACCACCAACACCACAAACCACCACTATACTCAACACATACACACCTACGGCCTGACCGAGCCCTGAGACAGCAGTCGCCTTACATACAGGTAAGTAATATCTATTTGATTAGCCTCCCCTTTAATTGTAGTAGGATAAAACATTTTTCATATAGTTTATTGTGATAGAACATTTACATGTGGCCATATTGAGGCCCGACCTGCGTCTACTCGTGAAGTCTTCTGCTGAATGGGCCCCGGAGGATTTGAACTTTGTAGGAGCAGCCGTAGGCCGTAACACCAGGGGTTATTATCAGCCATGTACTCTTTAGTAGTATAATAACCCTGACTAAACAATTTATGTTTAATAAATAATTTAAACCTTTTGATAGAAAAGGTTTGCGTATTTTCTGGGATTTTGTTGTAAAAGCGTATACATTGGCCCATGAAGGAGTTACTGGCTCTTTGAAGTCGAGTAACTGGTACTAACCTGTGTTTGTTTCTAGTATTTACAGAATGTACATCACTCTTTTCAATAAAACTATTTTTGTATACATATATTATTCTCGTAAATATATTGAGAGGCTTAAGTTCACATATTTATTTCTTCAAATTTTTCTCTAAGGGATTCCTACGGACCTAGGTTATAAATTGCTCTTATGGTTCTCTTTTGCAAAACAAAGATAGTTTCAATGTCAGTCGCATTACCCCACAGCAAGATTATTTTACGGCATATGCTGCAGAACTAAGATTGCTAGCTAGTTTAGATAGATAGGCCCCCATTAAACCTTCGCGTCAACTGTTATTCTGAGTAAAACAGTGGATTCAACAAGGCCCAGCTCTTTCCTATTTAAAAGCACATTGTTATTCACCTGTTTAACATTAAGTGTTTTATTACCTTTCAAAAGCAAATTATTATGGTTAAACCAGTGTCCTACTTTTGATATAGCATTATTTACTTCGTCATATTTCAATAATTGCCTTTTTAGTCGAAAAGTCAACGAAGTATCATCAGCAAATAATACTATATCATAGTTATTCACTATCAAGTGTAGTAAGTTATTAGTATAAACTAAGAATTTTTCTGATCGTTTGCAGAACAGAAATAGGTCTAAAACTAATAAGGTCCAATGTGCTGCCAGATTTAAATAAAGGTATAACTTTACTATGTTTCAATAAATGAGGAAACACACTAGATTCGATTCGATTAGATCGAATTTGGGGTACGATCGCATCTATTATAGGCGCAATATTTTTAACAAAAATCCGCCATAGATTTGCTGTTTTCATAATATCAATAGTTTAAAATATTTTACAATATCACCTGATAATATTCTATCAAATGCAAATTATTTTTACAGACTTTTAAATTTTGTTTGAGTGACTTTGACTGTGACTTTGTAGTCAAGATCGGAATGTCGGTAAAATATTGTTTAAAAGCCGTCTTGATCTGATTTTGTCAAATTTTGGTTAAAATTTAATTGAAAGTTTAAGTTGTGTAGTTTCATCTTGCCAGTTTCACTATTGATTATACTCCAAGTCATTTTGATTTTATTATAGGCATCCTTAATTTTGTTTCTTAAATATAAAGACTTAGTTGCACAATACACTCCTTTAAATATCTTGCAATATTTCTTACATATTCTCTAAATAAAACACTATAATTATATAATCTTTCATTGTAAATGTCATATAACTTTTGTCTACTCCTATAGAATCCTACTGCTGCCCACTTATTAAACGATTTGCGACTGTTTAAAGAGAGAGAGGGAGAGAGATATGTTATCACTGGCAACACGCACTGTTTGTACAATCTAGTTTTGAGGTATTGAGGTATGTCTGACGAGAAGATGTGTCGTAATCTCCCGAACGCTGCCTAGCCGAGTTAAATCCAACGATTGACTTCTCGGTCAAAGTTAGTCCAACTTTGTCCTACCTACCTACCTAGTCGCACTATTTATCCCAGGTAAACATATTCGGCAACGACTTTGAGCTTAGTGCTCCCAACAACTACCGGCATACATAGGTGTGACATGGACATTAAACATGATTTTGTTTTGTGCATGTTCATTTTAAGACCTATCCGTTGGAAGACACTATTGAGGTCAATGAGCGTAGTGCTTAGATCCTCCAGCGATTCTGCCATAAGAACTATTTCGTCGGTAAATCGAATGTGAGTGATGTACTCGCCATTGACGTTAATACCGTATCATTTCCAGTTCAGTAGCTTGAAAACGTCTTCCAATGCAGCGGTGAATAATTTCGGGGATATTATATCACCCTCTGGTTCCGTACTCGGATAGCCATCGTAACCCTACTGTAGAAACACTTCAGCACTTCGATATACCGACAGTCCTAGTCGGACTATTTACCTAGTGGACTTACTTAGTCGGACTATTTGTCCCAGGTAATCATACTCATCAACAACTTCGAGCTTAGTGCTCCCAACAACTACCGGCATAGGTGTGACATGGATGTTAAGCATGATTTTTGTTTTGGCCATGTTCATCTTAAGACCTATCCGTTGGGAGGCACTATTTAGGTCATTGAGCATAGTGCTTAGGTCCTTCAGTGATTCTGCCATAATATATATACATATATATAATATGTTGATTACATTATTAGATAAGTGTGCACAAAAATTATTACAGATTACATAAGACGTACAGATTTAATTATAAAACTGGTCACACCTACAAACGTATGGCCTAAAATTTACGAGTATTAAAATCTGTAGTACACCGAGTTGTCAAGAGGTATCGGCAGACCGGTCAATACGAGACCCGCAGGTTAGGGCTGTTAACGGAAAACTGTGGCCAAAAATAACCGGTTCATCTTTATCACCTTTAATTTCTTCTAAAGTCAAAACGGCGCTTCCAAGAGAAAAAGACTGGAATCGGTGAGAATAAATTAACACTTACCTGCCAAAGGCCTCATTCTTGTCATATGTCATCGAGTAACTCGAGTTAATTTTGCTCGCAGTTATGAACATTGGAATGATGTTGCTGCTTAGTATTAAGTTCTATTCACGTTCTATTAACATGAGTTCATATTTTGCCTAAAGCGAGATTATGGAAGGATTAAAGTGTGGAATTGCCTGAGAAAGAAGTGCGTTCTGTGTAAAATCATTATATAAGAGGCATAATTATGGTCGACAACTGTTGCTGGTGTTGAGCTGATTAAATATATCTTTAATGCATGGAAGAAAAATGTTACATTTCTTAAATGAAGAAAGATACTCAATAAACAAAATCCAATCGTTTCTGATAGCTGGTCGTCATGTTTCCGTCTGAGTATGAAGTTCGATACTATTTAACTAGACATACTTTGTACGGCTTAGCTTTCCATTGACGTCCGTCGAGTTGGGGGTTGATATTTTTTTTACAGAAAGTATACATTATTATAAGCACACACGCAAACTTCAACATGCGGAAACGCGTACTTTTTGAGAAAAAAATTATTGGTCGTTAGAAAGGTCAGAGCAAAATTTAAACAAGAGATGGGCAGCAGCATCTTCCTGCACATTTCATTGGCCTACGGTACATACATACATACCTGATAAACAAAATGGGAAAACAGATAATACACTATGTTAAAGTGGAATGGTTTATTAATTAACGTCATTTTCATCTAAATCTCTTACAACTACGTCATCCAGAAATTCTGCTGGAGCAGAGATATTTTCTTGATACCTAGCCCATCCAAGCTACCACACTAACGTCATAACGTCAGCGCAACCTACAATGGTTTGTCGATCGACCAAACAATTACAATAATTTTCGACTGTACCAGCTCTGCTAGACACATTATTTTCCATTAAAATGTATACATAATATTGTTTTCTTGAAATGTTAATAAATTATTAGTAAATTAATATTGGAGGGTAGTAGAGATGCGTTCAAAATATGGTAATACGTTTACCCTTGACGTAGAAACATATATATATATATATATAATAGCTTAAAGAAATATTAAAAAGTATTTTTTCTGCGTTTCTTTTAAAATTGTAATAAGCACAATTAATTTAGAATTCAATTAGCAGAATTTTAAGATTTATTTCATTTCTATACATAGTAGGTGAAAAATGGGCATCATTCTTTGACTAGTCTTTGAAAAATAACCCTGTATATCGATAAATTTTTGCGGGTGAATTTCTTTTCAGAAGACCGCAATAGCTGACAATATTTAACGAGCGAAAATCGAGCTTCATTATTTTTTTTTAAACTGAAATGACAAAAGTACATACGGTTCACCTGATAGTAAGTAGTTTCTGTAGTCCACTTAAAGTTGGTTAAAGTTGGACTTCAAAGAAAGAAGCCACAGATGCGTTTTCACCTCTGAGGATTAAGATAGAATGTCTCACAGCATGTAATTAAACTGGCGTTCTCATAGATTACCGAATCTATGGGCGTTCTATACCTTTCAGACCTGAACTCAGCAGTGTAGGTTCTGCTATTTTGCGGCAGAAATGTGTGTGTACTGCACTCGGGAGTCTGTATGCATAGCTACTAATATCTACCCAAACAGACTTCCAAGCAGAAAAGATGTCTTGCAAAAAACCCAAAAGAAATTGTAAAGAAAGAACCCAGTTCAATCAAACATCCTAAAGTGCTGACTTAGTCCACTGGGAAGAAAAATTACTGAGAATGAAGGCATATCGATGACACGTGATCTTATGTAAAACGTATGATATTTTTTTGTTTTCACTAATTGCGACTAAAAATACTACTTAAGTTTTGGCGATTTATTGTAGTACTAAATTTACCTTTTTTTAATCATAATGTCTTAGAATATTACAATATTGTAGTTTAAAGCAAGTCATAAACAAATTACCGAATATACCTTGTAAGAAAGTTGTTTTTGTACTAAAATAATTTATTTGAGTACGAAAACAAACTCATTTAATAAGTAACATATATAGTGAGGGTGTTGAAATATTATCATTATCCGTTCAATTAAATTTGGTTTATAATTCATGATGTTACGTCTTCTAACTAAGATGAGTTAATGCGAATTAGAACCCGAGGAATAACACAGAGCGTGAAAGTATTAATTAAAAGTCACATGTCGTAAAATCTTTGAGGTTTTGAGATATCTCTACAGTTACAGAAAAGTTAACATGTAAGTTTATGTTTAGAGAAATTCATAAAAAGAGAATTTTCGTTTGGGAATCCTTTTTTAAAAACAAAAGATTTATTTTTTGTATTTTGTAGGAAGCTATTCCACTTCTTATGGCAGAAATCATTCTCAAAATTATTTAAATAAAACAACATTACCCGGTAACAAATCCTGCTTACTATCACGAGCCAATTACATGATAACACCAAAGTATGCAAACGAACAGCATCACTACCTATCTCAATGTACTCGTAACAGGGCAGCATTTCAGCCACACGATCCTTCTTGCCTATCCTAGTAGAATAGCCCAACGGATGTGGTCACGACAATGAGACTCGTAGAATTACCAACAATTCACGTGGAAATTTAGAAATTTCAGGAAGAGCCATGCTGCAGCTATATTAGTAGTATAGTTGTAGCACGAATGGGTCGGCTCGACCGGGGAAGGACCACGCTCTCACAGAATACCAGCGTAAAATAGCAGTTTAACGCTGCTGTGTTTCGTATGGTGAGTGTAGAGAACCGGAGACCCATTTTACCAGAAAAGAGGCATGCCATCTTAGTCCTCACGGGTGACGATGCATCTGCATTTTGATTCTTTTACCTTTCTTCCCCATCGGTTGTCGGTTCTTCGAGCTATATGGCCGGCCCATTGCCACTTCAGCTTACTAATCCATTGGGCTATGTCGGTCACTGAGACTGTACAACCAGTGCGTGACTGGTTGTACAGTCTCGTTTTCAGGTTTTGAGATACCTCTAACGAGAAGATGTGTCGTAGTTTCCCGAACGCTGCCCAGCTGAGTTGAATCCGTCGATTGACCTCTCGGTCGAAGTTGGACTTACCTAAGCGGACTATTTGTCCCGGGTAAACATACTCGTCAACAACTTCGAGCTTAGTGCTCCCAACAACTACCGGCATAGGTGTGACATGGATATTAAACATGATCTTTGTTTTGTCCATGTTCATCTTAAGACCTATCCGTTGGGAGACACTATTGAGGTCATTGAGCATAGTGCTTAGGTCCTCCAGCGATTGTGCCATATGGACTATATCGTCGGCAATTTTAAGGTGAGTGATGTACTCGCCATTAATGTTAATACCGTATCCTTTCCAGTTCAGAAACTTGAAAACGTCTTTCAATGCAGCGGTGAAGAGTTTCGGGGATATAACGTCACCCTGTCTTACACCTCTCTGCAATTGGATAGGTTTCGTACTCTGGTTCTGTACTCGGATAGCCATCGTAGCCCTACTGTACAAGCACTTCAAAACTTCGATATACCGACAGTCAACTTGGCACCGCTGAAGGGACTGCAGCACCGCCCCTAATTTCGACGGAATTAAAGGCTATTTCATAGTCCACATACACCAGACATAGTGGCAAATTGTACTCCTCGGACTTCTGTACAATTTGCAGAAGGGTGTATATGTGGTCTGTGGTACTAAAGCCTTTTCGGAAACCGGCTTGTTCGGGAGGCTGGAAGTCATCAAGTCTGCGCGCGAGACGATTCGTAATGACTCTCGAAAACAGCACGTAGACATGGCTCAGAAGGGGAATTGGTCTGTAGTTCTTCAAGAGAGCGTTGTCACTTTTCTTGTAGAATAAGACCACCGCACTTCTGCTCCACGCCTCCGGTGTAACGCCACCATGAAGGACGGAATTAAAGAGCTTCTAAGGGATTTCAAGTACCGGTTTTCCACCCGCTTTCAGAAGCTCCGATGTAATTCCATCTTCGCCAGGGGCCTTGCCATTTTTAAGGTGCTGGAGAACCATTCTTATCTCGCTCAGACTGACGTCCGGGATATCATCGGAATAATGTCGGATAAGACTCGCTCTTGGATTGTTACTCACACTTGCGTGTGGCTCCAACGTTGATGTGTACAGCTGCCCATAGAACCTCTCAATCTCACTCAAAATCTCACGTGTCCCGGAAATGACGCTGCCACACTCGGTCTTCAGCTTTGACAGTTGGCTCTTTATGGCAGACAGATCTCTAGCAAAGACTTTGGAGCCCTGGTTCCGCTCGATCGCTTCTTCAATACGAGCAGTATTAAAGTTGCGTAAGTCCCGTCGCATGAATTTGGAAATATGTCTGTTCAGTTTTTTGTATGCTGTCAAAGCTCTTGAAGAATGTAGTTTCATCTCCCGTCTAACAGCCATGACATTAAGAGTGTGATCGGAGAGTTTTTGTGTTCTTCTGCGGCGGGTCTTGCAAAACTTAGCACCGACCGCATGGACAGTTTCCACGAGCTTGTAATTCATATCGTTCACTGCATTGCAATCTTCTAGGCACTGAAAACGGTTGCGTAGCTCGAGCTGAAAGGTTTTGGGACTTTGGAACATAGCACGAGGGGGACGGAGCGTGGACTTCATTAGACGAGACCTCTCCAACTTAACGTTTAGGTTCAGTGTGCCTCTCACCATTCGGTGATCGCTGCCGATTTTCATTCCCGCGATCACTGAGATATGTTGAACAGTTGTCGTTTGGTCGTTATAATGAAGTCAATCTCATTTTTTGTCGAACCGTCGGGGCTCGACCAGGTCCACTTCCTGTAGGGCCGCTTCTGAAAAAAAGAGTTCATCATAAAGAGTCCCTCTTTCTCCACGAAGTCGGCCAGCTGCTGGCTTCTTGGGTTCCGTTGCCCTATTCCGAATTTCCCTACTTTCAGGTCACCGTTCTCTCTTGCGCCTAGTTTTGCGTTGAAGTCTCCCATTAACACCGTATAGTGAGTTTTGGAGGAAAGTATGGCTCTAAAGATATCCTTATACATTTCCTCCACCTCCTCATCGGGGTATGCCGAGGTTGGTGCGTAAACCTGTATGACTTTTAGCGAATACCGTTCGGAGATTCTGAGTATATGGTACGCAAACCTCGTCGACACACTCCCAATCTTTACAACGTTGTTAACGAGAGACTTGTGGACTATAAATCCGACACCTCCTTGGGACAGATGGTCGCCCTCTCGGTGATAGAACAAGTTGCCGGATTCGAGGATTACCGTGTCCTCCCCCTCTCTTCAGACCTCGGATAATCCTATGATATTCCAGCGTCACTTGTCTATCTCTTTTTCCAGCTGCAGGATCTTCTCGTCAGTCCTCAGGGTGCGTGAGTTTTAAGCTGCCAGGTCGAATCGTCGTAGGTGGCAACCGAACGTCCACCGAAGATTCTTAGCACCCCCTGCCCCGCCGTTATTATGGTCGCCACCGTAGCCAGGAATAGCGAGGCCGCCAGGTACTGGGGACCGTTTCTTTGTTACTCTCATTATAGGGGGGTATTTGCCATAGTTGCCACGCTTGGAGAGCGGATTGGCAACCGCAGTTTTTTTATTGTTTTGCCCATCATGCCCATCAGATCACGACGTTCATCAAGGGTAAGTAAACCAAACGTGCGATAATTATCCACATACGACTCAGAGGAATGTTTACATTTGTATGTAGATGTTTAATAAATTTTTGGTTTATTCGCTCAAGACGCTTCTTATAAAAAGCATATGTTGGAGACTACACAGGGCTTGCATATTTCAAGACACTACGCACACATGCGTAATATACAGCTTTAAAACATTGCGCACTCTTAAAAATTTTGCAAGTACGGATAATAAATCCTAGATTTCTATAAAATTTATCTGCAGACGTATTTATGTGAGATGAAAATAGCATTTTACACTCGAGCCAAACTCCCACATCACACACTACGCTAACTCTCTCAACTACAATCTCATTGAAATTATAAACGTATGTAATTAGATTATTTTTTCGTGTAAAACTAATACTTTGGCATTTTTCGATGTTGATTGTAATCTTGTCGCTTACATAGTAATGAAATAAATTTTCTAAATCGTGCTCCAGATGTTCACAGTCAGCAGTGGAACGTACTTGCATATAATTTTTTTTTATCTTCAGCATATAGCAAGTGACGAGAATGTTTAAAACAGTCATATATATCAAAAATATACGCACTGTAAAATAGCGGGCCAAGGTATGAGCTCTGTGGAACACCGGACTTATTGTGATATAGTCGGACTTATATCCACCTATTACAACCGCTTGAGAGCCATATATCTTACTAGATATCTTACTAGATAGGAACTGATCCATCTTAATAATTCCCCACGAATCCCCAAGACATAAAGTTAATTTAAAAGAATGACGTGATCTACACGCTCGAAAACTTTTTCGAAATCCATGTAGAGCACATCCACTTGACCTCCATTCTCCATATAATTAATTACAAAATCAGAGAATAACTATAAATTAGATACGGTCGACCGTCCTCTTAAGTAACCATGTTCTGTTTGAGGTATTCCACGTTCTATGAAATGATGAATAGGTTCATAAACAATTTTTCTAGTAGTTTACTAATTGCGTTCAAGATTGATATGGGGTGATAATTGTTGATGGACGACTTAGACCCCTTTTTATGCCCTGGCAAGTTGTGGGCTTTTTTTTCACAATATTCGAAAAAGACATTCCCTTAGAGACTGGCGAAATAGAATTGAAATAGGTAACGCTAAACGTTTTGCACAGGCTGTTAAAAATAACGGACGTACACTATCGCATCCGGGCCCTTTAGATTTATCTAATTTTCAAATGGTGTTGTTGAAATGGCAATACTGGGTGTAATTTCTGTACACGAATACTTAAAGTCCATATCGCTATTTTGATTTACATTTGGGATTGGTGAAGTAATAAATACGCTCTCAAAAATTTAATAAATGCTGAACATATACTAGGGCCATCTTTGTCTATCTTTACCTAATTTGAAATTCTTTGGATAATTTGAGCTACCTCTTTTTGACTTGACATAAGTCCAAAAAACATTTGGCTTGCGTTTAATAGTTCTCTCAGAATGCCTAGTAAATACTTCGAGACATTGTTCTCGGACGCGGTGATATCTTGCTCTGTGCATAGAAAATTCATCATAATATCGTGGGTTTTTAAATGTCGTCCATTTTCCATGTATTTTATGTTTCTCTTTAATAAGGTTTATCAAAGATGAGGAGTACCAGATCGGATAGTAATTAGTAGCATTAAAATAATTAGAGACAGGAACATGTAGCAAGAAACGTTCATGTAACTTATAGCAAAATAACTCAACAGCTTTATCTATAGAATCTGCTTATAAAACATTACACCAATCAATATTTAAAAAGTATTCGTTAATTTTAATATAATTACATTTGCGAAAATTTAAGTGAGTTTGCCGATGCTCAACTATAGGTTTAAAAAACAAATTCAACACATATATGCTGAGGGACGGATGAAAAGCATCTTCCATAACTACGGGAGCACGAACGGTGTGAACGTCCAATGGGAGACTACTAAAACAAAGATCCAGCGTGTATCCTTTTGAATTTGTTAAATAATTATATTGATTAAGGCCTAACAAACTCAAATCATCTATAAAAGTCCCTTTCACCCAACGAACTATGGTCAAAATGCGGTTTTCACTAGAATATTAAGAACTTATAATACTAAGTTTACAGGAGCTGAGTCCTTCATTGGTTCTAAGGACACATTTAAACAAAATATTTAGTATTTTAAATTTTATATTAATACATTATACTTTGAGAAGTGTAATATACACTTCTCAAAGTATAATTTTATCTTTATACATATAATAAATCTGTAGAAAAATTGTGTTATCACGATTCACGCAAAAACTACTGTACGAATTTCCATGAAATTTTGTATTTAGACAGTAAATGATCATGTTTAACATATAGGTAACATTTTATCCGCTTAAGGAAGAGTAAAAAAAGGGTTGAGTTGAGACTTTTTTTTAAGTTTGTTACCATTATAGCTGCTGATGGTCCTATTAGTCCTAAAGAGGATATAGCTGTACGTGTAATAAATCTATATAAAAGTGTGTGTGTGTGTGTGTGTGTGTGAAAATGAAATTCATCGGGCCACCAACCAGTAAGGGCAGAATAACATCTGCCATGCCAGCTAGAATTATTATATATCGTTGGATATTATTATATTGTGTATGTAATTATAACGTTATGTCTGACATATTTAGTGAGAGAGCTCTTTATTTATTATTTATTTTTTATGCTGTATAATTATATTTCGATTTAAGGGTTTTGTTAGCATATATTTATATAAAGTATAGTTAATGGATAGCTTTAGTTGGCTGAACTTTATAATTATAGTTAAAATTTCATTTTTATAATATTGTAAGGCTGTTGTTATCCTAAATAAATAGAATTAAATATAAAGAGGTGGCAAACGAGAATGTGGTTCACGAGATGGTAAGTGACTACTATCGCCCATGAACAACTGCAACACTAAAGGAATTGAAGATGGGTCCAGTCTTTCAAAAAAATAGCAGGCTCTTTTTTTGAAGGTCCCTAAGTCGTATCGTTTCGAAAAAACGCTGGTGGTAGTCGATTTCACAAGTTGTGCGAGGAAGAAAACTATCGTATGGTAAGTAGGTACAAGAATTAAATAGCATTTCTAAATTTTCACGATAACAAGTTAATAGTAATTTTAACTACATAAGATTGCTTCCATTAAGAGAATATCTGGGCAGCGTTTAGTCAATACAAACGTAATCCTGTTTTATTCCTAGATAGTTACAATAGAACAATTGGATTTTCATACAATCTATATGTACCATTGCCGTTTTCTTTTGTTCTTTTATAGATAAATTGTTATTTAAAAAACTAGTATTTAATCTTTTAAAAAAACTAAAATTGACTAGTTATATCGCTGTTATTAGCCATGCAGTAAACAAATTTAATTAAAAAAACTAGAGAATAAAACATAGCCGTCACAATCATTTTTATAATAGTTTAGAAAATTAAAATTCGTGCTACATCATTGCGTGGCTACAACACGAATGCAGTACTGTTATAAGTGATGGAACTGTTGTAAGCAGCATACCTCCCCAAATAAAATAGAAATGACATTTACAAGCAAGATATAGTTATCTTAGGAATCTATGTTCAGAAATTAACCGTAACTCAATTTTATTAGCTTCTATTATCAAGTATAATGATTTGTGTATCTTACAAATCATTTCACGTAGTTGTAATCAAATCTTGCAATTCAATAAATTTCTACACCGTCTTTCGCCCTATGTTTATAAGTGTTTTCACGAGCGAGCCAATGCGACAAATTACTGGTGAGAGCCCCGAAGGTATCGTAAGGATTTCCAGCTTAGTCTTCGAAATAGCCGAGACTTTGTTTTAAGCGTGGACAAGTCAAGGGAATTCTTATTACTTTTACGAGCTCCGTAATTTCATATTTCACTTATGTTTTTGATAAAAGTTTTGTTTTGTTTATCCTAAAACAAGGCACATAATATTTTTAGCATAAAAAGTGTTTTCGTCATTGCTAACAGTTGATAATACAGAAATCTTTTCTAAGTTGAGAGATCTACTTCAAGTAACAGATTGTTCATTGTCACTATCACTTGTGGTCTTCACAAGTCAACAATTTACCACAAAGTACGGTCTTTGGCCACCTACATTCAGTGACTACCTAAATTTTTCATCAGTTCGTCACATTAATTAATGAAAGTTTGCCCAAAATTGAGCTTGACAGTCAAAGCAGTCAGTCAATGGACTGGTACAGGCTAATAATTTGGAGAGGTGTATAAAATTGCCATGCATAGTTGTAGAAAACTCATAACATTTCAATGATATTCTTTTGAAAAGTTCATTAAATATGTTTTAATTGTTATATATTATTTTATACCTGACACATCCATGCTGTAGCTATATAATGGTTGTAGAATGAATGGGTCGTGACCGGGGAAGAAACGCTTATACAGAATACCATCAAAAATATCAGCTTTATGCTGCTGTGTTTCTTATCGTTACTGTAGAGAACCGCAAACCCGTTTACTGGATAAGAAATATTTCATCTTTCTTTGCAGCATGGACAAAATATTTGCAGTTTGCTCGATAGACATCGATCACTAATTAAAAACTAGATACACAATCATGCAAAAGTTCTCTAAAACTGTCGCCAATTATTTTGACGTAATTATAGTTGAAGTAATTACACAATGATGTTAATTCAACCTTAAATGCATTGCCCAAAGTAGTATTCACAAAGCTACGTACAAATTAAAAGCGCACCCAAATGCTCAAGTGGGCGCTCATTCGGCAAGGACATTTTTGTCACTGATTGTGTATCTAGTTTTTTATTAGTGATCGATGTCGATAGATGAAAATGTATATGACTCTTAGCATCCACTTTCCGTGTCATTAGCATAGTTAAATGTGTGCACGTTTGTCATCGTTCTACTATTAAAAAACATCCGAAAATATTCATTACCCATTTAATGATGTTTTTTTTCTGTAGGATAAGCGGGACAAACGAGCACACAGTCCACTTGATGGTAAGTGGTTGCTGCAGCCCATAGACATCTACATCTATCCTCGATTACAAATCAAAATGTAGATGCGTTGTCACCCGTGAGGACTGAGATGGAATGCCTCGTTTCCAGTAAAAAGGGTCTCCAGTTCTCTACACTCACCATACGAAACACAGCAGCGTTAAGCTGCTATTTTACGCTGGTATTCTGTGACAGCGTGGTCCTTGCCCGGTCGAGCCAACCCAGTCGTGCTACAACTATACTACTAATATAGCTGCAGCATGGCTCTACCGCGTAAAACAGCTTGTTGATGACAGCGATGTTTATATTTTAATTTGCAAGAAAAAATAAGAATATTACCAGCGCTATGAACGTTACTAGTTTTCTAGTTAGCGACTCCAACTGAGTTTAAAACGCTAGAAGCGGTTTACAACAGCATTTGAAACGCGGTTTCGACCCCACAACTTTTTAGTTTCACAGTTAGGTTCTGTCGCTTTAAACTTTCAGGTTACCTCATATAAGTAATATTAGATCTAAATTACCGCCAATAATAGGCAGTTTTAAGGAAAATAGCAAAATGTTTTCCACAATCAATAAAAATACTAATATACAATACTCTTTTAAAGTCACATTTAGGATATCTAATACAAGAATGGGGAAGTGCCACAAAAACCAACCAAGTAGTATACTACAGCGAAGTCTAAACAAGGCTATAAAGTACTATTTAACTAACATTATTTTACACCAACGGATAAAATCTATAAAATACTAAACTCCTTAACATAAATAAACTTTATGTGCAGGTTGTCCGGTAAGTAATGGGTAACACCGCAGGTACTAGTGCGAGACCCTCGTCCACACAGAAAAAATCAAATAAAAATATAACTGCAGCAGTTTGAAATTTTTTTTTCAAAAGTATGCAATTTGATATTATTGAGTATCGTAGAACTCAATAATATCAAATTGCATACTAGCCGTAGCTACAAATTTATTAATGACAAATTGATTTTTTCTAGGAATAACCGTGAATGTTTGGGCTTGCCATCACGCATAACAAAATATATCTAGCTGTAAGTTTTTTTTAAATACTTAAAAATAATGATTGGAATTTTCGATTTTACAATGACGAAGTTTGAGCACCTGTGGTATAAAAAAAATATAGTATATTAAAAACATGCCAACTACATGCGGATTCTATAAAAGTAAGAAACTCATTTTTTGTTGTCAAATTACTGAGTTATTACTATTTACATTCCGGAAGGATGATTTTCACAAAGTTCAATATTCATTAATGTTACGAAAATCACACATCAAATCATTATATTAAAAATGTGAAAATTAACTAGCTAAGATCCACGAAATTAATTTTCGACATCTTTAATCGTACATACTGCGGTCATTTTTAATTTCTTTCTTCTCTAGATTCTCTCCCAATCAACCATTAAGATAAGCGGAGATAAAGGTTTATGAGCAACAAAAGTGAAAAATAACGTAATTTTAACGCTGACAATATTTGTGTTTTTACTGAGTACTGTTGCACAATTTATGTACACCTCCCTCTCCGATATTCGTTATTAACAATAAATATCGAAGATGTTCTTTATCGAAATGTTCTTTGCATAATAAGGTTGTCAGGAAGAAATTACTTTCAGAAGTATAAGACCGTCTAGTGTACCATCTTTAATAGGTATATATTGTACGTTTTAATTTTGGTGTAAAATAAAGAATAATTTTGATTGGCTTGTGTTTCTAGGGTATACACCTAGGGTAAATGTACCTTGCTAATTAGTGAGCCTAGATTTACCAAATACCAGTACAGATATCGGCATTGCACTGCCCAATCCGCCAGCCCAGCGTGATCAGATGGGAAAATCTTTTAGGATAAATAAATAAAATGGTATGGACTGGGAGGTTTCGCAACAATTTTTTTATACTAACCATTAATATCGTATTTTTTGTTTTTTAAATATGTAACTATTATAAATTAATCATAAGAAAATCTTTGAATATCAATAATGATATACTCTCAGATCAACTGAATGTTGTTAATTGAAATAAACCAGCTCTCTAAGAAACTTTTGCAATGATCGTAATTAAATTACAACTTTCCAGTTTCAGTTTCAGGTATGATGTATATAAATATTGAGAAGTTTCATAAAGGAGCTTATAATCTTCTCTGGAAACCGCATTTCCATCATTAATACAATTAATTAAAAGAGCTCTGTAGCCGCATTAATCATGTTTGGATTATGTTTCAGAGATTATAAGAGATATTTACGTGTTGAGTGTTTTGTGAATAAAATTTTTAAATCTTTTTTTTTTGCCAGGTTTTACCAGCTCATCACATTAATAAGTGTGGCAGGGAGTATTAGGAAACCACTTATTCGTCGTGATACGAGTATGTCTTTTAGTCTGCTTCGATGACGAGAAAATCCGAACATAGCCCTCGTCATAAATTATGCTCCATATAACATAAATCGTCATTGACAGTTCGAGCGAATTTCTGTGACCAATAACGTAATATAAAATCATTGATTTAGAATGATCAAGCTTTAAATTAAATTTTAAATCCTGCAAATCCAAATTCCGACTTAACCAATCCAAAAAGGTGTTAAGATTGTATCTTTTGATTAAAACCGTTGAAGTTATAGGGTTCGGTTATTTATGGAATCTTTGTTTAAATTATAAATGGGACATGTTAGTATTAATTTTATTCCGTTGTAGTGGCCAACAAATCAAGATTTTCTTTTAGATCATGGCCTGAAGGCAACCAACGAAATATTTTAGATTATAACTCAAACAATATCCGAAGAACTTAAATGAAACATTGGAATAGAATAATATTTATTCAATGTTGATTAAAAATAATAGGTACCGATTAAAAATATGTTTTTTTGCTTTTATAATTAGTTCGAAATACATTTTGTATTGGGAAGAACTAACAAGAAACTATGTGGATCAGTTTAAAGCGTTATTTTGCAATGATATATAGGGGTTTTATAACGAATTATATTAAAATTTCCTTTTCACTAAAAAAAACCCTCACACCAGGATATTGTCTTGTATCATGGAAGCAATTTACATATATAATTTGCACAAAGACACAACAAGACCTAGACCTAGAACAAATCTTTTCAGGTCATACAAATACTTGTTCCATGAAGGACTTGTACTCGCTGCTCTCAACACCTCAACTCAATGCTAAGCCACTGTGCTACACCACAAATTTGAAAATAACTCGTCAATTTTAGAAGTAAGGATTTTTTACATGATCCTAGAGAGACCAAAACAATTATGGTCGTCTTTATTTACAGTTGGTTAGAGGTGTCCATGGGTTTCAGTTCGATTCAGTATTAGCTCGTCTTCCTTATATTACAAAATATACAAAAAAGTTATAATATAGTAGAGCCACGCTGCAGCTATATTTTGATTGTACCATGAATAGGTATGCTCTTGTTAAAATCGTAAACTCCCGAACGTTACCTCTTTGATCCACCGATCGACGTCTTGATCGAAGGTGGACTTACCTTGTCGATCAATGTGTTCTAGGTAAATATGCTCGCAGAACCATTCACTGATGGGAAGTAAAAGTTAAATAAAGGTTAAAAGCTTGCCAATGAGTGCAGTGTAGGGTTGCTAACCATTAGATAATGTGACGATCTGGTAAGACATGCAGTAATTCAATCTACGCAGATAGATTAGGACTGCATTTTATGGCAGTACTTGAGGAAGTTCTACTTCCACCCGTAGATTTTTGCAGACGATTAAGACTTTTTATAGACTGACTATGCGAACAATCACAATGTTATATGTGTTATACGAAATAGTGCGGATTCACATATTACCAAAAAGCAAGAGCTGTTCTTATTAAATATGGTGAAATTGTGTCAGATAATCACAAAAGACTACTAAGACATTTATAGTAATTCCCTCAACACTAATTCGAATAAAATCATCCAAGTTACAATTTGTAATAATATCAAACGTAAATCAAATTTAATCGTGCGAATTAAAATTTTAACGCTGCGCTATAAATCAAATGAAGACCACTGTGGTTACCGGATTTGTTCTTAAACTTTAAAAATTGTCAAACTTTTGAAAACTTTAAGCTTTGGTTAAACCATCAGGTATATACCAGACCATCTAATATATACGAGACGTAAAATTAACAGACCGGCGATAGAAGCAGCGTTAAAGGTGCGAGACTTTTAGTAGGTACTGCGATCATCAATTCACTTGTTAAAAGTGGCTATTATACTAAATCCTCCCAATAAGAGAGACCTTTGGCCAGCAATTGACTGTCATGGGATGATGATGATATAATCTCTACCTAGACAGTATAAGCATCTACCAGGAGTGACAACGTTTCTGCGTTTTGATTCCTAATCGAGGCCCATAGATACATACTATATGTATCTATGGGCCACAGCATCCATTTACTATCAGGTGTATTGTGTGCTCGTTTACGCTTACTCTATAAAAAATAAACCTATTATAAAATGCAGGGAATCACTGTTAAGGGTGGCTATTATAATAAATCCTACCTATAAGAGAGACCTTTGACCAGCAATTGATTGTCATGGGATGATGATGATATAATAGATGCATTAGCATCTCTACCTAGACAGTATAAGCATCTACCAGGAGTGAAAACGCTTTTGCATTTTGATTCCTAATGGAGGATAGTATGTATCTATGGGCCACAGCATCCATTTACTATCAGGTGTACTGTGTGCTCGTTTACGCTTACCCTATAAAAAAACCTAATACAAAATGCAGGGAATCAATGACACTGGTGGCTTGCGACCGTGATTTATGAGAAATACCTATATGTTTACTAATAGTCTTTGGATTTTTTTATGGGATAAGGGTGACAAATGAGCACACAGGCCACCTGATGGTAAGTGGTTGCTGCGGCCGATAGACATCTACCCTCGTTTGCGAATCAAAATGCAGATGCGTTGTCACCCGTGAGGACTAAGATGGAATGCCTCATTTCCAGTAAAGAGGGCCTCCGGCCACCTGCACTCACCAAGCGAAACGCAGAGGTAAACCTCTACTTCACGCTGGTATTCTGTGAGGTCGTGGTACCACCCCGGTTCGAGCCGGCTCATCCGTGCAACAGCAAAAGCTGCCGCTTGGCTCTACCACTGTTAAAATATTGGATATTTCTACTTTGGTGTTATTGGAAGTGCTGTAATTATGATGACTGTGAAGCCTATTTTAAATACAAATATTTTAACGAACTTTCATGTAAATTATGACTATAAAGGAGTATCAGAAGGTATACTACGTAACTGTAAAGGCTTAAATTACTTTTAAAACCAACTTCCTTTTACCCTCAAGCATGTTTTTGTCTAACCTGTCATTTCTTTTGTAACAAAAAATATGAATCGATGCTGACTTGCACTTCGGTGTCGTGAGTGACTTGCAATTTTCAAAGTGGCTAATTTATGGAAGAGGTGACATTTTTTCGGGTAAAAAATATTTAAAATATTATCTAATGTTTGATACAAAACAAACTTATTAAAGTAACTTTATTAAAATGTCAATTAACAAGCCATAAATTAGCAAGCCAATCTTGACAGGTGATTTGGCAATTGCAGTTTTTTTAACATTGTCACTCCCATGACTGATTTGACACTGGCAGAATTTTATCAAGAGAAGCCATAATTTAAAAGAAGAAGAAGTATTTTGTTTTGCTTTTAGGAAGACGCTACTACTCATCCCCTGTATCTGTTTCACTCTGTCGGTTCTGTCCGTCATGACGTGGGACGATAATTTAAAATAGTATTATGGAAGGTAAGGTTGAAAAAAGAAGATAGAGAGGTAGACCAATAAAACCTATACTACACGAACTGGCCAAGTGCATGTCGGGCTACGCACAATGTATATTATAATATAACGGTGGTAGAGCCCTGCAGCAGTTTTTTGCTGTTGCACGTATGGGCCGGCTCGAGCCGGGTTGGTACCACGACCTCACAGAATACCGGCGTGAAGTAGAGGCTCTGCTTCTGCGTTTCGTCTGGTGAGTGCAGGTGGCCGGAGGCCCAATTCCCCCCCCCCCCCCATCAACATGGTAGCGGAATTAGACAATAGACTACCCCAGGAGGGTACCAGTACCCCTGGAGAATCCCTCGCTGAGCATCCACGACCATGTTATTCCAATCCTGAGCGTGGGTGCTCAGGCTGCCCCGCGTATTCTGGGGGGGGGGGCAAAATTCCGCTCAAAAACAAAACTGCTCGGGGCAAGCTGAGCAACAATACCAAGGCGACCCCTGCCACGCTATCCGTGAATTTCTGCAACATCAGGGGACTTCACTCTAACCTAAACGCCGTCCACTACCATCTCGAGACGGCGAAGCCGGCCTTGCTCTTTTTGACCGAGACGCAGGTTTCCTCTCCGACTGATATTTCGTATCTCTCCTACCCGGGGTACAAATTGGAGCACTCCTTTGTGCCTCGGGCTGGAGTTTGCGTGTATGTTAGAGAGGACATCTGTTCTCGACGCCTCGGCAGTCTTGAAGGTTCGGACCTGTCCATCCTTTGGCTACGCGTAGACAGCGACGACCATCCGCGCGTCTACGGGTGCCTCTATAGGTCCCATAGCGGTAATGCCGAAACAGACCGACTCATCGACCACGTCCAAATGGCTACAGATTCCTTGCTACAACAGGTCCCATCCGCAGAGATCGTGATCCTTGGCGATTTTAACGCCCACCATGCCGAATGGCTCGGTTCACGTTTAACCGATCATGCGGGGAGATCTGTTTATGACTTTGCCTTGGCATATGGTCTGACACAACTGGTTACTTCGCCTACGCGGATTCCAGATGTGGAGGATCATACACCTTCCCTGTTGGACCTTCTGCTGACCTCTCATCCGGACGGATATCAGGTTTCCGTCGATGCCCCTCTCGGCTCTTCGGACCATTGTCTGATCCGGAGTATGGTGCCACTCACGCTCCCTTCGCGGTTGCGTTCTGCAGGTTGCCGCCGTGTTTGGCATTACAGGTCGGCGGATTGGGACGGAATGCGGTCTTTCTTTGCATCCTACCCATGGGGGCGGGTTTGCTTCTCGCCGGATGATCCCAGTGCTGTTGCTGACTCTGTCACTGATGTAGTGCTACAGGGAATGGAACTATTTATTCCATCATCTGTGGTACCCATCGGAGGCAGATCTCAGCCTTGGTTTGGTCGCTCCTGTAAGACTGCATTGCGCAGTAAGCAGGAGTGTTATCAAGCCTGGGCTGCAGCTTCGGTGACTCGGGATGTAAACACCAGCACACTTAAAAAGAAGTATAACTTCGCCTCCAGGTCCTTCAAAAGAGTTATTGCCAAGGCAAAGTCAGAGCACATAGGCAGAATTGGCGAGAAACTCGTTCGCCTTCCTTCGGGAACCCGTGCATTCTGGTCTCTCGCCAAGGCTGTCCAAGGGAATTTCTGTAAGCCATCACTACCATCTCTGCACAGGGAGGACGACTCACTGGCCCAAGACGCAAAAGACAAAGCTGACCTTTTAGGCTCCCTTTTTGCGTCCAACTCGACTCTTGATGACGGGGGGAAAACACCGCCGACCATCCTGCGGTGTGAGTGCTCCATGCCGGATGTGCTATTCTCACAGCGCTCAGTTCGCAAAGCACTTCTCTCCCTGGACATCCAGAAGTCGAGTGGGCCTGACGGAATCCCCCCAATTGTGCTGAGGACGTGTGCTCCGGAGTTGGCACCGGTCCTAACGCGTCTTTTCCGGTACTCCTACTCCCAAGGCGTAGTCCCGAATTCATGGAAGACAGCTTTTGTCCACCCGATCCCTAAAAAAGGCGACCGCTCAGACTCGTCCAACTATAGGCCTATCGCGATCACCTCCTTGTTCTCCAAAATAATGGAATCCATTATTAACTGCCAGCTCATCCGGTACCTTGAGGATCACCAGCTGATTAGTGACCGCCAATACGGTTTTCGTCGGTGTCGATCAGCTGGTGATCTTCTGGTCTACCTGACCCATAGATGGGCGGAGGCAGTAGAGTCCAAGGGGGAGGCGTTGGCCGTTAGTCTGGACATTGCGAAGGCCTTTGATCGGGTTTGGCACAAAGCGCTTCTTTCAAAGCTGCCTTCCTATGGGCTTCCCGAGAAATTGTGCAATTGGATCACCAGCTTTCTTGCAGATCGGAGCATCAAGGTCGTGTTAGACGGTGCATGTTCTGACTACAAGCCTATTAACGCTGGTGTTCCACAAGGCTGTGTGCTATCACCAACGCTGTTTCTTCAGCATATCAATGATATGTTGCTAACTGGTAACATTCATTGCTATGCGGATGACAGCACTGGTGATGCTCTATACACCGGCCGGGCCAATATTTCTCGGGAAAACGTCGCCGAGTACCGGAACAAACTTGTGTCTGAAGTCGAGTCTTTGCTGGACAAAGTCTCGGATTGGGGGCGACTAAATCTAGTCCAGTTTAATCCTCAGAAGACACAAGTTTGCGCGTTTACCGCTAAAAAGAACCCCTTTGTCGTATCTCCTCAGTTTCAAGGCACTCCCCTTCTTGCCTCAGCCAGTATCGGTATCCTCGGAGTCGACATATCGAGTGACGTGCAGTTTCGTGGTCACTTGGAAGAGAAGGCCAAATTGGCCTCTAAAAAGCTTGGCGTGCTCAGCAGAGCGGGACAGTATTTCATGCCGGCACACCGCCTGCAACTTTACAAGGCGCAGGTTCGGCCTCACATGGAATACTGTTCCCATCTCTGGGCAGGGGCTCCCCAGTGCCAGCTCCTTCCACTTGACCGCATCCAGCGCAGAGCGGCTCGAATCGTCGACGACCGAGCCCTTTCCGATCGGCTCGATTCATTGGCACTGCGAAGAGATGTTGCATCTCTTTGCATTTTCTTTCGCATCTACCATGGGGAGTGCTCTGAGGAATTGTTCGGATTAATCCCAGCCGCCAAATTTCACGAACGCACATCGCAGCAGAACTCCCGATACCATCCACACCATCTGGATGATTGGCGGTCCACCACTGTGCGATTTAGAAGATGTTTTCTTCCTCGCACAACTTCCTTGTGGAATAGTTTACCACCAGGGATTTTTCCGGACCGATACGACTTAGGGACCTTCAAGAAAAGAGCCTACTCCTTTTTAAAAGGCCGGCAACGCATCTGCAATTCCCCTGGTGTTGCGGTTGTTCATGGGCGGCGGTAGTCACTTACCAGCAGGTGAGCCGCATGCTCGTTTGCCCCCTCTCCTATAAAAAAAAAAAAAAAAAAAAAAATAATGACTAAAAATTGGCCCAAATAAGACGATGGGAGTTGAAAGACTTATTTTGCAAGCAGTCTTATATATAGTGGTATTTAAAAAAGATTTAAATCTTTTCGATTTTGAAAATTATACAATCAACATCAAATCATTTACTTGCCAAGTTAGTACAAAAATGTACTCATAACAATCCTTAGGTTCGCACGCGTAAACCGAGAGTACCACGTATGAAACTCTAGGTTGTTATTTTGTTCCTAATTATTTTGTACAATAACTACTGCCTAAATATAAAAAAATGGTTAAGTACGTGTCGGGCCAAGCACAACGTAGAGTCAGGGTTCCGTAGTTGCCCGTCACAATATGTGAATTGAGATTGAGAGACATTACGACACATCTTCTCATCAGGCATACCTTTAAAACTTCAAAATAAGATTGTACAACCAGTACGTGCTGCCAGTGATGACTCATGGATCTGAGACTTGGTTCTTCACTACTGGCCGTATGAGCAAGCTCAAGCTATGGAGACACCTATGCTCGTTGTTTCTCTGTGAAAAAAAAATGTTCTGGTTCAAATTGAGTGCAAATCTAAAAATCAGTTATTCCGCCAGTGCCTACACAATTGGATAGTTATCACAGGCATATCACTGCACTTGTATTTGTTATTTGATTAGAAAGTTTGGAAGGAGATTCAGACTAAGAGCAGTGGTACAGAGTGTTGGCAGTTAGATGTATCCCGTGGAATACTGCTGTAGGGAGGTGAAAAAAAAAACTATTGGTAAATCCAATTGAGCATGCCTTCGCATTAAAAAAATTACGTATAGCATAATTATACGGTTTTTTTTTTAAAGTAGTTTAAATACACACAAGTTTTCACTAATAACCTTATTATACTTCCAATTTTCCGATAATTTTATGTCAAACTTCAATTTGAAAAAGTTTTGAAAATCCAAAGTGCACGACTCATAATGCTCATTTTTTTTTTTAAATTTTTGGATCATCATAATATCATCATTCATGTCACACCAAAAAGTCCAAGACCTATTCAAGTATAAATATTACATCCTACTTACTTTTAGTACGTACTACTTTTATTTATTCTGTGCTTTTTGTTCGGGTATTGGACGACTGTTCAATAATAATTTAGATTTTATGTTAAAACCGTTTAATAAACAAGTAAAAAAGATAAGATTTAAATATGTTGAATAATGCTTAATGTTAAATGTTATGTTAATGAGTTCCCGTCCGTCGCGGTTACGATGAAAACGTGAACTAACTCAGTTTTTATAATTGTCCAACTACGCAATGCAATCGCTATACATTGCGTAAAATGTTAACGCCAGCAGAAATGTACGGTTGGACCGTACATGCTGCCGGGCCAAAATGTGAAGAGATGATTATAATGTAAGTTAGGTGATATGTGATTGATGAGATGATCTTATCTAAGTAACAAGGTAATAAACAATTTGTAACTTAACCTAGTGAATGATTGTTATTTGTAAGATGAAAATGGTTACAGTATCTAACTTATTATTAAACAATTATTTTTATAATTAGATATTAAAACGTCTTTGCGGTATGGGAGAACACGCTTTGTTTTGTTTTTCAATTTCACACGACACATCACCTATATTGCCCATATGTTGACGGTCAACATCACAATTTCGCGCACTAGCACTCACTGTGAAAACACTAGACTTACGGTAAGCCTTTCTTTGATTTCGCGCACTCACTGCACTAACACTACTCGCCGACTGCAGCTCCAAGTCTGGGGAGATGGGTGCACGCCGCCGCCGTCGCCGCCATCTCCACACGAACACCGCCGCCAAGACTGCTGCCACTCCGATTAACACGTAGTTGATTGCATAGTGATGGATGTCGTGCGACGATAATGTTGTTAATTGCACGTTATTCTTTTTCAGGTCTTTTATTTGACGGTCTAAGTTATGTAAGGAACTGTTCAAATCTGATAAGTTGGTGTCATTTTCGTCAAATGTTTCTAAAGGTATGCTTATTTTGATGATGTTATTCAATGGGTCAATTTTTGGAAGAATTAAGTCCTTATTCATCTCAATTTGATGGGTGTAAATTTGGTGGGAGAGCAACGTAAAATCTTGACCTTTTAGCAAACATAAGGGATGTTTGCTTCTATCGAGAGATATCACTCCTGCTTTAGTAAGGCGTTCCCCAATTACACGATCAGAGCAAATAATTTTAACATCATATGTGTTGCAGCAGTGGAATAGGTATTGTGAAGGGTTATTCAGCGGTAGCCATTTATTTGTACAAGATGTCTTATAGGTCCTGCATCTACTTGTTGTTTGATCTAATTGGCAAAAATTCTTGTCTTCTGAAAGATGGTAAAGGGGCTGTCGGATAGGACACAAATAAACATCCTCCTCATGTAAACATAAATATAAGTCCTTGTTTGTGATTTTTAAATAAGTATCCTTTCGTAAACTAATAGCTGTGTATTCTGCAATTGGAAAAATGCTTATCTCTATATTATTCTCTACCTGGTGAGGAATTGTATAATTTTGTATAATTTGTATTTGTCTCTATTCAGAAGGGGAAATATTACCTCGAATATAAGATATTTTTGCATCATTCTAGCTTTGACCTTAAGTAGTTTATAAATTTTATGAACTTCTTGTTGTATATTTTCTATTGGTAATGTTATATCTTCTGTTAAATGACCAGAGATTATGTGGAGTTCTTCTCGAAGTTGTTCGTCTGTTAATAAATGCATGTTAAATTGACCATGGTATATGTCTGTTATAGTTTCAAGAAGATTCTCCTGAGTGATTTTTATATTTTGAAGCATATTGCTGGCTATTAAAGAAGACATAGTAAAATCTTGCGCCATTGACATATTTTTTATTTCCTTTTGGATGTTGTTGGTCTGTTTTTCCAAGTTTATCAAATACCTGTTAATAATTTTATGTTGTTTGGCTACCAAATCTTCGGTACGTTTTAATAAATTATATTCAGATTCCAATACAGACGTTTGGTTCTTCCATAAATTCAATAAATGGTTTTGGTTTTGTCTAAAAAGTTCAATATTCTTACTATACTGTTCCGCGAAACGTTCGTCCAATACGCCGAACAAACTATTTGCCAAGTAGCCTATTCCATTCACAAGTCCCCGTCGCTGTCTGGAGCGTCTGACGAAATGCTGATTCAATAGGAGCTCATTGTAGTATTGCAGTTCCGAGAACTCGTGCTGTAGTTGTAACAATATCATATGGCATAAGTGATCTGCGTTTATCTTCATACATCTTTCGTTTAAATGTTTTAAAAATATTTCAAATGCTTTAATTCCTTCCCAATAAGGATCTAAGTTGTAATACACAATAAGTGTCCATTTATCCTGGATTATCTGCATTTTACCTATCGGATCGAAGTAAATTGACTGATCATTATTAAAAGTTGTAATATTGTATGAGCTTGTACTAAATGCTGGTGTAAATAAACATATAAAAAACATTAAACTCATAACAATAGAGCTGAATTTGGAGCGGGTGCTTTGTAGCTTATTTTCTTGTTTATGGGTTATTTTCTGTGCAAAGTTGTTCGACCTGTCTTTCTGTTCATTTTGTTGTTATGATGTTTCAATGGGTAGTAATGACAGTTTACTGACTGGTCTTTTAAGATTACCGTTTTTTGTATTTGCGTAAACGACGCAGGCAAAGACATGTTCGGATGCGTCACTAAAACCATGTAACTCGAAAACTTCATTTTCCTTACACCCTATCCATCGAGGGATCTCAAATTCTTGAATATCATTCATATCGCTTCGAATTTTCCGCCATTCTTGTTGTATGTTTTCTGGTATTTTTTCATCCCAAGAAATATTTAACTTCCATACATTTTGAAATAATATTTTTAATTTTGTTGAAATAGGTGCCAACCAGCCTAATGGGTCGTATAATTTTGAAATTTCGGAAAGCAAACATCTTTTTGTGGGCTTCATTTCCTGAATAGACATGTTACAGCAGAAAGTAAAGGTGTCCTTGTTGCTTAACCAGCAGAGTCCGAGCGTCTTTGTTGCGTGTTCAGTTTTAAAATTAAAAATTATGTTTTCTTCTTTGATCTGACTTTTTTCTAAGGTAAGAAACAGTTCATTGCTATTCGATGCCCATTTTCTCAATAATTTGTTTTCTCAGTAATAATCTGTTTAAGTCTTTAAACAACTTTCTACCTTGCTGAATGCTGTGATCTCCATGGACGAGATCGTCCATATAAAAGGCCTCTTTTAAAACCAATGATGCTTCCGGGTAGGTGGCTTGTTCGTCTTCTGCTAGCTGTTTTAACGTCATCATTGCTAAAAATGGTGCAGACTTGGTGCCATATGTAACTGTGCAAAGGTATGATTGCAAAGGTTGTTCCGGTGACTCTCTCCAAATAATTTTTTGATAACGCTGGTCTTGTTCATTTACCATAATCTGCCGATACATTTTCTCAATATCCGCGGTGAAAGCATATTTATATTGACGCCATTTTAATAATAAGCACTGTAAATCTTGTTGTAAATTAGGCGCTTTATACATTAAATCATTAAGACTGTATCCACTCGAAGTTTTTGCTGATGCGTTAAAAACGACCCGGAGGCTTGTGGTCATTGACTCGGCACGCGCTACACCGTGGTGAGGAAGATAACACTCGGGCATCGTATGACCGTCTGATTGTTTCATATGATTCAATTGTTCATACTCTTTAATAAAGGCTTTATATTTTTCCGCGAAATTATCATTTTTTACAAGTTTTCTTTCCAAATTCCGAAACTGTGCAATTGCCATTGATTTTGTTGATCCCAATTTTGTTTTAATTTCGGGTTTTAAGGGTAGCCTAACCTCATAACGACCATTTTCAAGACGTTTCGTAGTTGAAGTATAGTATTGTATACAATGCTGTTCTTAGAAAATTACGTAACTTGTTGGGAAATTTTAAAATTATTCTATGATCATGTTAAGTGGCATTTCAAAGGGAGATTCATCGCAGCCTATCGCACAACAAACGCAGCTAGGGTGGTTGTTGTGTGGTAATGTTAAAACATTTCAATGTAATGTTATCACAAACGACATAGAAAACATTCAGAAATTTTGGGAAATAGAACAAATAACGGAACATCCAGAGTTGTCTTTAGAAGAACAGCATTGTATACAATACTATTGTAATTATTACTCAATGATGAATTATTGAAGTTATATTGAGACTGAACGTTTAATTTTGATGTATTTTCTTGTTTTCGCCGACATAATTCAAGTGTTGTAAATTTGCTTTCCAAGTAGTCCAGAAACTCCTGCAGCACGGGTAGATCTCTAGGCCTTTTTTGCGATTCTATGTATCCTGTATATGTTTTCATGTCTAATTTTTGCGACAATATGTGTACTAGTAACGGATCCCATGTGTTAATGTCTACGCCTAAGTTTTTAATCGCGTTTAAACACTCTAAAGTTGTATCATGTAATTTTTTAATTTGATTTACCGCCTGCTGCTGAATATTAGGGAAACCAAGCAATAGGCTAATGTGAGATACGAAAATTCTTCGCTTGTTGTCAAACCTATGACTTAGCATTTCCCAACAAGTTACGTAATTTTCTGAACTAATATTCAAATGCTGTATTAAGCGCTCTGCATCCCCTTGAAGCTTACTCTTTAAAAATTGCATTTTTTGAGCATTTGAAAGCGACGGGTTATTGTGAATTGTTTCTGTGAAAAGATCTTTGAATGGTATCCACTGGTTATAATTGCCGTTAAATGTAGGGATATCCATTCTGGGCGTACTGTTTTCTCGGTGATTGACAGACCACATTTTGGAATTGAGTTTTCTCTTTAAATCCATAAATTCCTGTTCATACACACTAAACGTAGTTGCATACTCTTCGTCGTCCCCATTGAGATCATGATCAATTTCCCAATGCAGGGAATCTATAGCCGACCACCGCGACTCTAATGTTATTAAAGAATCTTCGGATTCCCATTTTTCCGTAATGTTATCTATGTTTATGCAACTAACACCTTTTAAATGCCTTAAAATTAATATATTGTTTGCGCAACATGTCATCTAACTTACTTGTTGTTCCTCGATGTGCCTGTGGGCGAAGAGCCTCTTGCGGTTCCGACGACCTTCCTGAAGACGGCTCACCTAATCCACGCTGTTCCACCTGTTGACTTATTTTACCTTCAAGGGCTAGATAATATTTCTGGCTAGCCAGGAGATCCTGATACTGCTGATTAATGATTTTTTTTACCGAGTTATATTGCTCCCTTGCAATGTCGTACTCGGAATTTGTAAAGTAGGGATGTGTACGACTCTCACTTTTTACCAGTTTGTTGTGATTGTTCTGATAATCTTGCCAATACGATTCCAAAACCTCAAGTTTTCTTTTAAAATAATCTATTGTTTTACGCTCTGACCCATCTTTTTTAATATTGACACCAATTTTACGAATAGCTCCTACAATCTCAACCTGATTAGCGTGTACGTTTTCCATTTTGTTACTTAAATGAAAACTGTTAAAAAAGGAAAGATCTTACTTTGACACTGCTGATTACTGCTGATGCTGGTTCTGCTGCTGACCAACTTGCCGACACGTTGATTCTTGACCTGGAAAAGCTGCTGTTTTGCCAAGCCAAATGTTGAGGATGTTGAGCAAGATGACCACTGTTATGTTTGAGTTCGCTAGTTCTCACTGTCAGCTCACTGTCCTTGAAACACGCGAGGGTCCAATTCACTTTTCAAAGAACTAAAAATGTTTATTTTTCACTCGAAGGACCAAAAATGTTAATGTTTCGCTCGAAGGACCAAAAATGTTAATGTTTCGCTCGAAGGACCAAAAATGTTCGGGTATTGGACGACTGTTCAATAACAATTTAGATTTTATGTTAAAACCGTTTAATAAACAAGTAAAAAAGATAAGATTTAAATATGTTGAATAATGCTTAATGTTAAATGTTATGTTAATGAGTTCCCGTCCGTCGCGGTTACGATGAAAACGTGAACTAACTCAGTTTTTATAATTGTCCAACTACGCAATGCAATCGCTATACATTGCGTAAAATGTTAACGCCAGCAGAAATGTACGGTTGGACCGTACACTTTTAAAATATTGTTATAAAAACCTCTGATTATTATAATAATACAGTATGATGTATGAAATTTGTTTTTCGAATATTTGGTATTTATTTGTACAGCGATCTTTTTGAGCCGCTGCAAACAACCAATACAGTATCCACTCACAACGGCGGTTGACGCCGAACTAAGCGAGTGAGGCACAGGCAGTCTCTATTTACTGAAATAAAATCTAACACAAGGCTGCGAAAACACCGAAAATGTCGCCATTTTGGAGCCGAAAAAAATTAATTATAGCTAAAAAAAAACAAAATTACACTGCCATTTACATTTAGTGGCTTCCCACATGATAGATGAAGAGAATACAAAATATATTGAGTTAAACAATTGATATTTTCAAAAGTTATTGTTTTACAAGCCTTGAGGACTTGATAAATCCACACCATAAGCCACTAAAACCCCTTTTTTATGTAAAAATAGCAATTAATCGATTTAAAAAAAATATTAATAAGTTCAGCAATCATTTACCTTTCTGACAATGTGCTTTTTATATCATTTATATGTATAATATGATTGCTGGATACGATTTCATGCGACAAAACGTTGGAATCTTGATTTTTAGGCGCTAGTAGAACATACCTATGCGCTTTGCGCTCGGCATGTAGTAGAGGAGATTATTAGCTAGTTAAGAATAACCGCTACCTCATATCGTCATGTGGGTATCATAATAGGCGGGAGAAGGTAAATAGGAGATGGGTAGCAGTGCCTTCCTAATTACTTACCTTTCTAACTAAAAACAAAAAACGTGGCAACTATTTCATATATCATCATGAGGCAATCGATGAGCCCTTTGTTCAGCATCGGACTTTACAGGCCGCAACTAATGCTAAAATGAGGAGCAAAGTGAGTTAAATGAAATTAAAAAGTTAAGTTACAGCCTTTATACATATCACAACGCTAGCCAGAAATATCTGGTGCATAAAAACTATAAGCGGCGATACAGTTCTGAAACTTCTGTACTGTGATTGTCAATTCACCCGACAAGACGATTGACGATTGTCCTCTATCTATCCAATTAGGGATAATTAGGAATTACAATCATGGAATGTATTTAGTAAAACTTACAAACGATTTGAATACATCGTAAACGAAAATAAAACATTATTATGTCTGTATTACATTTTTAAATTAATTTTCCTTTATTTACCTTCAAGAAATTTTAGACCTTGATAAAAACTGCAACTAATGTTTCCATTTATGATAATGGCGAATGTAACATTTAATATTGAATTCTATTCATTGGATTATCATCATCATTATCGTCAATAGTAGTTTTAATTCAAATTCATAGGCCAATTCATGAATGCGCCAGTGCCAGTCAGAGAAGCAAATTACATTAAGGCCTTAACAGTGGTTGAAATGCCTAAATCTAGGATATTTAAGTAAAAAAATCTCAATAACTGTTCATTAAATCCACAAACAAAAAATACAGAGTAACAGAAGAAGATTTGGTAAATGTTTTTAATTTAACAAAATTGTATTTTTGTGAACCCCTTATTAGAAAAAAAATCCCCAAAGAGTACCTATCTTTGTCATATTTTGCAAAATTTCTCCAAAACGGCACAAGCTTTTTAAATAGTTCTTACACTAAAAAAAAGGTCTTAAAAATATTAATATTTTTAATTGAGAGTTTTATTTTTATTACCCGTTTTATAAGAGAATATATCATTTTTTCCTGAAATTGAATATATTTACGCGAGCGCGCATGCTCCGTCGCCATGTAAGCTCTGTCACAGTCCGTTTTCGGACATCGTCGAGGGTGGACCGCACGTCGGTGTTGGAGCGACTTCGTTCAAATATATATTAGTTTTTTAAAAGTTTATACTCAATTATAAAAAAAATTATGACTAGAAATACTTAATTTAGTTAATATCTGTACACTGGTAACTGTAAATATTATTTTCTAAATAAATGAATTTTTAAAGTGCCCAAAGAAGAAAAAACTTTTGCGGCGACGTTGATTAGTGAAATTGAAAAATGCATTTTTATATAATTTAGATGTGGAACGACGAACATGCTCTCGTTACTTAGATTGCGATAGTTTTTAATACCTATGTAATTTTATTATTGCATATTTTTATTAATTAGTTGATAATGAATTTTATAATTATGTATTACAATAAAACGCTGTTTTTATAAGTATGACTTTATAAAATATTATTGGGAAGAGAAATAAAGATACAGATACTTACATTTAGGTACACTGTTATCAAATTAAATCAAACAATTTAAATAAATAAAAGAATGGTGCTTACCTAAGTATATATAACTATATAAAGACATTCTTGGGTTTATGGTTTTTTTTTGTTAGACAAACTATCATCTAAAAAATGTAAAAATTTTAAATTGGAGAGGGGTTTCTCTACGTGATAAAGTTAGAAATGAAGGTATTTGCATTAGAACCAGAGTAACTGACATAGCTCAACGGAATATTACAGTGAAATGGCAATGGGCTAGCTATATAACTTGGAAAACATAAAAAATAGGAAGAAAGGTCCTCGAGTGGCAACCTCGTACAGGTAAGCGAATAAGTACTCAACCTTTATTCCTCTTCACGTATTCTCATACGCTTTTCTTCACACATACACACACACACACACGCACACACGCGCAAGCACGCATACACACACACACACACACACACGCACACACGCGCAAGCACGCATACACACACACACACACACACACAAATAGGTCGCAAATAATACTTACCTAGTACTATTAGGCAAGAGTGAATAGGTTTTTGTTAAGTCAGTGCCATTCACCATCTTAGACTACATAACCACTTACCGATGGGATTGTAGTTGCTTTACTACTTGCTGGGTAAAAATAGTAAAAAAAAATTTACCCTGTCAAAGTTTGCATTTAGATATAATTTTTCTAACCAACCATAAAAATATGATGAGAATATGTATATAAGTATAAAGGTTGCCTCACACGGAACAGTAATAATATAATATTATATCTTCCATTATCTCTGAAATCCGAGGTATGTTCATATTAAGAGGCTGAATAGAGCCACATTGAAATGCATGGGGATGGTTTTGTAATTTCACGTCATTATCGAAAAAAAATTGTACGTATTTCAGGTGGCATTTTGCAAAACACGATTCCACAAAAATTAACTCAATAGAAAATAATTGCAATGTTGCTTCTAAAAATACTTAAATTTTCAACGTCAATTTTTTTTTACGTGGTAGAACCATGCTACAGCTATATTTATTAGGTATAGTTGTAGCACGAATAGGTCGGCTCGACCGGGGAAGGGCCACGCTCTCACGGAATAACATGTAAAATAGCAGTTTAACCCTGCTGTGTTTCGTATGGTGAGTGTAGAGAACCGGAGGACCTTTTTACTGAAAACGAGGCATTACATCTTAGTCCTCACGGGTGACAACGCATCTACATTTTGATACGTAATCGAGGATAGATGTAGATGTGTATGGGCCGTAGCAACCACTTACCATCAGGCGGACTGTGTGCTAGTTTGTCACCCTTATTCTATTTAAAAAAAACTTTCTGAGATTTAAGTAAAATAATGTTAAGTATTGTAAGCACTCGTACAATTATCTCTCATGTTAATAAAGCTATTGGGCTATTTTGATTTGTAATAAAGTGATTTTACTTTATAGGTTAAATAATTTATTTACCTTTCTATATTAAGAACCGTTTTTCTGTCACTCCTATTGAATTTGACAGTGTTTGCTGAAATTTAGCATCTTTAGATGGATCAGAATCGCCCGCTGATTCGGCTGGTAGATATTGCAAAAATAATCGAAAATATTTATTTTTACTTTCATGCCCAAGACTACCTTGTTTTATTTTATTACGGTCAAAAAAGTATTTTTGTAAATGTTTTGTATGTAAATGTAAATGTAAATGTTTTCATTATTTTGTTATTCTATTGTTTACAGTTATTATCACGTCTTGATGGGATGCAATATATATATATATATATATATATATTTGTTTTTTTTTTTAACAGTAGAGTTGCAACAAAATCTTAAAAAAGTTCAATGAATTAAAAAATGCCGATAGTTATATAATTTCAAGTCAGTGTTTTACATTTAAAGAATTGTTATAAAGAGCCAAAGTTCTTATTTTCATTTTGATTAATTTAATTCGAGACTAAAATAAATGTGAAAGGGCTTTTATCTGCAATAATAATTTTCATCAAAAATAACATAGACTTATAAAAGTCATATACACGGTCAATCATACTGAAGATTATCAATTGTACTACAAAATATTTAAAAGACTATTTCCAGTATAATGACCCGAATATCATCATTAATGTTTGACTGGCACACTTAAAAGTTTTATCACATGGCTAAATGATTGACTTTTATATTATGATAAGGTCATGCTTTTCTATAAAAAGTTGCAAGAAATTTTAATTCCCGGCTCTATTGGTTTGTTTTACTTTTTGCTTAATTAGTGAAAAACAAAATGGACTGATCTAAAAGTTTACTTTCTTGTGTAAAAAGTGCTATTTAGAATTTTATGCAAATGATAATTAAAGTTTGTAACATAGCGGGTATTATATTCAATGGTAGCGGCCATCCATATTTGCAAAGCCAGCATCATTTTCTGTACAGAAACCGGCAAAGTGTTGCTCAAGGCACTATAAACAAAGCAGCTGATAAAATGTTACACTCATAACTGTTAACAAAAACTGTTTTCCCAAATAGTCTTATAGATAATAATAACTTTTCTGCCGTGTTAGGTGCAGAAGTTATTATTAGAAGAAGAAGAGGTAAAATTTTGTTTTAGAAATGCGCAATCAATATTGTTTTGTCTGCAATTGAGCATAAAATAAAAAATAACTTCAGGCAAAGAGCATAACTGGCATTATACTCAGGCCCATCAATTGGTATGGAAAAAAGTAATTTTACCAGGCTTCAAAATATCAATCAAAATTCAAAAAACATAAATATTAAAATCAAAAAATGTATATATGTATGTCTATACATACGTATAATGATTTATGGCCGCTTAGTAACTGACGGTGACTCACTATAACATCCTACAGTCACGCCGAAACTAAGAGGAGAGAATCACTGTAGAAAAGGTAATAATTTATTGCAGAAATTTTGTGATAAATTTAAAAAAAAATATAAACTTATCCAAGTTAATCTAACTTAGTCTAATTTATCCTTATGCGTACAAAAAAAAAACAAATAATAAAATAGTGAGATGGCGTCAGTTTTTAAGAAGATATAACAAAAATAAATAAAAAAATAAATTTCAATAAAGTTCAGTATTTAATTGATTATATACCGCTGACACTTAATCACGCTTTTCGAAACCACGCCAGTTGTAAACAATACTTGTGCGAAAAGACAAAATCTTCTTTTCAAATTTCCGCCGAGTTGTAAGTAGAAGGCCAAATAGGTCACGTGTCAATTTTAATTAAATATATTTTATATGATGTGATCTTGACTACGTTTCATCAATTAACAATTGGTAAAAATTAAAACAGGAATTTTACGATTGTGTTTACAAAAAACATTATTAGTTGAACCTTGCAGCTTGTTCATTATTTTTATTATAAATACCTATAAATTTATATATTATTAATAAATAGTTCCCATAATATATTGGATTATTTTTTATTTTGCCCTATCTGCAATGTTCTACGCTCTATAGAAAATGTGGCGTATGACATGACTGACAATCTTTCGAACGTTTTATCTAGGTACACAGATGTTTTACGTTTTCGTCGCCTCCACATGATATTTTTGTCAGCATAAGATATCCTTCTATATCTGAAACGAATATAAATATTGCTACAAAGTAAAGTAATAGGCTATACAAGTCCCTCTACTGGGCACAGGACTCTTTTTTTATTTCTGAGAGGGTTTTAGGGCAAGGAAATGCCCGCCGTGCTTCCCCAATGCGTGTTGACGAAAATTGCAATTACAAATTTCATTCGTGCTGTCGGGGATCAAACCCGGGAAAATTTACAGCGAACGCTTTGACGACATATTTTTAATACGACACAAATAAATACGATTTAACATATATAATAAAAATTCTTACGTACTTGAAACTTGAACACGTGATGCCTACCGGACAAAGCTACAGCACCACACCGTGCAATGTAATTGAAGATGCGTAACCGCGACATAATTCTCAGTGATGCGCAAGCATAACAGGCAGTATGTCACTTATATAATTGTCATCTCTGCAGTCTATTAATCTTTGCACTTTTATAAGTAATACAGAACGTAGTTGCTAGACGGTGTTGACATCGGCTAAAATCTCTGCGATCGCCGTTTCGTCAAGGTCATTCAGGCTAGTTAAAGCCTTAATATCATCCTATAATACCTGCTTCAACCAAATTTTATTCTTCAAAATAACTTGACCACAATTTAATTACCCAGCATTCAGAGAATTTTAATTTAAAAACGTTAAAATTTCGCTTAGAGATCACTTATTTAAGAAATACAAATTTTATTAAAACTGAAATTACCGATAATCAAGCGAAGACAGTGAATTGTAATTACTTTTAAAACTTAGATGAAAATTAAAAAAAAATACACAATTTGCGTCTTATGACAAATTTTAAAGCACTTAAAATGAAAAAAAAAGATACTGACTATGTGTCCAGATTTGATTAGAAAAATTCATTTATTATTTTTACGGGGTAAATATGGTATTTGGCGTAGTTTCAGTTATTTTGACAATAATATTTTGGCAAACCGTCTAGTGAACATATAACATAAAAAACAAAATTATACAGTGTGTAAATCTAAGATGCTACAAACCGAATATTGCTGAAATTAAAATTGATGGATCTGAAATAATGCTTCACTGGAAGCTATTATAATTAACAGAATATTTCTTGCCCTTCTTCTTTAATACAACTGCCAGGATCCACTTTTTATTCATCCGTTTCAACTATTCCCGCTCTTCACGTTGGCCAACATTGTGGCTATGATAATGTTGTGGCACAGATATTAGCCAAGAGTTTGTGATGGCGTCCATTCGATGGAAGGTCGTTCAGTTTGCTTCGGTTCAGGACAATGTGCGGACCAATTTATGAAAATGAATATTGAGGCGCTAATAGCTGCTGTGGTTTATTTACTCACCACATACCGCTACAACGTGAATTTGTATAAAAAAAGGGTGATCAAAAAGAAATTGAAAAAAAGAAATTTTATTTCTTGGGTTCCACAAACAATTTTCGGCTTGGTAGATTTCTATAAAGCTAAAAGTTTTTTCATTGGTCATTGTTATATTGCTATTTTGTAGACGCTAGTCACTACGCATGAATAAAAAAAAATCAGGTGCGTGCGATCACTCTTCGAGTTCGTAGCAAACTAAGCGCGCATATAGCGTGTGAACGCGACGGCCATAACTCTGCCTTTGATCTTTTGTTTAATACCGACACCACACGGATCTCGCGCCAACCCGTGGACCATTAATCCAACACATACCAAGGTAAGCACAAAAACCGCTCTTCATGATGGTCATAGGTATTGGCCACAACACTCGCCTAAATGTTGGCACTTGACGTAAGGAGAAGTTTAAAAGTCATTGATTTTAGAGTTAAAAAACCTGCATTTATTTAATTATATGTTGAAAATCGAACCTGATCACTTTCCAAAAAAAAAATCGAATCGTTGACAAGGACGCATCATTTTTATTTTTATTACAATTTTTTATTAAAAAAGGTATATTTAGGTTTACTGTATAATAGTACTTTTTGTTAGTTTTTTTTGTTAGTTATTTATTATATCAACCATGTGATGGATACATGAGCGCACACTATTATTAGAACTTTAGGAGCCTGATGGTAGAAATGTAAAGTGACCGCATTTATGCCAAAATATCCTCACTGGTCTCGTCTTGATTTTGGCAGCAATTTGTTTACTAAATAAGATCAATAACATTTGTACTTACATAATTCAATTACGAACATGTTCGGAAGAAGCATATGCCTGGACCTTAAATTATTCTAAAAGTATAGTTAAGTAGACTTAATAATCTATAAAGTCTACTTAACTTTACCATAGAATCGATTCTGATAAAGGCGATGGATGCTGGTTCAGGACCGTGCTTTATTTCAATCCTTGGGAGAGGCCTATGTTTTTTTTATTACTCATTTTACTTGTAAGCAAGTGCTTGAGCTCAATTCCACTTGTTGATAAGTGGTGATAGATGGTATACATTATCTTAGCGTAACAAAATCCTGGACTTGAAGACGCGTTGTTCAGCAGTCGACTAGTGACGGGCTGTAATGATGATGATGAAATGAAACTTATAGCTATTATTCGGCCTACAGCTGAGCGCGAAATTCCTCTCAGATAATGTTATGGAGCGATTAGTGTACTATGTTGCCCCAGTACAGTCAGAATCACACGGTCTGAAAATAGTTTAATAATATTACTAAAGCACAATTTTTGATACAACCGTAGTTTAAGGTATTAAAATACATTCTCTTAACTTTAAAAACGGAGGTTATATCCAGTATTTATTAATGTAGTTGGAAAATTCGAGCTTTTCGTACACATGATATGACAATTAAAATGTATCGGTCTACAAATTGGAGTTCGACCCTGCAGACACCAGACAGTTAACATAATCCATCGTTGTAATTGGTTTTGTGGCTTGTGTAATACGGAATCCGTAATTGATATCACGATGTTGCATTAAAAGGATGTACCTACAACAAAGTAAAACCGCATGTATAAATTATTGGAAATACTTTAATTTTTGCGCAGATACGTGACTGAAGAAAGAAAACGCTCTTACATAATACCAGCGTAAAATGGTAGCTTAATACTGCCGTGTTTTGTAGTGTGAACAGCCGAGATCTTTTTTATTGTTAACGAGGCATAGTCCTGAGTTTAACTTTTAGATTCTTAGAGGATAGATGTGGGTGTCTATGGACCAAAGCATCCACTTACCATCAGGTGTACTATGTTCACATTTGACACCCTTATTCTATAAAAAATACACGCTATAATTGTACACTAAACAACCGTTTAATATGTATGTAATTTATTAAAATCAAAAAAGGTTCTCGAGTGGCGGCTTCGTACTAGCGGGCGAAGTGTAGAGCGTCCCCCCAATAGATGGAGTGACGACCTGGTAAGACATGCAGGAAGTCGATGGATGCAGGTGGCTCAGGACCGTGCTTTTTGGGATTCCTTGGGGGAGGCCTATGTTCAGCAGTGGACTTGTGAAGGGCTGTGATGATGATGATGATATTAAAACTTAAATTACTTAGCAATGCATTGTTAGTCTTTAGGGGTAACATCACATCTGCATTTTGATACTTAATCGACACTAAATGCAGATAGTGGATGTTGCGGCGCAAGAACTTAATATAATTTATCAAATATCAGTCTCTAACGGTTTTTCAAAAAATCCCATTAACAATTTAATTAAAAAGAAACAAAATCATGTTCTTCGCAACTCTCTGTACGCGGTTCAACCTCAAAGTGTTCATCGATATGTGAGCAGTTTGACCTGCTTAGGCCCCATATCCGAAAAAGTAGCTAATACTCTTCGACAAAACGGCGTTCATGTGGCGTTCAAAACAAACAATTCTCTTAGAAATATCTGTAATAATAAAGATAAGTTCGATATTCGTCAAAAGTCAGGTGTTTACAAACTTGTTTGTGACGAATGCCACGCCGTTTACGTGGGTCAGACTGGTCGCAATTTCGAGACACGTTATAAAGAGCATTTAGCCGCGTACAGGAATTGCAATCCCGATAAATCCCATTTTGCCAAACATCTTTTGGAGACTGGACACAACCTAGCTAACGACCACTCCTTTAAAGTCTTACGTACGTGTAATAAAGGGCTGCGGCTGTGTGCTGGAACAGTTAGAGATATTAAAAAGTTATAATAATACCGTTGCATTGCTGAATGAATAAACAAATGTTACGAACTCACCTCTCTTAAATATCTTTTAGCCTGCTCTCTAATAATAGAGAGCCTCGCAATATGGTCGTTTGTCACCCTCACGGTGATCGGCGATTGGTTGTGTGGTTGGAGGGTGGGCATTGCGCGGCGGTTTGTTTTCAATTTTACAAACGGCTGCGTAAGTCCAGCGGTGATTGGTCGCATGTTTTATCGCAAGACGCAGTCGCTCGCTCCTTAAGTAGAGAGCGGTTGCGTCATCGGTCTGTATAAAAGGCAGTTGTTTTGGCTCGCCGCTCACTTACCGGTTAGCCACCGTAGAGTCTATCACCTGAGGATGCCTCGTGTAGAGGCGAAACACGTGTCGTATTATCGTCAATCGTGTGTCTTGCCTAGTGTAGTGGTGTTGGGAGTAGCGGTGCTGGGATTAGTGGTGACGGAGATAGTGCACGCAATTCAGGGAGGGCGGGAGGTGCTCTTCATACTAGGTAAGACACATCATTTTATTTTATAACGCGGATATTTGCGAAGTAAATTTTTCTGAAAGCTGTCATTATTATTGTGTTAATAAAGTCGCGTTAGATTTCTTGTCAGTTCTACCAAGTTCAAAGGTTATTTTTCAAACCAGTGATAATATCATAAATAACTTTCATTAAGTATTACATACTTGTTGTAAAATTATTCGTATTCACATGACGATTCATTGTATTTACGCGAATACTGCAAATTAAATAAAGGTATGTCACATTAACTATATAAAGATAAGGTAAGAAAGATACTTCAGTTCCCCTGACCATTGGTATTCGTCCGAAGCCTTAGGAATTATCAGAAAATAAAATTAAACGCTATAAAACCGTAAAGTTTGTTTTATTTCATTAATTTTATTCATTTAAATTAAACTTTGTCCATATTTAAATAAATTTAAAAGTAAAATAACACGAGTTTGGCCTCGTTTTGTTAGTTATGATGAGACCTTACCTCAGGACTTGAGGATTATAACAGTGGTAGAGCTAAGCGGTAGCTTTTGCTGTCGCACGGATGGGCCAGCTCGAACCGGGATGGTACCACGACCTCACAGAATACCAGCGTGAAGTAGAGGTTTACCTCTGCGTTGCGCTTGGTGAGTGCAGGTGTCCGGAGGCCCAATCCCCCCCCCCATTAACATGGTAGTGGAATTAAATAAAAGACTACTCCAGGAGGCTACCAGCACCCCTGGAGAATCCCTCGCTGAACGCTGAACATCCACGACCAAACTACTTCACTCCTGAGCGTGGGTGCTCAAGCTGCCCCGCGTATCCTGGGGGGGGGGGGGGGGGGCAAAATTCCGCTCGCGACTAATGCTGCTCGGGGCAAGCGGAGCAATACAACCAAGGCGACCCCGTCACGCTATCCGTGAATTTTTGCAACATCAGGGGACTTCATTCCAACCTTAACGCTGTCCATTACCACCTAAAGACGGCGAAGCCGGCCTTGCTCTTTTTAACCGAGACTCAGGTGTCCTCTCCGGCTGATACTTCATATCTCTCCTACCCGGGGTACAAATTAAAACACTCCTTTGTGCCCCGGGCTGGAGTTTGCGTATACGTCAGAGAGGACATCTGTTTTCGACGCTTCGGCAGTCTTAAAGATACGGACCTGTCCATCCTATGGCTGCGCGTAGACAGCGACGACCATCCCCGCGTCTACGGGTGCCTCTATAGGTCCCATAGCGGTAATGCCGACACAGACTGACTCATCGACCACGTCCAAATGGCTGCAGACTCCGTGCTACAACAGGTCCCATCCGCAGAGATCGTGATACTCGGTGATTTTAACGCCCACCACGCTGAATGGCTTGGTTCTCGTTTAACCGATCATGCGGGTAGATCTGTCTATGACTTTGCTTTGTGCTGACCTCTCATCCGGACGGATATCAGGTCTCCGTCGATGCCCCTCTGGGCTCTTCGGACCATTGTCTGATCCGGAGTACGGTGCCACTTACGCTCCAATCGCAGTTGCGATCTGCAGCTTGCCGCCGTGTTTGGCACTATAGGTCAGCTGATTGGGACGGGATGCGGTCTTCTTTGCATCCTACCCTTGGGGGCGGGTTTGCTTCTCGCTGGTAGATCCCAGCGTTGTTGCCGATTCTGTTGCTGATGTGGTACTTCAGGGTATGGAACTTTTTATTCCATCCTCTGTGGTGCCCATCGGAGGCAGATCCCAGCCATGGTTTGGTCGCTTCTGTAAAATAGCATCACGCTATAAGCAGGAGTGCTACCGGGCCTGGGCTGACGCATCAACGTCTCGGTATGTAAACACCAGCGCGCTTAAAAAGAAGTATAATTCCGCCTCCAGGTCCTTCAAAAACGTCATTGCCAAGGCAAGGTCTGAGCACATCGGCAGAATTGGCGAGAAGCTAGTTCGCCTTCCTTCGGGAACTCGTGCATTCTGGTCTCTCGCCAAGGCTGTCCAAGGAACTTCTGTCAGCCATCTCTTCCATCTCTGCACAGAGAGGACGATTCACTGGCCCATGTCGCAAAGGAGAAAGCCGATCTTTTGAGCTCTCTTTTTGCGTCCAACTCGACTCTAGATGACGGGGGGAACACACCGCCGACAATCCCGTGATGTGAATGCTCCATGCCGGATGTGCGGTTTACACAGAGCTCGGTTCGCAAAGCACTCTTCTCCCTGGACGTCAGCAAGTCGAGTGGGCCCGATGGAGTCCCTCCCATTGTGCTGAAGACGTGTGCTCCGGAGTTGGCACCGGTTTTAACGCGTCGTTTCCGGTACTCCTACTCCCAAGGCGCAGTCCCGAATTCATGGAAGACAGTTTTGATCCACCCGATCCCTAAAAAAGGCGACCGCTCAGACCCGTCCAACTACAGGCCTATTGCCATCACCTCCTTGTTCTCCAAAATAATGGAATCCATTATAAACTGCCAGCTCATGAGGTACCTTGACGATCACCAGCTGAATAGTGACCGCCAGTACGGTTTTCGTTGAGGTCGATCAGCTGGTGATCTTCTAGTCTATCTGACTCATAGATGGGCGGAGGCAGTAGAGTCTATGGGGGAGGCATTGGCCGTTAGTTTGGACATAGCGAAGGCCTTCGATCGGGTCTGGCACAAAGAGTTAATTTCGAAGCTTCCTTCCTATGGGCTTCCCGAGAAATTGTGCAAATGGATCACCAGTTTCCTTGCTGACCGGAGCATCAAGGTCGTAGTAGACGGTGCATGCTCTGATTTCAAGCCTATCAACGCTGGTGTTCCACGAGGCTGCGTGCTATCACCAACGCTGTTTCTCCTGCATATCAATGATATGTTGTTAACTGGTAGCATTCATTGCTATACAGACGACAGCACTGGTGATGCCTTATATACCGGCCGTGCCAATATTTCTCGGGAAAAGTGAGTACCGGGACAAACTTGTGTCTGAAGTCGAGTCTTTGCTTAACAAAGTCTCGGATTGGGGACGACTAAATCTAGTCCAGTTCAATCCCCAGAAGACACAAGTTTGCGCGTTTACCGCTAAAAAGAACCCCTTTGTCGTATCTCCTCAGTTTCAAGGTACTCCCCTTGCTGCCTAGTATCAGAATCCTTGGCGTCGACATATCGAATAGTGTGCAGTTTCGTGGTCACTTGGAAGGGAAGGCCAAATTGGCCTCTAAAATGCTTGGCGTGCTCAGCAGAGCGAGACAGTATTTCATGCTGGCACATCGCTTACAACTTTACAAAGCGCAAGTTCGGCCCCACATGGAATACTGGTCTCATCTCTGGGCCGGAGCACCCCAGTGCCAGCTCCTTCCACTTGACCGCATCCAGCGTAGAGCGGTTCGAATCGTCGACGACCGAGTTCTTTCTGATCAGCACGATACACTGGCACTGCGTAGAGATGTTGCATCTCTTTGCATATTTTATCGCATCTATCACGGGGAGTGCTCTGAGGAATTGTTCGGACTAATTCCAGCCGCTCAATTTCACCATCGCACATCGCGACAAAACTCGCGTTACCATCCATACCATCTGGATGATTGGCGGTCCACCACTGTGCGATTTAGAAGAAGTTTTCTCCTTCGCACAACTTCCTTGTGGAATCAATTACCACCAGCGAATTTTCCGGACCGATACGACTTAGGAACCTTCAAGAAAAGAGCTTACACCTTTCTAAAAGGCCGGAAAGGCATGTGCTATTCCCCTCGTGTTGCGGTTGTTCATGGGCGGCGGTAGTCACTTACCATCAGGTGAGCCGCATGCTCGTTTGCCCTCTATTCTATATAAAAAAAGGATGACCTGAAGGTGTGCTTCGGTGAACGCTACTGGAACTCTTTGAAGAGTAGAACTAGGTGTGCCGAGTTTGGTCTCATTTTGTTAGTTATGATGAGATCTTACCTCTGAATTGGGATCCCTCACAATGGTTTTTTTTTCACCACTATCCAGAATTCTAGGTAAAAATAAATTCCATCACCTTTTAAAATTAAATTCGTATTGATTACAGCCTGTCAAAGACCCTGGTGACTCTCAATAAAGGTCTCCCACATTACTTTCTGCCTTACAGGGGGTTATCTGCTATAGTTGTCACGCTTGGCATGCGGGTTGGCAACCGTAGTTTTTTTTATTTTCTTGTCTCTCCTTGTCTCTCCGTCTTTCGTGTATCTTCAGTTTTGATTCCCTGTGATGCCTCTTACGACACCCACGAGATGATATGGGATTACTTCATTCGAATCCAGGGTATTCGATACAATTCTATTCTATTCTGTCAAGAAATTCTTATTAGCTACCCAGATTCAGGCGTTTATTAGATCTGTTGCTGATCTCCTCCGGTCGTGTCAGTTTACCGTCCCATCGATTTATGAGAGATTGCAACTATACTTGCGCATATACTTGGGCACTATAATCCTACCCTGCGCAGATGGTTAGACTCCGTTGAGGCAGGCCGCCTTTGCTGAAATTCGGTCATTAGGACATTGCTACTATTATTATGATGTGGGGAAGGGGATATTATCCCATCACAACACGGTAAAATGCGTAAAATAATTTTTATTATATACTGTAACAGCCCATAAGCGTTCAACTGTAAGCCAAATGCCTCATGTAATTTCTAAAAGAGTAACGAAGTGGAGAAAAGGCCGTCACATTGCTTTAGACGAGTAAGCGGGCTTCGAATATTTTTATATTAAATAGCAAATTGTAGAAAAAATTATATTTATTTGTTCATTTATATCGTCGATCAATCAAAACACCACAAAGTAAACGATATTGATCTAGTTTTGTAGTTTATATTGATTGATAACTTTAAATTTCAGTATATACGTTTTAACTGTAACAGTTTTTATACGGTTATCACGTCATGTAGACCAAACCACACCACAGTTGTATTTTTATTTATAGTCAACAAGCTCAGCCTGTCATGAGTTGCCATGCTTGTAATTAAATAAACAGTATAGGGAGTGAAGCCGGCCACAGTCAAGCAAGTGCCTGCTGTACTGCCATATGTGCGAGGTGTCACTGACAAGATTGGCTACATCTTGAAGCATGCTTCCATTAAAACATACTTCAAGCCGCCGAAGAGGATTAGTCAGTTTTTACCACCAGTCAAGTGTAATGTCCCTCTGCAAGATGCAGGAGTATACAAGCTTGATTGTGAATGTGGTCTCTCTTATATAGGACAAACTAAAAGATCCATATAAACCCGCGTTAAAGAACACATAGCTTATGTGAAGAACCGACGCTCCGGGAAGTCTGCAGTCTGGGAAAACGTACAGGATCACCCCCGTCTCTACATTAGATTTATAAACCACAAATCCTCGCTAAAGAACACTGATTCCTTTCAAGGATGATTCACGAGGCTATTGAAATAAAAAAGAAACATCCTGATTTCAATAGAGAATATGGCTGTTTGCTACCATCTGCTTGGGATCCCATAATTAATAAAATTAAATCCCAACCCAAGTATACAACTGTAAGACTTCAAGATACTGTTAGTTCATACTGCGTAGATCGGAACAAAAATTAATATTTTTTAATCTGGAGGTAGCCGTGGTTGGACTTGTAAAGGACTCTTGTGATGATGAAAAACTTGTAGAATATAGCTACCATAAATTTAAAAGAAATTGGTAAATCTATTGCAAGGAATTTGCTTAATGAAACAACATTTCTCGGTGTATATAGTATATAGATAGCCGGAGACCCTTTTTGTTACCCGGAGACCCTTTTTGCTGGAGGCGACGCATTCTATCTGGATCCTCAGAGGTGACAACGTATCTTAATTAAGGTTAAATGTAGATGTCTATGGCTCACAGCGTCCACCTGCCATAAGGTACTGTATTCTCGTTTGTCACCGTTATTCTATATCACAAAAATTCACACTGGTTAGCTCACAATGTTTTACTTTACCAGCGAGATACGGGCAGCATTAACGTAATTAAATAAGATATTAAAATCTTAACAAATGTTCATAAAGCGGTTTTTTTATATTAATTTATTTATGAACTATAAAGGGAATAAAATTACAAATTTGATGGTTTTATGTTACAAGTTTTCTCGTTTCTTTACGCTCAAGTCTATAAAATGTTGGTGTGTTAAAATCTCGTTGATTTAGTAACAGTGTTTTAGAGTCTTAAAAAGTAATTTAATGTTAATAAATGATAAACGTTCATGTTATTTTTTTATCATTACTCTATTGTGTTATTCTAATTTTAAAATTGTTATGACGAAATATTTGCATCATATGAGCAAGTAAATGCAGAGCAAGTGAGAACCCGTCTGCAGTATAAGTTACTGCAAACCAGCTCTTTATTTTAAGGGCCGATTTTCAATCCTCAGATAAAATTTATTCATACGATTAAATTCAACTTTTTTACAAATAAAAATTATAGTTTCAAGAATGATCACGGAAAAGCTTCTGGCTGCTAACCAGAAGATTTTCTGTGCTTTTGTGGATCGAAACGTGGTGATATGGCAGCGAAACGTGGGTATGCCAGAAGAAGCATAAAAGTAAGTTGAATGCGTGGAGATGCGATCTCTTCGTAAAATGTGCGGCGTTACCATGGCCGACCGAAATCGAAACGAAGAGATTCGCAATATGGCAGGTTTGAAAGATGACCTTATCACAAAAATTGATAAGGGCGTGCTTCGGTGGTTTGGGCACGTTGAGCGAATGAGTGAAGACCGAATGGTGAAGAAAATATATAGCGCGAAAGTTAATATTAAAAGGTGTCGAGGTAGACCGAGACTAACTTTTGGAGACCATGTGAGCAAATTGCTCGAAGAGGGTAGGGTCAAAAGTACTCGGATACCTAGACGTGCATGCATGAAGAAGATAATGAATCTGAAAGAAGCGAAAGAGGTTTGTAAGGATCGTGACACTTGGCGATCTGTTCTCTCTGGCTACCCCGTCAGGGATTGTGCGTGAATATAAGTAAGTAAGTAAGTTTCAAGAATAAAATAGTTCGAATGTTGCACTTTTAAATTTAGTCAAGTTATAATTTATTTTTACTGTGCGGTGGTAGTGTACGAATACCCACTATTTCATATCATACCATGGGTATCGTAAGAGCCGATAGAGGGACATAAATCAGGAGATAAACGTCTTTTTAATAACGATTAAAAATATAAAATAAAAACTGCGGTTGAGGAAAGTTAATAGAAAAAAGAAAAATTCACACTGCAGTAATAGGAGGAGAGGACACCGCCTTACTTATCAAAGTCGGCTGCTGAACATTGGTCTCCGCATAGACGAAATCATTAGGGAATCGTGCCATAATTATCAAGCTTAGCAGTAGGGGTTACAACCGCATCTTTTTCTTATTCTGAGTTTTTTACAGAAGGATGCTGATCTCCGTCCTTGATTCGACACCCATGGTATAATATGGGTAGTGAATTGTTTTACACCGTCCCTACTAGGTTACACTACTAGGTACAAGCCGAAATAACGTGATATCTGCTTACAAACGCTACAACAAGAATAATAAATCTACCCAATTGAACTCTGCTCATTTGGGCGTTCATGGAGGGGAGTGCTTCGTTTATGTTTCAGAACACCTTTCACCGGAAACAAAACAGCTTCATGCCGCAGCAAGATTAACTGCCAAAAACTTATCATATAAATATGTCTGGATTAAATATGGCCGTGTATATATGAGGAAAGACGATAATTCAACTGCCATACATATTAAAAATGCAATCACTTTGAACACTCTAAAATAATGGTTTCTTTTAGTTTTTTTTGCTTGTTATTTTATTAAACCTTTTAAACTTTTATTTCATACTTTATAAATAATTTATTAATGGATATTTATTATCAAAATGTGAATAAAATCAGGACGAAAGTCACTGATATTTATTTAAATACTTTAAGTTGTGACTTTGATGTTATATGTTTCACCGAAACCAATTTAAATGACAGTGTCTTTGATTCTGAAATGTTTGATTCTCAATTTACTGTATTCAGAAGGGACCGTCATACTAGTTGTATTTCTAAGCATGAAGGCGGTGGTGTATTAATTGCTGTTAAGGAAAAATTTCACGTAATTAGACAAGCGAGTTGGGAATGTCAAGTAGAAGATCTTTGGGTGACTATCCTTCCGAGCAATGTTTCCTGTCGAAAGCTCCACTTATGTTTATGTTACCTCCCTCCCGATATTTCTCGTGACCACTTGCAAGCCTTTTACGACAATGTTCATAAAAACATATCTCGTGGTGAGGATAAAGACGTATTCTTACTTGTTGGCGATTTTAACACCCCACATCTGAGTTGGTCGCCTAGTACTCATAGTAACGTTATGACTCCGGGTATTTCATCCGACCTTAAATCTAATTGTCTTGTTGATATTATGAATCTTTATTACTTAGTTCAACTTAATTCAGTCTATAATGAGAATAACCGTCTCCTTGTTCTCGTTTTATCAACAACAGAGAAAGTGCTCGTAACAACTACTGAGCCTATTACTCGATTAGATTCTCATCATCCCCCACTTAAAATTGTAATAATGAAAAATTTGAAAATAAAAACAATTAAACGTGCGCACGTTTATACGATACGCAAATACGATATAACTACCGCAAATGTAATTATTATGATTTAAAAAAGGATCTAGCAACTATTGATTGGTCTAGCTTATCGAATGAACCTGATATAAATTATGCTGTCGATAATTTCTACACTATCGTAAATAAATGTAAGTAAAACCAATAACAAATATCCACCATGGTATACTTCAGCATTAATAAAGTGTCTTAAAGAAAAAAATAAATATCATCGTCGTTTTAAGAAATATCATAATCCTAGGGATTACGACACTTATGCATTGCTACGCACGAGATGTAAAAAACTCACGGAATCGGCGTATGCATCATTTATTACCTCCACGGAGGAGGGTTTATCGGACAACATAAGATATTTTGGAATTTTGTTAGCAATAAAATAGGTAGTTCAGGTATGCCACAGACCCACAGACTATGACTCTTGGTACAGAAACTTCTTCTGACACACAAGGAATATGTGAACTTTTTTCTCGGTACTTTAGTTCAGCTTTCGATGTTTCTCAACCTGTCATCAACCAGGATTTAGTTACTAATGACACTGTAAGTTGTGATACTTTTTGTAATTTCAGTATGTGTAATATAGAACTAAGTCAGGCCACAATATTGGACAAATTAAAGAAATTAGATATTCGCAAAGGCCCAGGGTATGATGGAGTTCCCGCTATATTTTTCTCAAATTGTGCATGGAAACTGTGTGAACCACTAACATTATGGTTTAATAAATCCTTAAAGTCCGGTGTTTTCCCTGCCATTTGGAAATTGGCTCACCATTGGGTACCCATTCACAAGTCCGGAAGTAAGTCGAACTGTAAAAACTACAGACCTATTAGCATTTTGTGTTGTGTTGCTAAGGTATTCGAATCTGCGTTATATGATCATTTTTATTCTCAAGTTAAGCCGCTTATATCCAACAAGCAGCACGGTTTTGTGAGAGGCAGATCAACAGTGACTAACTTATTAGAGTATAAAAATTACTTATGTGAAGTTTTCGCCGTGGGTGGGCAGGTTGATGCCGTGTACACCGATTTTACGAAAGCTTTCGACAAAGTAAATCATTCTTTACTCTATAAGAAATTAGCTATGTCAGGAATTCATGGAAATCTACTACGCTGGGTTCATTCGTACCTCGATAACAGAAGCCAACTTGTCGCTCTTAAAGGTTTCATGTCATCACCTGTCACAGTTAAATCTGGTGTTCCTCAGGGTTCACATCTCGGTCCGTTGTTTTTTATAATTTTTATAAACGATCTGATTTGCAAACTGTCCAGTCCTTGCCTTCTATATGCAGACGACTTGAAAATATACCGCGTGATACAGGACTTTTCTGACTGCGGTAAACTACAATATGATATAGATTCAATATATGAATGGTGTCGGCTTAACGGTATGCACCTCAATGTTAAAAATGTTTTGTTATAACGTTCACTAATAAGAGATATAAACAGACTTATGACTATAAAATTAACGAAGATTCATTAGACAGGAAAACCGTAGTTAAAGACCTAGGTGTGCTATTTGACTCTAAATTAACATCCCGTGAGCACTATGCCAAGGGGCCAGCAACCCAAGGGGCCAGCAGCTGGCCGACTTCATGGAGAAAGAGGGACTCTTTATGATGAACTCTTTCTTCCAGAAGCGACCTCACAGGAAGTGGACCTGGTCGTGCCCCGACGGTTCGACAAAAATGAGATTGACTTCATTATGACGACCAGACGACAACTGTTCAGTGATGTCTCCGTGATCGCGAGGGTGAAAACTGGTAGCGATCACCGAATGGTTAGAGGCACACTGAACCTAAACGTTAAGTTGGAGAGGTCTCGTCTAATGAAGTCAACGCTCCGTCCCCCCTCGTGCTCTGTTCCAAAGTCCCGAAACCTTTCAGCTCGAGTTACAAAACCGTTTTCAGTGCCTAGAAGACTGCAATGAAGTGGACGATATGAATGACAAGCTCGTGGAAACTGTCCATGCGGTCGGAGCTAAGTTCTGCAAGACCCGCCGCAGAAGAACACAAAAACTCTCCGATCACACTCTTAATCTCATGGCTGTTAGACGGGAGATGAAGCTACATTCTTCAACAGACTTGACAGCATACAGGCATCTGAACAGACAGATCTCCAAATGCATGCGGCGGGACTTACGCAACTTCAATACAGCTCGTATTGAAGAAGCGATCGAGCGGAACCAAGGCTCCAAAGTCTTTGCCAGAGATCTGTCTGCCAGAAAGAGCCACCTGTCAAAGCTGAAGACAGAATGTGGCAGCATCGTTTCCGGGACACCTGAGATTTTGAGTGAGATTGAGAGGTTCTATGGGCAGCTGTACACGTCATCGTTGGAGCCACACGCAAGTGTGAGTAACGATCCAAGAGCGAGTCTCATCCGACACTATTCCGAAGATATCCCGGACGCCAGTCTGAGCGAGATTAGAATGGCTCTCCAGCACCTTAAAAACGGTAAGGCCCCAGGCGAGGATGGAATTACAGCGGAGCTTCTGAAAGCGGGTGGAAGACCGGTACTTGAAGTCCTTCAGAAGCTCTTTAATTCCGTCCTCCATGGTGGCATTACACCGGAGGCGTGGAGCAGAAGTGCGGTGGTCTTGTTCTTCAAGAAAGGTGACAACGCTCTCTTGAAGAACTACAGACCGATTTCCCTTCTGAGCCGCGTCTACGTGCTGTTTTCGAGAGTCATTACGAATCGTCTCGCGCGCAGACTTGACGACTTCCAGCCTCCCGAACAAGCCGGTTTCCGAAAGGGCTTTAGCACCATAGACCACATACATACCCTTCGGCAAATTGTACAGAAGTCCGAAGAGTACAATTTGCCACTATGTCTGGCGTATGTGGACTATGAGAAAGCCTTTGATTCCGTCGAAATTTGGGCGGTGCTGCAGTCCCTTCAGCGGTGCCAAGATGACTGTCGGTATATCGAAGTGTTGAAGTGCTTGTACAGTAGGGCTACGATGGCTATCCGAGTACAGAACCAGAGTACGAAAGCTATCCAATTGCAGAGAGGTGTAAGACAGGGTGACGTCATATCCCCGAAACTCTTCACCGCTGCATTGGAAGACGTTTTCAAGCTTCTGGACTGGAAAAGATACGGTATCAACATCAATGGCGAGTACATCACTCACCTTCGATTTGCCGACGATATAGTCCTTATGGCAGAATCGCTGGAGGACCTAAGCACTATGCTCAATGACCTCGATAGTGTTTCCCAACGGATAGGTCTTAAGATGAACATGGACAAAACAAAGATCATGTTCAATGTCCATGTCACACCTATGCCGGTAGTTGTTGGGAGCACTAAGCTCGAAGTTGTTGACGAGTATGTTTACCTGGGACAAATAGTCCGACTAGGTAAGTCCAACTTCGACCGAGAGGTCAATCGACGGATTCAACTCGGCTGGGCAGCGTTCGGGAAGCTACGACATATTTTCTCGTTAGACATACCTCAAAACCTGAAAACGAAATTATACAACCAGTGCGTGTTGCCAGTGATGACTTATGGAACTGAGACGTGGTCCTTCACTGCTGGCCGTATGAGGAAGCTCAAGGTCGCTCAGCGAGCTATGGAGAGGGCTATGCTCGGAGTTTCTCTGCGTGATAAACTTAGGAATGAGGATATCCGCAGTAGAACCAGAGTAACCGACATAGCCCAACGGATTAGTAAGCTGAAGTGGCAGTGGGCCGGCCATATAGCTCGAAGAACCGACAACCGATGGGGAAGAAAGGTTCTCGAGTGGCAGCCTCGTACCGGTAGGCGAAGTGTAGGGCGTCCCCCCACGAGATGGAGTGACGACCTGGTAAGACATGCAGGAAGTCGATGGATGCAGGTGGCTCAGGACCGTGCTTTGTGGCAGTCTTTGGGGGAGGCCTATGTTCAGCAGTGGACTTGTGAAGGGCTGTAATGATGATGATGATGAGCACTATGCGTACATTAAAAACAAAGCATTCCAGTTACTAGGTTTCATAACGAGATGCACTAAGGGCTTCAAACGGCCTCAAAGCTTCCTGACCGTTTATTGTTGTCTTGTTCGTAGCATTCTTGAATATGCTTGTGTCATTTGGTCTCCCTGCTACACGGTCCATTCAGATAGTATAAAAAAGCGTCCAAAAAAGAACTCTCAGAATACTTAGCTACAAATGTGGGTTTGCTCGTAATCTAGTTAGTTATAGTGAATTACTCGACAAATTTAAAGTGACCACCTTACTTATTCGCCGTAAGGAATATGACCTTATATATTTACATAAAATTCTCCATAATAAGTAAGATTGATTCCGATTACCTCTTAAGTAAATTAAACTTAACTACAAAGCGCAATCCCCGAATTCCTAATAAGACTTTTTACCTGCAGACTTATAAGAATAATACTTCCTTTTATAACCCGATAGTAAGAATGTGTCGACTTTACAACGAGATATCCATGAAAAGCTCCGGCATGGATGTTTTTGACCCAAGATCCAGGACATTCAAAAGAGCAGTGAAATAGTATACACTTATGCACACTCATTCTCATATCACATAGGTTTTAAGTTTCTTATTTGTATATTTTTATTTTTTGTTTACTATAATTATGTATGTCATAAACATTGCAAAGCGTAGAGTTGATCTCCTGTATTTCATATAAAAATGATGTGTCAACATATTTAGGATAACAATCTGGCATAAAACTGTTATATTTATATTATATTGTAATGTATTTTGATTGTTATCTGTTTTGTTGTCCATATAATAAATAAATAAATAAATACAAGCTATTATCACCTTATCACAGCCTATCAAAGTCCGTTGCTGTATATAGGCCTCCTCAATGAGGATTGAGATGGTATACCTCGTTCCCATTAAAATTGGCCACTGGTTTTCTACATTCACCATGCTATGCACAACAATTTTTCCGAACCGACACGACTTAGGGATCTCCACGAAAAGAGTCTACTCTTTTTTTAAAGGCCGGCAACGCATCTGCAATATTACCTTGCTAACGAGAGACTTGTTGACAATAAATCCGACATCTATTTTGGACGGATGGTCGCCCTCCCGGTGTTAGAACAAGTTGCTGGATTCGAGAATTACCGTATCCTCCCCCTCTCTTCGGGCACACACATAATCCTATAATATCCCAGCGCAACTTGTCTACATCTTCTTCCAGCTTCAGCATCTTCTAGTCGGTTCTCAGGGTGCGTGCGTTATATGTTGTTAGGTTCAGTCATCTTAGGTGGCAACCGACCCTCCACCGGATATTCTTAGCACCCCCTGCCCCGTCGTTGTAAATATCCCCCTTATGAGGCAATCTATAGGGGAGGCCTATATTATATAGAAATGAATGCAATATTCCCAATACGTCCTCCAAGTAAAGATGCTTGTGTAACACTAAAATAATTGAAACTGTTGCTTTAATTTTTTTTTTAATTAGGCTACCAGTCTTACAGATTAGCCTTATTTTTCAGATTATTATTTTAGGTAAGACCGTGTATCTTAGACTTAATAATTTAAATTTAGGCGATAATATTTATAAAATGTTGCCTTTGCCTACTCTTGACCTTTGTAATCTCATAAATTTCTACATCTTACGCCTCACTACTAAAATTTACACGTATTTTCTCGAGTGAACCAAAGCGACAAATTGCTAGAGAGAGACCCGAAGGTATCGTAAACTTTCCCAGCTTAGACTCAAGAATGGCCGAGGCTTTATCTTAAGTGTGGACAAGCTTAAAGGATTTCTGATTATATTTTGATAAGAGCCACATTTTTACCGTTTTCATTTTTATGTTCGATTTAGTAGTTTATCACAAAACGAGATTTAATTTATTTGCTTTAAAAACAGTGTGAGTTTATATTGGGTAATTTTGAAACTTGGTTAATTTTGATACAACATGTTTTTGGAGAAACAGAAGAAGAACATTTTTTATTTATTATTTTATTATGTGCGAGCAGCTATACAGTTCGAGAGAGACACAGAGAGAGAGAGAGAGAGAGAGAGAGAGAGAGAGAGAGAGAGAGAGACCAGTATCACTGCGACCTAAAAGATCTATTGTCATCGTAATGGCTATAGTTCACTGCTAAATCCTATGTCTTTAATTAATAAAAGGATATACTTAGCTGTGAGCAATTTCAGTTCTTCTGGACGGAGTACATAGTTTCCCAGATTAGTGTTACGTTTGAGCATCTTAATGCGCAAAATGAAATTGCGGTCGTTGGCCCTTAGGTCCGCAATCTTATTTAATTTAATTTAATATATCTTTGTTTTAGGTAGGACAGTTACATCTTAATATACAAGTTAACAATTAAAGTAATCATCACTCATCATATACATTTTAAGCAAGCCTGCATATTTGTGTAATAAAAAGGAAAACATGTGAAATCCACGAACACACACTGGTGCAGTGCAGCGGACCTATTGGTCCGTGACTCTGTTAGAAATGAGTGGAGGAATGTTTCTAGCATTGAGATATAGGCTGCATATTTACTCGAATATAGGAAAGAAAACTTCTACATCGTAAGTATTGTTTGATATAGTATATTGTAATATAGTATAGTACAATGTAGTTTAATATATACTTAGTATAATATAAATAAAATTTAAGAGTGTCTGTTCGTCTGTTTATTTGTTCGGGCTAATCTTCAGAACGACTGATTTAAATGAAACTTCATGACCCTTAGTAGCAATGCCACGAGTGATAGAGGCTATATTTTATATGATTGTTTTAAATCTGAATAACGCCACATAAATAGATCCTATCCAGGCAAAGCCGGGGCGGGTTGCTAGTAAATAATAACGTCTTGCAGTCCGAATTTTGGTCAAGGCGGACAGTTTCAACGGAAACTAGTCATCTGTGTAAGATAGCTTTATAATGGACGAGTGTGTTTGCGCATAGGTTCGCTCTGTTTCCTCACTCTCTTATTACAATAGGAAGGAAATCCGACACAAACGGTGAGAAATCAGGCTCTGGAGTAACGGCTTTACGAGATTTTCGGAGCACGGGTGTGAAACACTGCCAGCTTTCTCACTTTGGGCAGCTACTCAGAACTTCTTGACAGTAAAAAATTCAACAACTGATTTTGACCCCATCCGAGATTTGAAACCGGGATCACATAATCAGCAATCACACTTACGACCATCATACCAACTAGGTAGTTAATATATAATATCAAATTACGTTGCTTGTTATTAATCAAACGTTTGATGTGTAGTAGACAAGGGTTCGGACGTTTCTTGCACGTAATTGATGAAATAATCTATATTGATGCCCAATAAGCTGTATGAATCTCATTGGCTATTAGCCAACGGTTATAGGAAGTCGCTAAATAAGTCTTAATAATCGGTTGTTAGAAATTCTCAGTAAAGAAATTAGTCGATCATAATATGTCAATTCTCATAAATAACTAACTGAATGAAATTGCGGAAGAAGAAACGGTTAGCTAGTGTAGTGACTAAGCGTGTAACGCAGGTTCGATCCCCACACTAAATAAGTGTTATTATTGCATAAGAATAACTTGTTCAGAATGGAGTTTTTTCATTCATTCATTTATTTTAGACTTTCAACGTCCACTGCCTAAAAATTGTCCATAAGGGGGATGTTCGACATAGTTGCCACGCTTTGCTGGCAGATTATGGCGTTGCAGCCCACCTCCTGGTTTGTTTCCCTCTGTCGCCTCTTAAGGCACCCACGGGATATATGTATAAAGGATAGTAGATATTCTTACACTGCCACTAAACGATAAGAAGGGATGTTTGTCTATGCGTGATTTATATTTGAAAAACACTTTCATGATAAAGGAGCAAGATCCTATTGAGTAATGTTATGGTTTTCTTAATATTTAAAAATAACTTTAATTTCTTTGTATTTTATGCGCTGCCATACCGTTCATTAGATTGCGCTAAAACTTTTTTCAACTTATTGCTTTTTTTTAGAAGTTGGGGGATACGAACATGCGGCTCACCTGATGGTAAGTGACTACCGCCCATGAACAACCACAACACCAGGGGAATTGCAGATGTGTTGCCGACCTTTTAGAAAGGTGTAAGCTCTTTTTTGGAGGTCTCTAAGTCGTATCGGTCCGGAAAAATCGCCGCTGGTAAACAATTCCACAGTGAAGTTGTACGGGGAAGAAAGAATTACTATAATTAACTTACACTAGGTGGCGCTCGTATCGTACCGACAAATTTATTTGAAAGTTATATATTACTCAACTTCAATGAATGTGTTATCATTCCTAATTAAACAATGCTCGTATAATTCTTAAAACGACATTTCTACAATTATTTCTTCGGCAGTAACGCGCCGGGTACCAGCTTTATTATATAAAAAAAAACTCTTAGTATAATTATAGTCACATTTATTTTATTTTCTAAGAAATTATAATTCTCGAGCTGCTTAATTATTTGGGTTTAAATTTGGTACATTGTACATTTTTGTAAATTTAGCCCACAAGGCGCGATTTTTTTAAACGTAAGTAGGACAATCATTCAAATTCAAGAACATCCATTCAAATTCCATTATTTTGATTTTTATCAAGTGTTCAAGTTATATAGCCATAGATTAGTGTTACAACGACATTGATGTACTCAGGTCAGAAAATATTTGTGGAAATGAATTCTACAGAGCGTACTTTAATAAACGTGGCTTTAGTACGTGGCTTTAATACCAAGTGTGGATCAACATTGATTTCTGAATCATATTGCGAATAGTAATATAATGATATTAATTTAAAGCGACCTCAATAAACTAATACATGTTTATTTTGGCTATTCCTTGAATATTTTTTATACTAGTAAGAATGGGACAAAGTCAACCTAATAATTATTAATGTATTATCTAAATGTATCTTCGATTAGGAATCAAAATGTGGATGCGTTGTCATGCTTTTGGACTAAGATAGAAGTATGTTCATCCGTTAGATGGAATGACTTTGTTTTTTTTTGTGTGCTGCTATTTACCGTTGGTATTGAAATAGTATAGCCCTCTCCCATTCGAGCCGACCCGGCTCAGTTACAGCTGTAATATTTACAAGGCTATATGATATTTAGAAGGCTCTGTCGTGAGAAAAAATTTGAAGTTGAAGGGAACAAATATGCAAAGCTTACATTTTGAGAGAGGAATTATAGAAGTACTTGTCAAGGGCGCAAGGTGACATTAACTGCATTAAGTGCACTTTTTTAGTCTCAAGTAAACGGTCATAACATAAACACGTAGTTTCTTTTCCGAGTCACATGCTATACGAATATAGACCCTAACACTGTAAACATATGGTCCAAACAATCCGGATTTGTGAAAAAGACATTAAAAGTGAAACTACTTTTACTGTAAATAAATGGACAAAATATGTGAAACGAACAAAATAGTGTTAGTTTTTTTTTCATTTTTTACGTCGTAGAGTCATGCTGCAGCTATATTAATAGTATAGTTGTGGCACGAATGGGTCGCCTCGACCGGGAAAGGACCACGTTTTCACAGAATACCAGCGTAAAATAGCAGCTTAATGCTGCTGTGTTTCGTATGGTGAGTGTAGAGAACCGAAGACCCATTTTACTGGAAAAGAGGCATTTGATCTTAGTCCTCACGGCTGACAACGCATCTGCATTTTAATTCGCAAACGAAGATAGATGTAGATGTCTATGGGCCACAGTAACCACTTACCATCAGGTAGACTGTGGGCTCGTTTGTCACCCTTTTTCTATAAAAAAAAGTTTATTATGAACAAGGAACTGTGAGATTAGTGGTATGTATTAAAAACATTTATTAACGTTTTACAATTGAAGTGTGTTGAACAATGTAGTTAACAAACGTAGTGACTTACTAAAGTAGTTAGTAAAGTAGCTAGTGAGAGAAATAAGCAAAGGTTGTGATAAGCTATTTCGTTCGGATGCTTGAAAATTTAAACTATTTTTTTATACCCACGAATACCTAACTTTCGGTTAACGGTTGATGGTTTGTTACAAAATTTAAGAACATTCATATTAAGGAGTAACACAAACATTTATTTTAACGAGAATGGATTCTGCAGAAAAACGAATGAACATTCAATGTGATAGTTATGAGAATATACAAAAGCTTATGCAAAATTTAAAAAGTCGCCAAAGGAAAGAATTACAGTAGGCTATGTAACGTCTAGATTAGATTCCTTAGAACTTTATTGGAAAGATTTTAAGTATTTGCATCAAAAAATCATGCAAGAAAAATCGAAGAAAGAAAGTCTTGTTATTATTTCTATTATGAAGTTTATGATCATTTTGAGGAATTATATTATACATATAAGGGAGAATTACCTAGCCTTACAAAAATTGCAACCAGATATGGATATTGAAAATAAAGCATAACAATTAGAACAAAGGCTATGCCAAAACCCGAGTGATACAAAGTTGCCGAGGATAACGATACCTATAGAATAGAATAGAATGATTTTTATTCAATATGGATTATTACAAGATAAGGTAAGTCATTAATATAGATTAAGAACAGGAATGGGCCAAGAATCGAGCCCTGAGGAACGCCCATTGATACTACCGATCCGGAGGAACATTTACCATTGATCACGACTTTTTGAGTTCTGTTACTTAAATATGAAGTAATAAGTTTAAGCGCCAAATTTTTTACACCGTAATGTTGTAGTTTCCTGATTAATGTATCATGATGAACACAATCGAAAGCCTTGGAAAGGTCACAGAAAATACCTAAGGCATCTTGTGAATTCTCCCAGGCATTAAAAATATATTTCATAAGCTCAACACCGGCGTCAGACGTCGAGCGACCCCTTGTAAAACCAAATTGATTTTTATGAAGTAATTTATTTGTATTAAAAAAAAATTAACAATTGATCCAAAATTATTTTTCAAAAATTTTACTGAAATTGGTAGCACAGAAATAGGTCTATAATTAGCGGGGTCCAATGTACTACCAGATTTAAATAAAGGTATTAATATATTACCATATTTAGTGGAGATTACACCGAATGGCAATCGTTTCACGATTTGATCTTAGCACTTATTCATTAAAACGATACCCTTGAAGACGTTCACAACTTTCATTATATAAAGAGAAATTTAAAGGGAGATGCTGAAGTATTATTAAGACCATTTGCTACTACGGGAGAGAATTATGCAGAAGCTTGGTCCGTACTAAAAAGGCGTTATGATAACAAAAGATACGTAGCAAATTGTATTTTTAAAAATGTTTTAGTCAAAAAACCTTACCATATGAATCAGCAAACTTATTAAAGCAGCTTTTCGACACATCTGTGGAATGTATTAGTGCGTTAAAAAATCTCGGTTTGCCAGCTTCATATTGGAATGCAATTGTAACTTTTGTAATTGTATCTAAACTGGACATTGTTACACATAAGAAGTGGGAGGAGTGTATTGGTAAGAATAGCACAGAAGACTTACCTTCATTCGATCAGATAAAAGGGTACCTGGAAACTAAGTTTAGAACTCTTGTGATGGTGGAACCTGTAAAGAAAATTACTAAAACTATTAACACATAGTATTTTCATGCTGCTGATGGTAAAAATATACCGTGTAGCTACTGTAAAGAGAAGGATTATATATTTAACTGCAAAAAATTTGTGGAGCAACCTACAGAAGAAAGATTAAATTTGTACAGAGTAACAATTTATATTTGAATTGCTTAATGCCTAATCACACAGTATTTAAATGAAAAAACACAATCTCATGCAAAATTTGCAGGAAACGTCATCACTCCTTATTATATATTGGTAGAAAGCATTTGACGACGAATGAAAAGATGAAAACAGAAGGAACTACCCTAAAACAACAATTATGAGACGGAGATAAAGGTAACATCACATCTGTCTAAGGAACAATCTGGTCCAAGTATTTTGCTGGCAACAGCATTAGTAGACATCTCACCAAAGGCAGGACAAACACATATCTTCCGTGCACTTATTGATCAGGTATCAGAGGCTTCGTTTGTGACCGCACCAGTTGTCGACTTATTAGGCTTAAGAAGAACTGACATCAACGGCGTGGTCTCTGGTGTAGGAGGGGAAGGTAGAATATGTATCAATCACATGGCAGAATTGGTAGTTAAGTCAAAATTTGTACCAAACTTTTCTGTCAATATAAAAGCTTATGTGCTTAAATCATTGACTCGTAGGTTACCTGCTAAAGAAGTAAAAATTTATAGTTGGCCTCATCTTAATTATATGAAATTAACTGATCGCCATTATCACACGCCGAATAGAATAGACATTCTTCTCAGTGCTGATATTTTTTGTAAAATAGTTGGCTCAGGTTTGATAAGGGAGCCGGGTGACTTAGTCGCCCAGTACACAAACTTGGGGTGGATTTTATCAGGAGGCGTTAGCAAGTCAGCAAGTAATTTATCGCAAATAACAAGCCTACATGTCACACGTTTAGGTGATAAAACTAATAATCTACTGAGAAAGTTCTGGGAGTTAGATGTTGAGCATTATAGAAGCAAGAAAATATTAACTAAAGAAGAAGCTAAATGTGAAGAAATATACAAAAATACAACTACAAGAGATGATACAGGAAGATATGTAGTACATTTACTGTTAAAGAAAAGTTATGAAGATACAGTAAGGATGTGTGGAGACACGAAGAAGCTGGTGATTACTCGACTGGAGTCTCTAGAAAAAATATTTAGAAGCTGATTATCAGAGAAGACAAAGATACTACAAAAATCAGAGTAGTCTTTGATGCCTCTGCAAAGGGTACCGGTGGTTTCCCATTAAATGACTGTATGTAGTATAATCACCAAGTGGAGAACACATAAGTTTTGCGTGATTGGTGATATAATCAACATGTACAGGCAAGTAAGGGTGACAGAAGACCACGCAAACTTACAACGTATAGTGTGGCGAAACGAAGAAAGCGAAGAAGTTATAAGCTACAAACTAATGACAGTTACCTTTGGCACCGCTGCTGCACCCTACCTTGCCTTAAGACCATTGGCTGGGATAACACGGTATTAGACAACAATCACTGGAACTACGTCCAATCTTCTGACAACCCGGCTGATCTAGCAACAAGAGGAATTAAAGCGCATTATTCGGCTAATCAACATATTTGGTGGTCTGGTCCCGACTAGCTTAAACAAATACAAATACAAAAGAACACATTGGAAATTCCTCAAACAGAATCAGAAATTAAGAACGCATTTCATAGTTATTTATAAAGGACTGCCGATTTGGCAGAGTATTTTTTCGTTGTCAAAAATGAAACGAGTGCATATTGCAGAAGTTTATTGCCAAACAAAGGGAAGAAGGGAACTTTTTTTTAACAGTTTTTAAAATGAATTTAATAGAAACAAGATGCGTAAAATTTAATCAAGGACAAATGTATAGACAAGAGGTAGACTACTTAAAAAGGAATGAAAGAGTGCGAAGTGGAAGCTCATTGGCCAATTTGTACACCCTACTTAGATGAACATGGATTGTTGAGGGTTGCAGGTCGATTGAATAATGCAAAGTATTTATCGACGAATACTAAGCACCTAATTGTCATCCCAGTAAAGCAACATGGCGAGGGCGTACTGCAACCGACGGCCTTTATAAGACGCAAGTTTTGGGTTATCAACCTAAAGTCAGCTGCAAGAGGATTTATCCGTAATTGTACAACTAGCATAAGAGACAAGGCTAAAATGAAGCAGCAGCTCATGGGACAATTGGTTGACTCCATCTCGTGCGTTCTCCAGCAGTGGTGTGGATTATGCGGGCCCTATACAAGTAAGGACATCAAAGGTTCGAAGTCATAAGTCTTCAAAGGGTTACATTTGCCTTTCCGTGTGTATTCAACTAAGGTAATACATTTAGAATGTATCATCAACCTTACTTTGCAAGAATGTATTGCAGCTTTTCGAAGATTTGTCGCTAGACGAGGTCATTGTTCACATTTGTGGAGTGACAATGGCACTAATTTTGTAGGTACTGCAAGAGAAATGTAAAACATGTTTGATGTTGATAAAAACAACATAGCTAAGGAAATAGCTGAACTTTTAGGCAACGACGGCACCAGTTGGCACTTTATATCACCTAAGGCTCCAAATTTCTGCGGTTTATGGGATATCGGCGTGAATTCCGCCAAACTGCATCTTTCTAGAATAAGTGGTGCAACTATGTTGACTTACGAGGAGATGACGACATTATTGGCTCAAATTGATAAATGTCTCAATTCATGACCTCTGTGTCAAATAGATGATAAGCTGGAGACTCTTGACCCATTAACACCAGGACATTTTCTGATCGGTGAGCCACTAATTGGTCTTCCTGAAAACGATTATGTCAATAAAAACCTTAATCTGATTCTACTATCTACTATACTAATTCAAATCAGAATTCAAGATTTTTGGAGAAGATGGCAAGCAGATTATTTACAAACCTTACAACAAAGGTATAAGTGGCAAAAGTGGTACGATCCCCATCCATTGGATATATAGTCATAATGAAAGAAGAAGACCTACATCCATGTAAGTGGCTTTTAGGAAAAATAATCACCTTACGTCCAGATTCAGACAAAGTGGTTCGAGTTGTTTCTGTTAGGTGCAAGGGAAATGTTGTGATGAAGCGGCCACTTTCAAAACTAATTTTACTTCCTATTAAACCTGAGCCTTATTGGAAAAATTTATATATAAAATAATTAAACAAAATAGTAGTCTTGTACATGATCAGCTAATTCAGATTTTTATGTTTACTTAACATATTATATTATTTAAATAAAACTAATTTTACGGATTTTATCGCGTATATTAACTTATTTTACTTTCCCGACGTTTCAAGCACTTTACAGCACCCATGGTCACGGGGGGGACCATGGGTGCTGTAAAGTGGGAGTTAATATACGCGATAAAATCCGTAAAATTAGTTTTATTTAAATGTGTAGTGTTCGCGTAAATATAAGAAATCATTATATTATATTATATTTACTTAAAAATTTAACTTTGGTTATATACACACAACAAGTAATACATTATGTCAATTAAAAGTGAAGTTATTATAATATATAATTTGTTATTTACACATAAAAAATTGTTTACAGTTTGTTCCTGCATAGCTGATTAAATTATATAATATAATACAGTCCACTAAAGATATGTTACATTAGCTACTTATAGTTGGGAACAAATTGTTATAAAAATGGTTACCTAGGAATTTTAAATGAAGTTCATTACTTCATGTGTACTTATTATCAATTTAGTAATTCACGTAAATAAGCTGCTTATATTTTTTCTAACTGTGTATACTATTATGGATTGTAAATAAACACATTTATGTTTATTTCTTAGATGGTTGAATACATGTTGTCATGCTTTGTAAGTTATTTTCATGTTTATGAACTAAGACGGTTATATGTATACATAATTTATGTAAAAACAGTTGTTTTTGGCGGCCGGTATGTCAAGGGCGCAAGGTGACATTAACTGCATAGTGTGCATTTTAGTCTCAAGTAAACGGTCATTACATAAACACGTAGTTTCTTTTCCGAGTCACATGCTATACGAATATAGACCCTAATAGTTTAAACAGTACTTGAATGCTTTAAACTGATCTCATAACATCATAATATTTAATGGCGTGATACGAGTGAATATATTTTGCGCAGACGATGACTTCCAACAATAAAAGCTTGAAGCTGTCATCTTAATATTTTAATAGTCGATCATAATATTTAAAATAATTATCATCAAAAACAAAATTATTCAAGCATTCTATTACCACTACTGTTGTATCTAGTGTCTAATAGTACTTTATTTATTAATTAAGAAAAACAGTTACAGCGTCATAACAGTGCAAGACCAAAATAATGATATCTTATAGTTAAAACTCAAAACCTTTCAAAACCACGTTTGACCGCAAAAATCAGGAAAAGTAGTATTGAGTAAGGACGTTGGTCAATACCAATTTTAACGGCATACCTATTGGGGTAATAGTGATTTTGACAGGAATGTTAGTCAAAACTACTTTTGACTTACTTTTTTGAACTTTTTAAATTAAAAAGTTTAACTGTGTATTGCAATATTATATTTTATATCATTATAATGTAACGCACCATCACCTACTGCCACTGATATTGCGAGTTTTGGCCGATAGTCTGAACTTCAATTCAGGCAAAACTACTTTTGACTAAGAAATTTTGACTACAAAAATGAAAAATTGTTTTTGACCAAGGGCATAAGTTAAAACATTTTTGCCTGATTTTCGTTGTCAAAAGTGGTTATTGGTGGGTTATGAGTTTTGAATGCAACAAATAAATCCAAAAAAAAAACTAAGGCATATCATTATTTACAAAGAGAGAAAGAGAAGAGAAGAAATGTATATCATAATCTAGTAAAATAATTATAAAAATATCTCACAGATCCTATGTGTCCCTTACATTTCTTGCAAAATCTTCTATTGAAGATGTCCGTTTCTTCTAAGATAATATTCAATAATTATAAAGAACGTGACGCATGTACAAATCTGAATTGATTTGTCCTAGTGTACGGCACCGTAATTATGGAATGTGGGCGACGCTTAACCATCGCTTTATCAGTTGCAAACAGCTGTAATGCCTTCAGTACCCAGTAGCAGTAATATGCGAGTATGTACTCGTATATCTAGAGTAAAATATATTAATAATAAACATGTTGCCTCTTTTAGTGACTCAATTTTGTGGCTTCTTTACAAATATTTGATTTGGTTTGTTGAATTATATTGCGATTAATTCGTATGTTTCAATGAATTCTACCACGATAAGTCTAGCAAATAAATTAACATTGGAACAACACTACCTTAATTCTAAACGGATTTTTTAAACGTTACTTTAAAACCAGGGATTTCACCTGTGTCTTGGGAGCAGTTTACATACATAAATTTCACAAAAAAAAAACATCCAGACCCGGAACAATTATTTGTAGGCCATACAAACACTTGTTCTGATACTACAGTGTATAGTCAATGCAGTATGCAGTGTATAAAGATCATTAACATCTTGAAAAGGTCCTAATGCAAGGCATCCTCTTATTTCTACTAATGTAGTAAAGTAATCAAAAGTTTGTTGCTGTTCCGGTACGTGTTGGCAGATTTCACATACTCTGGAAACATTTTGAACATAAAATTTTTCTTACGATGAATATTTTAACTGTCTAAAATACACATTTGTAAATACTGCAATTATAAATTTCAGTTATAAAGACCTGACTCAGGTAGCTCGGATACTATCAACTTACCTCTCAAGAAAAGGTGCATGGCATCAACGTATAAAATAAAATAAAATCATTAAATGCAATGATAAAAATAATCACGAACGCATTGACTATGATTATCTGCATGATGTACGGATTACCTTTTAATAACATGACCTGCAAACATGGCAAAAATTTCAGGTCATGTATATGTACATCACAAGCTAGTTGTTCCAAATCCGTGGAACTAACGAGAAAAGTTTTCACATGAAATTGCTGTATTGAATATTTAAACGCTTCTAACAGGCTATAAAAGACATCGTGGTGGTACGTAATTGAGCATAAAACCTATGTAACTTAATAAAATTACACGAATTTTTTCGAATTACGAAGAGTTTTTTTAGTTTTTTCTCAACATTAATTATCAACGCTAGTTATCAATTCCTTGAGATGATATTCAACTTAAACAATTATGTAAGTTGATCTAATTAAAGACCCAAACCAAGAAGCGATTTATGAGAGGTTGAATAATTTGGCATTCCACACTTATGAACGCATTTGAAGGAACAAACGAACAGACAAAAATAGTATTTTGTTGTCTCTCCTTTCTCCATTAGCTATACAAGATGTACTTAATTAAAAAAACAAACAGTTAAAGTCGTCTAATATGTCTTTGTAAAATTTTAAAAATTGTTTAAACATTCAATGAAACTTGTTATTGGGGTCGTGTACTGACGTAGTCAGAAAATTGATAACTCCACTTCGTCGTAAAAGGCAACCATCTGAATTCTCAAAATGTTCTTATGGCTTCCAATAGATGACAGTATGACAATATCCTTTACGTCCTGCGTAGACTACCTACACAGATACCACATCTGTGTAGGTACAGATTCCACATCACAGATACTACATCAACAAGCGGCCTTCCAAGCGTATGTTCAGCAGTGGTCTTATGGGCAGGTAATTATGCTTTTATTATGGTTATGGTATAGCAATGGATAATACCTTGGCCTAAAATATATATCAAGGATATGTCTCTACTATTCAGTAAATAAAATTATAACTATCACTTTACTGATGTTTATATAACATACAAAGTAATAACTTATTTCCTTGAGTCTCAAACATAATGCCTCTCACAAAGATGTTTTATAGGTCCAGATATCGTGTTGCTAACACACCGCAACTTTCATAGTGAAGACAGTCTTTGATTCATGTGTGTGTGAGTACCACGTGATGCGCATATCTTACGCACCATGGCTGCATTAATGTGAATGACTTCGGTAATAACAGTGCGAATCGATTACCCAAAAAATCTGGGAGATTTTATTTCATTCCTATTGACGTATCTATTGATTCTAAGAAGAGTATAAAATGTGCGTGCGTGGCGTGTGCATTTGTGTGTGTGTGTGTGTGTGTGTGTGTGTGTGTGTGTGTGTGTGTGTGTGTGTGTGTGTGTGTGTGTATGGGGATATGGTTGCTTATGTTAGTTTTATGTAGGTACGAACATCGCACTAAAATATTGAAGATATCTAATAAAACCTATAATTAATATAACAGTTAAAATAAATGAAAAAGCACAGTAGATATTTATGTATGTAACATATATTTATAATCTATTATTACTAAATATATATAGAGTACTACACTTTTGTACTGTAGAACACAAAATATTGCCACTTTTTACGAAGACTAAATTATTTTTCAATCCTAAGTAAAATGACGAAAAAAAGTAAGTTTGGTTTAGCGTAAACTTCAGCCAAGAGATAGCAAAATGTTTAATTTTTTTAAATTGCTCCGTTCCGTTGCTGCGTGAAGGAAGGACAAAAACAAATAAACAAAAAAATCACACTTGCACATTTATAATATTATATTAGTATGAATTGTCAAGAATGATAGATAAACTTTTAAAACCGGTTTACAATCGGCTTTTTGAGGGTGGAACTATACCGGTTACTACTATAACGGTTCTGAGTGACCAAAAAGGATAGAAGCACAGGAAAGTGCAATTTCATGCTGCCAGATGTAGTTCAACCATAACACTTAAAACGGTTGAACTCTATAGGTTGGGTAAAATCTGTAAAATTAGATTGTTTAAAACCCCTATACAGATAATCTTTGTGGTTGATCATGACATTAAAAAATGGTAAAAACATTTCATAGACTAGGCAACACTCGAATATTATTGCGCAGTATTATTACTTGTATTGACATTTAGCTTTCGTATTCTTTTACAAAGAAATACACCATAAAATTGTATAGTTACTTATGAAAAGTGACGTTCTTATCCTTATCTTTTTTCCAAGAGTAATTTTTAAATGATTTCACAGCACAAACAGTCATTTTGCGAAATTAAAAACACCGGTGCGTGACGTATGTTCACAGCGAACGTCGCTGGCGTAATGGCGGAACGATCGAACGAATACGCCAATATTGGCGCCTTTGAAATGGAAGCGTTTTAGGCGCGCGTACACGGTATCTGGACCTATAAAACATCTTTGACCTCTCATTTATTTTATAAAATGAGTGGATGGATTCCAAATAAAATAAGATTTTACACATACCGTTCTATAACAAAGTGCTATCCTGAACGTAGTAGAAGTAAAGTAAAGAAGGAAGAAATAATGTTTACCTGTTGGGACTTAGCAAACATCAATTATTAGGCATAGGTTTCCACATGACTAGAATCAAATTTTATTTCTTTTTGTCTTTATCACGTGTGTCTTACTTAGTCATCGTCGCACTCAATTTACTTATGTAAATACGGTTTATGCTCTGACCTGAATAATTCATTGCGTAATTCGTACGTTTGAATCCCTTCAGTTATCATAGTCAACACAGGAAGGCCACATCTACGTCTATAAAAAGGATTAAAGCCAATAATATCTTCTTTAAAATAAATTTCAAATCTACGTGGAATAATGTACTTATTTTATAAAACATTATAAATAATTTTTAAGGGAATTTTTAAGAGCATAGCCATAACTTGTTTATCACAACTGGGATTTTAACAAAATTATCCACTACTACCATATTCGAAAGTATCGCTCATAAAAACTTATCTCAAATATATCATTTTATCTGTATTTAACATTTTTCGTATTATGTCAACATTGTATAGATTGATGAAAAATTATCAAACCTAGTTTGTTTTTAAGAGTAATTAATTGTTACAGGACATTGAGATATTATTTATGGACCTTTCTATAATGAGTATCTCATAGTGTTCTATAATAGGTACGTTAGTACCAAGAGTACATTTTACTTAAATGACACAAGAAAGGAGTATGGATCACGTATTCTTGCGCAAGCATAGGTGCACTTTCTATTCCATCACTCTCATTGTCCGATGGTAATCCGACACAAATATAAAGAGAGCAGACGCAGTCCCAACGGCCCTGCACCCCCTTTTCCCTAAAAGCGGTCGCTTCCGATTCGGCAGAAAGGCATACAAGCCAATGCCAGTCTCACAGGTGGTTTAGTGGGTAGGCACTTCTTCGAAGTGAGTCCCATATAACCACGCAACCGGCTTTTGTGGTATGCTATGAGCATTCACCAACTCCCTCCCCCACTTCCGGAGGGTGCCTTGCATTGGGAGCAAGAAAAAACCCCACGGGTTTAGATTTTTTCCCAGGCACATGGATGAAACACCGCTGAGGTCAACCCTCCGGGCTGCTACTGGGAATTTCTCGACAGAAAACCTAATTAATTTTGAGCCTGATCACACCTATTATAAATTTAAAGGTCAAAACTTTCCTCGGTTGAATTTGGTTTTATTTTTCGATAAGACATAATATAGGTGAAGAGTATAATTAATAGAATCAGGCGTTACTTTGCGGAAATACATTATATAAAAGCTTTTGGAAAAATTTACTTCGCAAATATCCGCGTTAAAAAATAAAATGATGTGTCTTACCTAGTATGAAGAGCACCTCCCGCCCTCCCTCAATTGTGTGCACTATCCCCGTCACCACTATTCCCAGCACCGCTACTCCCAACACCACTACACTAGGCAAGACACACCACTGACGATAATACGACACGTGTTTCGCCTCTACATGAGGCATCCTCAGGTGATATAGACTCTACGGTGGCTAACCGCTAAGTGAGCGGCGAGCCAAAGTGCCTTTTATACAGACCGATGACGCAACCGCTCTCTACTTGCTCTCGCTCAGCTAAGTAAATTAAGCGCGATAAAAACTGCAAAAGTCATCATCATCATCATCACTATTCACGATTCCACTGTACAGAGGCCTCCCATAAGAAAAGCCACAAAGCACGGTCTCAAGCCACCTGCATCCACTGTCCCAGGTAAACATATACATTATCCTCCAATAAAAACCAAGGTGTCCTTACCAGTACAAAAAGTCTCTAGTTCTCTTCACTCATTATACTGAATACAGAATTAATAATCTGCTATTTTATGCTGGTATGTGTTGTATGGCTGTGAGAGTGTGGTTCTTCCCCTGTCTTGTCGAAACACTCCTACTGCAACCATAGTATAGATGCTGCGCGGCTCTTTAACTTATAAAATACTCGGATCTTCTTTACTTAATGAATCAAAAAAGTGCCGCTGGGTATCATGGTGGTTATTCCTAGGACAGAGGTTGTTTTCTCAAACCAGTTATTAAAGTTAAAATATGACTTCATTCATAATACATTCATTACAGCCAATAGAAAATCCATTACTCATCATAGACTTCCCCCATAAATTTCGCAACGACAAATCGATGCCGAAATTCCCAAAACGTTATTTTGCGAAATAATTACATGTTTCACAATCACAATTCACAGTCCACCTGATGGTAAGTGGTTGCTGTGGCCCATAGACATCTATATCTATCCTCGATTACGAATTAAAATGCAGATGCGTTGTCACTCGTGAGAATTAAGATTGAATGGCTCATTTCCAGTAAAAAAGGGTCTCCGGTTCTCTACACTCACCATACGAAACACAGCAGCATTAAGCTGCTGTTTTACTTTAGTATTCTGAGCGAGCGTGATCCTTCCCCGGTCGAGCCGACCCATTTTTGCTACAACTATACCAATAATAAACCTAAATCAGAATGTAAATGACAGCCATTGGAATAGACATTATTTTTGCTTTTACTTTCATCTATTCTCGATAAAATAATATAAATTTATTTGAGTATTTTAATGTGGCAGTTATTTAATAATTAATTTACTAAGTATTCAATTACAATTACTAAGTAATTTTCTTAAGTAAAACACAAAAAAGTAGCTCTTTTTACAATCAAGAATTCGAAAAAACAATAAAATAAGAAATAAGTTAGAAAATCGATTGTATTCTTTATGGTAGTTGTATTCTTTATGGCGATAAATCGTTTACCATAAAGAATACACTAGTGAAATTCTCGTTTCTAAACGTTATCTTCCAATAGAGGACTTCTCATTTTGAAACTTGACTTGACAGTTCAAACTTCAAACTATTTACTTAAAAGAAAAAAACAGATTTTCGATTCGATATGAAACGAGCGCAATATAATCGATTCTCGGTTATATTGAGCATTTTAATATCTATTTTCCATTATTTTTCTGTGTTAACTAGGAGGATAAAAAAATTGCGTACATATCTACAAATAATAATAAAAATTCAAAATATCAAAATTCTAATAAGTAACAATTACAACAATAATTCAAGTAATCGATCTCAGATCAATATCCCTAATATTCACTTCACTTAGTTGTTGATTTTTTTAACTTTCGGAATCGTTTCACCATGTTGTTTCATTATTAACCACAAATTTTTTGGTGATTTTATAGTGATCCCGCTTTTAGATCTTTAAGTAATTATAATGAACAATAGCCCGTTACAGTGTAATAACAGTGAAAAATCACCTGTCATAGTGTAGGTAATAGATAATCTCACTTTTACTTATTCTACAATATCTCAGCTCCTAGATTGACAAATCTTGCCAGATTTTCAGCTATGAATTGATTATATATATGCTTTCAAATGGTTCTACTTTCATTTTGTTAACACTTGGGCCCAAGAATGTTTGGAAACGTTCCTTCTCCTTTAGTAAGAACAAAAAAGCCCAAATATTCAAATTTCAAGTTTGTAACTTTCCGTCTACGGGCTTGACATTTGTAACATATGGACGAACAGGTGGAAACAGACTGACAGACAGAAGAATCATTAATAGGGTTCCGTTTTACACTTTGGACACAAAATCTTTAAAACTGATAGATACTTCATGGTCTAATAGTATAAAAAAGGAAAAATCTTATTATTTTACAACCAACATTAAAATGAACTAAAATTCTTGCAACTGAAGAAAATCTAGGAGTCATGAACTCATGATAATGAAGCTATAAACGTACCGTTTATTGTATCTATTTCCTTTTTATTTTAATGAAATGGTTTATTTTAAATACATAGTAAATATTATAAAATTGGAAGTAATGAGAAAAAAGGTTTAACAATTTATAAATTGCTTTCACTTTTACATTCTTATTATGACTGTATTTATTAATGTAAGTGTGACACGTACTTTGATAATTAATATGGATGTGAATATTTCTAATTTTATTATTCATTGCCTGCTGTTTACTTGAATGAAAATAAGTTCTAAATTGTTTTTCTTTCATAAACGTAATAATAGGTATGTAACGTTTTACATACATTAATTGCAAAACACGCGTGCACGTGGGCTAACACACACCCACGCACACATGAACGGATACACGTGCGCACTCACAAGCGCCTGCAAACACAAGCGTGCGTACACATACAAAAATACATACGAATACACGCGCTCACGAGCATACTCGTACACGCAGGTTCTGCGTGTATCATTGGACACAACAGAAATACAATCATCAACTTGAATTATTAGGTAGGAAGGTAAACCAATAAAAAAATTAAATTTGTACAGGTTATTTTAAATTTATTTATGTTGTATTTAATCCCACGAAATACTTTTGACACAGAAATATAAACTTTTAGACAAAACAAATTTAATATCAGCTAGCAAATATTGGTAGCTACTCGTAAATATGCAAAGAAAAGAAGATGTAAAACTGGTTATTTTTTGTTTTTGTTTTTGAGCATTCCGTGAATATGCTCGTCTACACCATTAAACAAAAAATTCGCTATCACGTTTTTTAAAATTTTGTTAAAGGTATACGCTTATGCATCGTTAATGGATTAACTCCACGTTTGTATAGTTTACAATATGTCATTGTTTATACCAAGTATATTAACCCAACAAAGATTTTATAATAACGTTTCATTTATGATCGCTCAAATTGTCTAGTAATAACACATTTAGGGGAGTGGGAATTTAATGTAATTTGTCGATTTATTATTTAGATAAGGGGGCATTTATTACTAACGATCTCTCGATTATCGGCCCCTCAACTAATTGCAATTGTCCCTAATATATGTATTTATTTATTTATGCCAGACCAGACAACCTTCAAATACAAATAGACAATAATAATTAAAAAATGATCCGTAGTCGAATCATTTTGTGTTTTTAAGGATACATTTATTATATTTACCATCAGATAAGTCGAATGTTTGTTTTCTCACACTTCTATAAAAATATTATTAGTAAATAAATAAATCCCCTCTATAAGGCAATGAAGACGGAAGGCAATTATTCTTCATTGGACAATGAAATACCTCTCACACACTATTCCCTGTAGTTCCAGCAAGGGAAGTGTAGGCCGACCCCTACTCGATGAAATGAAGCCCTAGTAAAAGATGGAGAAAATCAATAAATACAGGTGGCTAAGGATCTTCCTAGGTTTATGACATTCCCTGGGAGAGACCATGTCCATGTTCAGCAGTGCACCTGCGAACGGACCATGCACTTACACATTCTCGCACACAAGCACACATAACACAAGAAATAGAAAAAAGGCCTACATAAAAAGGTGCTTAAAAATTATATTAAATTTTCCATTATCCTTGATAAAAGTAAGTTAATGACTTAGGTTAGGGTGGTTGGCTATGGTTCCAAAAATGGCGTATTGATGTAAACCCAGAGAAGAGCTCCGCTGTTCGCTTCTATCATAAATGACGCCGCCTCACTACCATTCCGCCAATCCTTATGCTAGGGACTCCTGTCCCCTGTATCTTAGTAGGCTCAATAGTATGCTAGGCCGACACAGTAAAATGTCCCTCCGTAACAAGCGAACCCTTTGTAAGATCTATATACGACCAGTTATGACTTACTCGGGCCCCTAATTTGCTCACGCAAACCCCAAAATCGTTAAAGAACCTCAAATAGTTTAAAACAATTTTTGTTGTCGGACTACGAACGCACCCTGGTACGTCCGTAACGCCGGCCTCCATCGAGACTTAGAGCTTGCCACAGTCCAGTAATTTCTAAAACCACTATCTGAGAACTTCTTCAAAGCCTCAGAGTCTCACTCTAATCACTTCATTCGTAAGGCAGCTTCCTATGCAGCCCCACTCTCCTCTCGCTATCTAATCCAAAGACCGAAAAACTCTATCACGGACGTCCCAAACAAGCTTTCAACCGACCTACATCGCCTCCTGGCGGCTCAGGCCGAATCTTCTCCCCGTCCTTAATTTGCCTTATTTAGACTCCCGTCTCAGCGGCTCCTCGCCGCCTGCGCCCCTTTTTCCCTAAAGAGGGTCGCTTCCGATTCGGCAGAAAGGTCACAAAAGCCAATGCCAGTCTCACAGGTGGTGTTTAGTGGGTAGGCACTTAAGTTTTCGCAGTGAGTCCCACATAACCACGGCAGCCGGATGTCGTGGTATGCTTAGAGCATTCACCACCTCCCTTTCTCGCTTTCCGGAGGGTAGCCCTTTCCATTGCATCTGGGCGCAAAAAAGAGTCTAGTGATTTCTTGTCTAAATTGCAACAATCTCTGTTCATTATAAACCATTATTTTTGTTTATTTGTTTACATATGCTATTCTTATCTAGCCATTATGTATTTTATCTCTTATCATAAGAATAAAGTATTTATTTATCTAAAATAAGTACCTAATTTAATACAAGACCTTTATTGGTATTGTATAGCTGATTACTATGTAACACATGACTCTAAATTAATCTATAAACAAACTTTTGTGGAATTAACTCTCGATCGGGGAATCGAACCCTGAACTTTCGTTTGACAATTATATTGAATCTATTTGCTTTTAACGTAGATACCTTATCAATTGGAATGCCTTATATACTTTAATAGCAATAATTTTTAATATTTTATTTTTTTCGAATTTATTTATATATTTTTTTATGAAATAAAAAATGACAAACTATTTTTTAAGCGCGTCGCCAACAATCTACCCCCTGTGCGTCAGCACCATCATCATTAGGGAGGCGTCGCGGGCACCAGGACTACTAGTCTGGACGTAGGTCTGCTCAGGATACCTGTATTAATAATGACGTCAACCACCTTAGCGTGACCGTCTTTTTCTGGTAATGTCCTGTGGATATTGTTTCGTGGCCGTGTATTACGTGGTAACGAATAATCTATTATGAAGACAATATCGCCCATTTTTGGTTCTATGTCGCCCGTTCAAGGTATCAAAGCAGGCATGTACTCCTTCAACTATTTCGTTCAAAATTATTCGACTAACCTCTGCGCTGCGCCGAGTTCACTTGTCGGATGTCGCTACATAAATAACCCTGGTAGACGATCGACACATGAGCCCCCGAGCAGAAAATGATTGGGTATCAAACCCTCTTCAAGACTATCCATATTAATCGTGACTAAAGGTCTGGAATTTACGGTGTGCTCTGCTTCCAAGAGCAACCTATGCAGAACTTTCTCTCGTGGACTTCTTTCTTTGAGCGTTTTGGTCCACGTGGTGCTCCGGGCGGTATAAATTTCCAATTAATGTATTTCTTACACGACTCATTTTTAATGCTATTGTAGCACTCTTCACATGCTTGAGTTAATTCCTTATTTGCAGCCTTGAAATTCTGCTGGTGGCAGAAGAGGAAATCTTCCAGCGATAAATCGCTTTAACACCATTATCATTGAGCTTAATGATGTTAATGATACTGCTAACTCCAGATGTACTGCTCTGGAGGTCAGACACGTGAATAAAACACCCCAAAGTTTTTCATGTTGCCTTCCTATAGACACACTCATAGGTCCGAAATAATCTACGGATGAACACGTGAAGGGTGACTCGTCATGAGTAATTATTTCCGGTGGAAGGTTTCCTTGTAACACTATCTGCGAATTTGATCTGTATGTCCTGCACCACTGACAGTGATGTGACACACCACGAACTGTATAACGTAAGTTTAACACATAAAATTTCTAGTTCAACTTCTTCATCACCGTTTGGTGATTGGAATGTCCGAAATGATGATGCACTTCTCTAATCATTATTTTAAAGATTTCATGTTTACCGTCTAAGACGACAGGTTTTCTACTTTCCTCTGTCAAATTAGACTTAAAAGGTAAACGTCCGTTCAAACGAAGTAGGTTATCTTCTCCTAGTTCTAAAGCTAATTTGCTTAATCGTGAACTTCTTTCAAGGCTTCTGCCCATTTTTAAGTAGTTTATTTTCGAGTGGAAACACTTATCTTGAACGAACTTCCAGAAAGTTCTATTTCCAACGCCTTGTCGGGTCCTTTAACCGATTTTGCTAAAAATTCGTCGGAACACATAACCGACGTTTTCGGCAGATTGTCGGGTCCTTTAACCGACTTTCACTATTTTTCTACCACTTGTAAGGTACGCGCAGTTGCCCCAAGAAATTTTCTAAAGCTGCTTAATCGTCAATTTCCCTACTTTCAGCTCACCGTTCTCTCTTGAGCCTAGCTTTGCGTTGAAGTTTCCCATTGATTTTACACCGTATAGTGGGTTTTATACTGGAATGCATGGCTCTAGAGATATCCTCATACAATTCCACCACCTCCCCGAGAATGGTGCGTAAACCTGTATGACCTTCGGCGAATACCGTTTTATGATTTTAAGTACTAGGTACTCAACAATCGTCAACACACTCCCAATCTTTACAACGTTATAAACGAGAGACTTGAGGACGATAAATCCGACACCTTCTTGGGACAGATGGTCATATTCCCGGTGATAGAACATGTTGCCAGGTTGAAGGATTACCGTCTCCTCCCCATCTTTTCGAACCTCAGATAATCCTATAATATCCCAGCGTAACTTGTCTATCTCTTCTTCCAGTTCCAGGATTTTCTTGTCAATCCTCAGGGTGCGTGCGTTTTATATTGCCAGGTCGAATCGTTTTAGTTGGCAACCGAACCTCCACCGGAGATTCTTAGCCAGAAATAGCGGGCCGCCGGGGCCTGGGGTCCATTTATTTGTATCGTCGCTCATGCTGGGTTTATAGCCATGTTTGGCACGTGATTTGGCAACCGCAGTTTTTATTGCATTTTATAAGAAAGATGCTTCTGCCTGCATAATATTTGTTTTGTCCATGTTCATTTTAAGTCTTATCCGTTGGGAGACACTATTGAGGTCATTGAGCATTAGCATTAGCATTAGCATTAGCTCCTCCAGCGATTCTTCCATAAGGACTATATTGTCGGCAAATAGAAGGTGAGTAATTTACTCACCGTTTATGTTAATACCGTAATCTTTCCAGTCCAGTAGGGTGAACACGTCTTCCAATGCAGCAGTGAATAGTTTCGGGGATATAACGTCACCCTGTCTTACACTTCTACCGGAATATCATCGAAATAATGTCGGATAAGAGTTGCTCTTGTATCGTTACTGACACTTGCGTGTGGCTCCAACTATGGTGTATACAGCTGCCCATAGAACCTCTCAATCTCACTCAAAATCTCAGGTGTCCCGGAAACGACGCTGCCACACTCGGTTTTCTGCTTCGACAGTTGGTTTTTCTTGGTAGACAAATCTCTAGCAAAGACTTTGGAGCCCTAGTTTCGCTCGATCGCTTCTTCAATACAAGCTGTATTGAAGTTGCGTAAGTCCCTACGCATGCATTTGGAGATCTGTCTGTTCAGTTGCAAGTATGCTGTCAAACCTGTTGAAGACTGTAGCTTCATCTCCCTTCTAACAGCCATGAGAGTGAAGAGTGTGGTCGGAAACTTTTCGTGTTGACCGTGATCGTGTGACCGCATGGACAGTTTCCACGAGCTTGACATTCATATCATCCAGTGCATTTTAATCTTTTAGGCACTGAAAACGATTTTGTAGCTCGAGCTACACGACACCCACAGGAATTCTTACCTAGATATTCTTACCCGCCACTACACGGCCGGGTAGCTATTTTTAAAAGGCAATTAAATGATGATTGGTTAAATTTACGCGAATACTGGACTTTAATTAAAACTAATTCTACGGATTTTACCGCGTTAAATTTCACTGTCTTGATTTCCAATGTTTCGGGCAAACATGATCTCAGGGGGGCACCGAAGGATATTTGACAAAGTTGCTCCGCTTAGCAAGCGTTTTGCAACCCTCAATTATTATACTTAATAATTACAATTTACATGATAAATTAGAAAGTACTCAAAGTACTTATCAATTTTTATTTTCAAGTATTATTATAAGTCGATAATAATTATGAATTGCATTAGATAATAATTATTAAATAACAATCATTGATTTTCGTGCATTTTGTGAAATGATACACACACGTCATTGTGTCAATATCGCAAGTACGTATGTCAAATTAATGTCGCTTATTTTCACATAGTCAATATATTTTTGCTTGTGAAATATATTGATTATGATTATATCACATTTTTGCTTGTGCTGATTCCCGCTTTCTTTATCGTTGCACTTTTTCCTGCTTTTGCTGACGGCTTATGCTCTTATTAATATACGGACTCACGGATCACGCCTACTTATTTACTTACTGCTAATTACTACGGGCATTCTGATAATTGCATCCACGATGTTGAGGTGCACTAAATGTCATCTTTGCGTCGATAGGATGCAGGGGAATTTTGTGTCCTCATTTCTATTTACAATCATAACTCTTCTTTCAACATGGTGATCTTTGCGACAGTTATATTTAGTTTGGTCCTGCCGTTGTCATAAAATTGGTTACTTCAGACACAGGTCATAATAATATGTATCTTGAAAAATAACTTCGTAAAAATACAACTCGTTTACATGACCAGGGCTTAGATTTTATAAAAAATAGGTTGTGCTACTTTTATATTGTGTAAGAACCTTTTATATCCTATTCAAGAGAACCCTTTTTCTAATGTTACTGATCATTATATTAATATGGTCCTTAAATTCCTAAATTCTTATTTATATAAGTATATCATTAGCGCATGACAATTTATATTCTGAAATTACAATGAACTGCAACGAATGCTGTTCTAAAAAACAATGTAAATTCAATTATTAAAGTCCAATTAAAAAAAAAATCGTAAGTTCTTCTTTTTATATAGAATAGGGTGACAAACGAGCACACAGGCCACCTGATGGTAAGTGGTTGCTGGGGCCATAGACATCTACATCTATCCTCGTTTGCGAATCAAAATGCAGATGCGTTGTCACCCGTGAGGACTAAGATGGAATGCCTCTTTTCCAGTAAAAAGGGTCTCCGGTTCTCTACACTCACCATACGAAACACAGCAGTGTTAAGCTGCTATTTTGTGAGAGCGAGGTCCTTCCCCGGTCGATCCAACCCATTTGTGCTACAAATTTTCTACTAATATAGCTGCAGCATAGCTCTACCACGTATAAAAAGTTATAGAGACTTAAAATTATATAATTTGGATGAAGTAATAAGGTAGAAAAAAAATGTTGCAGACGGCATTCGTGTACACCACACTTTTGATTGGGGCAAAGTTCTATAGATAATCTGGCATTCTCCTTTACATCTGTCGTTTCAACGATACTACTGTACAACTAAACAGTCGCGGACCGACTTATGTGCTTACATAGTTAATATATATTGAGTCGGTCGATAGTAATTCGACTGTTTAAATCAAAAGTAATGAATGTGTTTATTTTTTTATTTTTTGTCGATTGACGACCTGGCGAGATATGCAGGGAGTCGATGGAGTAGGTGGCTCAGGACCCTGCTTTTTGCCATTCGCATGTTTAGCAGTAGACTTGTAAAGAGATGTAATGATGATAATAATGATGATGAACTATCGAGTTGACAATATTTTGACGGACTTTTCACATAGAACAGTTGTTCGATTAAAACTTGTATGTATGTGCTTAAAGTTTAAAGTGACATTTGAAGACGTCTCCTTAACACTCAAGTAAAATACTGAAACGGCAGTATAATTTTATTATGCTACTGTCATAATATTTCCTTGTAAATAAAGTTGAGAGTATTTGTGATTGAACACAAGTCTAATGATAGATATTATGTTCAGATTTATTTTAAAAATGCTGTAAGATTCTTTAATCATACTTTGCTAATTACTTTTAATCATAAAAATTCATCCCGTAAAAATACAGATCTTATTTTCAAGTTTTGAGGTATAGCTGATGATTGTATAACCAATGCTTATTGTCAGTGATGACTTATGGATTTGAGACGTGGTCCTTCGCTGCTTTCCATATGAGGAAGCTCAAGGTCGCTCAGCGAGCTATAGACAGGGCTATGCTCGGGATTTCTCTGCGTGATAAATTTCTTTATAATTATTATCTCAATGGATTAGTTAGCTACAGTGGTAAAAGAGCGACCATATAGCTCGAAGAACAGACAACCGATGCGAAAAAAATGTTCTCGTGTGGCAGCTTTGTAGGTACTCGTAAACGAAGTGTAGGGCAGCCCCCCACTAGATGGAGTGACGAACTGGTAAGACATGCAGGAAGTCAATGGATGCAAGTGGCTAAGGATCGTGATTTGTGGCATTCCTGGGGGAGGCCTATGTTCAGTAGTGGACTTGTAAAGGGCTGTTATAATGATGGTGAAAATACAAATAGCAGTAGGCACTGGATTAGTGAATACATCACGTAATTATGAAGTTTGTTTTATAGCTTGATTAGTTCCTAACTACCTCCTAGTCGTTTCTGTCACCCGTTTACTGTCGTTGCTGTCGCTTCCAATTTGCTTACGCAAATATACGCGGCTTTTGCTTTGACCTTAATAACTAATTGCGTTATGCATTTGAATACCTCCAGTTTGATAATAGACGATGATAAAATAATATTCTGCTAAAGTAAATCTTTATTTCACATATTATCATCGAATTTTCAGATATTGTTTTATTTACTGTTTTAAAAGTAAAAAGTTTAGTATATTAATTTTTAGATAATGGTTTTGTTTACCTTTTATTAAACTTATGCACATAATTAGATTTTTTTAACTATTATAACCCAGTGGTTGACTGCTTTCTTATCTGTTGGTAAGTGGCGATATAACCAAAGATGGTAAAATGCTCTAACTTAGCTTATTGAAAGTCTATTCAGTCTTGCCTTGAAGATATCCACATTGTTTTCTAATGGAATTACAGATGCTGGCAAATTATCCTATTCCTTTGCTATATGCATGAAGAACGACACACATTTGGTTCGCAAGCGTATGTTGTACAACAAATAGATAGAGACTAGCCGGGCGTCTGGTTGTTTTCATAGTGAAAGGGAGAAGGAGGAATTATGTCAAGTAATCCCTGTATCATTAAATTATTATAATACTAGTATCATATTAGGGTTTTAGGTAGATAAGTTGTGTACAGACAGACAACGGAAGAGAATATGCAGGCCATACAAATAGGTGTACCCAGCGGGTTTTTGAAGTCATATGTCAATTATCATTCATTACAGCCTATCAAAATCCACAAGCATATGTTAAGTAAAGATTACTTCTTAGGAGCCATAGTTATATGAAAATATTTTCCTTAGTTGTTATGCTTTTTTATAACTTTGAGATGATATCAGAAAGTTTCTTCGGTTCGTCTCCGGTTTCATTTTCTCTGTCGCCCGCGAGATGATATATCTGGTAGTGGATTTTCTTATGTCGCAACTTCACGTTGAATTCATAAGTTAGAAGGATGTAAATATTCTTAAAGTAGTCTAAGAGCCCTAAACACAAATTCCTCAAATTTATGATAAGATGTAACATTGCCAGTCCGAAGCGTGTTGAATTCTGCTTTCAACAACTTGCAAGCCAGTTAGCGCTTTCTTGGACAGGCAGTAAATTTTAAAGGTCTGATGGTGGTAGTGATGATGATGTTAAAGCCTTAAAAGGTACAGGAATATTCTTGTAAACAAAATTGAGAGTATTTGTGATTAAACGAAATAGAAAAATTGTCCATTTATAATGTAGTTATTTCATTGTATTTTCATTCCGTCAAAATAGACATTTTATTTTCAAGTTTTGAGCTGAAGATTGTACAAACAATTCTTATTGACAAGTAGTAGTAAATGTTTGTTGTAATATAAGATGTAAATGACATATTCAAAAAAGTGTTATTGTAGCGTACTATAATTAGTTTTAACTTAACAATTATGTTTGGACTTCCCGACAGCGTTTTAACAGTTATTTGAATAAGAGCTTTGCATTCAGTCTTTGAAATCATTTAGGTCCTCCTAGCCATCTGCTCATCTTACCTGGTTGTAACTCCATCTATTTTTTTTATAGAATAAGGGTGAAAACGAGCACACAGTCCACTTGATGGCTGAGATGGAATACCTCGTTAAAAGTAAAAAGGTTCTCCGGTTCTCTACACTCACCATACGAAACAAAGCAGCATTAAGCTGCTATTTTACGATAGTATTCTGTGAGAACATAGTTCTACACCGGTCGAACCCACCCATTCGTGCTGCGACCACAATATAGCTGCAGCATGTTTCTACCACCTAAAATCTAAGTAATCTAGTGGGTTGACAGGTCAGTATGTACGGAACGAACTCCGTATTACCCGATGGAGCAGTAGCCGCTCCCCCGACTGAACACCTTGCTTCCCGGGTAATGTATTCTCCTTTCACGGCCAAAATATAATGTTATTTGTTGTATGATATGAATGCTAATTAATCTTCTGATTTACATAATGATTTCTCATATTTACGCGAACACCACACATTGAATAAAACTATTTTTACGAATTTTATCTCGTTTAATTAACTTATTTTATATTCCCGACGTTTCGATTTCAAGACACATTCTGCGTAGATCGGACCAAAATTATTAATTAAAAAAGCTGAAGGTACTCCGGTTTAACACTGACATCGGGACGTCAATCACCTCAGTCCCCCGTGACCACGGTTGCTGGACAGCAACCGAAACGTCGGGAATATAAAATAAGTTAATTAAACGCGATAAAATCCGTAAAAATAGTTTTATTCAATAATCTTCTGATGTTAGGAATTGTTTTATATTTAATTTTTTAACTTTTATTATTTTGCGGCATTATGTTCCAGGAACTTATAAGAAAAAAAAAGACATTTCTGATATATTAAATTTAAAATTATTTTATACCACTTATAACATTTCTTCAGCAATGAAACATTTTTTTAGATGACTTTCGCCTATCTATCTTATTAATTGCTCAATTTTCTTGTATACGTAATAAATCAACTAACAATAAAAATATTGATATTCATTTATCATTTTTCATCATTATAATATTATATGTGCGTAATATATTCGCTAAATATCATAATGCCATTTGTGCCTGTATATTTCTAAAACAATAATAACATATAGATATAATAATCTTTTAACTAATAGTTATACTAACTTATATAATACACGTAAAAATACGTGCGATGAATATAAAATCCTTAAAAGTTAGTTCCATTCAATTAAAATTCTCAGTTAAAATTATTAAATTACGGCAAGTTTCATACTATTCCTTTTTTTTTCTTTGTCTCGTTTTACCGTGTGCCAAGAATTTATTCATATTTAATATATCTTACAGGTCAACGGGCACTATGCCAAGGAAAGTACCTAATTGATTACCTTACCTGTTAGGAAATAACCATGATGCAGTTTTATTTGTTGATGGTACTTCGTTTGTTTTCATAATTATCCCGGCCACACTTGCTAAAATATGACAAACTGTATGACGCTATATCAAAACGAAATGTATTAAATTCAGTTATTGTTACTGTTACAGCCTATCAAAAGTTGACTGATATGTAAAGTCCAAAGGGCAATTTTCCGCTTTTTTTTTGGTACGAATCTATATATATTTGAAAAATTGCCCCCTCCCCCTTTATGACGCAATCGATGGGGGAAGCCTATGTCCAACAGCTGACTTTTGATAGGCTGAAATAAAATTAGTAGACAGAAATTAAATGAGTAGACAGAAAAAAAGATTTGAACGGAAATTGTAAAACGATATTTATTTTAGATCTAATTTGAAAAATAAAATGCTCTGAAAGTGGTTAACGTTTGAAATTACAGACGGAGGATATAAAACTCGTGACTTCTTATATTAATTAAAACTATTTTAAAATTTTTCAGAAATGGTCTCTCTAGAATAGTCGGAGATCGAGCGCAAGGTGCTTGAGTACTATAAAAGGCGGACCCATGGGCCTAAAGATACTCAGGGTGCAAACAAAAAGAGAAAAATAAAAACGATTTAATTTGTAGATAGAAATGATAAAAATGTTAGCTAAACAAATATTTCGTACAAAGTCTCGTTGTATAATTTTCTTTCTGGATAACTATATTCCTACCCCACCTGGGAGGCGTAATTGTTTGTTATGTCATGTTATATATAAGAGACTTCCACCTATGTACTGACTCATCACGATATTTCTGGAGCCATAAGGTCTAGAGACTTATTTCGTAAGAATATTCCTTTCGCCGAGTAGAGGTCGGCTACGAACGGATTTTACGAAATTCTACCCGCAAGAGGGGTCGCAGTGGCGTTAATTAAAATAAAACACATTTTCAAACTATAGCTCTTATAGGTATATTTTTTTGTGTTTTTGAGTCGGGTCCCTGGTTGGTTTAGATTCACAATGGGACCCGGTAGGTGGCGCTTTTATCAAAATCCAAAAATCACCCGTGTGAAGATGTGTGGTGGATCGCTAGTTTTAAAGATGAAGAACTTAAAGATAGATAAGATTTTTGATAGTGGCGCAAATAGTGTGATGATATCTAAAAAAAAAAAACATTCCAAGGCCCTTGACGGGCGGGAATTGTTTACTGATGTATGAACAAATCCTTTATGTGTACCTATTTTTGCCGCGGAACTGTAGTGCTTGCACTGCTGTATTCCGATCTGAAGAGTATAGAGAGTCAGTATAGTTACAGGATATGAGGTATTCCAACTGTGTCCTCACATGTGACAACACAATTATTGTCTTTTGATGATATTTCTATGTGGGATAGTGGATGTTCTTACACTGCCACTACACGATAGGAAGGGCTGTTTGTCCATGCGTAATTTATATTTGTAAAACACTTCCACTTTAAATTTTGTACATTGTACATTTTTTTATTGTTGACTTCAGGGTGTAATTTTTTAAATGTACCCTTAAGCATAAGTAATTGAATACATCCATCTATCAGAATTTGAAATATTTTGATAGAAACTATCAAGTTTTAAAGCCATAGATTAGTGCTACAATGCCGTTGAAAAGTCAGGTGAGAATATATTTGTGGAAATGAACTCGACAGAACGTGGTTGCTTTAGACGTACGTGGCTTTAATCCCAACGTGGATCAACATTGATATCTGAATCATATTGCGAATAGTAATATAAAGTTAAAGTTAACGTTACGGCCTATTTCATACTTCCCACAGCTGGGCACAGGGCTCCCTGACTTCTGAGAGGGTTTTAAAGCAAGGAAATGTCCACCGCGCTGCCCAATGCGTATTGGCAAAATTCACATGTCTTCGAAAATTTTTTTCTTATTTCTAAGACATGCAGGTTTCCTCACGAAGTTTTCCTTCACCGTCGAGCACTTATAATGTGATAGTATGAATTTAAAGAGACCTCAATAACCCAACAAACACGTATGTTTGTTTTAGCTATTACTTGATTATTTTTTATACAAGTAAAAATGATGAACTGCGTACAGTCGATCTGATGGTTAAATCATGCTGTGTTACAAAGATATCTAAATCTATCCTCGATTAAGAATCAAAATTTAGTTGCGTTGTCAACCCTTTGGACTAAGATAAAAGCATGTTTATCCGTTAGGTGAAATTACTTTCGTCCGTATTGTGTCAATGAACATACCAAACACGACATCAGAGTGCTGCTATTTAACGCTGATATTGAGAGAATATGGTCCATTCCCATTCAAGCGATCCATTTGTGTAACGACTATAATATTTATTGTACGGGTGCAATAACGCTCTATCATGTGAAAAACTTGAGGGTGAAGGGAATAAATAAGCAAATTTTATACATTTTGTGAGTGAATTTATTAAAAAAAAAAAACTTTTATACTGATCTTATAACATAATATTTGATGTTGTGATACGAGTATGTATTCTGCGCAGACAATGGCTGTTTTAAAATAGAATAGAGAAATATACTCAAGAATTGCTATTATGTATTTGATTTATTCATTAATTAACAATAACAGTTACAGCATCATAACAATTCAAGGCAAAAACAATGATGTAACGAAAAAAACTAATTATTTACAAACAAAAATATGTTTTTTTTTTTATAGGAGAGGGGGCCAACGAGCATGCGGCTCAACTGTTGGTAAGTGACTACCGCCGCCCATGAACAACTGCAATTATAATTTAGTAAAAAAATTATAAATATATGTCAGAGTTCCTATCCTCTCCCCTCGCCCAAGTTGTAGATGTCCGTTTCTTCTAAAATAATATTCAGTAATTACAAAGCACGTACCGTAGGTGCAAACCTGAGTACATTTATCCAAGTGTAAGGCACCGTAAATATGGATTGTGGGCGATGCCTAACCACCACATTATAAAAAAAGTAAAAGGCTGCAATTTCTCCAGTACCCAGTAGTAGTAATTTACGAGTATTTACTTGTATAACTAGTGTAGAATATATTAATAACAAACATATTACCTCTGTTAGTTTGTAATTTTTAAGGCTGCGTTACATGTCTTTGGTTTGGTTTGTAAAATTATGTTCCTAAAAATTCTACCACGAAAATTCTACCAAATTAATTAACAGTGAAACGACATTGCCATAATTCTATACGATGTTTTAAACATTATTTTCACATCAGGATTTTTTCCTGTATCGTGGGCAGTTTAGTTTACATACATAAATTTCACAAAGACTAACATCCAGACCCGGAAAAATTATTTATAGGCCATACAAACACTTGTTCCGTGCGTGATGCATCTTTGATACTGTAGTCTATAGATATTGCAGTATGCATTTTATAAAGATCATTAACATCTTGTAAAGGTCCTTATGAACATTTTATTATTTCTACTAATGTAATAGGTTATTCAAAAGTTCGTTACAGATCCGGTGCGTGTTGTGATGTTATGTGAAACATTTTGAACATCATTGCGGTGAATATTCTATCTCAAAGGGTATAAACATTTGTCATTTGTAAACACTGCAATTACAAATTGTAATTGTGAAGATCTGACTCAGGTTGCTTGGATAAAATCAAGATAAAGCTTTAGAAAATAGGCATGAAATCAACGTATAAAATAAAAAAAAATCATAAAATGCAGTGATAAAAAATCACGAACGCATTGACTCTGATTATCTGTATGACGTGCGGATTACCTTTTAATAACATGCCCGCAAACGTAGAAAATTTTTCAGATCATATGTATGTACACTTACACGGGCTAGTCGTTTCAACTTCGTGGGACTAACGAGAAAAGTTTTCACATGAAATTGCTGTATTGAATATTTACACGCTTCTTACAGTCTATAAATGACATCGTGGTGGTACATAGATCGTAATTGGACATAAAAACTTTCTAACTTAATAGTGTCATACGAATTTATTCGAACTTTTAAGTGTTTTTATAGTTTGTTCTCATCGGTAATTAAGTCAAGCCTTGCATGTTAACAATTCCTTGAGATGTTATTTTACTTAATCAATTATATAACTTTATCTAATTTTAGACCCAAACCCAGAAGCAAAATCTGAGTGGTTGAATTAAGTGGCATTCTACACTTTTGAAGGCATTTGAAGGAACAGACGAAGAGACAAAAAAAAGTTTTTTTATTTCTTGTTTCTCCATTAGCTACACACGGTATATTAATAAAACAAAAACAATGTAAGTCGTCTTATATGTAATTTTTAAAATTTTTAAATGTGTTTAAAAAAATTAATGTAACTTGTTATTGGTGCCGTGTAGGTACTGGCGGTGTCCGAAAATCGAGAACTCCATTTCTTCGTAAAAAGCAACCATCGTAATTCTTGTAATTCTTATGGCTTCCAACAGATGACAGTATGACAATTTCCTTTACGCCTTGCGTAAACTACCTACACAGATACACTACAATACTGCTACTGTCAATCTACATGCCAGGCGTATGTTTAAAATTGGACTTAAAGGCTGGTAATAATGCAATTGTTGGGGCCATGGTATATCAAGGAACAATATCTCGTCCTTCATTTACACATATCTTTTATACAATTTCAAGTTAAATATAATATTTTTTTTATTTTTTTATAAGACCCTCCTGATCGGGCTTATTGTTGAGCACAATACATAATGCTACTGTATTACGTTACGTGTTACGTTTTTTTAAAACATTTGGTGTTCTTTTTTTATAATTTGTGTAATTGACAAAAGTTACGTTTGGTGACTATTCGTGGGTTCAAGATATAAGATCACCAATCTACACCGGCTTAAAAGTGCGAGGTTCACACTGAAATGATCGGGAATAAGAAAAACCACATGCACGGTATAGCTAAATTGTATTTTATAGTTTTTCGAAGTATTCTCTGTTCAACTTAATGCACTTTTCCATTCGTGCAAACCAATCACTCGAAACAGTAATTCCAGTCTGAAGTTGATGTTGACAAAATGGCTGATTTGTAAGCTTCCACAGCTGCTTCGGGGTCTTCAAACCGTTGACCGCGTATAATTCTTTCATTCTAGGGAATGAAAAGAAATCGTTTAGGCTCAGATTAGGACTGTACGGAGGATGGCTCATCAGCTCATCGTTTACCTGCTTCAAAATATCATTTGTCTTCCGAGCCGTATGGGAACTCGTATTATCGTGATGTAAGATGATACGACGTTTCGGGTTATTTTTTCGGAGTTCCGCTATCATTTCTGGCAAACAAACCGTGATATACCACTCAGCGGTAACCGTTCTGCGTTCCTGTAAAAGAATTGTAGCAACATGCCTCTTTTACGAGACAAACGTAGCGACCATTTTCTTTGAGACGCTGCGGGAGCGAACCACTTTCGTTGGTTTGACCTCGTCTTCGAAGACCCAAACTGCTGACTGATGTTTTCTTTCAGGGTCGTATAAATAAATCCATGATTCGTCACCTGAGACAATATTATAAACGGCATATGACTTCCCTCCGTTGTAGCGTTGCAGAGTATTCCGGCACCAATCTACACCAGCCGCCTTTTGCTCTTAGGACAAATTTTGGTGAACCCAGGGGGAAACTAGCTTTCTTAAACACAGCTTATTATGTAATATCGACTGAATTGCAGTCATTCCGATACTGATAACACCCCGAATCTGCTCGTATGTCACATGACGGTCATCTAATATAATAGTTCGCACAGCTGCGATGTTTTCAGGTGTGACCGCTGTTCTTGGTCGACCTGCAGAAGAAACAGTGCTGAGCGACACACGACCGTATCGGAACTCGGCATACTAGCGGTATATTGTTGTTTGACTCGGTGCTTCAACATCATAAATCGAAACAAGTTCGCTGCGATATTTATCTTGAGATAAGCCGCGACGAAAATTGTGATAATTTATGGCACGGAAATGTTCACGCATAAGCTCCATTTCTGTTAACGACGTGTCAAATTTAAACCTACATAGTTTTTGATTTTAAACATTTTTTTAATTGTTTAAATGTCATTAAGATTCTAAGAGGCCAGTATTCAAATTATAAAAAAGGATTTATTGTTACTCAATGCGAAATATTCTATTCCCGATCATTTCAGTGTGCCCCTCCGTATCTTGAATGTTGTAAGCTATAATGTTAATCCGTTGGGAATTAGCAAACATCAATTATTAGGTATAGGTTTCTACTTGACTGGACCCAAATTTTATTTCTTCTTGTCTTTATCACGTGTGTCTTACTTAGTCATCGTCGCACTCAATTTACTTATGTAAATACGGTTTCTGCTCTGACCTGAATAATTCATTGCGCACGTTTGAATCCCTTTAGTTTTCATAGTCAACAGAGGAGGGTCACATCTATGTCTATAAAAAGGATGAAATCCACCAATGAAATCTTCTTTAAAATAATTTTCAAATATACGTGGAATAATTTACTTACTTTATAAAATATTATGATTTTTATATTACAACTATGTTTTTAACAAAATCATTCACACCTACCATATTCAAAATTATTACTAAAAAAACTAATCTCAAATATAACAAATTATCATTTTGTCTGTATTTCACTTTTTATATTATCTCAGCATAGTATAGATCGATGAAAAATGATCAAACCTAGTTTGTTTTTATGAAAATACTAAATATTTTTCAAGGAATCTGATCGAAACCAAATGTGACCTTCTTTCTTATCACCAAGAGGATTGTTTCTTAAAATATGACAAAAAAGAAATAAGAAGAATAGGATGTAGAGTAAACTAAAATATTTATCATGATAAAAATATTCTACTAGTGAAATCGATCGTTATTTAATAATCTAGTAGTTTTTGTGTGGGGTTGATTACATGAAACAATCATGCAAGTATAGCTTGCACTTTGGCCGTTTTGTATTACTCTAATTGTAAAACTAAACTGCTTATCAAAATTTCATATTACTTATTTATATAACTGTCACCCCTAAGGACTAAGACGAAATGTCTTGTTTTCAGTAAAATGGTCTCCGGTTCTCTACACCCTCCATACGAAACACAACAGCATTAAGTTATTTTACGGTGGTATTCTATGAGAGCGTGTTCTACCCGTGAACTTCCTCGGTTAAGCTGACGCATTTGTGATACAACCATAATATAGCTGCAGTATGGCTTTACCACTTATAACAGTTAGTCTTAGGAAACTGCCTTCAGCAGTCTAAGTATAAGCAATTTAATTTAAAAAAATGCGTTAAAATTACGGCGAAGATTTTTTAGAGCACCAATTTGATTGATTATCAATGTATCGATGAAATTATTACTTATGTTTGTGGCGCTCCTTTATTAAAGCCTGCAACTGAGAAGGCTGATAACTATACCCATAATATCTAAATGTATTTTACTATGTATACCTATTTCTTCTGTCAAATAGCAAAGAGGCTCATTGGTGACCTTGATTTGGTTGAAACCAATCTTGTCAGCCTCGAGCACATGCGGAGAGTAGCCAGTCTCTCGGTATTCTATAGGATGCATTTCGGTTAGAGTGCACAGGAATAACACGCCTTAATTCCTCCCTCTCCTTTCCACCATCGGACAACCAGACGGTCGGCGGGTCTTCATCCCTTTGTTGTCGATATTCCACGCATTAGAACCAAACGGTTTGCTTCGTCTTTTGTAATGCGTACAGCAAAGGAGTGGAATAATTTTCCGGCGTCTATCTTTCCGTCCGAATACAATCTAGGCAAGTCTTCAAAGACAAGAGTGAATTAGCTTTTGTTACGATAAGACAGTGCGATTTACCATCTAAGGCTGCATCACCACTTACCACCAGGTGGGATTGTGGTCATGCACTGGCTTATAATAAGTAAAAAAGAAATCTAATATATAGCAATGTTCCGGTCTGAAGGGTGTAGATAGCTATTATAGGTTGAAGAAATTCCATCTTGGTCCTCAGAGGTAAGAACGCACCTGTAGTCTTCGTTGCTTGAAGTTGGCTACAAGCGCCTAAGGACTGCAGTACGCACTTACTATTAGGTGGACTATGAGTTTGATTGTCATTCCAGTTTTATTTTAAAAAAAAACGAATGAAAAGGAAAAGGAAAATTATTTATTATTATCAAGATATTTATTATCAAGTTTCGTTGCTTATTCTAAGTAAAGTTTTATTTTATATCGAATTTCGTTAAACATTGTGGTTAATTTAAATTTCCGAATAAGCTATCTGTAATTTCCCTTGGAACATTTCCCTCGAGGACAAAGACATTTCAAAGCCTAGAAGGTTATATGACACGTGACTCTTAATTACTTATTTCACGCGCTTAGTGACTCCCCTGGCGCTGAGTTGAATAAGCTCGCTGAATTAGCAGCTGCGAAATCATGGATTATAAATCATAATAAATAGTTGATTTTTGAATATTATCATTGTGTTTTGTATATGGGCTAAATTGTATCTTAAATAACATAACTTAAAACATTTCTTGTGAAAGTTTAACACAACTTTTTACTGTCTTTCCTTCCAATTACAATTTAAACCAAGGCAAGAAATAAGAAGGCCTTAGTATACTTAATTTAATGCGCTTTATTATAAACTAATACATTACTAATTACCATCAAACAGGTGGATATTTAAAAATATTGATATTTTTTTTATACACGGTAGAGCTATGCTGCAGCTATATTAATTGTATAGTTGTAGCAATAATGGGTCGGCTCGACCGGGGAAGGACCATTCTCTCACAGAATGTTAGCGTAAAATAGCAGCTTAATGCTGGTGTGTTACGCATGGTGAGTTTAGAGATCCGTAGACCCTTATTACTGGAAAAAAGGCATTCCATCTGTGTCCTCACTGCTGACAACGCAACTGCATTTAGATTCACAAACGAGGATAGATGTAAATGTCTAGGCCACAGCAACAACTTACCATCACGAGGACTGTGTGATCGCTTGTTACCCTTACCCTATAAAAAAATGAAAACTTTGCACCAACTACTATCTCTATTTTCGTATCGTCTATTTTCTTATTCTTCATCTTCAACCCACAAAACCCATCGTCAATCATGGTCATATTTTGTTAAAATAACATAGAATAAAATGGAATAATTTTTATTAAATATAGATTATTACATAATAGTTACATATTGAATGTCATTTTTTTATTTACCACTGGTTTCAAAAATACCTCTGTCCTGGAAAGAACAAGCAAGAAACCCATCAGGACTGTTTTTAAAAACCTATTTCACTTTGCAGTAATTAATAGAACATGGTAACGATCACCTCATTCTCCGGGATTTTTCCATTTATGTATTGTTTGATATAATAATAACCCTTTTTGTACAATTTTTCTTTAATAAAATATTTAAACATGTTTATTTGTATATTTTCTGGAATTTTGTCCCTAATACATTTTCCCATAAATGAATTAATAATTATGTGGAGTCTAGTAACTGGTATTACAAACCTATGCTTGTTCCCAATGTTTAAAGTAGTGTTTAAATGAATGTGAATATCATTATCCTTATCAAAGCTATTTATGTTTTTATATACATATATTACATTTTCATATATATATATATATATATATATATATATATATATATATATATATATATATATATATATATATATATATTGCGATGCCAATGTCAATATGTATATTTCTTTATATTTTTTCTCTAAAGGACTATTAGGGTGACCTTCTAGTCAGCGGAGCTGGTCTAGATTTTCGTCTGGGTCTCTTAGTCTAGTGGAACAAAGGCCACTCACCTTTAACCCTCCTTGTTGAGCCGCCGCCGTTGCTTTCACTACAGGTGAAAACAGCACTGCTGAATGTCTATCCATGAACTATAAACTCACTGAGACATATTTTGAGATATTCATAAAATAGTTCAAACACAGGGAGAGAGATGTCGCGCCGCCGCCGATCTATCGATGAGTAAAATGGTGGGAGCGAATGACATTAAGCGAACGGGAATGTATGATTTTTACATTGCCAAAATTATTGACTGTCATTTGAGTTTGAAAATTAAAGAGGTATCATCAGCAATTAATACAAGATAAGTGTTGTAGTAGTCGATCCATCATTATTTCGTAACTGTTGGCCAATAGGTATTATTGAAAAGGTTTATCCAGGTTCAGACGGCAGAGTTAGAGTAGTTGACGTTAGGACTAAGTCAGGAGTGATGAAGCGATCAGCTGCTCGCGTGGCCTTTCTCCAGCTTGATGATGAGTGTCGGCGAACCGACACTTGGGGGAAGGATGTTGGCGACGCTCACGTTACTTCTCGAACACCTGAAATATAAATAATATTAACCAATAAAAATAATATATGTAAAAATATATACTCATAAAACATTGTTACTTACCTTATGTACTTGTTTTTTTTCTTTAATAAATAAGTGCGTGTGCATACGGGGACGGTGGCACTTACCGCGATTTTTATTAGTAGGGTGAAGGTATATTTGCAACAACGGTGTTGCACCGCTGAGTATATGATCCCGCGCTTCGAGTTAGTTGCACTAGAACATCATACGAGGTGACACCTATGTCTCCCTCCTCGCGGATTTACACGCGCTCACCAAATTTTTTTAGTATATTTTTCTCCCAAACGACACCATTGGCCTACATCATTAACATAGTGGTCCTTCGGCCGAATCTTTACGTCGTCTGCAAAAAATATAATAATAATAAGTACCAGTTATGTTCCACGCGCCGGCTACGCCGCAAAAAAAGCGACGAACACGTGGCACCGCTGCAAAATCGGAGTGCAAGAACAACCAAGATGTGTTACCATCGTTCAGCTTAAAGGATGAAGTGCTGGAAAAACCTGGAAATGCGCAAAGTGCCTGTAGTAAGAGTAAAAAGTCACCAAAGACCGCCAGCACGTCGTCAAGTACGGCACGCAAACGGCAATTGGAATACGAAACCGCTAAAGCTATGGCTCTCGTGGTATACAATACAAGCAGCAGAAGCTGAAGCAGAAGCCAAGTTTAAAAGTGATCAGGCAGAAGCTGCCAATATTAAGGCAAATATTCAGTCGAAGCTGCTAAACAAACAGCTTGCAGCTGAGATGGCAGAATTGGAGTCTCGATCGCGATCTTCGCACAAGTCCGCTGTAAAATCTTCGACTAGCAAAGTTGAAAATTGGCTTAATGCCCCAGGAAACCAGCATGAGGAGAACCGAGAAGATTACCCCCGTGAAACAATCGGCCTAGAAAAGCTGGCACACGCTTTGAATGAGGCAGTGGCTGCCTCATCATATAAAATACAGAACCAGGAGCTCTGAACAAGATTAGCGACGTCCTTTTTTTATTATTGGAGATCCAATGGAGTGGTTGCAGTTTAAACAGGCGTACCAAGAATCTACCCAATTATGCAAATATAGTGACACAGAGAATTTATGGCAGCTACGTAAGTGTCTTCGTGGCGATGCTAAAGAAGCGGTGACTTCACTCTTGATTGGTGGAACTACACCCGAGTTAATAATTGACACCTTAGAACTTCGATTTGGCAAACCAGAAACAATTATGAGTTAAATAGTTCTACAGCTAAAAAAGCTATGTTCGTTGCCGCTAACTTATCATAACGATATTATTAATTTTGCAATAAAAATAAAACACTATGTGGCTGCTGCCAAAGCAATGCAACAAAGTGATTATCTTCGCAGCCCGGAATTAGTATCAATTGTCGTATCCAAGCTTCCAACTTTACTTGTCGCAAAATGGACCGACTACGTTTATGAACAGCAAAAGTTTAATTTACCGAAGCTAGAATTGCTTAGTAATTTTTTATATGAGGAAGCCACTAAAACAGCTGCAGGAGCATTCCTCCATTCAGGAGTGAGTAATATTCACGCTCAATATAATTTAAAGAAGCTCGATGAACGTAAACACCGTTCACACTCGCTGTTGTACAGAAATAGTAATCAATTACAAAATGCAGAAAAGTGTAAATTTTGCCGAAAATGGTCTCATGGTGTCACAGATTGTTCACGGTTTAAGCGCGCCTTACGCAAAGATCGCTGGCGATTTGTACGCGTAAATAAACTTTGCTTCAAATGTCTTGCCACTCGCCATACGAAGCGTATGTCTTGTGATGGCAGTAATTGCGAAATTGACGGCTGCAATCAACCGCATCATCGTTTACAGCACCGGATCAAGCCATTGGAAGAAAGATAAAAAACTGTGGAACGAGATGAGGATGAGCATCCCAGCGCGAATGAAACAGTGACTCATACGGTGGCATCCCACTGTCACAAGGTGCTTTTGAAAGTGGTGCCGCTCACTCTTCACGGACCGAATGGTAGTTTACATACGCATGCACTACTGGATGATGGAGCTACCGTGACGGTGATATCCTCTGATATCGCAGATGAGCTCGGATTATACGGTGAAAACGTGATAATGCGCGCGCGCAGCGCATGGGACTTGGGCGAGCTTGTGTGTGAATCTCAAGTAGTGAGTGTTAGTGTTACTAATTCGTATAACGAAATATTTACTTTCCGTGCGCGTAAAATTAAAGAATTAAATTTACCAACACAAATAGTGCCGAATATGGACTTTAATAATTATGGACTGTTAAGTGAAGATCTTATGTTATGTAATTGTAACGCTAAGCCAAAATTATTAATTGGTCAGGACAATCATCATTTAATTACTCCCAAACGTTGTGTTCGTGGTAAGCAGCGTGAGCCGTACATAACTCAAACTGCGCTTGGATGATGTGTGCACGGATATATGGTAAGTGTTGTTAATTGCACTGATCGCTTTGTCTCTTTCATTAATAGTTGCACCGAAAAGGCGGGACCGTCACAGTCTGTCTTTCACTTACACACGGTAGAATCGATTGCTAGCGATCTCTCTTGCGATAATGATAACGGTGAATGCACCTGCGCGCAGTTGCACGATGCGGTTTGTAGATCCTTCGCCTTAGAATCTATTGGTGTAGGTTCGAAGCCGCGCCGCAACCCAGACGAAATAAGCGCTTTACAAATTTTAGATGACACTGCAGAATTAGTAAATGGTCAATGGACTGTCGGCTTACCGTGGAAATACGATGAATTACATTTACCCGACTCTTACCCTAACGCTTTTAATCGGTTAAAGTCAATAGAAAGAAAATTTTTGCTCAACAAAGAGTATGCAACTCGTTATTGTGAAAGAATGAGATACTTATTTTCTAATGGTTATGCTAGAAAACTTAACGAGACCGATGAAAACTCTAATAAACGTATAATATGGTATTTGCCACACTTTGGTGTAGATAATCCAAATAAGAAAAAACTGCGTTTAGTTTATGACGCGGTAGCAAAGTCGAACGGTCATTCTTTAAATGATTTTCTTTTAAAAGGCCCTGATTTGTTACAATCGTTATTAGGAATAATGTTAAGATTTAGAGAAAACCGCGTAGGTATCATAGGGGACAAAAGATATGTTTTAAAGGATTAATGTACGAAAACAAGATGTTAATTATTAGTGTTTTTTGTGAAAAGATATCTATTTAAGCAATGAAAATGAACAATTAGGCTTCGGAAGTAGTTACAAAGGGTCAAAATCACCTATAAAACATCCTGTTAAGAAATATGTTATGACGTCATTAATTTTCGGCGCTAATTGCTCCCCATTTATAGCACAATATATTAACCAAAATAAAAACACATTGCGCTTTCAGAATAAAATGCCGGATGCAGTTAATGCAATTAGGAAAAATCAATATATGGACGATTTTATCGATAGTTTACCAGACGTCGCTACTGCTACAAAAATGGTAAAAGATGTTTCATATATTAATCAGCAAGGTGGTTTTGTGATGCGTAACTGGTTAAGTAACAAGTCAGATGTTCTTAATGATATGCCAAAAGAGTTTAAATGACATGGCGATACGGTTTAATGTCGAATCCCAGCCGGAACGAACGCTTGGGCTTTTGTGGTTTCCGGCGAGTGATATGTTCGGGTTCGATCTTTCGGTAAAGCGTATACCGAGTGATGGCTTACAACTATCACGAAAACCGACTGAGCGTGAAGTTCTTCGTATTATAATGTCTGTATATGATATTCATGGTTTTTTAGCACCTTTTACGATAAAATCCGAAATTTTAATGCGCGAAATATGGAATGTAGGTATAACGTGGGATCAGGAAATAACATATAGTCTATTTGTTTTATTTAAAGATTGGATTTCGCAGTTACAAATATTTAATTAATTATTTACATATGTTATTTTTATTGATTAATATTATTTATATTTCAGGTGTTCGAGAAGTAACGTGGACTCAGGTTCATAATGGTGAACCCAAGTTTCGTCACCAGTAACAATTCGAGCGAACACTCCATCGTTGTCTTCCATACAGAGGTCCAAAAATGCACAAGAACACTCCACGCGCTGTTGCTTTTGAGGTGGAGTGAGCATTCTAGGCACCCATCTTGCGCTGACTTTACTCATGCCAAGATGATCATGAAGAATTTTGAGAGTGGTTGTATCTGATACTCCAACCATTTCGGCGAGCTGTTTTTTCTATACTTTTTGAATAGTTTCCGAAGTGGTCACCTCGATCGGCCTTCCTGGCCGTGGGTCGTCTTCAAGTAACTCTCTGCCTTGTTTAAAAAGGGAACTTGTAAACCATAGTTTTACTTGGACAAGAGTCTCCGTAAACGGATGACATCTCTTCCAGTATAGTCTGAACTGATTTTCCGCGCTTGGTAAGGAACTTTATAACGGCACTGAACGTGATTTTCTCCATATTTCACAATTTCTTCCCGATTTACTTGTTTGGTTGACAATACCTCAAAGACTAATAATCTAATTACAAAAAAAACCGGTATTTATGCTAATAATGAGTTATTCAATTAGCACGTAATTCAGCGACGTCCCCGCTTATTACCTACCTACCCATTCCATTCCATTCCTCGAACTTAAAAACGCACCCTCGTAGATCTACCTACTACGACTTCCTTGATTTTGATTAACCAATTTATTATTGACTGGCGCAAATTAAACAATTTATCACTCCTGGCATTGCTCTATTTGTTCGTTAAGTTTAATTACAATAGGTTCAGTCATTTAGAAGATTAGCCCGGACAGATAGACCGAATTTTTTTTTTAAATGTTTACTCATGTCTTAATGTAAATAACTCCCTTGCTCAATAAAATACAGTTATTCCGTTATTGTAGACAGACACTTCAATTTTATTTATATGTATCTATAGATTTAACCGATATTTTTATTTAGGTGACTACGTGAACTTGTGGTCATAGCGCCTGATTCATCGTAGGCCTCAAGTTTAAATTTATAAGGTTGTTCATTAATATAGACTAAGAACAGGAATGGGCTAAGAATCGAGCCCTTAGGAACGCCCATTGATACTACTGATAATAAGGAACCTTTACCATTGATAACGACTTTTGGAGTTCCGTTATATATTATTTTTTCAAAAATTTTACTGCGAGTTGGTAGTACAGAAATAGGTTAAAATTAGCGAAGTCCAAGTTACTATCAGATTTGAATAAAGGCATTACTTTACCCTGTTTCATTAAATCAGGAAACAAGCCAGATTCGATACTAGTATTAAAAATGTTAGCAAGATGAGGTGCAGTTAAATCTATTGTGGATGCAATAACTGTAATAGAAAACCCCTATAAATCTGCAGGTTTATTTACATCAAGGGTTTTGAAATATTTAGCAATATCTTGTGGTAATAATTTTTCATATCTAAATTCTTTTAAACATGTATTAATATGTTTGAGTAATGAATTGGCGACAGCTGGAGAAGTATTCAATGCCTTTGTTGTCAAAATAGGAATATCAGTGAAATATTTCTCAAACACCACTGCGACGTCTTGATTTGATTTAGCCCACTTATTATTAATTTTCAATTGGTAAAGCTATGGTAGGGAATCACCATAACATTTTCTACGTGGTAGAGCCATGCTGATATTGTGGTTGTAGCACGAATGGGTCGGCTCGACCGGGGAAGGACCACGCTCTCAAAGAAAACCAGCGTAAAATAGCAGCTTAACGCTGCTGTGTTTCGTATGGTGAGTGTAGAGAACCGGAGACCCTTTTTACTGGCAAAGAGGCATTCCATCTTAGTCCTCACGGGTGACAACGCATCTGCATCTTGAGTCTTTATTGAGGATAGATGTAGATGTCTATGGGTCACAGTAACCACTTACCATCAGGTGGACTGTGTACTCGTTTGTCACCCGATCCTTTAAAAAAAAAATAACAGCCAAATTTCACAGGTAGATTATCGATTGTAGTACTAGATGTTGTAATTTTGACCCTGTTGCCAGTGTAGATAATTTACGCCTGGCGGAAATAACATAGCTATACCGCCATCTAATAGAAGCTATAAGATCTTTCCAATAGTCATTCTTACGATACCCATGGGATAAAATGGGGAAATGATTATTTTGTTCTACAAAATTACAAAAAAATAACAAAAAAAATCTTGTGCTTTATTGCTTACAGCAACATAAAATTTCTGGACTCATATACAAGAAATATGAAAATCTGTTTCAAAATTAAATTAGCGAAAATGCCTGCAATTAACCGCCTCGAGGGGGCAATAATGAGTTGCGTCTGACTCATATTATCTAAAAGCTATGGGGCAAAGAATAACGTTTCCGACTTTAGCAGCAAATCTGGTATATACTGAGCTACTTAAATCAACTTGAAAAAAAACTTGAAATGAAACCAGAGTCGCGGAGGATAGAAAGAGTATACGGAGTGGGTGAAAGCAACCAAGTGAACCCGCTCATATTGCATAGTTTAAGAGATTTAATAAATACTATCTACGCTGAGCAGGTTGTGAACAGGTGTGCATAGAGACAAAACCCTCTTAGTAACAAAAACCTCGTACAGTCTTTGATATGTGGGTTCGCAATTTTCAAGGAATATACCGCCATTTGTCACTCTCTAGAGTCTCGTTCATTTATTATCAGAGTATACCGCGTGCAGATGAGATTGGTTGCTGGGCAGTAGTTGTTACATCTCCCTAACACCCCATTACACAATAACTATTCTAATAATTTGAAATTTTCTATGGAATGTGAACATGGATAATGCTCATGACATTATATTAAATCTAGAATGTCTAAAAAATAAAATCTAGAAGTCTAAGAAATGAAACATATTTTGAGTACAGGTAAACGTGAACTCGCTCTGTCTTATTTGCTTGTCATCATATCAGAAGCGAGAAATAGTTTGTGCCCAGCAGTTGGATGAACGATAAATGACAAATGCCGTCAAATGCGTGAATATATATTTTGAGACTCTCCTGTTAAAATATTTTGTAAGTAAACGAATATTAAGTATTTTAGTGAATGAAACTATGTTCATGGATTTAATCGTGTTTAAATAGTATAAATGATCACGGGAAGGACTGAAATGTTCAAAGTTCCGATGTCATAGTTAGCCCGATTACCTTTAGTTTTTGAATATTTATTTTTGTTTCAATCTACGCATTTTTTTTTCGATGTGTATTGTTCGCGTAAATATAAGAAATCATTAAGTATTTTACTGTAACTTTTCTGTTCTTCTTATACACGGAAAACATTCCGTGGCTAATGTGATGGATATTTCACGGATGGACTATTACAAATAGTTATTACGCCGTCTGTCGGATACCCGTGTGAGATTAGATACCTTAATGATAAATAGTAGGTACCCATTGCAATGTTCGGCGATCATAAATTTATTGATTGCGAGCTTTTACCTTTTGCTAACAATTTAGGACCTTCAAAAAAAGAGCCTACTCCTTTTTAAAAGGCCGGCAACGCATCTGCAATTCCTCTAGTGTTACAGTTGTTCATGGGCGGCGATAGTCACTTACCATCATGTGAGCCACATGCTCTTTTGCCCCTTTCCTATAAAAAAAAAATTCGATACAGTATATAGGATAATATCGTTGAACAGGACAATGCAATTTATACAGGGAAATGCAGCATGACACAGAAATTAAGAGCGGAGAATTCAATAAAGTGCCATTATTAAGGAAACCTGTATGCGTCCGCAAATAGATATCAGTATTAGGTGCTCATTCTTTATTTAGAAATTTTAAAATAAAAATTAAATTATTATGTTATATAACTAATATCTATCATACTACGTCTTCAATGAACATCCTATGAAAGATAACGCTGGTTTCCTCATAGTTTCCGCACTTGGCAAGTGGATTGCAATCACTTTTTTCACTTGTTTTTTCATTTAGTAGATGCTGCTACGCATATCCTGTGTTAGTTTCCCTCTGCATCTCTACCTCGATACACGTTGGTTGATAGTGGATTCCCTAAAGCTGCCAATCCACGGTGTTAGCAATAATTTTTATATATAATACAATAAATATCATAGACTTTTAAGGGCCTTTTAATGTAGCTTCTTGTCCTATTTCTTTTGTTATGTATGCGTGCGTGGTCCGTAGTCAGGTCCACTGCTGAACACGGCCTTAGTCCCTCCCAAGAAATCTCACAAACCAAGGTCCCCAGTCACCTATATTCATGGATTTCCTTCATATCTTACCAGGTCACCAGAGTAGGGGCAGACCTACACTTCTCTTGCTAGTACTACGGTTAGTGGGAAGTATTTCATCCATCCAACCATTACCGACACTAAAAATCCAAAAACAAACGCACAACCAATTCAATGCCTTATACGCGTATGGATTATTTATTTATTTACTTATCAATTTTTAATAGAAGAGTAGGAAAACCTATTAACAACTGCAACACTAGGCTAATTGCTGTTATTAGTATTTTACCTTAAAAACACAAAATAATTCGACATCAGATCTTGTAGTGTTATGCTATTTACATATCATTTTACATTAATTTTTCCATTCTGTTTTGATTTTCTGCATTCACCTCAAAACTGGATATTTTGTATCACCTTTATTTCCATAGGATCCTGTAACGTTTTTAAACCATAAGAACACAATAACAAATCATTTTCACTTCGTATTTTCACGCTATCAGCATTTTTTAAATCGGTGTCGATGGAGTCTACCTTTTTCGACCTTTTATTTAGTTCTCCGTAACTCTGCAATTTCGGGCTTCGTGCGCGCTGTTGCGCTACCTTTTTCCCTATATCAATAATATCTCATTTTTCACTTAAATCTTGCCGTTTCTCTATTACGAGCCTGAAACCAAAAATTGCCATGACAACCAGATAAACAACGATGTCAAAACATGTCAAAGAAGACGCCGGGATCCTGTAAGCCTCTGCCTTCACCTGAAGTCGTCGCCTAGCACAGCGTAGGTGAAGGCGTGGGCGTGGCTAGGCGACGACTTCAGGTAAAGGCAGAGGCTTGCAGGATCCCGGCGACTTCAGGTGAAGGCAGAGGCTTACAGGATCCCGGCGTCTTCAGAAAATCAAAACAGAATGGAAAAATGAATGTAAAATGATATGTAAGTAGCATAACACTACAATCTCTTATTATTTTTGTCTATATATAACTACACAAAGGTTGTCTTGTCTGATATAAATAAATAAATAGATAGATTATGGTAAAGTTATTAGTCGAGGGGTCGATAATCAAGAGATCGTTAGTAATAAATGTCCCCTTATCTAAATAGTAAATTGACAAATTACATTAAATTCCAGCTACTCTAAATGTGTTATTACGAGCAATCGTACTGGGCAATTTTTGACGTTCATAAATAAAACGTTATTATAAAACCCTTGTTGGTTTAATAGACTTCGTATAAACAATCACATAATAAATTATCCAAAGGTGGAGATAATCCAGCAACGATGTTTAAGAGTATACCATTGTTAAAATTTGAAAAAGCGCGAAAGTGAAATTTGTGTTTAATGGTGCAGGTACAACGGAATGCTCAAAAATAAAAGACTGATTATAACCAGTTGTACATCATTTTTATTTAAACGCCTCTTATTTTCTTTCCGAATTGACGAGTAGCTACCAATATATGCTATCTCATATTAAAACTGTTTGTTTGTCGAAGGGCTGATATTTTTGTCGTTATGTAAAAGTTTTTCATAGGATAAAATACAACATAAACAAATTAAAAAATACTTATACAATTTCAAAATGATTTTACCTTGATATCTATTGAGTCAAATTGATGAGTGTTTGTCTGTTGTGGTCAAACGTACTCACGCAGGCCCAGCGTGTATGCTGGTGAGCGCGTGTATGTATTTTTGAAAGTACGCGCGTGGCTGCGTGCATGTGTTCATGTAAACGTGCATGCGGGAGTGTTTGCATGCGCGTTTGTGTTAACGCACGTGCATGCCAAATTTGCTATTTATATGTGGAAATCGTTACACGATACGAAATATATAACATTTATGAAAAAAAAATTAAAACTTAAATTAATTCATTTCAACGGAAGGCAATGAATAATAAAATTGGAAACATTCATGTCTTTATTAATTGGCAAAATGCGTGTCAAACTTACATTAACATAATAAATATAGCCATGATAAGAATATATAAGTGAAAGCAATTTAAAATTTATTAGACCCTTTATCTCATTACTGCTAATTTTGTAATCTTTACTATATATAAATTACACCATTTAATTAAAATAAAAAGGGAATGAATACAATAATAGATCGTTTATAGCTTCATTGTCAAGAGTTGATGGACTCCTAGCTTTTCATAATAGATGTCACCTTTGCAGAATATTGCGTTTAAAATAATAAGACTTTTCCCTTTCTATAGAATTACACCTTAAAGTTTTAGATTTAAGGATTTCGTGTTAAAGGGTAATACGGAACCCTATTAATGATTTTTCTGTCTCTCAGTCTGTTTCCACTTGTCCATCCGAATGTTAAGAATCTATAGCGCGTAGAACAAAAGAGCTACGGACTTGAAATTTAGATATTTGTTGAAGAATGTTAGGGCCAAATATGAGATACCATTTTCATTTTTCCGTATTTTTTGTAAAATATCACAGGTAAGAAGATAATTTTACATGATAATAAATAAGATTTAACGTATATATCAAAACTATAATTACTTTAGCAATAGTGCTTACCGATTCTGTAATAGATACTTAGGGTTCCAAATTTGAAATATGTCTGACTTTACACAACTTTTTTTTTTTAATAGGAGAGGGGACAAACGAGCAAACGGCTCACCTAATAGTAAGTGACTACCGCCGCCCATGAACTGCAATACCAGAGAATGGCAGATGAGTTGCTGGCCTTTTAAAACGGAGTAAGCTCTTTTCTTGGAGGTCCCTAAGTCGTATTGGTCCGGAAAAGTCACCGGTGTTAAAATATTTCACAGAGAGTCCGTACACGGAAGAAAACTCCAAGTGAAACGTACAGTGGTGGACCGCCAAGCATCCTGATGGTGTGGATGGCATCATTTGTTTGTGCATCGTGCCGCGATGTGCGTTCATGAAATTTGGCGGCTGGGATTAATCCTCAGAGCATTACCAAGGTAGATGCGAAAGAAAATGCAAAGGAATACAACACCTCTTCGCAGCACCAGTGAATCGAGCCGACCGGAAAGGACTCGTTCGTTGACGATTCAAGCCACTCTGCGCTTGATGAAGTGGAAGGAGCAGGCACTGGGAAGCCTCAGCCCAGAGATGGGAACAGTATTCCATGTGAGGCCGAACCTGCGTCTTGTAAAGTTGCAGGCGGTGTGCCGGCATGAAATACTGTCCCGCTCTGTTGAGCACGCCAAACAATTTAGAGGCCAATTTGGTCTTCTCTTTTAAGTGACCACGAAACTGCACGTCACTCGATATGTCGACGCCGAGGATTCCGATACTGACTGAGACAATAAGGGGAGTGCCTTGAAAATGAGGAGACATGGGGCTATTCTTAGCGGTAAAGGTGCAAACTTGTCTCTTCTGAGGATTAAACTGGACTAGATTTAATTGCCCCAAATCCGAGACTTTGTTCAGCAAAGACTAGATTTCAGACACAAGTTTGCTGCGGTACTCGGCGACGTTTTGCCGAGATATATTGGCACCGCCTCATCAAAATATATGTCCAAAGGCTCCATACAAGGATCAGTATGCGGAGCAACATTCTGGAATATCATACTAGACGAACTATTGGAACTCAAGATACCACAAAATGCTCGAATACAAGCCTTTGCTGATGATGTACTTCTGTTAATAAAAGCAGACTCGTTAAAAGAATTACAAACAACCACAAACAATATTCTGAATGATATACAGGGTGTTTTTGGAACGCTCCCGAAAACTAAGACAGGCGACAGCACCAAGTATACCTTTGATCATGGGTCACAAATAAATTTGATTCTGATGAAAAAAAAATCATATTTTTACAACGTTTTATTAGCTTTATTCACGCGCCATCATGTTAGTTCAGCTAAATGAAACGATAATTTCATAAAAAAAATCATGAAAATACTGAAACATAAAACCAGCAGTGGAAACTGAATTGATATCACCTGACTAATGGAGGTTAATGTACGAGCGAACGGTGAAAAAGGAACGCTGGCCTTGAACTTGGGCACTGAGCGATTTATCACATATTGGTACGAAGGGGGCGCGACGGGGGAACAATCCGCCAGTATTACTGTGCCTGCATGCTATTGGTTCCCGCGCTTTGTTCGCTCCAAAAATACAGTCGCATACACAGCTTACTTTGTGACTCGCGACGATGTTTTAAAAAGGAAGGAAAGAAAAATTATTTATATCTATTGTTTTATGACTGAACTAGTGAACGAAAAGGTAAATATGATAGGAGAAGGTGAATGGGGAAAATTGTGCAATAAAGTTAAAAGTGTTGAGGAAAAATACCGAAAAACTTACCATGTGATCGACCTGATGACGGAAGCTCAAGCGAAGATGAAAGTGATAATGAAGTAGCATCCAGTAACACCAACACACCATCAACATCTGGCTTCCATGTGACCCAAGACGACATAATGGACGGCGTGTCACCCTTAGCTTAAGTTTTCTTGTTACAAACTACTTTATATTTTACGATAGAAATAACAAATAATGCTCAAGTAAACATTATCCATTTTTAATTCCAACCTTTTCCAAAGTTCTAAGTAGCTAGTAAAGCACCTATTATGATTCTACAATAAAACAATTAATTACTATAATATTATAAAACAATATCCCAATACCATGTAGTACTTTAGAACGCGACTGTAACTACACTGTCGACCTGTATCTAGCTCGGTGCGAAACAATACTGCCGTCATAAGAAAAAAGGGCGCATCTAACAATTTTTGAATAATTGAGTTAAATATACCATTCGACTCATGGTAAAAAGGCGCATCTACTAAAATATCAATATTTTAGAAAATATCGTAAGAATTTTAGACGTAACTGTTGATCACAGATGACATTTTTTTAGTAGAAAAGACTTATACAAATTATGGAGTGTAGAGTACACGGAGAACCATCTTATAAGGGGCGAAAGTTGAAAAAGTATCCTACTATTCACTGAAAATAGAGGTTCCAAAACCTACCACAATAGCGCTGGGGTTTGAAAAACTACGATATGAAGATAGCTGTTATGGACGGAGTGAAGTCAGCTGAATTCAAATATTTAAAAAATTTCATGACTAGAGTAGTTAGTAAAATGACAGTACACAAAATCTCAACTATTTACGTAGTACAAAACCAAGCGGATTAATCGGTCCTTGTTTATTTCTCCATCTTACTCTAATTACTTTTGGCGCTTTTTTTAATTTATCCTATACTACTGCAGTGCCACCCTTATTCGACACGTTTTTAGGGACACTTTTCATAGTATAGAGATGGTCCTTCTTCTCTCTACACTCCACAATACAAATTCGACATAAAAGAAAAGACTTATTTAACCAGTTGCTACGTCATCTTTAACAATATTTGCATCGATTACTTAAATTTCGATTATTCTTGTCTTATTATTCTATATCTTATTATTAAGAGCTTATATCTTATTATTAAGAGCTGGTGTTTCACATGTCGTCCCATATAAATTTGATCGAGGTCAGACCAATAGTTTTTGAGTTATCTTTAATTATTTATATTGAAGTCGGTTGTAAAATTTTTTAATTTTTAATTATTATCGTAGTAAGTCTGGTATGATATCCCCTTTAAAATCATAACTCAAGAGTTGCGGGTTGTTATTTTATGTGTCTCACTACCAATGCTTTTCTAATATTTACTAATAATAAAAAAAGTAGTAAATTACTATTAGCGTCCTTTCAAAAAAAATTCATCTATTTATTTTTTATTTCGATTTTACGTTTTTGTTAGTTGCGTCCTTCTTTATTATGACGGCAGAATGCCTAACCCTGTCGCCTCACGCTTGTGACGCAGTAGGTTTCAGCCTTGGCGGGGTTCGTTCGTTAGTTTTTGAGACAGTTCCGTGTTGATTTTGTACACGCGTGCGCGAGCGACAGTTCAATCGTTTTGTTTAATAAATTTACTTGTGATTACGTGTTGATATTATTGTTGTTGTTACGTTTTTGGATTCTTTTTTGTTTTAATAATGCCTAACGCGTACGTTTATAGTGCTCAACATGTTAGGTATCCGAACCTAGGTACACGAAGTATCGCTAAATAAATTGTTAAGACGTCGGGATGGAACAAGTGTGTCATACTTTGCAGTGCACAAAGTGTTGAAGCGTAACCGGATGCGCCCATACAAATTGCACAAAGTGCAAGCTTTAGTTCCCGGCGATCACGACCGCCGACGAGTTTTCTGCCGTTGGTTATTAAACTAGCAACAACGTGTGCCTGGTTCCATTGAGCACATTATCTGGACGGATGAGTCGACATTTACCAGGAACGGCCTGTGGAACCGAAGAAATACACACGTGTATTCAGAGGTTAACCCGCACGCTGTTCGACAAACCGGGCACCAAACCCGATGGTCGGTTAACGTATGGGCAGGTATTAAGGATCGCATACTGGGACCAGTGTTTCTGCCACAGCGACTGAACGGACAGCGATACCTAAACTTTATAAGTGAACAGTTGGTTGACATTTTAGACGACCTATCGTTGGCTGAATATCGCCGACCATGGTTCCAGCATGATGGTGCACCTCCACATGTCGTGAGGTTCGTCTGTGAGCGCCTCACCGAATTATTTGATGATCGCTGGATTTGGCGGACTAGGACCACTCGGTTGGCCACCTCGCTCGCCAGATCTGACCCCGTTAAACTTCTTTCTGTGGGGGTATGTGAAAGAAAGGGTTTTTAATCGTGAGTGTGATAGTGCTGACGAAACTACAAAAGGATCATGGATGTTTTCGACAAACTACATACGGACTGTGTCGAAGACTACACGATGATGCCCCGCCTGCATGAGGAGATGCAACACCGAGCCCAAATCTGCCTTGAAATGAATGGAGCACAATTTGAGCCGCATCTCATAAGACCACGGAGGATTTAGAGCGGTAAGCTGTTTAATAAGTATTTTTTTTAAATAACTTAGTACTGGACTAATCTGAATAGGTACATAACTGAATACATGAGAATAATAAACATACCTACACGATGAATAAAAACGCATGACTCCAATCTTGGTTACATTTCATTAATTTAAGTATTTTTTCATTAGCGGGGAATCGAACCAGTTATTTGGGTTATTTAACCTGTAAATTCGTAAAAAAGTGGCTACGTGGAGACAAGTACAGTGGCAAAATAGTAGGTTAAGTAGATAAGTTAGGTATTTAGACAAGTGTTGTAAATTATTAGGTAATGTGGTATGGCCCGCTAGTTGCGGGCCGCGCGAATTTGCGTTCGCGCGTACATTGACCTCAAGTCAACTGATATCAATTCAGTAATTCCACTGCTGGTTTTATGTTTCAGTATTTTCATGATTTTTTTATGAAATTATCGTTTCATTTAGCTATACTAACATGATAGCGCGTGAATAAAGCTAATAAAACGTTGTAAAAAGATGACTTTTTTTTCATCAGGATCGAATTTATGTGTTACCCATGATCAAAGGTATACTTGGTGCTGTCGCCTGTCTTAGTTTTCGGGAGCGTTCCAAAAATACCCTGTATATATAAGTGGGGAAAAAACGCAAAATTAGAATTTGGAACTCCAAAAACACAAGCAATTGCATTTACAAAAAAGGCGAGATCAGCAAGCATATCAATGAACAAACAAAAAATCACTATAGCAAAAGAAATCGAATTATTGGGAGTAATCATTGATGAAAAACTCAAATTTATAAACCACTCTTAATTTATTATTAACAAAGCCACAAAAATATTTAAAAATCTTACACAATTCATAAGACCAACATGGGGAATCCATACAGAAAACGTAGAGATAATATACAAACAAGTTATACAGCCAATGTTCACATATGCAGCGGGCATATGGGGATCAGCGACAAAATTCTATACAGTGCGTAAGGCACTCAGAGAATGCCAAAGACAATTCGCCATAAGAGCAATAAGAGGATTTCGTACTATTTCAGCTAATGCTGCCACTGCACTAGCACAATTCATGCCCCTACATTTATTAATACAAGAAACTCAAGACATCTGGAATACAAAAAACACTGGCAAACTAAACACATTGCCAGACGACATAACATTAAGAAGACCAGACAAACTATAACATACTCCGAAGCCCATACAACAGATGAAGCACAGAAAATCATCGCCCCTATACCGGTCAAAATCTTCACAGATGGGAGTAAACTAGACTGCGGCAACGTAGGATCGGCAACAATAATCTACCAACCCGATGGAACTACAATAACCAGGAAAAATAAACTATGTAATACTAACTCAGTATTCACAGCAGAACTACATGCCATAAAAACAGCACTGGAATGGTTAAAAAACAATAACATGAAACAAAACACAGTGATTGCATCTGATAGCCTATCGGCACTAAAGGCAATATAAGACAGAAGCAACCCAGATCCCACAATAAGCTCAATTCATAATAGTCTACACCAATTAAAGGGAAAACTGGAAATTAAATTTATTTGGGTTAAAGCACACATAGGCATGGCACAATAGGAATACCAGGAAATGAAATGGCAGACACCATTGCAAAGAAAGCCGCAGGAAGTAAAGTAGCAACACAGGAAAACCATTTCCCACTATCATATGCCAAATACCTAATACATAAAGAATACATGGAAAAATGGAATGAAGAATTCAAAAGTAAGGCAAAGCACTAAAAAAATGGTTCAAAGACGTAGAAGAAATCCAGAACTTCCGTAAAAACATCTCAATGTCATTTCTATCAACTCAAATACTTACGGGACATGCATACCATAGAGAATATTTAAACAAATATAAAATTAGTAACACTGAAAGTTGTCCATGCGACAATAGCTCAATACAGGACACAGAACATCTAATCAAAAAATGTCCAATATTTAGCAAAACCAGATGCGAACATGAAATCATATGTGAAAACATGAGAATAAGCCCTTATAAATTAGAGGAAATCATCAAAAAACAGGAAACGACATACACATTTATAAAACTTGCAGAGAAAATAATTAATAACCTCAAGAACATAAACAAACAATAATTAGTTATTCAGTTACTTATACTTGCAAAAACATTTTTATATCATTATATTAATAAATACTAGATGTGCGTGGGTACAGATACATTGGTACAGTTGTACTATTGTATCTGTATATATGTATATATTTGGTACTGTATGGGTTGTCAACTAGTGGACAAATAGTGGACAACTGGTGGACAACCAGTGTACGGGTGGACAACTTGTGGACAACTGGTGGACAACCAGTCTATAGGTGGACAACTAGTGGACAACTAATGGACAACAAGTGGACAACTGGTGGACAACCTGGGTATAGGTGGACAACTGGTGGACAACTAGTGGACAGCTGGTGTACGGGTTGACAACTGGTGGACAACAAGTGTACAGGTGGACAACCGGTGTACAACTGGTGGACAACTGATGGACAATAAATGCACAGAAGGAAAACAGGTGGGAAACCGGTGGACCACTGGCGGACTACAGGTGCACATAAAGCAATTGGCTGGGAAAGGAGATTAGACCTATATCATATATAAATAGCAACAAAAGAAAAATTTTTTATATTTATTTTTATTTTTGTTAAAACTCAAAATCACAGATGGCGCTAGCGGTATATTACCACACAGTATAAACATCACAGTGTAAAACTATAAGGGCAAACAAAAACAACGTTCAATAAATTGGGTCAGTATATGTACCAAGATATATTAGATTAATATACACAACATATCACAATATTTTTCAATAGCTAAAAAAAATGGAGGACAACTGTGCATCGTGTGAAAAACTGAAGACAGATGTCACAATACTCCAAGAGGAAAACAGGAGAATCCAAAATGATTTAATAAAATATAAAAAAGAACATGAATCATTAACAAATGCGTTGTTAAAAGTAATGACAATCGCAACAACCAATATTCAGGAACGAGAAAACGAAGAACCACAGAGGGCAAGCATACCTCCACAATAAGAAAATTATAATCTAAATGAGATAGAAGACATATACAACGCAATAACAAGGCTACCATCGCCCATGGAAGCCACACCCACAACATTAGAAAATCGAAGTAATATATCTCACAATGCAGCTCAAGTACCCACGTGCACCAGCACAACTCCAGGCACAAGCACCAGACAAAAGACATCAATGCAAGAAGCACAAAGAATACAGGCCAGAGGCAAGGGAGGACAACAATGTGTTCTATGCGGCACATATTACACCAGTAAAAACATCTTAAGACATTTTAAAACAAAACATAACAAATACATGAATGATCGTCTTAGAGACCACCCCTTGTACCCCAAATATTACCACTTTAAAACCGTGGCACCAAGGGAGAAATGTCCCAGGGAAGTAAGACCCCCCAGAAAATACATTATGGGAGTAACAGGAATTGATTTAACCTTCATGGGATACAACGAAAACAGCAGCTCAGGCACGAGTAATAACGAGTCTGAGCAGACATCCGATTAACCTACTGAAATAATATACCTCTACCCCATCTTTCTCATAACATAGACATTATATCCTTTTTGTATGTATAAAAAAATATTTCATTCTTTATATTATAAATTTAGATATAAGAAAACAAGTAATATAAGTAACATTCAATGGTAACCTTTCTCTAGAAATATAAGGACTAGAAAATAAGATAGAAATATAAAAAATTAATGTTAATTTTCTTTCTATAACATAGATAAGAAACAATTAGAAATGTATAAATAGATTGTAATTAAGAATTAGGAAACAACATTAGAAATAAGTAAAACAAATTGTATTAAACTATAATAAGAAGATGTATTAATCAATCTCTCAGTAAAGATTGTAACAAACGTTTGCACCAAGAAAATAATGTTAAGATTTACTCAATGTAAACAACAAAATGTCTTAAAATAAATAATACTTAAGGCAACCTATATACATTAACATTAGAAGAAAAATTCATAATAGCATAATTGCAAATTAAAGCAAAAAAAAAATTGTTAAAAAATATAAGTAGACAGGAAGCAGACGACAACTAAAAATTAAAACAGTGTCCTGTATCCAATAGCAGGACACTAAAGTAAATAAAAACAATAAAACATTTAAACAGACATAAAATGCCAATTAACATAGAAATAAAAATGTAATAATTAGAATTAGCACAAAATAAAATTATTAAATAAGAAAAATTATAATAAGAACAAAATTGTATACTGGCAAACTAACAAACCAATTGTAAAATATTGCAATAAACTCCCATCAAAGACGGTGTAATCCTTGGTGGAAACAAAAAAAAATATTGGCACCGCCGGTGCTGTCATCCGCATAGCAATGAATGTTACCGGTTTTTGCATATACAGAAGAAACAGCGTGATGATACCCCACTTTTGAGCTCATTTAAATGAAAAATACAATTAATTGATATATTTTATTGACTTTAATTATACCTTAGAGCAGCAATTAGGGTTTATTTATATTAAGGGTAATATCTCAGTCGTTTTTCTGAAACCAGTGTTTAAATTACCAGGGGTTTTGTGGTAAAACTTTTTTTTTTATAAAAATATTAGTAATGCCATTGAACATTACTAATATTCCCTTTAACCACTTCTGGTAAGCTTAAAATGCTTGTGTTAGAAGTGGTTCACAACAGTATTCGAATGGCGGATTCGAACCCACGACCTTTCGAGTTCGCGGTTCGTGCCCTGCCATTAGGCTACTGACGCTTATATAACGAGTTACAGTTATAGTTTTTTACGTGGTAGAGCCATGCTGCGCTATATTTTGGGTATAATTGTAACACGAATGGGTCGGCTCGACCGGGTAAGGACCACGCTCTCACAGAATACCAGCGTAAAATAGCAGCTTAATGCTGCTGTGTTTCGTATGGTGAGTGTAGAGAACCGGAGACCCTATTTACTGGAAAAGAGGCATTCCATCTTCGTCCTCACGGGAGACAACGCATCTGCATTTTGATTCGCAAATGAGGATAGATGTAGATGTCTATGGGTCACAGCAACCACTTACCATCAGGTGGACTATGTGCTCGTTTATCACCCTATACTATAAAAAAAATAAGTTAGTAATATTGTTATATTTTGTGAAAATTATTTATATGTACACTTCGATTTGGAATATTTTTCTCAATTTCATGGAAAATCGACTATTTGATATGGCCATTATTTACTGAGATATTTCGTGGTAATGACGTGTATCAGCATGACAAGCTTAAAAAATGTACACGTAAAACAGTTTTAAACTTTTAATGGTTGAAGATCTACTAAGAATAAGTTAGTTTCTTACTCTGAAAACATGTTACAATTCCATAACATATGTAACTGTAAACATAAGTTCCAAAATGCTTACTTAATGAAACAGTTATGGACTTTTAATTGTTTTTACTAGAAACCGATCACAACATGTTATTTATCATTCTTTAGCAGGAAAATTGAAAAATAAACACCTGACATTTTATTGACATTTGATTGAGAGGTTCTTAGGACAGCTGTACACACCATCGTTGGACGAACACGTAATTGTGAGTAACGATTCAAAAACTATCTTTAAATAGATATCATCGAAATCTATTTCTATGACATCCGGGGACGTCAGTCTAAGTAAGATCAGAAGGACTCCTGAGCACATTAAAAACGGAAAGACCCCGATTGGGGATAGAAATACAGTGGAGCTAATAAAAGTGGGTGCAAAGCCGGTATTGAAGTCCTTCAAAAAATTTTCGATTCCATCCTCCAGGTGACACTATGGAGACCACCACTTTTCTGGTTTGTCCCGAAAGAGTGAAGCAGATATGCATTAGTCTAATTCTTTAATAAAGGGCAACAAGGCTGTATTGAAGAACTACAAACTGATTTTTCTTCAAAGCCGTTTCTACGTGCTGTATTCTAGAGACACTACAATCTCGCATGCGGAATTGATAATTTCCAACCTATTGAACAAGCCGGTTTTCGAGAAGTACATAGTATCGTAGGTCACTTAAATATCCTTTGGCAAGTTGTACAAAATACCTTAGAGTACAAACTGCCACTTTGTCTTACGTAAGGAGACTATAAGAATGCCTTGATTCCGTAGAAATCTGGGCGGTGCTATAGTCCCCTCATCGATGCTAAATCGATTGTCGGTATATCGATGCTGAAATTTCTATACAGTAAGGATGTGTTGGCGATGTGAGTACTGAACCAGAGTAAGAAACTATCCAAATGCAGAGAGGTATAAGACAGGGTGACGTTATAACGTCGATTAAGCTGAAGAGTTTTAGTGATGTATCCCCATAACTCTTTACCGCTGCATTGGAAGAAGCTTCCAAGCTATTGGACTAAATATGACACGATATCAACATCAATAGCAAACCCTGCTTGATTTGCCGATGATAGTCATTATAGCAGAATCACAAGAGAACCTAAGCAATATTATTAATTATCTCGATAGTTATTCTCAACGTAATTGTCTTGAAATGAACATGGACAGACAAAGGCCATTTGTAATAACCATATCACACTTATGCTGTCCTTAGGAGCACTACTCTTGAAGTCGAAGTCAAGCAAATTAACCTAGGATAAATTGTCTGACTAGGTGAGTTAAACTTCGACCGCGAGGTCAATCGACAGACAACTCGGCTGGGCAGTTTTCGGGAGATAACGTAAACCTCAAAACTTGGAGAGTGTACAACCAGTGCGTGTTGCCAGTGATATTGAACACAAAATATATCTTAGACGTGGTTTTTCTGGTAGTTTACTGGCATCATGAGGAAATTTAAGGTCGATCAGTCTGCTATGATGAAGGCTATGTTTGGAGTTTCTCTGGGTGATAGACTTCGTGATGAGGATATCGGGTTTTTTATTTTATTTTGGTTTTGGTAAAATTAATAATTAAAAAAGCTGAAGTTACTCCGGGTTAACTCTGACATTGGGACGTTAATCACCTCAGTTCCCCGTGACCATGGGTGCTGTAAACCCCGGAACTTCGGGAATTATTAAAAATAATTTAATTAAACGCGATAGAATCCGTAAAAGTAGTTTATTCAATTTGTAAGTGTTCGCGTAAATATAAAAAATAATTATTAAATGTTTTTATCAACGTTGCACGATGAGACTGTATTGCAGATTGCATTAAAGATAAAATTGTAAAATCGCAGTATTTAGAAATATCAAAGATGCCAGCTGATTTACGAACCAAAAGTTTACCCAATGTAAAGCATTATTACTATTTAGAAGCCCTAGGCATCAGAACTACTAAATAGTTATGTATCAGGATGTTTAACTTTATAGATGTGCATTGTTGAAATATATACCAAAATAAAGAGTTCAAAATACATGTGCTGACATCTATCGATGCTATGCGTAAACTGTATAAGCTGTTGATTATTATCTGTGCTACTCTGTTATGTGTTCTATCCATAAATAAAATTTATAATCGTTGTTAATCACTCAAAGCGTCTTTATTTTCTTTTTAGGCTCTATCACGCAATCAACAAATACTGAAAACTTCGATTCATAATAATAGTGACAAGTACAAACGAACGTAAGATATTCTTTTCTTTCATGAGTTAGAAAAAAAATTACCAACTTCATTAACTTAACGTATTATATGGTCCATTGATAATTATATGCAGGGAACTCTAAAATAAGTGATTATTATTTGCAGTGTAATTGATCAGTTTGAAAATTTCCAGCATACAATGAGAGCAATGTACAACTTATAATGATTTCTTATATTTACGCGAACACGACACATTAAAAGAACCTATTTTTTCATTATTCTTAAATATAATGAATGCAAAAAGCGAGGTAAAGCCCTAGTGTAGGATGCTACTTGCGTAGACACTTTGGCGGCCTCTCATCTCAAGGGTACTTCGTTTAGAGCCGGGGCGGCATCAGAGGCAGCTGAACTGAGTAAGTGGCGCAAATATGAGCCTATGAGAGTCCGTAAGGTCCACGTGCGGTTTCCTAAAGGAACTCTATCCGCGACTGGCCGTTGCTGCTGGTGATAAGAGGTATGGTTCTTGTCGCCCAAAGGCTAAGTATAGCCATTCAGCGAGGAAACGCAGCCAGCGTTCTTGGCACGATACCACGGGGAGTAGCACTGTATGATAATTCTTTTTTATTATAGTTTTTTTTTAAATATTGTATATAATAAAATACTCAAAAATATATGAAGTGAAGGAATAAAATATAAAAAATATTTTTTAATATTTTTTTTTATAAAACACAAATAGAAATTCGGAATTCGGATACTTTTGACTCATTAAGAATATATAAAGAAAAATAATAAAATACAAAAGATTTTTTATGTTCTTTATTTTTATTACAGTTAATCACAACGCAATTAATGTGTCAAATATATCATGTGTGTGAAATACATCATGAAGTTAATTGTTAAAAAATAAAAATAGTGTGAGAGCGGATGTTCAACTTGCTTTAGTGCTTACGCAATCAATCATTATCAGCAATCAAACAGAATACTGAATGTATAAAGCAAGTAAAGTTCGTCCATAGCGTAATATGGCCCGTTAGAATTACACAGTACTTTAATATTTTCACCAACTTGCAAGCCAGTTGGCGTTTTCTTGGACAGGAAGTGAATTTCATAGGGCTGATAGTGATGGTAATGATGATTTTATAATCTTAAAAGGTACTTCAGGTCTTTTATAATATAATATATAGATAAAATGTTCAAAAAAGCTTTACTGTGTTGTTCTTTACTCTATTTTAACTTAATTTTGTTTTGACTGGTTGACAGCATTTTAAGAGTAATTTGAAAAGGAGCTTTTAAATTTGTTTTTATAGAATGTAAACCGAGCATAAAGTCAACCTTATGATAAGTGGATGCTGTGGCCCATGGACATCTAAATTTTTCCTCGATAATAATCAAACTGCAGTTGTATTGCCACCCCTAGGACCTAGTCTGGAATGCCTCGTTTCCAGTAAAAAGGGTCTATGGTTCTCTACACTAACCGTACGAAACACATCAGCACTGAGCTGATATTTTGGGAGAACGTGGTCCTCCCTCGGGTGTGCCAACCCATTTCTGCTACAACCATAATATATCTACAGTATTACTCTACTAGATTTTTTTTAATCAATTAGGTCTTCAAGCACATGCAAATATCTTACGAGGTCGTCATTCACTCTAGTCGGGTGTCAGTATGTACAGAACAAACTCCGTAATACCAGCTGGAGTAGTAGGCGCACACCGGACTGAACATCTTGTCCCCGGGAGATGTCTTATCCTTACGCGTCCAAAATATTATGTTATTTATTCTATAATGTTGTTGGAAATGCTTTTATATAAAAATTTTTGAACTTTAATTATTTTGCGGCATTGTGTTTCAGGGACTTATAAAAAGAACATTTCAGATATTTTTAATATAAAATTATTTTACAACAGTCATAACATTTCTCCAGAAATGTTTCTCAAACTACTCTCGCCCTATATCTTATTACTTGTTACATTTACTTGTATACGAAGAAAATCAGCTAACAATAAAAACGATAGGTTGATATTGATTTATCACTTCTCATCATTGTAATATTATCAGTGCGAAATATATACGCTATGTATCTATGATGCCATTTTCTGTCCATATATTTGTAAAACAATTTTATGTTGATATAATAGTTTTTTAAATAAAATTTATTAAATACGCGCAAAAATTCACTCGAATAATATAAAATCCGTAATAGTTTCATTTCGATTTCTGTTTCTTTTTGTCTCATTTTACCGTGTGCTACGACTTTCTTCATGTTAAATTTATCTTACAGGTCGACAGGCATTATGCCGAGGCAAGTAATTGATTACCTTACCTTATGAGAATTAACCATGATGTAGTTTTATTTGTTGTTGACACTTCATTGATTTTCAGAATTTGCCCCATCGCTCATTATAAGAATGGCATGTGGTAAAATATGACGAACTGAATAAAATTAGTACACTGGATTAACGTCAACGATTTGTTTACGTTAATCCCGTTGATGGATGATAGCACACATCTACCAGTTGTCGGCAGTGCAACTGTAAGATATACATCACTGTAACAAACCTAACCGTAAACCATCGCTGCTCCAAACTACCCTGAAGATCGCCCGCGTAAACCAGTATAGACACGTAAGGTGTACCGCTAATGAAACCGTAGGCCTACAATAACTACTAACATAAAAATTATTGAAAGTGGTATGTAAGGATCGATTCTCTATGCCTAACCTGCAAAGGAAAACGTGAAGCTATAGTAGAATGCAGCTAGTTTTAAGTCACTTTCTATGGAATTGTAACGAAATATTGTTGGTACTTTTTTAACATTATAAGTCTACTAAGCTGTGATAGTTTTCCTTTTAACTTTATTATATTAGACACTAATATCGTGCATAGTTATCACATTTTCATTCATAACTAATAAAAATATCACATTACAGCTATATATATATATATATATATATATATATCTACATTTACATTAATATCTACATATTATATCATTAGAACTTTCTAGCACATTGATCTATGGACGAACATGGCGAAACTGTAAATGTTCCTGAATGTTTAACTACACAGCTTTGAAAATAGTTAAGATTTAGTTTGCAGACAGAAATAAGACGAAATTGGAAACAAAATAAATATTTCATACAAAATTTTCTTTTATAATTTTCATTTTGGATAATTACAACTTTCGACTGCTGCAAATAACAATTTTATATAGGACTTCATTCTTAATTTGCTTGATTCACGAAAGCTGTACACAATATAACAAAAGCTGAAAAGTGGATTTTAAGCAATCGTTCAAAGTTCTGTTTAACGTACTTTATATACGTTATTTTTAAAAATTCCAAGCCCCTGCTGTAGAAGATTTTGTCATATTAAGAAGTACGTGAGATTGATATTCTCTGATGTACCTAGTCAGGTCATAAGTACGAGTATTCTCACACAGTAAAAAATTTTCTTAGAATACTGGCCACAAAAAAGTTTATTGAATTCGAATTTCGAATTGTTCATTCACTCACTCATTTTTAAATATGGAGTGGACGCTTAAAGAACACCGTGTTGCAGTTATTGCGTTGCATCGTTGCGGTTACGCGCCAATTCAAATTTTTGACATACTGAAAAATTTGAATATAACCAAAAGATTCGTTTATCGTACCATCAAACGATACAATGAAGACTTTAGTGTAGATGACAGGTCAAGAAGTGGTCGCCCTCGGTCGGTTAGGACTCCAGCAGTGATAAAAGCTGTGAAGGCGCGAATTCAAAGAAATCCCAAACGTAAGCAGAAACTGTTGGCCCTTCAGATGGGGTTAAGCAGAACCACGGTGAAAAGGGTGTTAAATGAAGACTTAGGACTTCGGGCATATCGAAGAAAAACAGGACATCCTTTGAATGCTCGTCTAATAGACCTGAGACTGAAGAGATGCCGTGCTTTGTTGAAGCGGTACGCGGGAAAAAAATATCGGGAAATTCTTTTTTCGGATGAAAAAGTTTTTACCGTAGAAGAGAGCTACAACAAACAAAATGATAAGGTGTACGCACACAGTAGTGAAGAAGCGAGCAACCGTATTCCGCTTGTCCAACTAAGTCATTTTCCATCCTCGCTCATGGTATGGTTGGGAGTTTCTTATTGGGGCTTAACAGAGGTACATTTTTGTGAGAAAGGTGTAAACGAATGCAGTTGTGTATCAAAATACAGTCCTGACGAACCTTGTGGAACCTGTTTCTCATAACATGTTCAATAACAGGATTGAAGGCCTGTATTCAAAATCACGGAGGTCATTTTGAATAAACTTTAGTGTCATAAGAATCTATGTTTTGTTAAGTTCATTTTGGTATATCAATGGTTACATAATGAATAAACTTGTTTCAATTATTTTATATTAAACATGTGACAGAATTTATGACCTGACTAGGTATTTATTCGAGTAGAACTCAAAGCATTTCTAACTAACTACGAAGTTAGTTGACAGATTTCGTTTTGTTATATAAATTGAAGTTTCAATCATAAATGCCGATGACGCTGTGGGATAAAGTTTCAAACAAACTAATTATTAATACTGAATATCCAAATTTCCATACAATCCAATTAACTATATACTTGTAAGCGTACTTCGCATGTGTGTACAAAGCCACCTGTTATAGAAATTAGTATCTCTGTATTGATACGGTAGGAACCATTAAATCCGATCTAAGACATTTAAAGCGAAGGCTTAGTAATGAAATTAGATACATTCACGTCGTTATTATAAAAATATTAACTTAACCTAATAACTAACTTAATAAATACAGTCATGATAAAAATGTAAAAGTGAAAAAAAATTTAAAACTTGTTAGACCTTTTATCTCATTGTTTCTGATTTTATCATTTTTATTGTGTATGATGTAGACGATTTAAGTAAAATAAAAAGGAAATAAATAAAATAATAAAATGTTTTAGCTTCATTGTCATCACTTCAGCTGCCTCTGATGCCGCCCCGGCTCTTAACGAGCTACCCCTGAGATGAGAGGCCGCCAGAATATCTACGCAAGTAACATCCCACACTAGGGCTTTACCTCTCTCCCAAATGACCAATGTCATACCGTCGGGTCTCCTGCCATCGTCTCTAAATATTCCACAAGGCTCTAAAAGAGGGGGAAAATTTATAGAGCCAAGAGCCCTTCGGATGACATCGTTCAAAGAACTGTGTCGTGAAAACCTACAAGCGCTTTTCTTACATGAAAGTCCGTGAAGCCCAAACTTGTCGACGCTGCTACCACAGGGGCACTGATGGGGTTGACAAAGCGCCGCTCCTAGTCGGATTCCTACGGCGATGCGCAAGCTTTCCCCGAATAATATGCCAAGATTACTTGATGTTAAAAGGCGTGTAACCAGTGACTAGATTCCTTAGTCGAAACAGCTAAAAGGCGTGCCTTATCTTGGTCACTATGGAAGCCATGAAACAAATCTTTCTGCACGCCCCGTACAAACGGAATATCCCACTGTTTTTGTTGGTTAACTTCCAGTGGAACATTTTCACTGGGACAAAGCGTTTGCTATGTCTGTCCTGTCCTCGTAGCAAAGCATAGGTCTACTTTATTATTTAAAATTATGTTAGATAAGTCATTGACACTAAGCACGGAAGCAAGGAAAGCAGGCAATGCAACGTTATAGAGATTTCTCACACCACTGCCACCTAATTTTATAGGTAAAGTAGCTTGAGTCCAGGCTGTTGTATTCAAAGTTAAATTTAGAATTTTTTCTATAGCTATTTTAAGATTATTAATAATATCTTTTAAAATATCCGAACATTTCCAGACTGGACTCGAGCGGAGTAAGTATGTAAATCTAGGTACAAGGAGACAATATTTTAAAATTGTAAGACATATGTGGGGGTTTAATTTATACAATTTATCAACATTGTTTAAAAACTGATTAAATTTTGTTTTTAAAAAAGGTTTAATACTATCGAAAAACAATGGGACACCTAGCAGGTATAGTGATTCCGTACTGACAGTTTTTATACCTGGAGAAACATGATTGAAATTTTGAATTAAAGTGTCTCTATGTTTCACATTTATTGCTATTTGGTTCAAGACCAATATTTTTAAAATTTCGAAAATAAAATAAGAAATGTATAAGGAAAATATACACAGCTACTTTTATATTTCCTTTTATATTACCTAACCAGTAATTTTTGGATTAGGTGCCAAGGCACAGAAACCAAAAAACAAATTTACGAATAATTTATATAAAACTGAAAGGGTCCAACAGACGGGGGTCAACTGCTGAGTGACCTTCTACCCCAAGAAACTGATATCATACCACGTTGGGTTCGGGTACAACGAGGTGGGCGTGACCCCTGAGAAGGTGTGCCACTCAAAGTCAGTCTGTCGCCCTTTCTTAAAAGAAAGGTTAGACGACTAAGATTACGGGTCCCTATGGAGTGGTCCCGGACTTGACGTCAGGTGAAGTGGACTATAATCGTTATGAAGGTGCAGTAGGAAATAATAATAATAATAATAATAATTTATTTGATACAGACAACACAGATCCATTACAAAATTAAAATTAAAAAATTTTAAACTATACCTTAAATTTTAATTATAATTATTGGTTAATCAATGATATTATTACATTTTATTAATAACATTTTAATAAATTTGACCATCTACTAAAAATTTCACTACATGCATACATATTACGAATAATTTTGATGAGATTATTCTGCGACCCAATAACAAAACTTCTAAATCGCGCGATACGGTGACGGATCAACGCATCCAAACCAACGACACGGGCCTCTGCGAACATCTGAGACGCGCTACAGTATCGTCGCTGACGGAACAACACGCGGAACGAATCATTATACTGCACCTTCAGCCTGCGATATTCCTCTTTAGTGTAATTCGTCCACAGCTGAGGAGTGTAAAGTGGCTGACAGTAAGCTGAAAACAACGCCAGCTTTGAGGTATAAGAACACCTTTGAAAGCGTCTAGCTATCATGTTGGCACGCACTGACAAGGAACGACGCTCGCGGTCCATATAGGAACCATCACACAGATCCTGAGTAACAATATGACCCAGGTATTTAAACGTCGTTACCCACTCCAATTGTGAATTACACAAATACAATGGGTGGGGTGGGGGGGGGGGGGGTATGAGGTTGAACCTTACCACTCTTAAAAAGCAAACAAACAGACTTGTTGGTGTTGTACAATAGGTTATGATCCATTGCAAATTTCTCACATATCTGGAGTAGTGCACGCAGCGCACCAATCGAGGGACTCAGCAGCACCATATCATCAACATAACTCAAGTTATTAAAGCATCCAGAACCAATGTGGCAACCCAGTCTGGTGCTAAAACATGAAACATCAATTTTATTTTCGTAATTTCCCTATAAGCGTGCAACATTGAAACTCACTACTTTTCCTATCACTTTCCCCACTGTATTCTCTCTTGATTTAAACTGTAAAACTGGTAGCTGGTCCCGAACGAATTTCCAACGTTGTCTTCTTCTAGAGGTGCCTTGTACTTGTACAGGTCTTGGGCCTTGGGGCATTCCCCATTGCCCGGATTTTCCTCACGGCCTTCTGCTTTGGGCCGCTTTTGGGAGCGGCGTCTTGGCGTTGTAAGTAAAAAGCAGCGGTCGGGGTCGATTTCCCGGTCGCTGCGTAATGGTATCAAATAAAAAGTCTTATTGGTCAATCAGTGACATTGAGAGTTGTTACTCAACTCCCTAATTTATATAGGGAGTTCTCTTGGTAAAGGTCACCCGCCCGGAGGTCGGGCGTGTAGCGGCGCAAAGTTGTTAAAGTGTAGATGTGGCCCGTCGTCGGTGCGGGTGAACATACCGCATGTCAGCTGGACCACAAATTCTTGTATGGTGTCTATCTTGAGGTTGGCCGCTATGACGTCGTTCTGGACGTAGCGACCTGCACCGACAATGGTCTGTAATGATAAGTTCTACTGGGCCTGCAGTCGCCGCTTCTGTAGATCGCTCAGAAGCACGTACCAAGCCGGCATAGCGTAAGTTAGTACTGACTTGATATATAATTTGTAGATTTTGGTCTTGATTTTTAAAGGTAACTTGGATGCCAGGATAGGAAGGAGCATCGCCCGCGCACCTCTGGTGTTGAGAACGACGAGATCGTCGCGCGTGGTCATGCGCAGCATCCTGTCGATCCGGCATCCAAGATACGTCACGGCCTTCTCATAGGTGATGTTCTTTCCTCCGGGAAGTGGTATGTCCACGGTATACCATTGTAGAGTCGACAAATCGCTACAAGTACCCTTTGTGTTGCCGATGTTACTTCTTAGATGCACACGTAGAATGATCGTCCTCGCAGAAATGACTTAATTATTCGCACGATAGCCGGCGCAAATTTGGTGTTATTTATTAGCCTGTATATTAACCCGTCGTGTTACACTCTTTCAAACGCCTTGTCCATGTCAAGGAAGACGCCCAACGCTATGCGGCCTTTGTTGCCCTCGGCCGCAAGGTAGTGCAGCACGCGGCTCAGCTGGGTCGTTGTAGAGTGGCTGTTGCGAAATCCGTGTTGTTCCGCCCTCAACTCAATATATGGGCTGATCCTTCGTAGGAGCAGCCTTTCAAATAATTTCGCTATGTGCAATAGCAGTGTGATGGAACGATAACTCGTGGCACGTATCCTTTCCTGGTTTCGGCAACACGATTATCCTCCCGAGTTTACACTCACTGGGGTAGTGGCCGTTGCGTAGTACTCCGTTGTAGAGTCGCATTAGGCTGACTACAGCCTTCCTGGGTAGCTGTCTTAGGGCTGCGTTCGTGATTCCATCATGCCCCAGAGCTTTCCCATCTTGAATGCGTGCTATCACTCTTCTGGTTTCTGATGGGGATATGAAGGCTCCCCCATCCAATAGTGGTAAGGGGTGCGATAGGAATTTGCTCACATAGTTTTAAATTTCCTGATGTCATGATTCGGAGTTAGGTGCTTCCATGTGGGGGGGGGATGCTCCTCCAGATGTTCTGTTAGAATCTTTGCTCTTTCGGTGGTTTCGTTACACCGACTGCCCTCGTTGTTAATGAGCGGGCATATTGGGGTCTTGGTCGCCATGAGCTACCGGTTCAACTGGTGGAGGGACTGTTCTCGATCTCCTGCTTCATGGATGCGTTGCTCCCATGTTTACCCTCTGTGGGTCTTCATTGCATTAGATAGTTCTTCCGATAGGTAGTTTAGAGTGTCTTTGTTCGTTCGTTCTTACACGATGTAGGTGCCCAGCGCTTTCGGAGTGCATATTATGACCATTTCTCGTAATTTTAGTGTTAGTGTCGCTCTAGGTCTCTTCGCTGGACGTAGAGTGGTAGCTGCGTTGATTATATCTGATATTTTTTCTGTGATTATTCTAGACGTTGACTCTACGTCCTCCGGCGAGTTTAGGTTTTCACCGAGCGTGAGACGTTCTAGTGCTATGCTGAAGGCTCTCCAGTTGATCTTTCTCTGGGCTCTGGGTGCTACTGTTTCCGCTGCTAGTTGAAGTGTTATTAGGATGGAGAGATGCTGTGCGTCCATATCGTAGAGCACCTCTATGCTCATTGGGCATTGGATACGGTAGCAAATGGCGAAATCCAGTATATCCGGGCTATGTAGAGCGTTTATGGGGATGCGTGTGGATTGTTCGGGCCCCAACACTTCGTAATCACTCTTGTCAACGTCTTCGTATAGGACTCTACCGTCAGGTTTTATGACTATTGATCCCCATGCCGCATGTTTAGAATTTAGGTATCCCGCTATTAGTGTTGGAATGCCTTCTTCTGTGATAGCAGAGATGTCGGAGGGGTATAAGTTCTGCCCTGGCGGTTTGTAAACATCGTACATCATGATCTTCCTCCCGGCAGCAGATATCCTTACTCCTGTGATCTAATTGTTTGATATGGTGGTCTCTCTAATTCTTCATGAATTAGGTTGCGCCGCACAAGAGCCACAGTCCCACAGTATACAGTCCCCTGCGGCGACACTTCGTCGCTCCGGTACAAGAAGTTCGAGGGCGACACTGAAAGTTTTTAGCACTGGCCACTTGTAAACGATTTAATAAAACATAAGTTCTAATTTTGAAAATGGAACTCTTTGCCAATATTATTTTGTATATATTTTATTAATTTGCCACTTGCTTACGATTTGGCGGCAAGTTGAAAATTGTCTGTGTCAGCATGAATTTAACGCGAGAAAATTTTCTTACAATGATTTTCTATGATTTTCGATGTCATTTAAGTCAACAAGAAAGTTATGATAGACTTAGATTGGCCTTTCACGATAAAGTCCCACCTTGTGCCACTGTTTACAACTGATTTAATAAGTTTAAACGTGGTCACACTAATCTCACCGATGATCTGCGTGAGGACGGCCTTCTCTGGTGACGACTGAAGATAACATAGTAGGGGTAAACCATAATTTAGTATTATTTGCCGATGACACTTCATTAATTTTCAAATTAAAACGACAATTATTAAAATATGACGAAGTAAATAATGTTATATCTAAATTAGTAAATTGTTTTAAAGTTAACAGTGGCAGTAAAACAAAATATATGAAATTCATGACTCCAAATAACAAACAATTAAATACTAATGTAATTTGAAATGGGGAGGAATTGAGTCTTGTCGATACCACCATTTTTCTTGGAATAACACGACGCGAAGCTTCAACGGGGCCCCTATATATCAGAATTAGCAAGCAGACTAAGTTCTGAAGCAAACGCTGTAAAAAGCAGCTGTTTAATTTAGCTGTTTCTATAGTATAAAGTCGTATGGTATTTTGCTATGAGGACACGTGACTGACACTGAAATTATATTTGTTTTACTGCACAGGGCCATAAGAACAATTTATGATTTAAAACCTAAAGAGCCGCTCCGACAAAAATTTAAGGAAATTAATATATTAACTTTGGCCTCTCAATAAATTTATGAAAATGTAATGTACTTACACAAAAATAAAGATAGTTATAAAAAAATAAGAGACATTCATTCTGTAAATACTAGGAATAGACAAAAGCTCCCGTGTAGTGTTGCTAGTCCTCCCATCGGGCGCGTCCCTAGGTGGCGGATAGGGGAACGCGACCCAGATATGGGTGGTAGCGGGAAACTGCCGCGGATCAAAACTGGCAGGGAATGGGTAGTTTAATCAGGACCAAAAACGACCGGGGCTTAATGTCTTATGAGTCGGGCTTTCACAGGCTTGTCGTTGCTTACGGTATCGCTCTTTCATTAGAGCGGACTCGGGATGCAACACACGCGGCGATGTGCCAAGCGCACCAATGCTGGGTGAATCTGCGCTGTAATGTGCCAAGCACACCGATTCCGGGCGACCTCTGTGCCGGACAACCCGTAAGCCCACTAGGGCCCGGGGGCCCTGCAGGGCCGTGAGGAAGAATACATCTCCAAAAATAACCCAAATCCAAAGGTCTTAGGTGCCGAAGAGATGAATGACTGGAGCGGAACCCAGTCCCAAGGGGAGTTAGGGGTTCAAGGACCTCACCTTGAATAAAAAAAAGATACCAATATGCAGTGCAACAAAAAAACTATTCCCCAGGTTGGTCCCGCCAAAAGCGGGGAGTCCACCCCCAGAAGCCTTAACAGGCTCTGTGGCAGTCCCATCGTATCAGGGGGTGGGGGGGCATTCTACTGCATCGTGGGGACGTGGGTCCCACAACATCTAAGGGGCAATTCGTCCATATCACTTAAATCGGCCTCATCGGAAGAGGGAGAAAATCGTAAGGCCAAGGCCCCAAATGCTGCGGTTGTAGCCGCTAAATTTGCGGCAGTGTCAGCCACAGCCTCTGAAGAAGAGGCCGTTACAGGCATGGAAACAGTGGAGGATATTTTAGACCCCTTCGTAATGCTCACGAAAACCAAGTCGAAGAAAAGGAGATGAAGCTACATTCTTCAACAGACTTGACAGCATACAGGCAACTGAACAGACAGATCTCCAAATGTATGCGGCGAGACTAACGCAACTTCAATGCAGCTCGTATTGAAGAAGCGATCGAGCAGAACCAAGGCTCCAAAGTCTTTGCCAGAGAGAAAGAGCCAACTGTCAAAGCTGAAGACAGAATGTGACAGCATCGTTTCCGGGACACCTGAGATTTTGAGTGAGATTGAGAAGTTCTATGGGCAGTTGTACACGTCATCGTTGGAGCCACACGTAAGTGTGAGTAACGATCCAAGAGCGAGTCTCATCCGACACTATTCCGAAGATATCCCGGACGTCAGTCTGAGCGAGATTAGAATGGCTCTCCAGCACCTTAAAAACGGTAAGGCCCCTGGCGAGGATGGAATTACAGCGGAGCTTCTGAAAGCGGGTGGAAAACCGGTACTTGAAGTCCTTCAGAAGCTCTTTAATTCCGTCCTCCATGGTGGCGTTACACCGGAGGCGTGGAGCAGAAGTAAGGTGGTCTTGTTCTTCAAGAAAGGTGACAACGCTCTCTTGAAGAACTACAGACCGATTTTCCTTCTGAGCCGCGTCTACGTGCTGTTTTCGAGAATCATTACGAATCGTCTCGCGCGCAGACTTGACGACTTCCAGCCTCCCGAACAAGCCGGTTTCCGAAAGGGCTTTAGCACCATAGACCACATACATACCCTTCGGCAAATTGTACAGAAGTTCGAAGAGTACAATTTGCCACTATGTCTGGCGTATGTGGATTATGAGAAAGCCTTTGATTCCGTCGAAATCTGGGCGGTGCTGCAGTCCCTTCAGCGGTGCCAAGTTGACTGTCGGTATATCGAAGTGTTGAAGTGCTTGTACAGTAGGGCTATGATGGCTATCCGAGTACAGAACCAGAGTACGAAACCTATCCAATTGCAGAGAGGTGTAAGACAGGGTGACGTCATATCCCCGAAACTCTTCACCGCTGCATTGGAAGACGTTTTCAAGCTTCTGGACTGGAAAGGATACGGTATCAACATCAATGGCGAGTACATCACTCACCTTCGATTTGCCGACGATATAGTCCTTATGGCAGAATCGCTGGAGGACCTAAGCACTATGCTCAATGACCTCAATAGTGTTTCCCAACGTAGAGGTCTTAAGATGAACATGGACAAAACAAAGATCATGTTTAATGTCCATGTCACACCTATGCCGGGAGTTGTTGGGAACACTAAGCTCGAAGTTGTTGACGAGTATGTTTACCTAGGACAAATAGTCCGACTAGGTAAGTCCAACTTCGACCGAGAGGTCAATCGATGGATTCAACTCGGCTGGGCAGCGTTCGGGAAGCTACGACACATCTTCTCGTCAGACATACCTCAAAACCTTAAAACGAAATTGTACAACCAGTGCGTGTTGCCAGTGATGACTTACGGAACTGAGACGTGGTCCTTCACTGCTGGCCGTATGAGAAAGCTCAAGGTCGCTCAGCGAGCTATGGAGAGGGCTATGCTCGGAGTTTCTCTGCGTGATAAACTTAGGAATGAGGATATCCGCAGTAGAACCAGAGTAACCGACATAGCCCAACGGATTAGTAAGCTGAAGTGGCAGTGGGCTGGCCATATAGCTCGAAGAACCGACAACCTATGGGGAAGAAAGGTTCTCGAGTAGCGGCCTCGTACCGGTAGGCGAAGTGTAGGGCGTCCCTCCACGAGATGGAGTGACGACCTGGTAAGACATGCAGGAAGTCGATGGATGCAGGTGGCTCAGGACCGTGCTTTGTGTAATTCTTTGGGGGAGGCCTATGTTCAGCAGTGGACTTGTGAAGGGCTGTAATAATGATGATGATGATGATGTACCTAAATGTAAGTATCTGTATCTATATTTCCCTCCCTAATAATATTTAATAAAGTCATACTCATAAAAACAGCGTTTTATTGTAATACATAATTATAAAATTCAGTATCAACTAATTAATAAAAATATGCTACAATAAAATTACAAAGGTATTAAAAACTATCGAAATCTAAGTAACGAGAGCATGTTCGTCGTTCCACATCTAAATTATATAAAAATGCATTTTTCAATTTCACTAATCAAGGTCGCCGCGAAAATTTCTTCTTCTTTGGGCACTTTAAAAATTAATTTATTTAGAAAATAATATTTACAGTTACCAGTGTACACATATTAACTAAATGAAGTATTTCTAGTCATAAAAATATTTATAATTGAGTATAAACTTTTAAAACTTGATTTTTTTACAATTTATGTTTTTGACGGCATCTTAATATTGACCTTACAGTGAATTGAATCCTACGCAAATGCGTTGCAATTTAACTCTTAATCGATGGTAGGTAAATGTATGCAATACATAAATCAGTAATACTCAGATTATAAGGTGCTTAAAAAGGCAGACCCTTAAGATACTGAAGCTGCATACAAAAAGAAAAAAAGAAGAACGATTACGTTTGTAGATAGAATTATGATAGAATTGGTAGCAAAACATATATTTTTCATACAAAATTTCGTTCTATAATTTTCTTTCTGGATAATCGCGACTTTAGACAGCGGTATACAAAAATTTTCAAAATTTCTAACTTACTCAATGGTATTTAGGATATGGATGGAGTATCGTCAACTTTATTGATTTACGAAAGCTATAAATGATACTACAAAAGCTGAAAAGCGGATAATTAAAAATACTGTTAGACACACGTTAATATGCGGGATTTAGTGGAAATTCCAAGCCCCTGTTTTAGAACATTTTGTCATACTATGAGTATGTGAGATATATATCTGATGTGATTGTTTCAGTAAAATTCGAATAATTTCTAACTAATTACGAAATTTACAAATTATGTTTTTTTTATATGAATTGAAATTTCAATGATAAGTGTCGATAACGCCTTCAGTTAATGTTACAAACAGATTAATATCATTAATATGGATATATCCAAATTAACTATTAACAAGTAAATGTACTTCGCCATGTAAAGCCACCTGTTATAGTGATTAGTATGTTTGTAATAATAAGGTAGGAACCATTAAATCCGATCTAAAATTAATACAATGATGTGTAATATCATAGCGTAATATGCAAATTAGCTGTAACCTCCAAAACAAAATTAGTAGTTCACGCATGTTAGAATTAGTTTCCCTATTAAAATTGTAAGAACCTTGGTCATGAAACTTTTTTCTTACTAGTTATTCTTCATACAGGACCAATTCATCATCACAAGTGACATTCCGCTTCTAGGATTTCTCATTTGTGGACTGATTCAACAAATTACAACAAGCTTTGTCACGAGTTTTTTTATTCTACTTCAATAATTTCAAACGGTACCTACTATTAGACCTTTAAATATTCCCAATTAGATGTAAAATAAATATCATTATTACAGCCTCTCAAAAGTCAGCTATTGAACATAGGTTTCCTCCATTGACAGCCTCATAAGGGCGAAGGGGGAATTTTGCAAAAATTGGCATGCTAGGGTTAAAAAACCCGCCTGGGTTTGAATAGGTGCTGCTGCCAATCACCTATTTTAGTTTCCCTCTGTCGTTTCTTAAAAAATCCACGGCATGATAATATGGAGAAGTAGATTCTCTTACATCTACAATACACGGTCAATTCTTCAAATTTCCAATTGGAAACTTTTCGCTAATTATGTTTTCGCTAATAATTTTAATTATAAAAGATGAAGAATTAAAAGTTAGATAATATTTTCGACAGTGACGCAAATAGTATGACAAAATCTGACAAAAAATTTTTTTGAGACGCTTAACGGGCTCTGATATCACTTTCCAAAAGAAAGTCACTTGTTTACTGATGAATGAAGGACTGATTTTATGTATAGCAAAGCAGGTACCTACTTTTGCCCCGAATAGTAGTGCTTGCACTGCTGTATTCCGGTTTGAAGGGTATAGAGACTCAGTATAGTTACAGGCTATGAAGTATTCCAACTAAGTCCTCATATATGACAACGCACCAGATTACTTTTTCGATCTATTTATATATTATGAGATATTGGTTATTCTTACACTGCCATTACACGATAGGAAGGGGTATTTGTCCATGCATAATTTATATTATTAAAACACTTCTACGATACAGTAACAAAATCCTATTAAGTAAAGTTTTGATTAAAAAAATTAACTCTTGGTATAATTTAGTCGCATTTATTTTATTTTCTAAGAAATCGTAATTGTCGGGGCGCTTAAATTGGTCAGATTTATTTAGTTTAAAATTTTTACAATGTACATTTTTGATTGTATGTCATCAGGGAGAATTTTATTTTAAATATACCCATAAACATACAAAGTAATAGAATACATCTATCTCTTCGAATTTCAAATATTTTGATAGAAACAATCAAGTTCTAAAGCCGTAGATTAATTCTACAATGTCATTGCAAACTCAGGCCAGAATATGTTTGTGGAAATGAGTTCTACAGAACGTGGTTGCTTTAGTACTCGCACGTGGCTTTAATCCCAAGCATGGATCAACATTGATTTCTGAATCATATAGCAAATAGTAGTATAATAATATGAATATAACGTGACCTCAATAGCCTAACGTATGTTTGTTTAAGCTATTCCTTGAATATTTTTAATACAAGTAAGAATGACAAACTGCACACAATCGACCTGATGGTTAAGTCATGCTGTGGTACAAAGATTCGATTAAGAATCAAAATTTAGGTGCCTTGTCAACCCTTTGGAATAATCGGATAAAAGCACGTTTATCCGTTAGATGGAATGACTTTCGTCCATTTCATGACAAACATAATATCAGTATGCTGCTATTTTACGCTGATATTGAGAGCATGCGGTCCTTTCCTATTCGAGCGACCCATTTGTGTAACAACTATAATATTTATTGTATGGCTGCAGCATCGTGCGTAAAATCTTGAATGATAAAAAATCTTTTAAACTGATCTCATAACATAATATTTCCAGCCATCAAGGCTGTGGTTAAACATTTATAATATACCATCATTATTTTAAAATAAATTGTCATTTATAGCAAAATTATTAAATCATTTCTATTATGTCTAGAAGTATTTTATATATATATTTACAAAAGTTACAGCATCATAACAATTAAAAAAAAATAATGAAAAAAACTGGAAAAAAAATCAATTATTTACAAACAAAAAAATATATTATAGTTTAGTAAAAGAGACAGGTAAAGCCCTAGTGTAGAATGATACTTGCGTCGATACTTTAACAGCCTCTTATCTCAGTGGTTCTTTTAGTGTCGGGGCGACCCCAGAGCCAGCTGGACTAGGCAAGTGGCGCAAATATTAGTATCTGAGAGACGACTATATATTTGTGCCATTTGCTGCAGAAACTATTGGTCCCTGTGGTCCAAGTGCGATGATTACCTAAAGGAACTCTATCCGCGACTGTTCTTCGCTGCTGGTGATAAAAAGGCTGGTTCTTTTCTCGATCGAAGGCTGAGTAAAGCCATTCAGCAAGGTAAATGCAGCCACCGTTCTTGGCACGATATGACGGGGAGTATGACTGTACAATAAATTAAGTTATTGGTTTTAGTTTTTTTATTATTATTTTTTAATATTGTATATTTTTCATAATCTAATTTGATATAGTATAAAATGATTTAAAAAAATTTCACGAATCCTGTGCTTATCTTAAATTTTGCAAAGCTGCCGATGGAGATGTCCGTTTCTTCCAAAATATTATTCAATAATTATAAAGCACGTGACGTAGTCGCAAACCTGAGTAGATTTGTTTTAGTGTATGGCGCCGTAAATATGGGATGCGGGTGACGCCTAACAAACGTTTTATCAGGCGGAAACATCTGCAATGCCTTCAGTGCCTAATAGTAGTGTTTTACGAGTATTTTTTTATAGGATAAGGGTGACAAACGAGCACACACTCCACCTGATGGTAAGTGGTTGCTGCGGCCCATAAACATCTACATCTATCCTCTATTACGAAATCAAAATGTAGATGCGTTGTCACCCGTGAGGACTATGATGGAATGCCTCATTCTCAGTAAAAAGGGTCTCCGGTTCTCTACACTCACCATGCGAAACACAGCTGCGTTACGCTGCTTTTTTACGCTGGTATTCTGTGAGAGCATGGTCCTTCCCCGGTCGAGCCGACCCATTCTTGCTACAACTATACTACTAATATAGCTGCAGCATGGCTCTACCACGTTTAAAGAGTATAAACTCGTATATCTAGAGTACAATTTATTTTTAAGTTTATCAGTAGTTTTTTCCTTGATTTACCCTATTGTTCATTTTATTTTGTCACCTATAACTTAATTTCCACACGTCTCGGGTTGACTGGGAGAGAATGCCTAAAGGCATTAAGTACGCCCTTTGTAATCCTTTTATTAAGGTGCAATAAAGTGTAAATAAATAAATAATAATAAACATATTGCCTCTGTCGATAACTCATATTTATAGCTGCATTACATTTCTTTTAATTGGCTTGTTGCATTATGTTCCTAAAAATTACACCACGATAACTCTAGCAAATAAATTAACATTGAAAAAACACTGCATTAATTCTATACGATTTTTAACGTTACTTTCACACCAGGATTTTCTCCTGTACTGTAGGCAGTTTACATACATAAATTTCACAAATATAAAACATCCAGACCGGGATCAATTATTTGTAGGCCATACAAACACTTGTTCCGTGCGGGGTGATGACGCTTTGATACTGAAGTCTATAGTCAATGTAGTATACATCCTATGGAGATTATTATAACATCTTGTAAAGGTTCTAATGCAAGGCATCTATCTCATCTTATTTTTACTAATGTTATGAAGTAATTAAAAGGGGGTTATTGTTCTGGTACGTGTTGTCAAATTTCATATGCTCTGGAATTATTTTAGAAATATAGTTTTCCTCATCATCGTCATCATCACCATCATCATTACAGCCCATCACAAGTCCACTGCTGAATATAGGCCTCCCCCAAGGAATGCCACAAAGCACGGTCCTGAGCGACCTGCTTCCATCGACTTCCTGCAAGTCATACCAGGTCGTCAATACATCTAGTAGTGGGACGCCCTTATACTTCATCTGCAGGTACGAGGCTGCCTCTCGAGAACCTTTTTTCTCCATCGGTTTTCGGTTCTTCGATCTATATGGACGGCCTATTGCCACTTCAGCTTATTGGGCCCGTACATAGCCCGTTGGGTTATGTCGGTTACTCTGGTTCTACTGCGGATATCCTCATTTCTAAGTTTATCACGCCGAGAAACCCCGAGCATAGCCCTCTCTATAGCTAGCCGAACGACCTTGAGCTTCCTCATACGCCAGCAGTCAAAGAGTACGTCTCAGTTCTATACGTCATCACTGGCAACACGCATTGGTTGTACAGTCTCGTTTTCAAGTTATGAGGTATACCTGACGAGAAGATGTACCGTAATTTCCAGAACGCTGCCCAGCCAAATTAAATCCGTCGATTGACCTCTCGGTCGAAGTTGGACTTACCTAGTCGTGCTATTTGTTCCGGGTACTCGTCAACAACTTCGACCTTAGTGCTCCCAACAACTTCCCGCATAGGTGTGACATGGACGTTATACATGATTGGGGGACGTTGGAAGGCACTATTGAGGTCATTTAGCATAGTCCTCCAACGATTCTGCCATAAGAACTATATCGTCGGCAAATCGAAGGTGAGTGATGTAATCGCCGTTGATGTTAATACCGTATCTTTTCCAGTCCAGTAGATTGAAAATGTCTTCCAATACAGCGTTGAAGAGTTTCAGGGAACGTCACCCCGGCTTACACCTATCTGCAGTTGTGTAGGTTTCGTACTCTAGTTCTGTACTCGGATAGCCATCGTTTCTCTACTATACGAATACTTCAGCATTTCGGTATAGCGACAGTCAACTTGGCACCGCTGAAGGTCCTGCAGTACCGCCCAAACTTCGGCGGGATAAAAGGCTTTCCTCATAGTCCACATTTTGTACATCTCGGACTTCTGTACAATTTGCTGAAGGGTATGTATGTGGTCTTTGGTGCTAAAGCCTTTTTGGAAACTGACGTGTTCGGGAAGCTGGAAGTCGTCGAATCTGCATGCGAGACGATTCGTAATGACTCTCGAAAACAGCACGTAGACGCGGCTCAGAAAGGAAATCTGTCTGTTCTTCAAGAAAGCGTTGTCGCCTTTCTTGAAGAACAAGACCACCGCACTTCTGCTTCAAGCACCCAGTCTAGTGCCACCATGTAGAACGGAATTAAAGAGCTTCTGAAGGACTTTAAGTACCGGTTTTCCACCCGTTTTCAAAAGCTTCGTTGTAATTTCATCCTAGTCTGGGCGTTTTAAGGTGCTAGAGAGCCATTATAATCTCGCTCAAACTGACGTCCGGAATATCATCGGAATAGTGTCGAATAAGACTTGCTCTTGGATCGTTACTCACACTTGCGTGTGGTTCCAACAATGATGTGTACATCTGCCCAAAAACCTCTCAATATCCCGGAAACGATGCTGTCACACTCGGTCTTCAGCTTCGAGAGTTGGCTCTTTCTGGTAGACAGATCTCTAACAAAAACTTTGGAGCCCAGGTTTCGCTCGATCACTTCTTCAATACGAGCTGTATTGAAGAGGCGCAAGTCCCGCCGCATGCATTTGAAGATCTGTCTTTCTGTACGTTGTCAAATCTCCATGAGAGCATCTGTCTATCCATGCAATTGGTTTTGTGTAAAAAACGTTGTATTCACGAATCTTGGACTATGCAGGTTTGATTTTAATTGAAATTTCTCTATTACAAATATACGCTATGCTTTAACCTAACCTCTATTATAACAACTTGTCCCAAGTAAGAATGAATCTTTTTGCTAATGAAGCTGTAACAAAAGGTATCTCACACAATGCATAATGTCTTATGATGCTAGCATATATTAAACATTTATCTAATCTATTAACTTAATCTTTAAACTGATGGTATTGTGTATTGGCTCCGGGAGGGGATTTTAGCTTCGGAGGGGAGGTACAAAAGTGACCCACCTTTTCTATATGGATGATCTCAAGTTATTCGCCTCCAGTCGCTCTCATCTTGTGGAATTGCTAAACATCACTTGTGATTTTAGCAATTCTATTAGAATGGAGCTGGGGACGGATAAGTGTGCGGTCCTTCATATTGAAAGGGGAAGGGTTGCTAACTCTGAGGGCATAGATTTATCTATGCCCATCAACTTAAGGACCCTTTCCGAGGCTGAAACATACCGATACATGGGTATGTCACAGAACATCGGTGTAGATGAGGCGGGTATGAAACAGTCAGTTTGCGATGTGTTTTATGCACGCTTGACCAAAGTGCTTAACAGCCTTTTGTCCGGTGTGAATAAGACGCACGCATATAACGGTTGAGTCATGCCTGTTCTCATGTATACCTTTGGCATACTTAGGTGGACTCAGACCGAACTAAACGCTCTGGACAGAAAAGTCCACACTATAATGACGTCCCACAGGATGCATCATCCGAGATCGTCAGTAATGAGGCTGTACTTGCCGCGGAAGCATGGTGGGCGCGGCTTTTTAAGCGCGCTTACCATGCATAATCGCGAAGTGTGCAGCCTCCGTAATTACTTTCTGACGAGAGCGGATGATTCATACTATAGGGACGTTATTTCTTGTAATAAAGGACTGACCCCTCTATCCTTAGCCAACGAGCAATGGCAAGACCCAGCAGTACAGTGCATTTCCGACCGGGAGGCCGTATGGAAGGAGAAGGAGCTCCACGGGAGGTTCTACAAGGCTCTACATGAGCCTTTCATAGAAACAGTCACCTCCCTTCACTGGCTACGTTTCGGTGACCTCTTTGGGGAAACCGAGGGTTTTGTCTGTGCGATACAGGATCAGGTTATTAAGACCAACAATTATCGGAGATACATCCTAAAGGATGGCGCCGTCGACATCTATTGAGCTTGTCGCCATCCCGGTGAGTCACTTAGGCATGTCATCTCCGGTTGTTCGGCGCTTTCTAACTCTGAGAATTTGCACAGACACAATCTAGTAGCCAGGATTCTACACCAGGAGCTCGCTCTGAAATACGGCCTCGTGGATCGGAAACTGCCGTATTGTAAGTACTTGCCGGAAGCCGTGCTCGAAAATAACCGCGCCAGGCTCTACTGGGACCGGGCCATCATCACAGACAGGACTATTCTTGCGAATAAGCCTTATATTGTGCTGATGGACCGAGCACAGACAAGGATCTTTTTGGTCGACATTACGATTCCTTATGACGAGAACCTCGTGAAAGCCGAAACAAATAAGGTGACAAAATATCTGGACCTGGCTCACGAGGTTACCGGCATGTGGGGTGGTCTGCCGACCGAAATTATTCCTGTGGTCGTTTCTGCGAACGGGTTAATCCCAGTCAGCCTCCCGGGTCATCTGAGGCGACTGGGACTCCGTGACGGACCGCTCCAGGCTCAAATGCAGAAGGCGGTGCTACTCGATACCGCCCGCATCGTCCGCCGGTTTCTTTCCCTTTCCCCCTAACCCTCGGCCGTCTGGTCTCCCCTGCCGAGGGCTTCCATCTGGTTGGGTTTTTATATATTTATGTATTTTTATGTATTTATTTTATTTTATTCATATTTATGTATGTTTACCATTTTCATTTACAATTATATATTTTTACTGTCCAACCAGATGAGAAAACTTTATAGATACCCCAAAATAATTTATTTGATACAGACAACACAGATCCATTACAAAATTAAAATTAAATTTTTTAAACTATACCTTAAATTTTAATTATAATTATTGGTTACTCAATGATATTATTACATTTTATTAATAACATTTTAATAAATTTGACCATCTACTAAAAATTTCACTACATGCATACATATTACGAATAATTTTGATGAGACTATTCTGCGACCCAAAAACAAAACTTCTAAATCGCGCGATACGGTGACGGATCAACGCATCCAAACCAACGACACGGGTCTCTGCGAACATCTGAGACGCGCTGCAGTATCGTGGCTGACGGGACAACACGCGGAACGAATCATTATACTGCACCTTCAGCCTGCGATATTCCTCTTTAGTGTAATTCGTCCACACCTGAGGAGTGTAAAGTGGCTGACAGTAAGCTGAAAACAACGCCAGCTTTGAGGTATAAGAACACCTTTGAAAGCGTCTAGCTATCATGATGGCACGCACTGACAAGGAACGACGCTTGCGGTCCATATCGTAACCATCACACAGATCTTGAGTAACAATATGACCCAGGTATTTAAACGTCGTTACCCACTCCAATTGTGAATTACACAAATACAATGGGGGGATATGAGGTTGAACCCTACCACTCTTAAAAAGCAAACAAACAGACTTGTTGGTGTTGTACAATAGGTTATAATCCATTGCATATTTCTCAAATATCTGGAGTAGTGCACGCAGCGCACCAATCGAGGGACTCAGCAGCACCATATCATCAGCATAACTCAAGTTATTAAAGCATTCAGAACCAATGTGGCAACCCAGTCTGGTGCTAAAACATGAAACATCAATTTTATTTTCGTAATTTCCCTATAAGCGTGCAACATTGAAACTCACTACTTTTCCTATCACTTTCCCCACTGTATTCTCTCTTGATTTAAACTGTAAAACTGGTAGCTGGTCCCGAACGAATTTCCAACGTTGTCTTCTTCTAGAGGTGCCTTGTACTTGTACAGGTCTCGAGCCTTGGGGCATTCCCCATTGCCCGGATTTTCCTCACGGCCTACTGCTTTGGGCCGCTTTTGGGAGCGGCGTCTTGGCGTTGTAAGTAAAAAGCAGCGGTCGAGGGCGATTTCCCGTTCGCTGCGTAATGGTGTCAAATAAAAAGTCTTATTGGTCAATCAGTGACATTGAGGGTTGTTACTCAACTCCCTAATTTATATAGGGAGTTCTCTTGGTAAAGGTCACCCGCCCGGAGGTCGGGCGTGTAGCGGCGCAAAGTTGTTAAAGTGTAGATGTGGCTCGTCGTCGGCGCGGGTGAACATACCGCATGCCAGCTGGACCACAAATTCTTGTATGGTGTCTATCTTGAGGTTGGCCGCTATGACGTCGTTCTGGACGTAGCGACCTGCACCGACAATGGTCTGTAATGATAAGTTCTACTGGGCCTGCAGTCGCCGCTTCTGTAGATCGCTCAGAAGCACGTACCAAGCCGGCATAGCGTAAGTTAGTACTGGCTTGATATATAATTTGTAGATTTTGATCTTGATTTTTAAAGGTAACTTGGATGCCAGGATAGGACGGAGCATCGCCCGCGCACCTCTGGAGTTGCGGACGACGAGATCGTCGTGCGTGGTCATGCGCAGCATCCTGTCGATCCGGCATCCAAGATACGTCACGGCCTTCTCATAGGTGATGTTCTGTCCTCCGGGAAGTGGTATGTTCACGGTATACCATTGTAGAGTCGACAAATCTCTACAAGTACCCTTTGTGTTGCCGATGTTGCTTCTTAGATGCACACGTAGAATGATTGTCCTCGCAGAAATGACTTAATTATTCGCACGATAGCCGGCGCAAATTTGGTGTTATTTATTAGCCTGTATATTAACCCGTCGTGTTACATTCTTTCAAACGCCTTTTCCATGTCAAGGAAGACGCCCAACGCTATGCGGCCTTTGTTGCCCTCGGCCGCAAGGTAGTGCAGCACGCAGCTCAGCTGGGTCGTTGTAGAGTGGCCGTTCTGAAATCAGTGTTGTTCCGCCCTCAACTCAATATATGGGCTGATCCTTCGTAGGAGCAGCCTTTCAAATAATTTCGCTATGTGCAATATCAGTGTACCCCAGGGCTCTCATGTCGGTCCATTGTTCTTTTTCATTTTCATAAACGACCTAGCCAATATAATAGAATGTAATTTTAAAATGTACGCAGACGACCTAAAACTGTACAAAATCATTGACTATAAACTAGATGTGATCACTCTACAGTACGAGTTGGATAGATTATACGACTGGTGTTGTCAAAACCATATGATCCTCAACACTGGTAAATGTTCTCACCTAAAGTTTACTAGAAGGAAAAATAAAACCGAGGCAACATACAAGCTAAACAATGAGCCATTGGGTGAGATTACGGAAATCTGGGACTTAGGCGTTTTGATTGATAGCACGCTCAGCTTTAGAAGCCATATTGACGCAATAACAAAAAAGCTTCTAAGTTATCCGGGTTTATATCCAGGCAAATAAAATCTTTCAAAGGCTGCGTTCATGATTCCATCATGCCCCAGAGCTTTCCCAACTTGAATGCGTGCTATCACTCTTCTGGTTTCTGATGGGGATATGAAGGCTCCCCCATCCAGTAATGGTAAGGGGTACGATAGGAATTTGTTCACATACGAGTAGTTTTAAATTTCCTGATGTCATGATTCGGAGTTAGGTGCTTCCATGTGGGGGGGGATGCTCCTCCAGATGTTCTGTTAGAATCTTTGCTCTTTCGGTGGTTTCGTTACACCGACTGCCCTCGTTGTTAAGGAGCGGGCAAACTGGGGTCTTGGTCGCCATGAGCTACCGGTTCAACTGGTGGAGGGACTGTTCTCGATCTCCTGCTTCATGGATGCGTTGCTCCCATGTTTACCCTCTGTGGGTCTTCATTGCATTAGATAGTTCTTCCGATAGGTAGTTTAGAGTGTCTTTGTTCGTTCGTTCTTACACGATGTAGGTGCCCAGCGCTTTCGGAGTGCGTATTATGACCATTTCTCGTAATTTTAGTGTTAGTGTCGCTCTAGGTCTCTTCGCTGGACTTAGAGTGGTAGCTGCGTTGATTATATCTGATATTTTTCCTGTGATTATTCTAGACGTTGACTCTAAGTCCTCCGGCGAGTTTAGGTTTTCACCGAGCGTAAGACGTTCTAGTGCTATGCTGAAGGCTCTCCAGTTGATCTTTCTCTGGGCTCTGGGCGCTACTGTTTGCGCTGCTAGATGAAGTGTTATTAGGATGGTGAGATGCTGTGCGTCCATATCGTAGAGCACCTCTATGCTCATTGGGCATTGGATACGGTAGCAAATGGCGAAATCCAGTATATCCGGGCTATGTAGAGCGTTTATGGGGATGCGTGTGGATTGTTCGGGCCCCCAACACTTCGTAATCACTCTTGTCAACGTCTTCGTATAGGACTCTACCGACAGGTTTTATGACTATTGATCCCCATGCCGCATGTTTAGCATTTAGGTATCCCGCTATTAGTGTTGGAATGTCTTCTTCTGTGATAGCAGAGATGTCGGAGGGGTATAAGTTCTGCCCTGGCGGTTTGTAAACATCGTACATCCTGATCTTCCTCCCGGCAGCAGATATCCTTACTCCTGTGATCTAATTGTTTGATATGGTGGTCTCTCTAATTCTTCATGAATTAGGTTGCGCCGCACAAGAGCCACAGTCCCACGGTATACTGTCCCCTGCGGCGACACTTCGTCGCTCCGGTACAAGAAGTTCGAGGGCGACACTGAAAGTTTTTAGAATTGGCCACTTGTAAACGATTTAATAAAAAAATAAGTTCTAATTTTGAAAATGGAACTCTTTGCCAATATTATTTTGTATGTATTTTATTAATTTGCCACTTGCTTACGATTTGGCGGCAAGTTTAAAATTGTATGTGTCACGTCAGCATGAATTTAACGCGAGAAAATTTTCTTACAATGATTTTTGATGTCATTTAAGTCAACAAGAAAGTTATGATAGACTTAGATTGGCCTTTCACGATAAAGTCCCACCTTGTGCCACTGTTTACAACTGATTTAATAAGTTTAAACGTGGTCACACTAATCTCACCGATGATCTGCGTGAGGACGGCCTTCTCTGATGACGACTGAAGATAACATAGTAGGGGTTAACCATAATTTAGTATTATTTGCCGATGACATTTCATTAATTTTCAAATTAAAACGACAATTATTAAAATATGACGAAGTAAATAATGTTATATCTAAATTAGTAAATTGTTTTAAAGTTAATAGTGGCAGTAAAACAAAATATATGAAATTCATGACTCCAAATAACAAACAAATACTAATGTAATTTGAAATGGGGAGGAATTGAGTCTTGTCGTTACCACCATTTTTTTTAAATAAAACTAATTTTACGGATTTTATCGCGTATATTAACTTATTTTTAACTTATTTTTATATTCCCGACGTTTCGAGTGCTTTCCAGCACCCGTGGTCACGGGGGACTGAGTTGTTTGACGTCCTGCTGTCATAGTTAGCCCGGCTACCTTCAGTTTTTTAATATTAATTTTTGGTTCGATTTACGCAGAATGAGCTTACAGTATCTTGAAGTCTAGCAGTGGTATACTTGGGTTTGGATTTGATTTTATTAATTATGGGATCCCAAGCAGATGGCAGCACCCATCCATCTTCTCTATTGAAATTAGGATATTTTTTAATTTCAATAGCCTCGCCAATCATCCTTGGGAGGAATCGGTGTTCTTTTGCTTAAGCCTTAAAGGCTAAGGCTTATTTTGCTATAACGCCGCAAAAAATCCCGTACGAGGAAATTATCTGTAGTGTTGAGGATTGTCTGTTTAAGAATAATATCGGTAAAGAGGATTTAGAGGCTATACGTCAAGACATTTCGTCCTTGTTACGTCGAAGTTCAGCGCCGAAATTAAACCTCCCCAAAGACGAATTTAAAGCGTTGTACAACTTACGCAACAGACCAGAGCTCACGATTCTCCGCGCGGATAAAGGAAATGCTACGGTAATAATGGACACGTCATAGTATAATTTCAAAATACAACAACTTTTATCGGACGTAAGTACATACAAAAAGGTCAAAATAGACCCTACAACTAATACACTCAAAACAACTACTGATTTAATAAAGAAATACTCCAAAAAATTAGATCTCGACGTGAATTCGACAATATCATCATGTGCCAAACCACCGAGGTTGTATGGGTTACTGAAAATACACAAACCAAACGCTCCACTACGTCCTATAGTAAGCCAGATCGATTCACCAACTTATAAGTTGGCTCAACACTTGGCTAAAATACAGTCACCACTAAGAGGACATACCAGAGCACACACAAAGGATTCATACCATTTTGTTAGTGAGATGAAAGACCTACATCTCGCTGACAATGAAACTATGGTCAGTTTTGATGTTCAGTCACTATTCACATGCCTACCTATTGAAGACTGCATCTCAATTGTTACTAGAAAGCTAGAAGATAACAACATGCCTACAGAATTTGCAGTATTACTCAAACACTGCCTCACATCTGGCTATTTATTGTGGAAAGAAGAGTTCTACATGCAAGTAGATGGAGTGGCAATGGGCTCACCTGTATCTCCCGTAGTCGCCGACATATTCATGGAGGACTTTGAGGAGAAAGCCCTTCTTACTGCTCCTGTAAAGCGGTACGTAGACGATACTTTCACAATTTTACCATCTGACAAAGTAACTGCATTTTTAAACCACCTTAATTCCATAAACCCTAAAATACAATTCACAATGGAGTTAGAGGCAAACAATACTTTAGCTTTTCTAGATGTTTTAGTCATCCGAAATCCTGATAACACTATTGATCATACTGTGTACAGAAAAAATACCCATACCAACCGATATTTAAATGGTGAATCTCACCATCATCCTTCACAGTTAGCTACCGTGGGAAAATCTTTGTTTCAGAGAGCACGAGGGATCTGTGACAGAAAACATCTGGCCGCCGAGCTTCAGCACGTCGAGCAAGTACTCCAAGACAACAAGCTTCAGGTCCCGCGCCTACGTCACAGTGACCGAGTGAAGCCAGCCACAGTCGAGCGTGTGCCTGCTGTACTACCCTATGTTAGAGGAGTCACAGACAAGGTTGGCTACATCTTGAAGCGAGCTTCCATTAAAACGTAATTCAAGCCGCTGAAGAAGATTGGTCAATTTTTACCATCCGTCAAGTGTCATATCCCTCTACAAGATGCAGGAGTGTACAAGCTGGATTGTGAATGTGGTCTCTCGTACATAGGACAAACAAAAAGATCTATTAAAACCCGCGTTAAAGAACATATAGCTGACGTGAAGCACCGACGTATCGGGAAGTCTGCAGTTTGTGAACATGTTCAGGATCGTCCCCGTCATTACATTAGATTTGATAGACCACAAATCCTCGCAAAAGAACACCGATTCCTCCCAAGGATGATTCGCGAGGCTATTGAAATTAAAAAACATCCTAATTTCAATAGAGAAGATGGATGGGTGCTGCCATCTGCTTGGGATCCCATAATTAATAAAATCAAATCCAAACCCAAGTATACCACTGCTAGACTTCAAGATACTGTAAGCTCATTCTGCGTAAATCGAACCAAAAATTAATATTAAAAAACTGAAGGTAGCCGGGCTAACTATGACAGCAGGACGTCAAACAACTCAGTCCCCCGTGATCACGGGTGCTGGAAAGCACCCGAAACGTCGGGAATATAAAAATAAGTTAAAAATAAGTTAATATACGCGATAAAATCCGTAAAATTAGTTTAATTTAAAAATGTGTAGTGTTCGCGTAAATATAAGAAATCATTACCACCATTTTTCTTGGAATAACACGACGCGAAGCTTCAACGGGGCCCCCATATATCAGAATTAGCAAGCAGACTTAGTTCTGAAGCATACGCTGTAAAAAGCAGCTGTTTAATTTAGCTGTTTCTATAGTATAAAGTCGTATGGTATTTTGCTATGAGGCCACGTGACTGACACTGAAATTATATTTGTTTTACTGCACATGGCCATAAGAGCAATTTATGATTTAAAACCTAAAGAGCCGCTCCGACAAAAATTTAAGGAAATTAATATATTATCTTTGGCCTCTCAATAAATTTATGAAAATGTAATGTACGTACACAAAAATAAAGGTAGTTATAAAAAAATAAGAGACATTCATTCTGTAAATACTAGGAATAGACAAAAGCTCCCGTGTAGTGTTGCTAGTCCTCCCATCGGGCGCGTCCTTAGGTGGCGGATAGGGGAACGCGACCCAGATATGGATGGTAGCGGGAAACTGCCGCGGACCAAAACTGACAGGGTGTAGGTAGTTTAATCAGGACCAAAAACGGCCGGGGCTTAATGTCTTATGAGTCGGGCTTTCACAGGCTTGTCGATGCTTACGGTATCGCTCTTTCATTAGAGCGGACTCGGGATGCAACACACGCGGTAATGTGCCAAGCACACCGTTTCCGGGCGACCTCTGTGCCGGACAACCCGTAAGCCCACTAGGGCCCGGGGGCCCTGCAGGGCCGTGAGGAAGAATACATCTCCAAAAATAACCCAAATCCAAAGGTCTTAGGTGCCGAAGGGATGAATGGCTGGAGCGGAACCCAGTCCCAAGGGGAGTTAGGGGTTCAAGGACCTCACCTTGAATAAAAAAAAGGATACCAATATGCAGTGCAACAAAAAACTATTCCCCAGGGTGGTCCCGCCAAAAGCGGGGAGTCCACGCCTAGAAGCCTTAATAGGCTCTGTGGCAGTCCCATCGTATCAGGGGGTGGGGGGGGGCATTCTACTGCATCGTGGGGACGTGGGTCCCACAACATCTAAGGGGCAATTCGTCCATATCACTTAAATCGGCCTCATCGGAAGAGGGAAGAAATCGTAAGGCCAAGGCCCCAAGTGCTGCGGTTGTGGCCGCTAAATTTGCGGCAGTGTCAGCCACAGCCTCTGAAGAAGAGGCCGTTACAGGCATGGAAACAGAGGAGGATATTTTAGACCCCTTCGTAACGCTCACGAACACCAAGGCGAAGAAAAGCCTGCCCGACCTTGAGGAGTTGGCCCGCGAAATGTCGACTCATAGTAACAGTGAGCTTGGCCAACAAATCGAAATAAATCTCCAGGCCGTTAAAAAGGTAGCAGATTGCTCTGGCAACCTAAAATAGGTATAAGGCTAGCTGTGCGTAATATAAAGGCGGCGACCACGACAAGCGAAAACATCAAAAGGCTTGAAAAGGAGAACGAGGAATTGCGATCACTGCTGGTCAGTTTTGCGGCTAAAATAGGAAAACCAACGGAGGAGATTTATCTCCTCCGCAAGCAGGAAACATAAATGGCCCATAAAATATTGAAATTTATTTTTTTGTTTATTTTTGTTATATCATCTTAAAAACTGACGCCATCTCACTATATTATTTTTTGATTTTTTTTGTAACGCATAAGGATAAGTTATATAACTTAGTCTAAGTTAGATTAACTTGGATAAGTTTGTAATTTTTTTAATTTTATCACAAAATTTCCGCAATAAATTATTACATTTTCTACAGTGATTCTCTCCTCTTAGTTTCGGCGTGACTGTAGGATGTTATACTGAGTTACCGTCAGTTAATAAGCGGTAATAATTATATATATGTATAGACATACATACATACATTTTTTGATTTTAATATTTATGTTTTTTTTTAATTTTGATTGATTTTTTGAAACCTGGTAAAATAATTTTTTTCCATACCAATTCATGGGCCTGAATATAGTGCCAGTTATGGTATTTCGCTGATGTTATTTTTATTTTATGCTCAATTGCAGACAAAACAATATTGTTTGCGCATCTCTAAAACAAAATTTTACCTCTTCTCCTTCTAATAATAGCTCCTGCACCTAACACGGCGGAATAGTTATTATTATCTATAAGACCATTTGCAGAAACAGATTTTGTTAACAGTTATGAGTGTAACATTTTTATCAGCTGCTTTGTTTAGCAACACTTTGCCGGTTTCTGTACAGCTAAATGATGCTGGCTTTGCAAATATGGATGGCCGCTACCATTGAATATAATACCCGCTATGTTACACTTATTTACATAGAAACTTTAATTATCATTTGCATAAAATTCTAGCACTTTTTACACAAGAAAGTAAACTTTTAGATCAGTCCATCTTGTTTTTCACTAATTAAGTGAAAAGTAAAACAAACCAATAAGTCCGTGATTTGAAATTTCTTGCAACTTTTTATAGAAAAGCATGACCTTATCATAATATAATAGTCAATCATTTAGCCGTGTGATAAAACTTATAAATGTGCCAGTCAAGCATTAATGATGATATTCGGGTCATTATACTGGAAATAGTTCTTTAAATATTTTATAGTACAATTGATAATCTGAATATGATTGACCATGTATATGACTTTTATAAGTCTATGTTATTTTTAATAAAAATTATTATTGCAGATAAAAGCCCTATCACATTTATTTTAGTCTCGAATTTAATTAAACAAAATAAAAATAAGAACTTTGGCTCTTTAAAACTGATCTTTAAATGTAAAACACTGACTTGAAATTATATAATTATCGGCATTTTTAAATTAATTGAACTTTTTTAAGATTGTGTTGAAACTCTACTGGTAAAAAAAAACAAATATATATATATATTATAGTTCTTGATGAAAATAAAGTATGTTACTTCGCATACTATCAAGAATTTCAAATGTAATTCTTGGTGTAAAGCTAAGACGTGATAATAACTGTAAGCAATGGAATAACAAAATAATGAAAAAATTTGTAAATACTTGCTTTATAACCTAATAAATATTATTTGACCGTAATAAAATAAAACAAGGTAGTCTTCGGCATGAAAGTAAAAATAAATATTTTCGATTATTTTTGCAACATCTAACAGCTGGATCAGCGCGCGATTCTGATCCATCTAAAGATGCTAAATTTCAGCAAGCACTGTCAAATTCAATAAGAGTGACAGAAAAAACGGTTCTTGATATAGAAGGGTAAATAAATTATTTAATCTATAAAAATCAAAATAGCCCAATAGCTTTATTAACATGAGACACATGATTGTACGAGTGCTTACAATATACAATAATACAATACTTAACATTATTTTTACTATAATCTCAGAAAGTTTTTTTTTAATAGAATAAGGGTGACAAACGAGCACACAGTCCAACTGATGGTAAGTGGTTGCTACGGCCCATAGACATCTACATCTATTCTCGATTACGTATCAAAATGTAGATGCATTGTCACCCGTGAGGACTAAGATGTAATGCCTCGTTTCCAGTAAAAAGGTTCTCCGGTTCTCCACACTCATCATACGAAAAACAGCAGGGTTAAACTACTATTTTACATGGTATTATGTGAGAGCGTGGCCCTTCCCCGGTTGAGCCGACCCATTCATGCTACAACTATACCTACTACTAATATAGCTGCAGCATGGCTCTACCACGTAAGAAAAAATTGACGTTGAAAATTTAAGTATGTTCAGAAGCAACTTTGCAATTATTTTCTATTGAGTGAAATTTTGTGGAATCGTGTTTTGCAAACCGCCACCTGAGATACGTCCATTTTTTTTTCGATAACGACGTGAAATTACAAAACGATCCCCATGCATATCAATATTGTTCTATTCAGCCTCTTAATATTGACATACCTCGGGATTCAGAGATTTTAAAAGTTTTCATGCGTAGATAATGGAAGATATAATAATTATATTATTACTGTCCCGTATGAGGCAACATTTATACTTATATACATATTCTCATCTTATTTTTATGGTTGTTTAGAAAAATTATATCTAAATGCAAACTTTCACAGGGTAAATTTTTTTTTACTATTTTTACCCAGCAAGTAGTAAAGCAACTACAATCCCATCGGTAAGTGGTTATGTAGCCTAAGATGGTGAATTGCACTGACTTAACAAAAACCTATCCACTCTTGCCTAATAGTACTAGGTAAGGATTATTTTCGACCTATTTGTGTGTGTGTGTGTATGTGTGTTTGTGTGTGTGTGTGTGTGTGTGTGTGTGTGTGTGTGTGTGTGTGTGTGTGTGCATGCATGCGTGCGTGCGTGCCTGCGTGCGTGCGTGCGTGCGTGTGTGTGTGTGTGTGTGAACAAAAGCGTATGAGAATACTATATAATAGAAAATAATATTTACAGTTACCAGTGTACAGATATTAAATAAATGAAGTATTTCTTCTCATAAAAATATTTATATATATACTTTTAAAAAACTAATATACTCGTACATTTAAACGAAGTCGCTGCAACACTGACGCGCGGTCCACCCTCGACGATGTCCGAAAATGGACTGCGACAGGGCGACGGAGCATGCGCGCTCACGTAAATATATTCAATTTCAGGGTAAAATGATATATTCTCTTATAAAACGGGGAATAAAAATAAAACTCTCAATTAAAAATATTAATATTTTTAAGACCTTTATTTTAGTGTAAGAACTATTTAAAAAGCTTGTGCCGTTTTGGAGAAATTTTGCAAAATATGACAAAGATAGGTACTCTTTGGGGATTTTTATTTCTAATAAGGGATTGACAAAAATACAATTTTGTTCAATTAAAAACATTTAGCAAATCCTCTTCTGTTAGCTTGTATTTTTTTTTGTGGATTAAATGAACAGTTATTGCGATTTTTTTAATTAAATATCCGCGATTTAGGCATTTTAACTACTGTTAAGGCTTTAACCGACATGGTATTACATGGATCTCACAACCTTTTACGGTAGAAGAACTAAGTTGCGAGACTTGGTTTTTTACAAGTTATGTTTTTGACGGCATCTTAATATTGACCTTACTGTGAATTGAATACTACGCAAAAGCGTTGCAATTTAACTCTTAATCGATGCTAGGTAAATGTATGCCATACATAAATCAGTAATACTCAGATTACAAGGTGCTTAAAAAGGCAGACCCTTAAGATACTGAAGCTGCATACAAAAAGAGAAAAAGAATAACGATTACGTTTGTAGATAGAATTATGATAGAATTGGTAGCAAAACATATATTTTTCATACAAAATTTCGTTCTATAATTTTCTTTCTGGATAATCGCGACATTAGACAGCGGCAAACGAAAATTTTCAAAAATTCTAACTTACTCAATGTTATTTAGGATATGGATGGAGTATCTTCAACTTTATTGATTTACGAAAGTTATAAACGATACTATAAAAGCTGAAAAGCGGATAATTAAAAATTCTGTTAGACACACGTTAATATGCGGGATTTAGTAGAAATTCCAAGCCCTGTTTTAGAAAATTTTATCATACTATGAGTATGTCAGATTTATATTCTCTGATGTGATTGTTTCAGTAAAATTCGAATAATTTCTAACTAATTACGAAATTTACAAATTATGTTTTTTTATATGAATTGAAATTTCAATGATAAGTGTCGATAACGCCTTCGGTTAAAGTTACAAACAGATTAATATCATTAATATGGATATATCCAAATTAACTATTAACAAGTAAATGTACTTCACCATGTAAAGCCACATGTTATAGTGATTAGTATGTTTGTAATAATAAGGTAGGAACCATTAAATCCGATCTAAAATTAATACAATGATGTGAAATATCATAGCGTAATATGCAAATTAGCTGTAACCTCCAAAACAAAATTAGTATTTCACGCATGTTAGAATTAGTTACCCTATTAAAATTATAAGAACCTTGGTCATGAAACTTTTTTCTTACTATTTATTCTTCATACAGGACCAATTCATGCTACTAGGATTTCTCATTCGTGGACCGATTCAACAAATTACAACAAGCTTTGTCACGAGTTTTTTTTTTTGTTCTTCTTCTGTAATTTCAAACGGATTATTAGACCTTTAAATATTCCCAATTAGATGTAAAATAAATATCATTATTACAGCCTCTCAAAAGTCAGCTATTGGACATAGGTTTCCTCCATAGATTGCCTCATAAGGGGGAAGGGGGAATTTTGCAAAAATTGGCATGATGGGGTTGAAAAACCCGCCAGGGTTTGAATAGGTGCTGCTGCCAACCACCTATTTTAGTTTCCCTCTGTCATTTCTTAAAAAATCCACGGTATGATAATATGGGGAAGTAGATTCTCTTACATCTACAATACACGGTCAATTCTTAAAATTTCCAATTGGAAACTTTTCGCTAATTATGTTTTCGCTAATAATTTTAATTATAAAAGATGAAGAATTTAAAAATAGATAATATTTTCGACAGTGACGCAAATAGAATGACGAAATCTAAAGAAAAAAAAATTTAGATGCTTAACGGGCTCTGATATCACTTTCCAAAAGAAAGTCACTTGTTTACTGATGAATGAATGACTGCTTTTATGTATAGCAAGGTAGGTACCTATTTTTGCCCCGAATAGTAGTGCTTGCACTGCTGTATTCCGGTTTGAAGGGTATAGAGACTCAGTATAGTTACAGGCTATGAAGTATTCCAACTAAGTCCTCACATATAACAACGCACCAGTTGACTTTTTCAATCTATTTATATATTATGAGATATTGGTTATTCTTACACTGCCATTACACGATAGGAAGGGGTATTTGTCGATGCATAATTTATATTATTAAAACACTTCTACGATACAGTAACAAAATCCTATTAAGTAAAGTTTTGATTAAAAAAAACTCTTGGTATAATTTATTCGTATTTATTTTATTTTCTAAGAAATCGTAGTTGTCGGGGCGCTTAAATTGGTCAGATTTATTTAGTTTAAAATTTTTTATTTTGTAAATTTTTGATTGTATGTCGTCAGGGAGCATTTTATTTTAAATATACCCTTAAACATATAAAGTAATAGAATACATCTATCTATTCGAATTTCAAATATTTTGATAGAAACAGTCAAGTCCTAAAGCCGTAGATTAATGCTACAATGTCATTGCAAACTCAGGCCAGAATATGTTTGTGGAAATGAGTTCTACAGAACGTGGTTGCTTTAGTGCTCGCTCGTGGCTTTAATCACAAGCATGGATCAACATTGATTTCTTTATCATATTGCAAATAGTAGTATAATGATATGAATATAACGTGACCTCAATAGCCTAACGTATGTTTGTTTAAGCTATTCCTTGAATACTTTTTATACAAGTAAGAATGACAAACTGCACACAATCGACCTGATGGTTAAGTCATGCTGTGGTACAAAGATTCGATTAAGAATCAAAATTTAGGTGCCTTGTCAACCCTTTGGACTAATCGGATAAAAGCACGTTTATCCGTTAGATGGAATGACTTTCGTCCATTTTATGACAAACATAATATCAGTATGCTGCTATTTAACGCTGATATTGAGAGCATGCGGTCCTTTCCCATTCGAGCGACCCATTTGTGTAACAACTATAATATTTATGGCTGCAGCATCGTGCGAAAAATCTTAAATGATAAAAAATCTTTTAAACCGATCTCTTTTATAATATACCATCATTATTTTAAAATAAATTGTCATTTATAGCAAAATTATTAAAGCATTTCTATTATGTCTAGAAGTATTTTATTTAGATATTTACAAAAGGAGTTACAGCATCATAACAATTAAAAAAATATATAATGAATAAAACTGAAACAAATCAATTATTTACAAACAAAAAAATATATTATAGTTTAGTAAAAGAGACAGGTAAAGCCCTAGTGTAGGATGCTATTTGCGTAGACACTTTAGCAGCCTCTCCTCTCAGTGGTTTTTTTAGAGTTGGGGCGGCCCCAGAGCCAGCTGGACTAGGCAAGTGGCGCAAATATTAGTATCTGAGAGACGACTACATATTTGTGCCATTTGCTGTAGAAACTATTGGTCCGTGTGGTCCAAATGCGATGAGTACCTAAAGGAACTCTATCCGCGACTGTTCTTCGCAGCTGGTGATAAAAAGGCTGGTTCTTTTCTCGATCGAAGGCTGAGTAAAGCCATACAGCGAGAAAAGGCAGCCAGCGTTCTTGGCACGATATGACGGGGAGTGTGACTGTATTATAATTTAAGTTATTGGTTTTAGTTTTTTATTATATTTTTTTAATATTGTATATTTTTCATAATCTAATTTGATATAGTAAAATGATTAAAAAAAAATTCACGACTCCTGTGCTTATCTTAAATTTTGCAAAGCTGCCGTTGGAGATGTCCGTTTCTTCCAAAATATTATTCAATAATTATAAAGCACTTGACGTAGTCGCAAACCTGAGTAGATTTGTCTTAGTGTACGGCGCCGTAATATGGGATGCGGGTGACGCCTAACCAACGTTTTATCAGGTGGAAACAGCTGCAATGCCTTCAGTGCCTATAGTAGTGTTTTACGAGTATTTTTTTTATAAGATAAGGGTGACATACGAGCACACAGTTCACCTGATGGTAAGTGGTTGCTGTGGTCCATAGACATCTACATCTATCCTCTATTACAAATCAAAATGTAGATGCGTTGTCACCCGTGAGGACTATGATGGAATGCCTCATTTCCAGTAAAAAGGGTCTCCGCTTCTCTACACTCACCATACGAAACACAGCTGCGTTACGCTGCTTTTTTATGCTGGTATTCTGTGAGAGCATGGTCCTTCCCCGGTCGAGCCGACCCATTCTTGCTACAACTATACTACTAATATAGCTGCAGCATGGCTCTACCACGTATAAAATTCTTTATACTTTCTTTTTTCCTTTATAGATTTTTATATACTTTCTAGTATTTAAACCTAAATCTAAGAATTTTTTTAAACTACTAAGAAATCGTAATAGTGGTAGAGCCACGCGGCAGCTTTTGCTGTCGCACGGATACTTATACTTACTATAACTTAATTTCCAATACGGATACTATAACTTAATTTCCACACGTCCCGGGTTGACTGTGAGAGAATGCCTAAAGGCATTAAGTACGCCCTTTGTAATCCTTTTATTAAGATGCAACAAAGTGTAAATAAATAAATAATAATAAACATATTGCCTCTGTCAATAACCCATATTTATGGCTGCATTACATCTCTATTATTTGGCTTGTTGTTTGGTTTGTGGTTGAATTATGTTCCTAAGAATTACACCACGATAATTCTAGAAAATAAATTAAAATTGAAACAACACTGCCTTAATTTTATACGATTTTTAACGTTACTTTCAAACCAGGATTTTCTCCTGTACTGTAGGCAGTTTACATACATAAATTTCACAAAGATAAAACATCCAGACCCGGATCAATTATTTGTAGCCATAAAAGCACTTGTTTCGTGCGGGGTGATGACGCTTTGATACTGAAGTCTATAGTCAATGTAGTATACATCCGATGGAGATTACTATAACATCTTGTAAAGGTTCTAATGCAAGGCATCTATCTCATCTTATTTTTACTAATGTTATGAAGTAATTAAAAGGGGGTTATTGTTCTGGTACGTGTTGTCAAATTTCATATGCTCTGGAATTATTTTAGAAATATAGTTTTCCTCATCATCGTCATCATCACCATCATCATTACAGCCCATCACAAGTCCACTGCTGAATATAGGCCTCCCCCAAGGAATGACACAAAGCACGGTCCTGAGCGACCTGCTTCCATCGACTTCCTGCAAGTCATACCAGGTCGTCAATACATCTAGTAGCGGGACGCCCTTATACTTCATCTGCAGGTACGAGGCTGCCTCTCGAGAACCTTTTTTCTCCATCGGTTTTCGGTTCTTCGATCTATATGGACGGCCTATTGCCACTTCAGCTTATTGGGCCCGTACATAGCCCGTTGGGTTATGTCGGTTACTCTGGTTCTACTGCGTATATCCTCATTTCTAAGTTTATTACGCCGAGAAACCCCGAGCATAGCCCCCTCTATACCTCGCTGAACGACCTTGAGCGTCCTCATACGCCAGCAGTCAAAGACCACGTCTCAGTTCTATACGTCATCACTGGCAACACGCACTGGTTGTACAGTCTCGTTTTCAAGTTTTGAGGTATACCTGACGAGAAGATATACCGTAATTTCCAGAACGCTGCCCAGCCAAATTAAATCCGTCGATTGACCTCTCGGTCGAAGTTGGACTTACCTAGTCGTGCTATTTGTCCCAGGTACTCGTCAACAACTTCGAGCTTAGTGCTCCCAACAACTTCCCGCATAGGTGTGACATGGACGTTATACATGATTGGGGGACGTTGGAAGGCACTATTAAGGTCCTTTAGCATAGTCCTCCAACGATTCTGCCATAAGAACTATATCGTCGGCAAATCGAGGGTGAGTGATGTACTTGCCGTTGATGTTAATACCGTATCTTTTCCAGTCCAGTAGCTTGAAAATGTCTTCCAATACAGCGTTGAAGAGTTTCAGGGCTATAACGTCACCCCGGTTTACACCTCTCTGCAGTTGCGTAGGTTTCGTACTCTAGTTCTGTACTCGGATAGCCATCGTTTCCCTACTATACGAACACTTCAGCACTTCGGTACAGCGACAGTCAACTTGGCACCGCTGAAGGTACTGCAGCACCGCCCAAACTTCGGTGGGATAAAAGGCTTTCCTCATAGACCACATTTTATACATCTCGGGCTTCTGTACAATTTGCTGAAGGGTATATACATACCCTTCAGCAAATTGTACAGAATTTAGCACCAAAAAACACATACGTGTTCTTTGGTGCTAAAGCCTTTTTGGAAACTGACTTGTTCGGGAAGTCGTCGAGTCTGCATGCGCGACGATTCGTAATGACTCTCGAAAACAGCACGTAGACGCGGCTCAGAAAGGAAATCTGTCTATATATTTTTTTGGAGAGCATTGTCGCCTTTCACCGCACTTCTGCTCCAAGCCCCCGGTCTAGTGCCATCTTGTAGAACGGAATTAAAGAGCTTCTGAAGGACTTCAAGTACCGGTTTTCCACCCGTTTTCAAAAGCTTCGCTGTAATTTCATCCTAGTCTGGGCGTTTTTAAGGTGCTAGAGAGCCATTCTAATCTCGCTCAAACTGACGTCCGGAATATCATCGGAATAGTGTCAGATAAGACTTGCTCTTGGATCGTTACTCACATTTGCGTGTGTTTCCAATAATGATGTGTACATCTGCCCAAAAACCTCTCAATATCACTCAAAGTCTCAGGTGTCCCGGAAACGATGCTGTCACACTGTCTTCAGCTTCGAGAGTTGGCTCTTTCTGGTAGACAGATCTCTAGCAAAAACTTTGGAGCCCAGGTTTCGCTCGATCACTTCTTCAATACGAGCTGTATTGAAGAGGCGCAAGGCCCGCCGCATGCATTTGGAGATCTGTCTTTATGTACGCTGTCAAATCTCCATGAGAGAGAGCATCTGTCTATCCATGCAATTGGTTTTGTGTAAAAAACGTTGTATTCACGAATCTTAGACTATGCAGGGTTAATTTTAATTGAACGTTCTCTATTAAAAATATACGCTATGCTTTAACCTAACCTCTGTTATAACAATTTGTTCCAAGTAAGAATGAATCTTTTTGCTAATGAAGCTGTAACAAAACGTATCTCACACAATGCATAATGTCTTATGATGCTAGCATATATTAAATATTTATCTAATCTATTAATGTAATCTTTAAACTGATGGTGTTGTGTGTTTACGGAGTAAAGTTGTCAGTTTATTTATTTGACGGGCTGTGAGGAGCTCAGCGTCTGTATATGTCTGGACGGGTTGATCCTTGTTGAAAAGTGACGTCGGTCAACACGCGTCTGTAACAAGCGGCATATTTCCAAAATAATCGTTAGTAAAATTCTGCGTGTTGCAGAGCCCACCAAACATGTCCAGTTTGGACAAAAAGTCGAGGGAAAACATCCTGCGCTTCGTGGAAGAACGATGCCGATGCCGCACAGAGTATATGATAGCAGCGCCTGGAGGTCCATATGTCAACGATTTTACATATGCGGTTGTCTGCACTTTGTCACTTCTGTTGCTTATAATTTTATAATCTTTTATATTGTGGATCATAGGTATTACATAGGTGTTAGATACATTATTATATAATCAAGTTCAACTATGTCCTACCCTGTGGGCATACGAAAAACAATATTTTTGGAAATCATTTAATGAAAAAAATTCCATTTTTTTCATTATACAAAACATTAGTGGATATAGAATTTGAGAAAAGAGTTAAGTTTGTTAGAAATCTAATGATGGCATAAATATATTGAATAATAAATATGTTTTATTATGTACATTTTTAAATAATGACCTAACAATATTTCAAACAAATAAATAGTGACACATTTCATTGCTTTTTATTCACTTAATTTTTAAAATTAATCAATGAATAGTATCAAATATAATGTAATTAATTTTATATTTATGTTAACATAAATATGTAAAGCAAATTATTCATCCAATGGTTGAACCTGTGACTTTTTTATATTTCTTTTAACGAATAACATATAGAAGGTTTAGTGCAAATAATATATAGGGTTTCAGAAATGACAGGAGGCCTGTGCCCAGCAGTGGGACGTATATGTTGTAACTCGAACTTTAATAACATATAAATGTACGAAATTGAAGTTATGTATCACAAGGAACCAACTGTAATAATAATATCCTGCAGATCGAATTGAGGTCACGGCGACCAGTATAAAAACGGAGACTAGCGCAGGACAGGATTATAGTGCCCGAGTGTATGCGCAAGCACAGTTGTACTCTCTTTTTCCTCGTTCCAAGGGGCATTTCTGCCCTAATAGGTATCGGGCGTCGCGGTATACTCCATGGCCCAGACTCCCTCTCAGAGAAAGCACTGCTCCTCCGTTCAGATGAGCCGTGAGATGAAGCGTGTGATCGGAGAGTTTTTGCATTCTTCTGCGGCAAGTCTTGCAGAACTTAGCTCCAACCGCATTGACAGTTTCCACGAGCTTGTCATTCATATCGTCTACTGCATTGCAATCTTTTAAGCACTGAAAACGGTTTTGTAGCTCGAGGTGAAAAGTTTCGGGACTTTGTAGAGCACGAGGGGGACAGAGCGTTGACTTCGTTAGACGACATTAACAACGTATAGTGGGTTTTAGAGGAATTCACGGATCTACATATATCCTCATATATTTCCTATACCTCCTCATCGGTAGGTGCCTAGATTGGTGCGTAAACCTGTATGACCTTCAGCGAATACCGTTGGGTAATTCTGAGTATAAGGTACGCAACCCTCGTCGACACACTCTCAATCTTTACAACGTTGTTAACGAGAGACTTGTGGACAATATATCCGACACCTCCTTCGGACAAATGGTCACCCTCCCGGTAATAGAAAAGATCATGCACATGGTATGGATGGTATCACGAATTTTGTTGCGATGTGCGATGGTGAAATTGAGCGGCTGGAATTAGTCCGAACAATTGTTCAGAGCATTCCCCGTGATAGATGCAATAAAAACGTAAAGACATGCAACATCTCTACGCAGTGCCAGTGAGTCAAGCCGATCGGAAAGAAATCGGTCGTCGACGATTTGAACCACTCTGCGCTGGACGCAATCAATTAGAAGGAGCTGGCACTGGCGAGCCCTTGCTCAGAGATGGGAACAGTATTCCATGTGAGACCCTACCTGCACTTTACTTTGGTTGCCACTTTAGCTAGGTACAGCAGGACTGCCGGGGACTGGGGGCCGTCTCTTCGTAACTTCTTACTTTATTCATTTGGGGGTTTATTTCCCTAGTTGCCACGCTTTTAAAGCGGGTTGGCAACCGCAGTTTATTTTTTAATTATTGTTTTATAGTTATCAGAAAGATACTGCTGCCCATTTTCTGTCTTAATTTCTCTCTGTCGCCTCTTATGACACAGACGGGAAGATATGGGGTAGTAGGTATTCTTACCTACCACTACACGGAGAGTTTTCCTCACGTTAATATTTTAACTATCTAAAAGTGTATACCCATTTGTCATTTGTAAACAATGCAAATATAAATTTCAATTGTGGAGATCTGACTCAGGTTCTTTAGATAAAAAATCACGGACGCATAGACTCTGAGTATTTGCATGATGTGTGGATTACCTTTTAATAACCTGATGTGCAAACGAGGCAAAATTTTCAGGTCATGTGTACACATACACGGGCTGGTCGTTCCTACTTCATGTAACTAACGAGAATAGTTTTCACATGAAATTGCTGTATTGAATATGTACATGCTTCTTACAGACTATAAAAGACATCGTGTTGGTACGTAAATCGTAATTGAGCATAAAAACTTTCTAACTTAATAATGTCATACGAATTTATTCAAACTTAGAAGAGTTATTACAATTTTTTCTCTTCCTTAATTTAATTCAAGCACGTAATCAATTCCTTGAGATGATATTCAACTTAATCAATTATGATTGTTGATCTAATGAAAGCCCACAAATCCCGAAGCGAATTCCGAGAGGTTGAATTGAAAATTGAAAAATTGAAAATGGCATTCTACACTTATGAACGCATATGAAGGAACAGGCGAACAGACAAAATGGTTTTTAATGTCTCTTCCTTCTTCATTAGGTACACACAGTAACAATTTTTGTCGTCCAATATTTGTAGAACCACGTTTTTTTTTAAAAAATATTTGGATGATACTTGTTATTGGGATCGTGTACCAGCGGTTGTAATAGGCAACCATATGAACTCTCAGAAAGTGTTCATGGCTTCTAATAAATGACAGATGACAATCTCCTTTACTCCTTGCTTAAAATACCAAAAATAATACCAATTCTACTGTCACCAATCCGCCTGCCAGGCGTATGTTCAGCAGTGAACTTACCGGGCCGGTATTATCACCATTACAGCCCTCTCTGTCCTCTGTCATAAAGTCCTCTGCAGAACATAGCCCTTTCTTAAGGCCGTTCCTGTATCGTCACCTGTCGCCACCTGTATTCATCGACTTCCTGCATCTCTTATTAGGTCTTCAATCCATCTAGCGGGGGAACGCCCTAAACTTCATCTACCGGTACGATGCTGCCACTCGAGAACCTTTCTTGCTCATCGGTTGTCCATTTTTTGAGCTATATAGCCAGCTAATACTATTCGTAATTCCTTGAACTATGTCGGTTACTTTGGATCTACTGCGCATACCCTCAATTTTATTGGGGCATGGTATATTAAGGTATAATACCTCGTCGTAAATACATTTCAAGATAGACAGACTACTCTCAAGAGGATGAAATAAAAATTGCTACTTCACACTTCCTTTCGATGTAAAGTATAATAATAAATCTTTAAATAGTTTGAGTTTAATTCAATATATTTTTTGAAAGATTGTCCCAACCGTTATATTATCAGATTTGACAGACCACAAATCCTCGCAAAACAACACCGATTACTATCAAGGGTGATTTGCGAGGCCATTGAAATTAAAAAAAAAAACATCTTAATTTCAATACAGAAGATGGCTGAGTGTTACTATCTGTTTGGGATTCCATAATTAGTAAAATTAAATCCAAATACAAACATACTACTGCAAGTAAGCTAGTTGTGCGTATATCAGACTAAACATATGTTATCAATAGTTAAAGGAAGCCTTAATTAACTTTGACATCAGGATCTCAAACATTCAGTCCCCCCCCCCCCCCCCCACCGCGACCATGGGTGATTACTTTATCCATAATATCGAAATGTATTTCACTGCGTAGTGGAACTTCTTTTGTGCCTATCCATCAGCGTAGGTACCATCTTTTTATGTATGTCTGTCGCCAAATATTATTTACATATTCCCCATGTATTATCAAGTTTCGTTGTTTTAACCTACGTAAAATTTAATTTGATTTCGAATTTTGTTAAACGTAGAGGTTAATTTAAATTCCCGAATAAGCTATCTGTGATTTCTCTTGAAACTTTTCCCTCGAGCACAGACATTTCAAAGCCTAGAAGGTTATACGACACGTGACTCTTAATTACTAATTTCACGCGCTTAGTGACTCCCCTGGCGCTGAGTTAAATAAGCTCGGTTGAAATTAGGAGCTGCGATGTCATGGATTATAAAACATATTCAATGGTTAATTTTGGAATATTATTATAAAATACCGGATAGGTGAGCTAAATTATATCTTGAATAACATAATTTGAAACATTCACTGTAAAATTTATTACACAAGTTCTTACTGTCTTGCCTTCCAATTACAATATGAACCAAGGCATAATTTAATAGGCTTTTGTTTAGCTAAGCCAATACGCTTTACAATATTTGCAAATATAACAAATAACCATCATGTTGGTATTTGGAAAATATTGGTAAAGTTTTGCATGAACTTCGTTGTACGAGCTGAAAATTTCGGGAATCAAGGAAGTGACACAACATTATTATTTAAAAATGTATTTATTGCTTTTCGAAGTATTCTCCGCGAAATTTGACACATTTTTCCATACGATGGAACCAATCATTGAAGCAACCATTCCATTCGGAAGTTGGGGTCTCCAGGTGATGAAAATCTCTGTCCACGTAATTTATTCTTTATTTTAAGGAAAGTATAGAAATCATTAGGGCTTAGGTCGGGGCTGTACGGCGGATGGTCTAATAATTCTATGTTTTCTTGCTCTAAAAACTCTTTTGTTCTGTGTGCGATGTGAGAACTCGCATTGTCGTGATGGAGGCTGATGCGGCGGTTGCAGTTCTCTTTACGGAGTTCAGAAACGACCTGTGGCAAACAAATGCTAGCATAACATTCTGCATTAACCGTTCTTTGTCCCTCAAGGGGAATAGTCGTAACATGGACGGTTTTGGAGACAAACGTGGCCACCATTTTTTTGCAACACTCCGTGAACGAATAATTTTTGTTGGCTTTAACTCATTTTCGAACACCCAAACTCGTGACTGGTTTTTTGTTTCGGGTTCGTACGCGTATATCCAGGATTCGTCATCTAATACGATGTTGTATACAGCATTGCCGTGTAGTGGCGGTCAAGAATATCCACTACCCCATATCCTCCCGTGGGTGTCGTAAAAGGCGACAAAGGGAAACAGGCAGGAGATGGGCAGCAGCATCTTCTTGATAACAACAAACTAACAATAAAAAAACTGCGGTTGCCAACCCGCTCGCCAAGCGTGGCAACTATGGCAAATACCCCCCTATGAATGACAGTAACAAAGAAACGGCCCCCAGTCCCCGGCGGCCTCGCTATTCCTGGCCACGGTGGCGACCATGGTAACGGCGGGGCAGGGGGTGCTAAGAATCTCCGGTGGAGGTTCGGTTGCCACCTTAGACGACTCGACCTGGCAACGTACAACGCACGCACCCTGAGGACTGACGAGAAGATCGTGGAGCTGGAAGAAGAGATAGACAAGTTGCGCTGGCATATTATAGGATTATCCGAAGTCCGAAGAGAGGGGGACGACACGGTAATCCTCGAATCCGGCAACTTGCTCTATCACCGGGAGGGCGACCATCTGTCCCAAGGAGGTGTCGGATTTATCGTCCACAAGTCTCTCGTTAACAACGTTGTAAAGATCGGGAGTGTGTCGACGAGGGTTGCGTACCTTATACTCAGAATCACCAAACGGTATTCGCTGAAGGTCATACAGGTTTACGCACCAACCTCGGCACACCCCGATCAGGAGGTGGAGGAAATGTATGAGGATATCTCTAGAGCCATGCATTCCTCCAAAACCCAATATACGGTGTTAATGGGAGACTTCAACGCAAAACTAGGCACAAGAGAGAACGGTGAGCTGAGAGTAGGGAAATTTGGAATAGGGCAACGGAACCCAAGGGGCCAGCAGCTGGCCGACTTCATGGAGAAAGAGGGACTCTTTATGATGAACTCTTTCTTCCAGAAGCGGCCCCACAGGAAGTGGACCTGGTCGAGCCCCGACGGTTCGACAAAAAATGAGATTGCCTTCATTATGACGACCAGACGACAACTGTTCAGTGATGTCTCCGTGATCGCGAGGGTGAAAACTGGTAGCGATCACCGAATGGTTAGAGGCACACTGAACTTAAACGTTAAGTTGGAGAGGTCCAGTCTAATGAAGTCAACGCTCCGTCCCCCTCGTGCTTTGTTCCAAAGTCCCGAAACCTTTCAGCTCGAGTTACAAAACCGTTTTCTGCTATTAAGTGAACGATATGAATGACAAGCTCTTGGAAACTGTCAATACGGTCGGAGCTAAGTTCTGCAAGACCCGCCGCAGAAGAACACAAAAACTCTCCGATCACACACTTAATCTCATGGCTGTTAGACGGTAGATGAAGCTACATTCTTCAACAGACTTGACAGCATACAGGCATCTGAACAAACAGATCTCCAAATGCATGCGGCGGGACTTACGCAACTTCAATACAGCTCGTATTGAAGAAGCGATCGAGCGGAACCAAGGCTCCAAAGTCTTTGCCAGAGATCTGTCTGCCAGAAAGAGCCAACTGTCAAAGCTGAAGACAGAGTGTGGCAGCATCGTTTCCGGGACACCTGAGATTTTGAGTGAGATTGAGAGGTTCTATAGGCAGTTGTACACGTCATCGTTGGAGCCACACGCAAGTATGAGTAACGATCCAAGAGCGAGTCTCATCCGACACTATTCCGAAGATATCCCGGACGTCAGTCTGAGCGAGATTAGAATGGCTCTCCAGCACCTTAAAGGCCCCATGCGAGGATGGAATTACAGCGGAGCTTTTGAAAGCGGGTGGAAAACCGGTACTTGAAGTCCTTCAGAGGCTCTTTAATTCCGTCCTCCATGGTAGCATTACACCGGAGGCGTGGAACAGAAGTGCGGTGGTCATGTTCTTCAAGAAAGGTGACAACGCTCTCTTGAAGAACTACAGACCGATTTTCCTTCTGAGCCGCGTCTACGTGCTGTTTTCGAGAGTCATTACGAATCGTCTCGCGCGCAGACTTGACGACTTCCAGCCTCCCGAACAAGCCGGTTTCCGAAAGGGCTTTAGCACCGTAGACCACATACATACCCTTCGGCAAATTGTACAGAAGTCCGAAGAGTACAATTTGCCACTATGTCTGGCGTATGTGGACTATGAGAAAGCCTTTGATTCCGTCGAAATTTGGGCGGTGCTGCAGTCCCTTCAGCGGTGCCAAGTTGACTGTCGGTATATCGAAGTGTTGAAGTGCTTGTACAGTAGGGCTACGATGGCTATCCGAGTACAGAACCAGAGTACGAAACCTATCCAATTGCAGAGAGGTGTAAGACAGGGTGACGTCATATCCCCGAAACTCTTCACCGCTGCATTGGAAGACGTTTTCAAGCTTCTGGACTGGAAAGGATACGGTATCAACATCAATGGCGAGTACATCACTCACCTTCGATTTGCCGACGATATAGTCCTTATGGCAGAATCGCTGGAGGACCTAAGCACTATGCTCAATGACCTCAATAGTGTTTCCCAACGGATAGGTCTTAAGATGAACATGGACAAAACAAAGATCATGTTTAATGTCCATGTCACACCTATGCCGGTAGTTGTTGGGAACACTAAGCTCGAAGTTGTTGACGAGTATGTTTACCTGGGACAAATAGTCCGACTAGGTAAGTCCAACTTCGACCGAGAGGTCAATTGACGGATTCAACTCTGCTGGGCAGCGTTCGGGAAGCTAAGACACATCTTCTCGTCAGACATACCTCAAAACCTTAAAACGAAATTGTACAACCAGTGCGTGTTGCCAGTGATGACTTACGGAACTGAGACGTGGTCCTTCACTGCTGGCCGGATGAGAAATCTCAAGGTCGCTCAGCGAGCTATGGAGAGGGCTATGCTCGGAGTTTCTCTACGTGATAAACTTAGGAATGAGGATATCCGCAGTAGAACCAGAGTAACCGACATAGCCCAACGGATTAGTAAGCTGAAGTGGCAGTGGGCCGGCCATATAGCTCGAAGAACCGACAACCGATGGGGAAGAAAGGTTCTCGAGTGGCGGCCTCGTACCGGTAGGCGAAGTGTAGGGCGTCCCCCCACGAGATGGAGTGACGACCTGGTAAGACATGCAGGAAGTCGATGGATGCAGGTGGCTCAGGACCGTGCTTTGTGGCATTCTTTGGGGGAGGCCTATGTTCAGCAGTGGACTTGTGAAGGGCTGTAATGATGATAATGATGATACAGCATTTGAGAATCCTGCGTGGAATCTTTCGAGAGTTCTGATGCACCAAGTAACGCGAGCCGCTTTTTGCTCTTCACAGAGAGAATGCGGTATCCATCAGGAAAATAACTTTTTTACACCTAATTGTTCATGCAAGATTATTTGTATTTGACTCATGCCAATGTCTAAAGTGGCCTGAATTTCGCGGTGTGTCACATGTCGATCTTCCTCAATCAGCTTACACACAGCATCGTTTTCTTGGGTGACTGCAGTTTTTGGATGACCTTGACGGGGATCATCACTGAACTTGTCACGTCCACGTTGAAATTCAGCAAACCAGCGATAAATTGTGGTTTTGGATGGGGCTTCATCACCAAATGCAGAAATCATCCGGTCAACACACAGTTTTTGTGTTAAACCACTTCGAAAGTCATAATAAATCATCGCTCTTGAATTTTCTCGAGTCATTTCCATTTTCTCAACGACTAAACAATTTTGACAAAACTTTGTGACAAGACCGAGAATCTTTTTTTAAATAAATAAATGGTATTCAATTTTAAAAAACCAAGGACGTTTCAATTAAAAAGATTTTAATATGACAGGAACAGTGGAAATATTCCATTCCCGATACTTTTAGTGCAGCCTATGCATTAAAGTCCATTTTTTTCACTCAGCCCACAAAATCCCATTGCTTTTCATAGGCATATTTTGTTGTAGAAAGGAATCGCCATAATTGCCACATTTGACTGGTTGATAAGCGATCGCATTACTAGACGTCTCGTACCTGTTTCACCGCTGCCAGTTGCTGGTCTAGATATTTCTCGTCCGGCGGAAACAAGATAGTTAGACCGCCATCTTATATATTCCATAAGATTTATTTATTTATTTATTTACTAACTCACAATTGTTATTACAGGAGTGGAGCCTAATGCAACAATGTGGCCACTAATGTAAAAAAGACAAATAGTTTAATGTCACCCTCTCGAATTCCGCCAATGTACAATTAAATATGTCTAATCGTTGTGCTACGATGTTAAGCATTCTAGCTGCATGAACAACCGGTGCGTGCTTTAAGATATTTGTACGAGCAACTGGTACGTCCAGCAACCCTCCCCTCAGCCCTCGTCGCAGCCTAGTATTAGGCACGATGAATCGCTGATTGATTCCAGAAGATGTGATTCCAGAATTTCCGGATTGTTTAATCTACCACGTAATATAAAGTATATGTACTTAAGTAGCGCAAAGTTCCGTCTAACCTCCAACTTATAATATCCAACCATTCCTATTACAAAAAGGGTTAGATACATAAGAGGATAAAAAGGGTACACCCCGTATAGCTTTAAATAGAGGTACCGCGTAAACTTATTCTGTATTTTCTTAAATAGTGCTACCGCGTAAACTTATTCTTTATTTCAGATATTTCCAATAATCATCTATTACTATACTCACGGGATCAAATGGGAACAATGATTCTCTCATGTCGCCACATAACGGCGAATTAACTGGGCAAGAATGAGTTCTGTCGGACTCGCATTATCTAAAGTTTAAGGGACCAGGAATGACAAATTACAAAAGTACCAGAGCCCCTTATAACATTTTACCCGCTGGGTTACGAAGAGTGGTGCATCATAATGCTAACATTATTTGACAAAGCGGCCGCACCAGAATCACGGAGGAAAAAGTTATTATCTGGATTGGTTTAAAGCACAACCAAGGGACGTTCGACCCGTTCTTACTGCACAATTTAAGGGGTTTACTAAATACTTATTACGGTGAGCAGATTGTGAAGTCGTAAGCGCAGAGCCAACACTGGAGGTGGTGCTGTTCCTCATGAGCAGTCTTTAAAAATGTGGGTTAGCAACTTTTAAAGAATATACCGCCAATTGTCGATCTCCAGCAACAAGTTCATTTATTATCGGGGTGTCCCGCGTACAGGTTATATTAGTTTTTGGCAGTAGTTGTTACAGTGCCTAACACCCCATTTCAAATATTTACTTATTATAAATTTATCCTAATAATAGGAAATTATTCTATGGAATGTGAACATGGCTAACGTTTGTGACGTTAAAAATAAAAAAATCTAAAGGCCTCTCAGAGTGAGAATTCTGCCTTGTTATGAAATAAATAAATTTTGAATACAACAAAACACGAACTCGCGCGCAAAAACACGGAAAGCGTAATGATGTCTCTGTTTCTTGTCATATCAGATGCGAGAAAAGGTTTATTTAGGCCCAGTGGGATGAATGATAAATGACAAGACCCGTCAAATTAGTGTTTTTATATTAATAACCCTATGTTATAATAATTCATTATCGGTAAACGTCTATTAAGTATTTTAATATTCTTTTTCTATTCTTCTTATGTCCGGAAAATATTCTGTGGATAGTGTGGACAATCCACGTAGGTCACTACGTAAATTATGTATTTTATGCCTCACGACATTTGTCGAAGAGATAATAGCTGAAATTATTATACCAATTGCCGTATTCTAAGTGTATTAATTTAATTATTGCGAGCTATTACCTTTTGTCAATGGTTTTAATTGTCGTTAGAGTATATGGGATAATTATTTTGAACAGGGCAATGCAATTAATACAGGGAAATGCAGCATGATACAGAAATTAAGAGCGGAGAATGAAATAAAGGGTCATTGTGGAGGAATTCTGTATGCGTCCGTAAATAGATTCCAGTATTAAAGCGGTCATACTTCATTCAAAACAATGTACAATATATAATAAATATACAAATACATAGATTAACGGAAATTGTTTTATTTATTTATTTATTTATTTAACAACATAAGTATAAAAACACAGGTAACTGCGGGTCCTAAACTAAGCGCAGCTTGTATCTCAGGACCCTGGCATGCGATATTACAAAATGGTTTGTCACTGGACAACATTTACTTAAACATATACTATACGGTAGTTTTAACATAACATGATTGATATCGGAGGTTAAAAATAATGTTTCTAATACAAATAATATGGTGGTATTATTTCACTACACAATTAAAATTAAAAATTAATTATAGCGCTTGTAGATGACTCTGTAATAGTTGAAATTAAATTGTTATTTGTCATCATCATCATTCATCATCATTATCGCCCTTCATAAGTCCACTGCTGAACATAGGCCTCCCCCAAAGAATGCCACAAAGCACGGCTCTGAGCCACCTGCATCCATCGACTTCCTGCATGTCTTACCAGTTCGTCACTCCATCTAGTGGGAGCACGCCCTACACTTCGTCCGCCGGTACGAGGCCGCCACTCGAGAACCTTTTTCCCCATCGATTGTCGCTTCCTCGTATATCGGTTCATAATATATTGTGCACGTTGCTCCGCTAATAGTACATTTAATTTTGCCCATCTTCGAAACATATATCTATAATTTCATCGCTGTATGTCAGTCTAAGCCGTCCTTTATGTAGATATTTTAAGTAAATATTATATAATTTAAATTATTCTTAAACCATTATAAATTCAAATAAATTAAATATTTTGTTATTACTAGGCATGGCATATTAATCCTTACGAACGAAAATTAGTTCGTCATCAAAATAATTTTATGTAGATAATCTTTGCTGTTAAAACAATTCAACACTAGGTTTGGCGCGAACGACGCATAATCCCTAGCCGCCCGTAGAGAACCGAAAGAAATGAGCAGTGATCGGTTTTATTTGGCAAAATTAATGGAGTAATTTTATCTATCAGCATATGTACGTTATAAAGCGAAGTTACATTTTATATACTCTCCCTCCCCCTCCCGGGTAAGCGTCATCCCCATCTGCACCCCAGAAAGTATCTCTAAGCGCGGTTTTTCCAGTTTTAAAGAAAACCATACCCGACACATGAAAAGTATGTAGGTACGAAGTGATCCTTGATAAAATTGCTATCGACCTCTTATATATGCAAAGTTATATTACTTACAGTTTATCACAAAATTGCTCTCAAAAACTAAACTTTGAGCAAAAAAAATCGATTAATGATAAAAAATTTAATAGTTCGTGGCAGATTGCGCGGTTGATCTCTACGTACACATGCCGATTTATGAAAGTTCTTTATTAATATTGCCCATTTTTCTATACATTGCTCTCTAAAATTCTTGAACTATGTGTCATGTCATGGTGCGCGGCTCAGACGCGATCAGACATGGGTGAAACCGCGGGGCATAGCTAGTATTACATAAGAAACATACTCTTCTTACAAAAAGTGAAGCTAACTATACCTTGAGTAATTTGTCCTTTTCAAAACAATATTAATAATTGCGATCTATTATGTAAAACGCCTCTACGTTACACGAAAAATACCAAATATTACGTCCAGGAAAGAAAAAAATTTAAAACTTACTTTCGTTCATTTAAACGGAAGGCAATGAATAATAAAATTAGAAACATTCACGTCTTTATTAATTGGCAAAGTGCGTGTCAAACTTACATTAACCTAATCTATACAGTCATGATAAGAATGTAAAAGTGAAAGCAATTTAAAACTTGTTAGACCTTTTATCTCATTACTTCAAATTTTATAATCTTTATATTATGTATAAAATACACGATCTAAGTAAAATAAAAGGGACAAGAATACAATAGTAGACCGTTTATAACTTCATTGTCATGAGTTGATGAAATCCTAGCTTTTCTTCAGTTGCAAGGATTTCGTAATAAATGTCACCGTAGCAGAATATCGCGTGTTAAATAAAATAAGATTTTCCCCTTTTTATACTATAAGACCTTGAAGAATCAGACTTAAGGATATTGTATCCAAAGGATACAATAATATTTATTTTAAAGATGAAAAAAAAAATGACTTAAAATAAATGAATTATTGTGAAACTCCACAAGTGACAACTACGAATGCATCCCGCATTCGGAGTTGTCGCTTTTGAATCTTATTGGATAATATGGGTTCTATCTCGCAAGCAACAAATATTATCGATTCATAATAGTGTCAGTGGTGACTAGAACAAATGAACATTTTTAAGGTCTTCCTTCTTTTCACGAGTTAGAAAAAACTATTACGAACTTCATTCAGTTGTATTAAATAGTCAATTAATAATTAGTACGGAACTCTAACAGAGCGTTTCCAACTCGCACTTGACCTGGTTTTTAATGGATTCTATAAAAAGGTGATTATTAATTACAGTGTATTCAATCAATGACTGAACTTTTCAGACATACTCGTATGATGACAACAATGAATAACTTAGTAAATGAATAACCTCAGAGTAATTATTAGCATAGAGAGAATCTTCAAAATACAACAAAACCTTATGTAACCGAACTCTTCATGCATATGACATTTCATATAGGATAAAAAAGATAGTATATAAATGTCACCATCTCTCCTTTAGAAGGTTGTAGCCATTTTTGATATGTAATATGCATTATACATATAAACTTTTCTCTAGAATCATTCCGTCTATTGATGAAAATTGCGTTAAATCCGTTGTAAATTTTAAAAGATCTTAGCGTACAGACGGTGGAAAAGAAATATTTCTTTGTACTTACCAATGAGAGTCTTTATGATCGAACTTAGGTATGATCGAGATTGTATGCGCATTTATTTTTAAAATGTTTAAAATGTTCAAAAATATTCTCTAAATATGATATCTCTAATTATTTTGTTATATATTCAACCTGTCGAAATATAAATAACGAGGCACTGGAGTATGGAAATGCAATATGTAATTATGAAACGAATTAAGAACCTTTGAAGTTTGTCTTGCAGCTCAACTAGCTCCTAGCTACCTCCCAGTCGTTTGTGTCTACCGTTTATTGTCATTTGCAGTCACTTCCAATTTGCTTATGCAAATATACGGCTTTTGCTTTGACCTTAATAACTAATTGCGTTATGCATTTGACTACCTCCTGTTTGTTAATAAACGTTAAATTTACTTATGAAGCATGACAAAATAATATTCTGATAACGTAAATATTTATTATATTATATAGTATCATCGAGTATTCAGATAATGTATTATTGGCTGTTTTAAAAGTGAAAACTAAAGTATATTTATTTTTATACAATGGTTCAATTTATCTCTATATATATATTAATCAATTGCTGTCCGTTAGTCTAACTAAAACTCGAAACTAGCTCGACCGATTCTGATGATTTTTTTTGTGTGTGTGAGGATTCTCACAGGAATTCAGAAATCATAAATATTCTAAAAGTAATTTAAGAGCGGTAAGCATACATTTCTCAGATTTATAATAATGATTGCCATTGCACCTGTCCGAAGGATGTTTAATACCGCTTTTACCAACTAGCCTGATAGCGTGGTGAGAATTGGATTTTTTTGCAAAATATGCAAGCGAGTTGGCGTTTTCTTGAATAGGAAGTGAATTGAAAATATCTAATTTTGATGTTATTTTATAATCTTTAAATATACTTCGTGTTTATTGTAACAAAATACCACTGACTCACTCTCTCATCACGAGATCTCCACAAATATACGCCCGATTGACTTCAAATTTGGCATATATTATACTCCTTTCTTGACTTAGATACTAAGAATAATACAGCTTGCATAATATATAAATTTATAAATATTCAAAATGTGTTATTGTGACGTACTATAACTAGTTTCAAATTAACAATTATGTACTGGTTGACAGCATTTTAACAGTAGTTTTAAAAGGAGCTTTGAATTAAATTAAGCATATGTTAACAAATCGTCACTCCATATATTGGGGTGTCAGTATGTACAGAACAAACTCCGTACTACCAAATGGAGTAGTGGCCGCTCCCCGTGCTGAATATCTTGCGGAAGATATCTTTTCCTAACGCGGTCAAAATATTACATTATTTCTTCTATCATACGAATGCTGATTAATCTGCTGAAGTTGGAAATGATTTTATATTTAATGTTTTTTGGCTTAAATAATTTTCGATATTGTTTTCCAGGGGCTTAAAACAGCATCTTTTTTTAATATTAAAATATTTTCCAAAAGTCCTAACATTTCTTTGCAAAGGAAACGATGTTTACCTCAGACTTCTCTCACCCTATATCTTATTATTTGTTCCATTTACTTGTTATACGTTAACCAAAAATAAAAATGATGTACTATACTATATGACGATAATATCAGTGCGTAATGTAATATGCGCTACGTACCAAAAAAAAAGCTTTACTCTGACCACATATTTCTAAAACAATGTTATATCGACATTTATTTTACGTGGTAGAGCCATGCTGCAGCTATATTAGTAGTATAGTTGTAGCACGAATGGGTTGCCTCGTCCGGGGAAGACCATACTCTCACAGAAAACCAGCGTAAAATAGCAGCTTAACGCTGAGACTCTTTTTACTGGAAAAGAGGCATTCCATCTTAGTCCTCACGGGTGACAACGCATCTGCATCTTGAGTCTTTAGTGAGGATAGATGTAGATTTCTATGTGTCACAGTAACCACTTACCATCAGGTGGAAATGTGCGCTCGTTTGTCACCTTATCCTATAAAAAAAATTTTAATCGTGTGCATGACGCAAACAACGTGATACGTCGAACGAAATACATGCTAGTCGTAACCGACGCTAGTTGAACAACCGAGGGGCGGGGGGCGGAGCCATGAGGGTGTTACGATCGTAGGGCCGCGCTCACGGTTCGACAACTAGCGATGTTTGCACACAAAAACAAGCGCAGCCTTATTCAGAATGTTAAAAAATATAACTTTGTACTTAATGACAAAAAGAATAGTATTGTAACTATGCACTAACTCTCCCAATAAAGACATCGAATGAATAGCGAGAGTTAGCATAGATTTAAAATGTAAATTAATTATTGTAATTAGTTAATGTAAATTGTATTCGTTCTTATATCTAACTTACCTTTCTTGTATATTAAGCCCTTAGGCACGTAAAATAAGATGTTATCAACAGGGCATGTTATCGTGACGCGGCCGTGGAGCAAATGAGGCTACGCTCACCGCGCCACGAAGTTTTATATTTATAGTGCTGAGGCGGGGGGCAGGGTCCTCAGACTAAAGTTGTCAAAAGCAAAGTTTAAACCGTTTTAATATGTAAAAAAATTGTTGTGTACATATTAGTATAATAAGTAGTTATAAGAATATTATATATTTAATTCTGTTTGTTAGTTCGTAAGAGATATAACTAACTTAAGGTAGTGCTCTCTCGCTCTCGCGCCTCCTCTGTCCTGCTCGCGCTGTACAGCGTCGACGCTTTGGTGAGTCATTTCTGCTAACAGTTCTTGCCCCCCTGTCTTTGGGCGGGGGAGGTTTGACTGACCTCAGCTTGTTATTTTTATTGTTGTTTTTATTGTTAATTGTTATTGTTAACTATTTCTAATTTTGTTTTCGTTATTTATTTGTATAACGTGTACGGGTATATACTGTTTCTAGGGAGTTACTTGCTCTTTTCAGAGCAAGGCCCTGCTCTTTTCAGAGCAAGGCCCTGCTCTTTTGAGAGCAAGGGCACTTACTCCTTGAATTAAGAACGTCCCGTTCTTTTCAGAACGGTGATCCCGCCCTTACTGTTTTCGAGAAGACCGTCCCGTTCTTCTGAGAACGGTGACCCCTGTCCTATTAGTGTAGAAACGTCTTCAAAAATGTCCGACTTGAAAGGCTCGATAGTTGAAACCATCAGTAGGTTGCATAATGACCAGCAGGCTCTTGCCGCAGACATCTTAGCCCTTCTGGCTCCTCCCGCCCTTCAGGCACCGCCGCCCGTTATAGCGGACTACCTCGCGTCTCGGAACTCGTTCGCGCCTTTAGAAATCGACATGGAGTGCTCTCACTCCGACTCCGCGTCATCAGTATCTGCCTCCCGGAAGAGGCCTGCTAATAAGTCTAGCACCAGGACATCGGAGTCCTCTGACTCCGATGATACCGGTGACTCCAATACATCGTACACCACGGTTTCGTCAAAGCGCGCAGCGAAGAGCGCCGCGAAAAACCGTTCGCCCCCCGCCTCAGCGGCCCGTGCCGCTCCCTCTACCCCCGCAGCACCCGCCGCTGCCGCGTCTTCCCCCGCAGCCCCCGCCGCTGCCCCGACCCCGTTAGACATCGCAGCGCCGTTGAAGCCGGCTTCACGTTGCGCTCCCCAACTCGCTAAAAAGCAAGTCCCGCCCCATGTCTTCTTAAGAGACAAAACAGAATTCAGCCGACTTAGTAAAATCTGCTATGACTCGGGTATTAAATATGACCAACATGGGCGTAGCCATTAAAATAGTTCCACAATCGATAGACGATTTTCGCCGCATTACGAGACTTTTTACAAACGAACGTGTGTCTTACCACACATACGCTCTTCCGGAAGAGCGTAAAGTTAGGGTCCCATTCGAGCTCTCTAATGAAGAAATCCTTGAGGACCTTCAGTCGCAAGGATTTCCTATTGAGGCTGTGCATAAAATGCACAGCAGAACCGGGTTGAGATACCCGATAGTCCTAGTTATACTTACCAACGTTCCGGAGGCGAAAGCTATCTTTCGACAAGTACGCACCGTGTGCGGCTTGTCGGGAGTCAAAGTTGAGCCACCGCATAGGCGCGGTTTCCCGGCGCAGTGCCATCGCTACCAGCTTTATGGGCATGCGGCGGCCAATTGCTCCGCTCCACCCAGGTGCGTTAAGTGCCTAGAACCGCACACCACTAAGGAGTGCCCCCGGCCCAAAGATGCCGCATCCCCGCCCGCGTGCGTCCTGTGTCAACAGACAGGCCACCCGGCAAGTTATAGAGGATGCCCGTGCGCTCCTCGTCCTCGCCCAAATAGGCCCCCTGCTCGGTCCCCTCAGGACCGCCTATTAGCTCTCGTAGAGCATAATAATCTATTGCGCTTATTGTAAGTTAAGTTAACTTAATTAACTTAACTTCACAATGACAGAGCCATCTGCTCTGCCTATAAGTCACGGACGTATAAAGCCTAAAGGGTTATCGCTTATCTCTTTTAACATTCGCGAATTGCGAAATAACCTCCCAGAGCTTAAGCTCTTCATTAGAGATCGCGTAGCCGATTTTCTCCTCTTACAGGAAACTAACCTCAAATCAAAGGACACCACAGGCCTTTCTATTAAGAATTATTCTCTTCTTCGTAATGACAGGCCCGACTTAGACTCTTTAGTCATAGCCTCCTGTTACATTCCCCCTGGAATTGACCCCCTCAAAAAAGATTTTGAGGCTATCTTATCGCTAGGCAATTCAGTCATTATGTTTGGAGATTTTAACTCTAAACATAATGAATGGACATGCCGTGCAACTAACCGTAGTGGCAAGAAACTGCTTGAAATAACGCAGTCTCTTGACATTACAATCCACAGTCCACTCGATGCTACTCACTATCCCGATGCCACCGATTACGCCCCCGATATACTAGATATTGCGTTACTCAAAGGAGTTTCTCTTAACCTCAGGTCAATCGAGACACTAGACGATATAGGATCCGATCACCGATCGGTCTCCCTTATTCTTGGCAATCAGCCACCCCCCATAGCAACAACGAAAACTTTTACTAATTGGAAGGGTTTCAAGGATTCTCTAGCTAAAGCTATAGACTCACAGGACTCCCCCAACTACCTATCGTCGGGCATAGATCTAGACAGTCCTGAAAAAATCGACACCGCGGTCGATTCACTCTCGAAACTTATTAAATCCTCCCTTAAGGAGAATGAAAGGGTAGTTCCGGTTGTTAATAATAGTGGGCTTCCCCTACATATTAGCAACCTATTAAAAGCTAAAAAAGCTGCTTTCCGGAGAGCAGCAAAATATCCCACCCCCGAATATAGGCACACGGCTAATCGTCTTCAACGACAACTCCGTTTCCGCCTCTCCGAACTTCGAGACCTCCAAAGGAGTGAACTCATGGAGAATATATCTCCCTCACATACAGCGTACTATAAGATGGCTAGAGCCCTCCGTATAGACGCTATAACTCACACTCCCCCTCTCTCTCGCCCCGACGGTACGGTTGCCTTCGAGGACGACGAAAAGGCTGAGTGCTTCGCAGACAGCATTGCCGAACAATGCTCTCCTAGCTCTCAACCTGTCGACCCCTCACATATTCAGGAAGTGGAGGATGAGGTCCGCCGTCGGAACTCACCCCCTACAACCTCTGACCCCATTACTGTATCCCATGATGAGATCTCGTCCCTCATCAAAGGACTTAAGCCCAAAAAAGCTCCGGGCGCGGATGGCATCTCCAACCAAGCCCTTAAATACTTTCCAGAGCAGGTGTTAACCCTCTTAGCTATTATTTTCAACGCCTGCTTCAATCTTAGTTACTTTCCAACTACGTGGAAAGAGGCAACTGTCATTGGTATTCCCAAGCCAGGCAAGCCTCTTAACCTCCCCTCCAGTCATCGTCCCATTAGCCTCCTCAAGGCCATGGGCAAGCTCTTTGAAAGAGTCCTTCAAAATCGAATGAGGCGCTATCTGTTTCCCACAGACGGTGACCCTATTATCATCCCCCACCAATTTAACACCACTGAAACCAGTCTCCATACCACGGCTCGAGTTACGAGCGGCACTGCTGGGAGCTCGTCTCGCGCAGACCGTGGTCGATGAGCACGATGGCGATATAGCGGGCAAGACATACTGGTGCAACTCTCGTACTGCACTAGTGTGGATAAGGTCGGAGCCTCGCACGTACAAAGCTTTCGTCGCTCATCGCCTGGCGGAGATAGAAGATACGACCAAAAAGAACGAATGGCGTTGGCTATCGTCTAAAGAAAACGTGGCAAACGACGCGACCTGAACCACGCCAGAAAGGTTCGACGAGTCGCACCGTTGTTTTCGTTATTTATTTGTATAACGTGTACGTGTATATACTCTTTCTAGGGAGTTACTTGCTCTTTTCAGAGTTCAATTTTTTAAAACTTTATTCAATGAGTAAGTGCTCCTGCTCTTTTGAGAGCAGGAGTACTTACTCATTGAATAAAGAACGTCCTGTTCTTTTGAGAACGGTGATCCCGCCCTTACTGCTTAGGTACAGAACGTCTCTGCTCTTTTCAGAGCACCTTTCCCCTTTCCCTCCAGCCCGTAGTTATACCATCAAAATCATGTCCACCCAAGAAGAAATCTTTGGGTCCATCATTGCCATCCTTAAGGGAATGGATGCGTCGACTCTCGCCGCAACCCTGACCAATCTGGCCACTGCTGCTAAGGCATCTCAACCGCCGCCCGTTATCGCGGCCTATAGTCTAAAAACTCTCTTGCCCCCCTGGAAATGGAGTGCTCCTACTCCGACTCCGGGTCCTCTGCGACAGCCTCCCGGAAGAGGCCCGCCACCGAGTCTGGCACCGGCTCATCGGAGTCCTCTGATTCATCGTTCACTACGGTGACGTCAAAGCGCAGCGGTAAACGCGCCGCGAAAACCGCACCCTCCTGTCTCAGTGGCTCCTGCCGCTCCTTCAACATCCACAGCCCCCGCCGCTGCCTCAAATCCCGCAGCTCCCGCTGCCGTCTCTGCCCTCGCAGCCCCCGCCGCTGCTAAGGCTCCTCTAATGTCTTTGGACATCGCCCCACCTTATAAGCCAGCTTACCGCTGTGCCCCTACACTTGCTAAGAAGCAAGTCCCGCCCCCTGTCTTCTTAAGAGACAAGGTCAATTTCACCGAACTATCCAAAACCTGCTACAACGCAGGAATTAAGTATGACCACGCTATAAACCTCGGGGAGGCTATTAAAATTATCCCCAATTCAATCGATGACTTCCGTCGTCTCACCAGGCTATTTACAGCCGAACGAGTATCTTACCATACATACGCTCTTCCGGAAGAGCGTAAAGTCAGGGCCGTCATCCGCGGCGTCCCCTTCGAATTTTCCAACGAGGAAATCCTTGAGGACCTTAAGTCCCAAGGTTTCCCCGTAGAAGCCGTGCACAAAATGCACAGTAGAATGGGCCAGAGGTTCTCTCTTGCCCTAGTAATTTTAACCAACGTGCCGGAGGCGAAAGCCATCTTCCAGCAGGTACGCACAGTGTGCGGCCTGTCGAGAGTGAGGGTTGAGCCTCCACATAGGCGCGGGTTCCCGGCGCAGTGCCACCGCTGCCAGCTGTATGGTCATGCGGCGGCCAACTGCTCCGCCCCATCCAGGTGCGTTAAGTGCCATGAATCCCACAACACTAAAGAGTGTCCTCGGCCCTAAGACGCCGAATTCCCACCCGCGTGTGTCCTGTGTAAGCAAACAGGCCACCCGGCTAACTACAGAGGCTGCCCTTGCGCACCTCATCCTCGCCCCAGTAGGCAAGCTCCACCGCCGGTCAATGACCGCTCATTCCCGGCTCTTTACCAACGGATGCCCCGTCAGGGCCTTTCTCAGCCCACCCAGGGCTTCTCTCGGCCCTCTCAGGGTGCCCCTAGGCCCCCTCAGGGACCTCTTCGGCCCCCTCCGGGATTCTGCAGCCTCCAGCCTTTCCCTGGGGCCCCAAAAAGGCAGACCCACCACGGACATCCTCCGCCCCACAACAATCACAACTCTCAATGGCTGAGGACCTAAAAACGGTGTATTCCGCTATTAGGAACATCAACGTTGGGGAAATCGCTGTGTTAGCACGCAAATTGCGCGCTATGAGGTCCCCTCAGGACCGTCTCCTCACTCTTGCAGAGCATCATAATCTTTTGTGCTCATTGTAAGTTAAGTTAACTTAATTAACTTAACCCACAATGACAGAGCAGTTTGCTCTACCAAAGTCTCACGGTCGTATCAAACCTAAGGGTTTATCGCTTGTATCCTTTAACACTCGCGGTTTGCGAAATAACCTCCCAGAGCTTAAGCTCTTTCTTCGAAATCGTGAAGCCGATTTCCTCCTCCTACAGCAAAACTTCTCTCTTCTCTCGTGTCGCGGTGTCGATTTTTTCAGGACTTAGACAGTCCTGAAAAAATCGACACCGCGGTCGATTCACTCTCCACCCTTATTAAAACCTCCCTCAAGGAGAATAAAAGGGTCGTCCCGGTTGCTAATAATAGTGGGCTTCCCCTGCATATTAGCAACCTATTAAAAGACAAAAAAGCTGCTTTTCGGAGAGCAGCAAAATATCCCACGCCCGAATATAGGCGCACGGCCAATCGTCTTCAACGAGAACTCCGTTTCCACCTCTCTGAATTTCGAGACCTTGAAAAGAGTAAGCTCATGGAGAATATCTCTCCCTCTCATACAGCGTACTATCAGATGGCAAGAGCCCTCCGTATAGACGCTATCACCCACACTCCCCCTCTCTCCCGTTCCGACGGTACGGTAGCCTTCGAGGACGAGGAAAAGGCTGAGTGCTTTGCAGACAGCATTGCCGCTCAATGCTCTCCTAGCTCTCAACCCGTCGACCCCTCACTCGTCCAGGCAGTGGAGGATGAGGTCCGCCGCCGGAACTCACCCCCTACAGCCTCCTAACCTATCTCTGTGTCCAATGATGAGATTTCATCCCTCATCAAAGGACTTAAGCCTAAAAAGGCTCCGGGCGCGGATGGCATCTCCAACGAAGCCCTAAAACACTTTCCTGAGCAGGTTCTAACCCTTTTATCTATTTTATCTTCAATGCCTGCTTCAATCTTAGTTACTTTCCCACTACGTGGAAAGGCAACTGTGATTGGTATTCTCAAGCCAGGCAAGCCTCTCAACCTCCCCTCCAGTCATCGCCCCATTAGCCTCCTCAAGGCCATGGGCAAGCTCTTCAAAAGAGTCATCCAAACTCGCATAAGGCGCCATCTGTTTCCCACAGACGGTGACCCTCATATCATCTCCCATCAATTCGGTTTCCGAGCGAAACACTCTTGTCCCCAACAAGTTCACCGTATTGTGGAATATATCCTCAGCGGTTTTTATCCTCGTCGTCATAAGACCAAAGATTCAAAAGTGAGTTGATGACCTAGGAGCTTGGTTCAAAAAATGGCGCATCGATGTGAAACCGGAGAAGAGCTCCGCCGTTCACTTCGATTATGAACGACGCCGACTCAAAAACACTCCACCAATACGTATGCTAGGGACCCCTGTCCCCTAGCATACGACTGCCAAATATGTAGGGGTCACCCTTGATACGAGGCTCACTTTCAGGTCCCACGTCAAAAGAGTAACCCGTCACGCACGTTTTTACCTGGATAGGCTCAACAGTACGTTGGACCGACACAGTAAAATGTCCCTCAGAAACAAGCGTACCTTTTATAAGGTCTGTATACGACCACTCATGTCCTACGCTGGCCCCATTTTTGCCCACGCTGACCCTAAAATTATCAATGAACTCCAAGTAGTTCAAAACCTCTTCTGTTGTCGAGCTACGAACGCACCTTGGTACGTCCGTAATGCCGACCGTCATCGGGACTAAGAGCTCCCTACAATCCAACAATTCCTTAAAAAACTCTCTGAGAACTTCTTCAAAGCCTCAGAGTTTCCAATCATTTTATTCGTGAGGCAGCTAATTATGCAGCCCCACTCCCCTCCCGCTATAGCGTCCGCAGGCCGAGGAACTCCCTTTCGGACCCGCCTAATAAACTTTCAAACGACCTGAACTGCCTCCTGGCGGCTCAGGCCAACTCATAATAAATTTCATTCGTAGGCACTCCCTCAGCGGCTAATAGCCGCCTGCGCCCTCTTTTCCCAAAAGAGGGTCGCTTCCGATACGCCATAAAAAGCTTTAAACAGCTGGTTGCCAGTCCCCAAAGGCGGTTTTAGAGGGTATCACTTAGGTTCTCCCGGTAGGCAGTGAGTCCCTCATAACCACGATAGACCGGCTGTCGTAGTATGCGTAATGCATTTCCGCTTCCCTACATAAAGGTAAGCCCTTTTCCAATTGCTTCGGGCGCAAAAAAAAGTACGGTCGGCAGTCGCTCTCCAGCCACAGAAAAGAAAACACAGCAAGAAAAAATACAAGTTCTTCCTCACCGCCGCTTGCCTCCTGTTTTAAGCAAGACCAACGCGTTTCATTCATTTTTCGAACGGCGTTACGGCGATCCGTAACAAGTCGATATTTATGATAAAATTTAATTAAAAATTTTAAGTAAGCGTGAAAATACGTATAAATAATATAAAATCTGTAAGAGATAATTTATTTAAATTAAAATTCTCCGTTAAACCATTAAATTATGGCAAGTTTCCTACTATTTGTTTTTGTTTCTTTTTGTCTCGTTTTACCGTGTGCCAGAAATTTGTTAACATAAAATTTATCTTACAAGTTTACGGGCAATATGCCAAGGAAATAATCGATTACGTTACTTAGAAGGGGATAACCATGATGTAGTTTTATTTGATGATGATACTTGGTTGATTTTCAGAATAAGATCAGTGTGCTTTTAAATGCGGAAGAGCTTTTAACGATATTATTATTGTTATCATTAAATTCTATTGTAATCTCGCCGAAATTTTTAAATCCAAATTGAAAAATTTGTATACACACATAGTTTTTTTTCTCGTTAAATATTTACACGAAAAAATGGAAATTCTCAATACTAGCCATAACAAAATCATGCAAGTAGCACGCAGGATGTAAGTATATTTTTAGGTGTTTTTTAAACCTAGCGTTGCCGGTCGGATCATAGAATTATTACGCATAGAAACGCAGTCTAGTACAAAACACGAGCGTTAAAATGATGCAAGGTCATTATGTTAGAGGGCGCGAGTCGAATGTGCCTACGCTCATCACACGCACACATACACGCCATTCAGTGATACCAGTTTCTGGCGTTTGCTATTAAATTGTGCAAATCACTATTTTTGATTAATTTAAAAAAAAATCGATATAATGACGATTACGTATTACGTACGAAGATGTATTTTATGAGAATATAAAATGGAATAAAATAAACACGATAATGATGGTACTAATATAACTTTTTTATACATATATTAATGTTACAAAAATGCAGATGTAATAAAATTTAAGAATATTATTAAAAACAATAAATTTGCTCGAATATAATAAGCACAACGTGTAATGCTTAATTTTAACCGACTTCAAAAAGGCAGGAGGTTATCAATTTGGAGTATTTTTTAATGTTTTTTACCTCAGAATTCTACAATTTCTAAACCGATTTAGATTTTTTATTTGAAAGGATATACACACAGATTGATCCAATATACACGCTGAAATTTTAATGGTTGTTTTCCCGAAGTAAAATGATTTTGCCTTAGTGGTACGATAGATTTATTAAAATAAAAATTATTAGGATGCAAATTTGGCAGATTTACAATCGAGAAAAACAAAATTTGAATGCGATCACAAACCAATAGCAATATCTCGCAAGTAGGTCGGGCGTGCAGGCTAACTTATACCGAATTACTATAATAAAGTCTAAAAAAAATTCACTGGACGTAATGTTGTGTTACGTTTATCGCACGCGCTACCGCGCGCTTCCTACACAGTGAAGGGCCACTAATAAATGTTCATAACATGAACTCTCAAGCGTAGTGATACGACATAAACTAGTCTAGACGCCCGACTATCTTGTGAAGTATTACTATTGTAAATCTGCCCTTTTTTGATTGTAATATTTTTTAATTTAATAAATTGACTCTACTATCGACACAGTATAATTTGGCTGCGGGACAACAACCACTAAAATTTCAGCATGTATATACGAATAGATCAAGCTTAGAAATCAGTGTACATACATATTGATAACCTTTCTTTTTCGGAATCAGTTAAAATAGGCTATGTTTGGGTCTAACGTAACATCTGGTTAATGTTTCGGTGTAAAGTGACATCTGGTTAGTAAAGGCGTTCTTATTAATAATCTCTTGATTGTGTAAATAAAAAAGTTTTTATTCTATACTCTAAAACTTAGCCTCAGTCAATAAACAAAGCAATTAAAATAAAATAGTGGCGTTAAAATGGCGTCGACGAATCGCGATTAGCTGATCACTCCGTATTAGTTTTAAATAGGCACCCATTGTTAATATAATGTTAACACTTAGAGAAGTAGGTATCTATATATATATACATTTGAGTTTTACACAGAGCGCTGCGATTAAACATTTTAAACACAAATAGAAATAAAAATATTTTTAAAAGAAAATTGTGATTTTTTCCCCACAACTAGCAACATTTGTATTATGAGAGCTTAGGTAAGTATTTTTTTTTAGTATTACGTACTTATAATGAATTAATGTATAAAATTAAATGTGAAATGTAATACTATCACTTCATTTATGTTTATCATCACCGTTGTGATAATATTTTACAACACAAACGGTAATTTTTACAATTCTTCGCGAGCTCTTCTCCGTAAGACGTGACGTTGCGCACTGACGCGTCGCTGAGTCAACTAACGCGATTTCGCGTTAGTTTTACTTGCTTCACTTTCGTACTAGTATTCTATGCGTAATAATTCTATGGGCCGGATGATAAGCGTAAAACCTCTTTTATTAGTTCTCAATATCACCGACGTCAAACATTGTCAAAGATTATTTATTTTAAGTTGAATTCTTTAAGCTCAGCAACATAAAGTTTCGTCGAAATACAAAGTTTCATTTAAAAATGGATGTAATAGTAGATGTATTTTATATTTTATTAATAAGTATAATAAATTAATCATTGAAATTCAGGTCACTTATTTATAAGTGCATTATTGTGATATAAGGAGTTCAACACGTCACATTTAGAATAATTCTAATAATTACATACTAGAAATATGTTAAATTTTTCAGAAATTCATATTTCTTTAGGATTGTTTTCTTTACCTTTGAGTACATGTTAAGTGCTCAAGCTTAAGTTGCTCAAGTATAAATGGACTATAAAAAGCGAACCCACGGCCCTTAAGATACTGAGGCTCTAAACAAAAAGTAAAAAGAGTAATCATTTAGTTCGTAGATAGAATTATGATGAAATTGGAGGCAAAACAAATATTTCATACAACATTTGAAAGGTACATAGAAAGAAAGATCATTGTCAGATGGGACTTGTTTTGAGAAAATTAGTAAAACCTATATATATTTTTGAAACAATTAATAAAAAAACATTTTGATCCACAATTTAAAACTTCAAAACAAAGGTGATAGGTAGATAATAGGATTATTATAAAAGTAGCATCCCTTTTTCTTAATATCAATATGAAAATAATATAAAAAAAAAATATTTATAAAACTTAGGATTACTTCAAAGAAATATTTTAGCCGCTTGACCATGATCCTTCTTACATTTTTTATATAAGGCAATTCTTAAGTACAAATATTGTTGGTCATGTGAGGGTATTTCACTAATATTTTTGAAATACAGGAGATGTGTTGGAAATGACAACCGTCAAATAAAACGTATTAAAAACAAAATTAGATAAATAAATCACTACGCTTTAGTTAAAAAGGTTAAAGTCCATATAGACAATGATCTTTTTAGGGTTCCGTACCTCAAAAGGAAAAAACGGAACCCTTATAGGATCACTTTGTTGTCCGTCTGTCTGTCTATCTGTCAAGACCCTTTTTCCCAGGAACGCGTGGAGGTATCAAGCTGAAATTATCAAATATAATAAAAATCATATCAAATACTCAAGTCTACTGTCCCTTGGAGCTGTGAAAAAATTAAACTTCTAAGCTAACGCAATCAAAAGATACAGGCGTTTATGCCGCAAATTTTCGACATTTGCAAGGGAATCAAAACCTACAGGGTACTTCCCGTGCATAGCATAGATAAAGGAATAATTGCGAACAGCATACATTTTTTTTTACTTACATCAAATAAAAATATTTTTAATAATTTTAAACTTATATACCTACGGATTTGTTCGGAACCCTTGGTGCGCGAGTCCAACTCGCACTTGGCCGTTTTTTTAAACAGGAATGATGGTGTAATATCAAGAAGTACGTGAGATATTTTTCCTGACGTATCCGTTTGAGTGGAACTCAAAGCATTTGTAACCAACTACGAAGTAAGTTAGCAAGTTTGGTTTTGTTATATGAATTGAAATTTCAATCATAAATGCCGATAACGATTTCGGTTAAAGATACAAACAGATTAATCAGATACATACGAGTATAGAGTTAATTAATTTTGATACAATATAGATATATCAACATTAATTAACTCTATACTCGTAAACGTACTTTGCCATGTGTTATTGTAATTATTTCTCTGTATTAATAAAGTAGGAAGTATTAAATCCGATATAATATTAATACAATAATGTGTAACATCATAGTATAATATTGTAGCTGTAACTCATGAAACAAAATTAGTGTCTACGTATGGTAGAATTAGTTTTCCTATCAAATTTGTGATAAAAAATTGTCAGTGTATCATCACAAGTGACATTCTGTTCCTAGGTTCTCTCATTCCTGACCGGTTCAACAAATTAAGTCAAGCTTGGACACGAGTTTTATGTTTTTCACCAGCAATTTCAAACGGTAAAGTTTTTATTTTCCTTATCTATCCAATATATTAATACAGATATCTATAGTACAACATAATATATAAGCATAAAAGCACCCAATAAGTACGCTTTTAAAAAATTGGTCCGTAATCATCTATTGAAGACAACGCATTTTACACGATTCATCCATTTAATATGTATTGCTAAACAGACACATATATTCATAGGTATTTGTATGTATTAATTATATAAGTATTTAAATATGTATATCTGTATGTATATATATATATGTCACATATTTGTGTATATGTACGTATACGTCATATATGTATAGTTAATTTATTAGTAAAATGTATGTATTATGTAGTAAATTATTATTTTTTGTAGTGTTATTTTATTCTATATTGCCGCACCTACGTCAAATTCTCACCACTCCACGCCCATTGTATTCTTTTGTTTTAAGGAATGAAAAAAGGAATAAATAATAATAATAATATATAATAAACGCTCGGCGTACACTCATACATGTATTTAAAAAGGAACATTTTAAATTAATCTCACAAAATTCATAGCTTATTCAATCTGTCAGTAGATATTTTTTGATTGACTGCCTTGTTGGTTTGTGGTTGTAGTAGTGCACCTGCTGATCATGAGGTCCCATGTTTGAATCCCGGGTCGAGCCAAAAAAACCAGTTATTGAGTTTTTCCATCAAGAAATTCTCAGTAGCTGCCCGGAGTCAGGAAGTGGCGGTGTCTCACCCCGTGCCTCGGAAAGCACGTAAAGGCGTTGGTCCTGCGCCTGATCTCTCTCCGGTCACACGACCGGGTTACCGTCCCATCGGACTTTAGGAGTAAGGGAATAGAGAGTGCACCTGTGCTTGCGCATACACTTGGACACTATAATCCTATCCTGCGCCGATGGCTAGTCTCCGCTGAGACTGGCCGCCGTGACCGAAATTCGGTCTGGAGGACATTATTATTATTAGATATTTTTTGACTGAATTCAAAAAGGAGGAGCTCATATTTTTTTATAAGTGAACCGATTTTGATGATTATTTTTTATTTGAAAGCTGGTGATTTTAATGTGGTCCCATTTAATACATTTTTGATCAAAGTTTGACCAGTAGTTTTTGAGTTATCCTTAATAATATATCGAAGTCGGTTGTACAAAGATTTTGATTTCACCACTTGCTTGACAACATTTTAATTTTTTTTAGCAACAATATCTACTCTGAGTGACTGTTTAATCAAATAATGTTATTTGCTTGACATTGGCAGTATGAACGTAAATTATTGTAAACAAACGACAGATTATTATGCGTTTCACATTGGCACGTATACAATGATTTAAAAACACAATCATTTAATTTATTGTATCCGTAACATATATTATATAAATATTTTAACTTTTTGCAATCCTTCTCCATAAAAACTTTAACTATAACAAATATAACACTCCAATATGCTTACGCACGGAGAAGTACGAGATGAGGGAGTAAAGGGACAGAAACTTTTGTTTTGTTTTCACGTAATAATATATAGATATTAAATGTTTGTGCCATCAGTATAAAATACTATATTGTGTCATTTACCAAAATTGTATGATGGTGGTGTAAAGAATTAGTTACACTATTCTGTCCTACTGGTTTAACTGACTTTTGGAAATGCCAGAAAGATCTTATAACTCATTTACGCCAGACGTCAAATACCTAGATTGTCTACGGAAAGCGGCGTCAAAGGTGCAAGATGTCAGGTACTACGGTCATCAGTCCTTCTGCCAAGCGTGATCCCTACAACAGAAGAGAACCTTTTTCAGCGGAGAACTTTGAATTTGAATTTTTTTAATTTGCTGTAGAAATTTTCGCTCCGTGTGTTTTACATACAGCAAAATTTCTATGTGAATCCGATTCGCGACCGGTTGGCTCCGCTGGTTACAAGACTGGTTATTTTCCCACCCAGTGATGTAAAATGTAAATCCATTGTTGATACAATGATTTAACAATTTCATTGGTGCAAGAAGGTATCGAACCCGAGTTTCTCACATACTGTGGAATTAAGGGCAAGTGCTTAGCCTTACAGCTAACACGAATTGAACAATATTAAACATAACATATAACATAAACACTCACGCCTGTCACCCAGAGTGGTAAGCAGAGACTACGGACTTCCAACTATATAACTACATAAATAATTATTTATGTATTAAGATGAACTGAACAAAACAACAGAAAAGCGGTTTAGGAAATTTGTTACTCAAATCTTAAACTTATGAATCCCTTTATTAGTTAAGTTCAAGATAATTTCGTCATCATTCCAATTTAGAATAAGATAATAAAAAACCAATAACTTTAATTTTAATTAAATTTAAACTAAAGAAAATCTAAAATTCGCACGGAACAATGAATTATTCAAATTAAAGCGGATGCCTTATATTTGCATAAGCAAATTGGCTACAAGAACGACTACGAACGCGTGTCAGAGGTAGCGTTATGGTATTAAAAATTGGTCGAGCATGAAGTTCAATAAAGATAATTAGTTTAAGGAATAAATTCGTAATATGATTATAATTTATAAATTTACCATTCTTGTTACCGTTACAGCTTATCAAAAGTCCACTTCTGAACATAGGCCAAATGATATAATATAAAGTTAGAAAAGGCACGCCAAAGAAATTAGTATAGTAAAATGTTACAATTATATTTCAAATACTTTTATTTTTAAAATAATTTTGTCCTGAAAATCGGACTATAATTCAAGCTTGCTTGATTTTCGCCTTAACGTTTACAATGAATACAAGAAAGAATCAAAGCCTACACAATTTTTCAAAAGCAAACTCAACAAATTTGCTTATACACGAAGGTATAAGCAAATTCGGGCAGTCAGAAAAGTTATTCGAGAAAACCAACGAATACTTATGTAGACAAAAACATTTTTTTTAATTTAAGCGCTGTTTTTTTTTTTTTAATATAGGTGGACGATGAGCCAGGACTAACGTGCGTCCGCGAATCGTCAGAGGTATTTGCCAAATGTTTTTAACTTATGAAAAAGTGAATAGGAACTTAAGGAGTATACTTGAAAATGGCGCCGATAGTAAAAAAATATTAATATATTTGACAATCCTGATTCCCTCGAATTTAATGTCGTTTGACTTCATGAGTGTCAACATTTGTTATCCAAGCATCCTACTAAAATAGATATATAAGATTTATAAAATAGATATGTAACAAAAGGTCAAATTGGCCTTCCAAAAATCTTGGCGTGCTCAGCAGATCGGGACAGTATTTCCTGCCAACAGACCGTCTGCAGCTTTACAAGGAGCAGGTTTGGCCTCACATGGAATATTGTTCCTATTTCTTTCGCATCTACCACGGCGAGTGCTCTCAGGAATGATTACTATTAATCTAGGTTTCTTGCTGATTCTTCCCAGGACAGAGGTTATTTTTTTCGAACCAGTGGTAAAGTAAAAAATGACTTTCAAATTAGAATTACACATGTGATCTATATTGAATAAAAAATTATTCTATTCTACGAGTTATTAGTATTATATTCTAATCCCAGTCGCCAAATTTCACGAACGCACTTCGTGGCAAAATTCCCAATACCATCAACACCATCTGGATGCTTGGCGGTCCACCAATGTACGTTTCACTAAGAGTTTTCTTCCGCGTACGATCTCTTCGTTGAAAAGCTTACTACAAGTAATTTTTCCCTAATCGATACGACTTAGGGACCTTCACAAAAAGAGCTCACTCCCTTCTAAAAGACCACGCAACTGCAATTCCCTTGGTGTTGCATTTGCTCATGGGCAGCGGTAGTCACTTAACATCAGGTGAGCCGTATGCTCGTAAGGGGATCTACCCGATACCATCCCGTAAATGTCGTAAGAGGCGACAGGGGAAATATAATAAAAGATGGGCAGTAGCATCTTCCTTCTAACTGCTAAAAATAATAAAAAATTGGAGTTTTCAAACCTAATGTCAGCCGTGGTAACTATGAGAAATTTTCACACTAAGTGGCACTGTTAATTGGAGACCTATGTTCAGAAATGGTCTTTTGAAAGACGGTAATGATGAAAATTTTGTTTCTTTTTTAAATATAATATTGAATACTCCATCGGTTACTTAAACTAATAATAATATAATAAATAAGCAATAAACTAGAAATATCATATTACTAAAATACCACTAGGCAATGGTGACATCATTTAAACTTTATCAATAATTAAAAAATACGCAAGTTACAGTAAATTGTAGTACAAACACAGAAAATTAAGTGCAAAAGTTATAGTGCAAACACATAAAATTCAGGTTTTTTTATAGCATGGCGGTGACAAACGAGCAAACAGCCCACCTGATGGTATGTGGATACTGTGACCATAGACATCTACATTTATCTACGACTAAAAATCAAAATCCAGACGCGTTGTTACCACTGCGGACTTTTTTTATTATAAGCCAGTTCTTGACCACAATCCCACCTGGTGGTAAGTAGTGATGCAGCCTTAGACGGAAAATCGCTCTTACGAGTCGCGTAAGAAAAGCCTATTCTTACCTTGAAAACGCCCAAATAGTATTCGAACGGAAAGATAGACGCCGTCAAATTATTTCACTCCTTTGTTGTACGCATTACAAAGTCGAAGCAAACCGTTTGATTCTAATGCATGGATTATCGACAACAAAGGGGTAAAGACCCACCGACCGCCTGGTCGTCCGAAAGGACAAGAGAGAATAAAAGCGTTAAATTCCTGTACACTCACCGAAATGCATTCTATAGAATACCGAAAGGTTGGCAACTCTGCACCTGTGCTGGAGGCTGACAAGGTTAAGTCCAACGCTGCCAGCACCAGCCACTATGCGACAGCAGTACTACATGCACGACCAGACTAGCTTTATATAAGTTAAGAATGTGCCCGGCGTAAAGTACCGCCGCATCCTTGCAAGGACACCAAGGTTCCTTGCGGCTGCTTTGGCTGTGGGCTTAATGAACCACCCATATTTGAAGTTCGGAAAAAATTCAACCCCTAATAACTGAAGGCGGTCAGTGTACTCCAAGGAAATATTACGGAACGTAGAAGACAGGGCTGAGCGGACTCCTTTTAGCGCTGAAAAGATGAAGAAAGTGAAAATCGCCCCATTCAGAGACTGCCTGTAGTGTGAGATTCACACGCTCAACCATAGCTTCCCTTTCGGACTGGATTTGATTCCGACTGGCCCGGGCACTTGGTTGGTATCTCTTCACAACTGTGCTATCGTCTGCATACCCATAGATACCGGGCATAAGCAGATCATTAATATGAACAGTATTGCGAAGAGAACAGACCCCTGAGGAACACCAGCGTTAGTCGCCATAGGATTTCTCTCTCTCTCTCTCTCTCTCTCTCTCTCTCTCTCATACAGGACTCAAAAAGAGAAAAAAAATATAAGGAGGTGCCAAAGTCTCTCAAAGGCCTTCGAAACTTCAAGGGAAACAGCAAGTGCTTCCCCACTGTTCTTGAGTGCCTCGCCCCGTACGTGTATGGCATACGCTAGAAGATCCCCAGCAGACCGATTTCGGTGAAAACGTACAAAGGACTACGATGAAATGCGTCGTTTCCAGTAAAAAGAGTCCCCGGTTCTCTACACTCACCATACGAAACACCGCAGCATTAAGCTGCTATTTAACGGTGGTATGATGTTAGAGTATGGTCCTTCCCCGGTCGAGTCAACCCATTCGTGGTACAATAGCTGCAGCATGGTTCTACCACATAATGTACTAAATGACTATCATATAAGGAGGAGAACCAAAATAATAACTAGTTTTGCTGCTTTCTGTGCTTAAACTAAGAGCAATATTAGGAAGTAAAAAATTTACAATAACCAACAACCCAGCGATATTGTTGAGATCTTGTAGTTTTATGTACTGACATTATTATAATACAATTATTATAATAGAATAGAATAATTTTTATTCAATATGGATCACTGTACATAATACTTGTTGAAAGTCATTTTATATTTTTACCACCGGTATGCAAAAAAACCTCTGTCCTACGAAGAACCAGCAAGAAACACAGCGGGAGTTTTTTAAAAAAAAGCACAATTGACAATGTAATACTCGTATTTTATACAATTGTTATGAAAACATTTAGAAACAACCTGGTAGCCATCACATCATTCCTAGGGGTTATTTTAAGGCATGCACTTTTTATTAGTATAGTGACCCTTACTAGACAATTTTGCTTAATAAATAATTTACACCTTTTGATAGAAAAGGTATGTATATTTTCTGGGACTTTGTTGTAAAAGCGTAAACATTGCGCCATGAAGGACTTACTGACTCTGAAGTCCTGTAACTGGTTTAACTAACTTTTGCTTGTTCCTGGTATTTACAGAATGTACATCACTATTTTTAATAAAACTGTTTTTGTTTTTGTGTACGTACATTAAATTCTCGTAAATATATTGAGGTAATAATATATTTATTTCTTTAAATTTTTCTCTAAAGGATTCCTTCGGAAACTTAAACTGCTTAAACTGCACTTATGGCTCTCTTTTGCAAAACAAAGATAGTTTCAATGTCAGTCGCATTACCCCATAGCAATATTCCATATGGTATTATGCTATGGAAAAAACTAAAATAAGCTGTTTCGCCACATGTAAGGCATCTAATCTTTTTTACAGAATTTGCAGCAGAACTAAGTTTGCTAGCTAGTTTAGCTGTATAAGGGCCCCATTTAAGCTTCGCGTCAACTGTTATACCGAGAAAAACAGTGGATTCACCAAGGCCCATCTCCTTCCCATTAAAAAGCAACTATACACAATAATTTTTTTTTCCTTATATGAATTGCTTTTTAAATTTATCTGCTTTGTTGTGGTACTGTTATAGAATGTAGTTTTTTTTTTATTCTTGTTAGTCTGTCCTATCTTAATCGTATACATATATACTCTATGCACTGTGCACGTACATTTTTATATTACTTTGCAAATAAAACTATTAATTACAGTTCTAATATTTCTCTATTTGCTCAAAATCCTACAAATCACAACAATTAATTAAGTTACTAGTTTTAGTTTGTTTTATTATAGTTTTTAATATTGTATATAATTAAAAATTTTGTCGTCTAAATCAAATGAAATAAATAGCCTTCATTACATTTGATGGTTAAAATGGATATCTTCTAGAACACCTGTTCATGTTCGGATTGTATACCAACAAAATCCAAGTAAGTCAGTGAAGTATCTAAACACTACTTACATTATTATTAACGTTTAATGGATATAAATTCCAATACATGTTTTATGATAGATATATAGGATGAAAATTATTACACATAGAGTGCGAGAAGGATAAGATATTAACAGACAGAACAAGAAAAATGTGAAACATATTTGTATTAACCTAATATTAATCATATACAGAAAGTTGCTCAAGTTTGTTAAGTCGCTTCTCAGTGCGATCTATAGTAAAGAAGTCGTAATCATAGTCGATAATTGAAGGAAGACATGCATTATCTCAGAGATTATCTTAGTTGGAAGGAAGTTCCATAATTTTTACATTGAGGAATTCAATGTATTAACCTGTAACTCATGATAATTAGTTCTGTCGTTTCTATTTACTAATTGTGTTTTCATACGATTGCCAAGTCAATTTATGTATTTGAAATATAAAAGATTTTTAATATGGATATGGTCACCATAAGATGTTATTAGGTTAACTAATTACGTAATAACTTGAGACAGGAGGACCCTTAAGTAGGGACTGAATAAATTAACCAACTTGGTATTACATGGATCTCAGAACTTTTTTCGGTAGAACTGAGTTGCGAGACTGTTTTTTTTTACAAGTTATGTTTTTGATGGCATCTCATTTCCTTTTGTAGATAGTTCTACTTTTATTCCTTTCCGGTACCATCTACTTCTTGAATACCAACTACGGATTTTCCGGCAATTTATATAGTCTAATTTATATACTTTGCGGGATTTTGATACAACTTCATAAGACATGTCCCATTCTTGCTTGTTCATTCCGTTGAAAATTTTACATGTTACCTATGAACATAATTATATCTAAGTACCTATCTACATCTATTATTCCATTATATTATACATATACAGGTACACTAATTCATTTACTGCAAATGTAACTTTGTAATCCTATATATTTATATGGATTACAAAGTTATTAATGCAGTTGGTGTATCTAGAAAACTGGACCGAAATTACATAATATTTTATCTTTTTCTTGATTTATACACTAAAGACTAATTGTATTCTAAATTTGAAGCTTCTACATCTGCTAGAAGTGCCTTAGAGTTTTGATGATTTTGAGTCAGTGACACAAAATTAAGAAATTTTTGACTTGTTATAAACTACTGGTTCAAATAAAATGAAATTTGAAATTTACCGTGGTTATACAATGCATGCTTGGTTACTGAAAATTCAGGCTTATAGTTTAATCCACAACGAAGTTATAGGGGGTTGAAAATGGCCTGAACTGCTTCAAGAAAAGGATGGTACGGCCGTGCCGCTTTTTTGCTCGACTTGGCGGGGGCACTGCCGTATCCCCAGATTTAACTTTGTTGTTTATAATTCATAATAAATAAAAGTAAAGATTTATTCAAGTGTGCAATCTCTCGTCGCACCGGCAATATTCAGCCAGAGAAACCACCCTCTATGAGATATTACGGAGGTTGTTCTGGCTTCAATTGTTGCTTGGTTCGTTTATGCTATTGTGGCGCTGAATCAGCGCCAGCAAATTCGTCACAATATAGTATCCATTGAACAATGGGATAATATGCCAGATAATCTAATAAATATCCTCATCAAGACCGGACCTGGAACCGATTGAAATCATCGATGATGGCACAATGTTCCCCATATTATTTTCATATGTAATAAAAACATTCTAATATAAACTAATTTTCCTTAAAACTTTAATTTTTTTTTAATATTTATACAATTTTTTATATTTATTACTTAATAAATATTCTTGTCATCTATATTGAATAAAACATTATTTTATTTTATTCCTTTCTGGACTTTTTTTAACTAAACTAAAATTGAACGTTGTTGAGAACCTATTTCATGTTTTCATACATATTTCATATTTCAAACGACTTACTTCTTTACTACTTTAAGGTTATGAACTAGTATTTAATATTACATTTATAGAATTGAAAATTATTTCGTGATCGGTAAAGTAAATTAAGGACTTTATGTTCCATATAATTTAAGTGTATAAAAAACAACAAAGACGAAAATAAAAATGGAGTTCGTGAAAGATCACATCAATAATTCACAAAAGTACCGTTGATTCTTTATTGAAACGTGAAATACGTTTACAAATTCTTCGTAACCGAGGATGAATAACTTTCTTCCAAAAATTTCAAACCAAAAAATTACTGAATGATAGCTGTATTCTTTATAATTTATTAAAAATATCTTTCTAGTATTTTAGCAAGATAAGATATTTTTCCATTTTTTTTTTATAGAATAAGGTTTACAAATGAGCACACAGTCCACCTCATGGTAAGTGGTTGCTATGGTCCATAGCCATCTACCATCTATCTTCGAATAAGAATCTAAATGCAGATGCGTTGTCACCCCTGAGGGTTAAATAGAATGCCTCGTTTCTAGTAAAAAGGGTATCTATATTTTGGCAAGTGATTTTGAGTGTTCCTGTTACTTTTTTGATTGGAGTGCCCCTTATTGTAACGGACGGAATCAAAGGACAAATTTAGCGCCTGCTTTAAAAACAAGTAAATCGCTTTTGTCAGCATTATAATTTAGACCATGGGTATCTTGATAACACCATATCATCGTTTTAACTTATATTGTTAACAAAATTACCGTCTATAGAACACTAACTATGTTGAATTTTGTCACAGAATTTCACATTTCGGTGCTTGATTGCGGTACAAAAAATGCTCTATATTGGGGATAACGTATAAAAATAACTGTTATCCGCATATATATACACCGGGGAATATAGGTTCTCTTGTGGCAGGCTCATACCGGTAAGCGAAGTGTAGGGCGGCCTCGCACTAGATTGAGTGACGACCTATTAAGATATGCAGGAATTCGATGAATGCAGGTGGCTCAGAACCGTGCTTTGTGGCATTCCTTGGGGGTGACCTATGTTCAGCAGTGGACTTTTAAAGGACTGTAATGATAATTGATGATGACACATGTCTAGATTTTGTTGAGTTAGCCGCCGCTTTGCACCCTCTCACTCCAGGGCTACAAGAAAATTGGAGACCACTTTTTGGAGATTTTGATGTTTCCTACTTTTTGAAATAATTATTTTATGAAAAAAAAAATATACAAAATATTGAGACACAGCGCGTAGACATAGATTGTATCGGAAGAAATGATTTACTCAGTTGTCATTACCCTGTGAGAATACGTTTGTATGGACTAAGCACTGATCGGATCCCCTGTTACATCGTGAGCTTTCATTTTTTTCTTAGCATAATATATTTTTGTTCAAAACCTTACCTCACACTAGAATTTTTTCCTGTATCGTGGAGGCATTTTCCATACCGTAATTGCACAAGGACAAACATTCAAGACCCGGAACAATTATCTATAGGCCACATTAATAATTATTCCGTATGGGATTCGAAACCGCGACTCTCACTGCCGCAACCCAGCGCTATGCTACTGCGCCACGGAGCTGTCAAAAATATATATTTTATTGTATTTTGTTTTTATATCTGACAGAACCACACTCCTTCAGAATATAATCCAAAAAAATATAATAACGCTTATTTATCACTATAAAACGGAATATCCAGTCCATCTCCCGAGGGATTGGAGTTTTCACAGGCGACGAAAGATGATTTCGGAATTACATCTTGATTATTTATTGATATGTTGAATGAATAAAGATAATTATGCCCTATAGTTATTGAACTTACCATTAGAAAAATTGTACACTCGTTCGTTAACCATGCTCTCACGAGGAAAGTCGTGTCAAAATGAATTTTACTTCTCTACGTTTGTAATGTACGCTCACGCTTAACCTGCGTTATTAGATTAATTTGTTGCTACCCAAAACAAGGGCTGTTATTAAATTAAACGGACAGAGACCGCAAAACGAGGCAAGGTAAAATTTTACCTGTGAGAATTACTTCACAAAAAGCTTTATGTATAATACCAGCAGGCATATTAAAGAATGAAAGGCATTGTATTAATTATTAATAAAATTAATGAAATACCTCAGCATAATATAAAGCCCGTTACAGTTTATTGATCTAAATGTATGAATTATTTTCTTTTTCTTTATAAAATAAGAGTTACAAAGCGCACAGTTCACATGATGGAAGGTGAATGCTGCAGCCCATATACATCTACATCTATTATAAATAATGAATCGAAATGCAGACGCATTGTTCCTCGAGCGCTAAGATGAAGTGCTAGTAAATAAGATTTCCGGGTCTTTACACTCACCATACGAAACGCAGGACTATTATGCTGTTTCACTCTGTTATTCTGTGAGAGCGTGACTACCGTTATTGAACTAAAATCTAAATGTTTGAAGGTTTACAAATTTATCCAAGAAATGTTTGTAATTTGTGGATAGAATATTTTAAAGCCTTGTACGGACTAAACGTTCCAATGTACGGGTAGTCGGTTATACGTACACAGGAACGCTAGTCCGTAGCGTGTCGACTCGTGGCGAGTCATAGCCAGTTTGCTTTTGGTTGCGCGCATCAAAGTGGATGTTAACGCTCAATTTGGACTTAACATACATCTGTACGCGTATTCTACATACCTAGATTACGCGTACATTGGAATGTTTAGTCCGTACGAAGCACAATACTACCGAATAATAACGTGCATGTCTCGATTTATATTTAATTAGTTCATGTACCTATGAACAAAATGAAAAAAAGCATGTTAATATCGTGCTTATTAAGTGGCGAAGCTTGCGAAGTCACTTATTGATTTCACGATGTCTGTTCGTCTGTCCGTCTGTCCCACGATTATCTCGAGGACGGTTTCGAATTTTCGAATTCTGTTTTCAGCAATCGATTACTGATCATCCAGGCATCTGAACCTCCTATTTTGAAACTGATTGCTCAACGGCAACCGTTAGAAACCGCTACAAAGCTGATTGCTTCGCCACTTTGCTATGCTGTTAGCTTGCTAGGTTTATTTTATAAAATTTTTCAAGGAAATGAAAAGTTTAAGTCAATTCGTTGTTGTGTCATGTTATTTCTCGTGTTGTGCAGTTGCGGCGTGAGATCGAGTAATCCACAATTTTATATCACTGTCGTAAGGGTCGACAGAGGGAAGGAGGACCTGCGAAACGTGGCAACTATGCTAAATATATTCTCTATGAGGAAATCTATAAGTAGGCCTATGTTCATTAGTGGACATTTGAAAGGCTGTAAAGAAATGTTGAAAAATATTGCGTCATTTCAATAACAATTTTCTCTTTTACAGTTGATACTTAAAATTTAAAAATAAAAATGCATACAATAACCTTATACACGCAAAAGCCGTTATATAAACATTATACATTACTTCTATCCTTAGTATATGCTACAATACTTACCACGGTACGTATAATGGCACGGCACGTACATATTATAAGCGACTGGAAAACCGTTTTCGATCCCTGTTAACCTTAATGAAATTTTTGATAACAATTTTAAGTGCTAATTTACCAGTGCTCTGCAGTGAAACCAAGTGAGGAAACCTGCATAATGTCTAAGAAATTAAAAAAATATTCAAGACTTTCAATTTATTTGGTAAAATTTATTGGTGAAATAAAGCATTATCATTAATATTATTAGTATAAAGTAAAATTCGCCAACATGCATTGGACATCGGGACGGACTTTTCCCTCCTGCAAAAACTTTTCAGAAATATGAGTAACTTCATCTTTTTTGCTTTGATGTAATCACATTGAAATTACTTAAGATCAAGATACTTTAAAAATTAATAAAAATGACGCTTTTTTACTTTCAAAAAGAGTTAAGAATTATCAAATATTTATTAATTTACAGCTTTTCAACTGACTTACTAAAATTGTGACTGCAAATTATAAAACTTGTGTATTGGCGTTCGAATCAAATTACTTATGATGTCAATGATTTATGCTAGGTATTGTTTAATGTAATTTCAGGCTTGTAAAATTCGAATTGTACATATAGATATTGTTAAAATTTTTAACTTGTAGTTACCTACTCCAGTTTTTCCTACTAATTGGACCTTTTTAAATTCACACATACCCAATGGTGAAACCAGGAACAAAATCCATTCCATAGTTACGAAAAAAACGTAGGTAGACTAACACAGTGTCGATTTTTGTTTTATATGAGGTATAAAGCTTGAGTTTAAAAGTATTAATTGACATTTATTTATGTATAGAATGGACTTTACGGATAGACCTAGGTATAATTTTTTTCGATATATTTTGTCACACTGTCTTATCTCTATCATTAGTTCTATGGACACTGTTACGGTGTAGATATAGCCAGTCCAGCGTACTTGTATATACAGTACGCTGAGATCAATGCATTTGGAGAATAAAATGCGGTTACAACCAATCACAAATACAGTTCCCTTATAATTGCATAATGATAGAATTTCTTTATTTAAAATTATATAAAGCTAATCTCTGTTTTAAAAGTGATTTAATTTTCATTTTGAATAAGGGCAGTATTCACATAAGATTTATTCGTATGTCAACGCAAACGGGTATAACGAGTAGTGAAAAGGTTTTGCCGTCCCACTGACCCTAGTTTCCTCAAATATGTTGCTGGAATTTTACTGCATGAATAGAACCCTCGGTTGAGATATTTTCCCTTCAAAATCTTACCTTAAAGGTATTTAACCCTACGGAATGGAATTTTAGTAATGTCAATTATGTGATTTTGAAAATAATAAATATCACACATCCGCTCGCACTAACGCACTCACTTTAGCAAAACTGCAATTCGCGATCCTATTTTTCCCATCGGATGTCGATTTTTTTAGCCTCTACAGCCTGTAGACACCTGCAACTACTTTCAAACAAAGGAATACTGAACTGAGTAACAGAGATGGCATTGTTGCTTAGCGGTAGAAGCAAATGGAATTTGGTGTCTACCTTTATAGCACTATTAAACAGAGTCCTTTTATAAACTACTAAACACATAATCTTTGAAAATAGCCCGAAAAATATTAGATAATTCTCGAAAACAAGTATAATTAAACATTACAGGATGTAATATAAAGGAAAGTGTTAATATCTTGAAAATTTAACGTCGTGAATTATATTTAAAATAATCATTATGCTACTTAAAATACGTCTCGTAAATTTACCAAGAATAATTAAAAGAATTAGACTCCATTTTACTTAAATGAAGACCACATCGTTGAGAAAATTAATGCTCTTATCAGAGTCATGAGGCCGAATATATGAAATTAACAGCACCCTCGTGTGACACGTAACCTTCGTAGGATATACGTTTCACGTCACTTTGTACAATAGCTTGTCCCTTTAAATTAAGGCCGTTCCCCATATAATACTACCTAAAGGATTATAGAACAAGAGAAGATGATTAATTCTAGTAGATATCGAATTGTACAATTTAATCTCATATTAATAGGAGTACGTTATAATATGATGATGAACAAAATTTAATATTTTTGGCAGAAGATTACAAATTAATACATTCTAAAGCTTTTCATTCCTTAGCTTTCTTCTTAGCTATCAACGTTTTATAGAGTTACAGTAAAATATTAGTGAAAGTAACTGCGTTCTTCCCACGACAGGACACAGACTTCCTTTAATTTGAACCCTTCCAAATTTATATAACATTTCCACTATTATTTCTTCTGCGGCTGCAAAGCGACGGATACTTGCTTGTTGTAGATAAAATAAAAATATGATTTACATGATGTTGCGATCAGGATTAAGATAGGAATACTTCAGTGGTTATGTATTGTAGAAGGAACAAAAATGAGAAAAGAGTGACACAGCAAATTTATGTTGCAGAAGTGGCTGGCAGGGTCGGTACGCCTTAGATAGAAGTTCACGAACTGGCAATAAATATATTAAAGATAAGCTAAGTTAAAAGTACCTTTAACCATCGAGCATGTATGCGAACACACGAACGTTAATTAGGCGAGGGAGGTGTTTTAGAATCGTGTCTGATGAAAGTCGGTTCTCATCCCTCCTGGGTATTAGGCGTGAGTGTTTATGTTTCATGAGATAATTTTACTGCAGTGGCATTAACTTGCTATACGCAATTGTAACTTACTAATTTACTTTCAAGTAAAATACATCAAAAGATAAAGAGAAAGAACAAGAGGATATTGCATCCATTTTCAAATAGTGTTTTAAATGAACTCTAGAGATATAATGAACCACTATAATTTTTATATATTTTTTAAAACCGAATAAATTATTGTTTTATATTTTTGCGCCAAAATGCCGCCATTCTCGTGACGTCCCTTTCCTATTAATACAAACGATTTTGCAAAGTAATAAGATATTTTTGGATGTTAAATAACAGTTATCATTTTAATCATTGGTGTGTTGTGCCTGAATGCAAAAATACGAGCATAAGAACGACGGGGAAGTTATGGATTCAAGTACCAACTGATTTAAATATGAGAAATCATGGTTAAAACTGGCAAGAAGAAACCTAAGACATTGTCTACAAAAAAAGGGCTACTTCTGTGAAGGTCACTTTAATGTAAGTATGACTTATATTTAACTATCGTTTACATATAACAAAACATCATGAAGTGTTAGGTATTGCAAGTCAAATTTTGTAAGGTTGTCTTAGATATAACTAATAATTGCTAATGATTGTAATCATAGATAATCGTCAAATATGACTGTGTATTATCAAAAGACACTCTGACCTTGTGTTATTGTATAAACAAAAGTTGGTAATAGGAACTAACATTGATGTTTTAACATTCCTTAACTCGGCAAAATAAAAACCGGGATTGCATGCAAAAAATTTTGCCACTATCAATGTATTTATCCTTGGTAGATTAGTACTTTCTGCTGTTACGAATCTGTCTTCCATGATGCTGTGGGGAACGTGCAACTCACACATAATATATTACACCAACATACATTCTCACACACACACACACGCATTTAACAAACTACATTTTACACTAATAACACACCACCATACTTACCAGTTGGCCGACGCTCATAGGTTCGATCCCGGTGGTGTCATCGATGCATTACCTTATAAGGTGCTATCGAGTGCGGCAATGGCTACGAGCGGGTGGCGGGAGCGCAACGCCTCCTTGAACCTCGATCAGTCGGTTACGTACTACTACGGAGAGAGATTGTCGCTTTAGCTTACGGACGTTTGCTACGTAAAATATTTACGTGTGTACTAAAGCCTATTATCTATTTTCTCTTAAACTTCTCTCCGCCTTTCTTTATATCTATAAGCTTGTTTCTTCTTGTAAGTGTTGCATTCTCCTTCTGACTATAAAATTATTGGTGTGACTGTATTTATGTGCAATAAACGTGTTAGTGTAATAAGTGTTGAACATTATTTATCTATATGCCCGTGTAGTGGCGGTTAAGAATATCCACTACCCCATATCTTCCCGTGGGTGTCGTAAAAGGCGACAAAGGGAAACAGGCAGGAGATGGGCAGCAGCATCTTCCTGATAATAGCCAAAATAACAATAAAAAACTGCGGTTGCCAACCCGCTCGCCAAGCGTGGCAACTATGGCAATATACCCCCCATGAGCAATGACAATAATAAACGGCCCCCAGTCCCCGGCGGCCCCGCTATTCCTGGCTACGGTGGCGACCATGGTAACGGCGGGGCAGGGGGTGCTAAGAATCTCCGGTGGAGGTTCGGTTGCCACCTACGACGACTCGACCTGGCAACATACAACGCACGCACCCTGAGGACTGACGAGAAGATTGTGGAGCTGGAAGAAGAGATAGACAAGTTACGCTGGCATATTATAGGATTATCCGAAGTCCGAAGAGAGGGGGAGGACACGGTAATCCTCGAATCCGGCAACTTGCTCTATTACCGGGAGGGCGACCATCTGTCCCAAGGAGGTGTCGGATTTATCGTCCACAAGTCTCTCGTTAACAACGTTGTAAAGATTGAGAGTGTGTCGACGAGGGTTGCGTACCTTATACTCAGAATCACCAAACGGTATTCGCTGAAGGTCATACAGGTTTACGCACCAACCTCGGCACACCCCGATCAGGAGGTGGAGGAAATGTATGAGGATATCTCTAGAGCCATGCATTCCTCCAAAACCCAATATACGGTGTTAATGGGAGACTTCAATGCAAAACTAGGCACAAGAGAGAATGGTGAGCTGAAAGTAGGGAAATTTGGAATAGGGCAACGGAACCCAAGGGGCCAGCAGCTGGCCGACTTCATGGAGAAAGAGGGACTCTTTATGATGAACTCTTTCTTCCAGAAGCGGCCCCACAGGAAGTGGACCTGGTCGAGCCCCGACGGTTCGACAAAAAATGAGATTGACTTCATTATGACGACCAGACGACAACTGTTCAGTGATGTCTCCGTGATCGCGAGGGTGAAAACCGGCAGCGATCACCGAATGGTTAGAGGCACACTGAACCTAAACGTTAAGTTAGAGAGGTCTCGTCTAATGAAGTCAACGCTCCGTCCCCCTCGTGCTCTAATCCAAAGTCCCGAAACCTTTCAGCTCGAGTTACAAAACCGTTTTCAGTGCCTAGAAGACTGCAATGAAGTGGACGATTTGAATGACAAGCTCGTGGAAACTGTCCATGCGGTCGGAGCTAAGTTCTGCAAGACCCGCCGCAGAAGAACACAAAAACTCTCCGATCACACTCTTCATCTCATGGCTGTTAGACGGGAGATGAAGCTACATTCTTCAACAGATTTAACAGCATACAGGCAACTGAACAGACAGATCTCCAAATGCATGCGGCGGGACTTACGCAAATTCAATACAGCTCGTATTGAAGAAGCGATCGAGCGGAACCAAGGCTCCAAAGTCTTTGCCAGAGATCTGTCTGCCAGAAAGCGCCAACTGTCAAAGCTGAAGACAGAATGTGGCAGCATCGTTTCCGGGGCACCTGAGATTTTGAGTGAGATTGAGAGGTTCTATGGGCAGCTGTACACGTCATCGTTGGAGCCGCACGCAAGTGTGAGTAACGATCCAAGAGCGAGTCTTATCCGACATTATTCCGATGATATCCCGGACGTCAGTCTGAGCGAGATTAGAATGGCTCTCCAGCACCTTAAAAACGGCAAGGCCCCAGGCGAGGATGGAATTACAGCGGAGCTTCTGAAAGCGGGTGGAAAACCGGTACTTGAAGTCCTTCAGAAGCTATTAATTCCGTCCTTCATGGTGGCATTACACCGGAGGCGTGGAGCAGAAGTGCGGTGGTCTTGTTCTTCAAGAAAGGCGACAACGCTCTCTTAAAGAACTACAGACCGATTTCCCTTCTGAGCCGCGTCTACGTGCTGTTTTCGAGAGTCATTACGAATCGTCTCGCGCGCAGACTTGACGACTTCCAGCCTCCCGAACAAGCCGGTTTCCGAAAAGGCTTTAGCGCCATAGACCACATACATACCCTTCGGCAAATTGTACAGAAGTCCGAGGAGTACAATTTGCCACTATGTCTGGCGTATGTGGACTATGAGAAAGCCTTTGATTCCGTCGAAATTTGGGCGGTGCTGCAGTCCCTTCAGCGATGCCAAGTTGACTGTCGGTATATCGAAGTGTTGAAGTGCTTGTACAGTAGGGCTACGATGGCTATCCGAGTACAGAACCAGAGTACGAAACCTATCCAATTGCAGAGAGGTGTAAGACAGGGTGACGTCATATCCCCGAAACTCTTTACCGCTGCATTGGAAGATGTTTTCAAGCTTCTGGACTGGAAAGGATACGGTATCAACATCAATGGCGAGTACATCACTCACCTTCGATTTGCCGACGATATAGTCCTTATGGCAGAATCGCTGGAGGACCTAAGCACTATGCTCAATGACCTCAATAGTGTTTCCCAACGGATAGGTCTTAAGATGAACATGGACAAAACAAAGATCATGTTTAATGTCCATGTCACACCTATGCCGGTAGTTGTTGGGAACACTAAGCTCGAAGTTGTTGACGAGTATGTTTACCTGGGACAAATAGTCCGACTAGGTAAGTCCAACTTCGACCGAGAGGTCAATCGACGGATTCAACTCGGTTGGGCAGCGTTCGGGAAATTACGGCACATCTTCTCGTCAGGTATACCTCAAAACTTGAAAACGAGACTGTACGCCCAGTGCGTGTTGCCAGTGATGACATACGGAACTGAGACGTGGTCCTTCACTGCTGGCCGGATGAGGAAGCTCAAGGTCGCTCAGCGAGCTATGGAGAGGGCTATGCTCGGAGTTTCTCTGCGTGATAAACTCAGAAATGAGGATATCCGCAGTAGAACTAGAGTGACCGACATAGCCCAACGGATTAGTAAGCTGAAGTGGCAATGGGCCGGCCATATAGCTCGAAGAACCGACAACCGATGGGGAAGAAAGGTTCTCGAGTGGCAGCCTCGTACCGGCAGGCGAAGTGTAGGGCGTCCCCCCACTAGATGGAGTGACGACCTGGTACGATATGCAGGAAGTCGATGGATGCAGGTGGCTCAGGACCGTGCTTTGTGGCATTCTTTGGGGGAGGCCTATGTTCAGCAGTGGACTTGTGAAGGGCTGTAATGATGATGAATGATGCCCGTTACTATACACATAACAACAGACTGCGCACCCACTACATTAGTGACCCCGACGTGATATGAACACGCAACCAAAAAAAAAAAAACCTTCGGAAACTACAACTTCCAATCTTCGTCATCATCCTTAAGTACCCCATTCATTCGCTCCCGAGCAGACATTGTCTGCAGTCTTCACATTCTGCAAGCCATCTAGCTTAACAAAGGTTCATCGCAGCACTGGAACAATAATGCTTCCTGTTCCTTCAAGCTACTCTCTGCGCTACAGTGTTCGGCACGGCTCTGAGCCTTACTGCTCGCCTCTGCTTCACGGCACTCTCGCAGATTACTTGCCTTCTTCTCGACTCACCGCAGACTACAAGGCAATCCCTGGCACTTGCTCCGGCTCATCGTTCTCACCGGCATCACTTGCAAGTGCGTAGTACGGCATGCATTGCACACCGGCATATCATTCGCACCGGCGTCACTTGCCCTTACGCACATAGCATGCATTCCCTACCGGCATTTAAGGACGCACCGGCAATCGGACTGCACTATCGACCTCCGGTCTGAGCAAGGGGGTGATGTGGCGGCGCTGTCGTCGCGCCACAAGCGAAAGACATCGAAGCCTAAATCGCGCTATCAAAGTTCCGAAATTAAAGCAGCATATTTAGAATAGCTCCGAACTACTAATCGGAGCGCTGGCCGCTCCCCGGGCAGAACACCTTGCCCGGCGGGAGATCTCCCCTTTTCCTTCCACCCGCCACAGTACTTTCTTTATATCTATAAGCTTGTTTCTTCTTGTAAGTGTTGCATTCTCCTTCTGACTATATAATTATTGGTGTGACTGTATTTATGTGCAATAAACGTGTTAGTGTAATAAGTGTTGAACATTATTTATCTATATGCCCGTTACTATACACATAACAACAGACTGCGCACCCACTACATTGGTGACCCCGTTTGAACACAATAATGAGCAACGTCGAGAACAAGTTCGAAGATGCTAGAACGTTTGCAGGTGACCGCGCCCAGGCTCGCTCAACAACGACAGAGACGCCGCAAAATGAGCCTACATTAGAACTATGTAAGGTCGGAGTTCGAGTACCACCATTTTGGCCGGAGGAGCCAGAGATATGGTTTGCCCAGGTGGAAGGTCAATTTAATATATCCGGCATTACAAGTGATGCAACTAAATTCAATTACGTTATTGGTCAGCAGGATAACCAGTACTCAGTGGAGGTAAAAGACATTATAATTAACCCACCAACTAGTAATAAATATGACAAGCTGAAGAACGAGCTAATTAAGCGGCTGAGTGCATCCAAAGAGAAAAAGCTCACACAGTTATTAATGCACGAAGAAATGGGTGACAGAAAACCATCACAGTTTCTCCGTCATCTGCAAGGTCTTGCTGGCATACAGGTCTCGGATGATTTTATGAGAACCATTTGGATCAGCCGTCTTCCATCTGGCATCCAAACATTTTTAGCAGGCCAACCGCATACATCCATCGAGACACTAGCGGACGTAGCCGATAGGATTCACGACCTAGTACCATCATCGCCTCAGGTGGCATCAACAAGTCGTTCTTATAATGAACCGGTGTACAACGACCTTGCGAAAGAAGTTGCAGCGCTTAGAAAGGAAGTGCAAGCACTTACTCTAAGGCACAGAAGAAGCAGACCACGATCACGCTCTAAACGAGATACTCGTAAAAATCGCTCTTCATCAAGGTCTCAGTCCAGCTACAGAAAATTTCCTTTATGCTGGTACCACTCCAAATTCGGCGAAAAGGCAGATAAATGTGTACGCCCATGCGACTATCGGTCGGAAAACTCCAAGGGCAATCGGTGATGTCGACCGACGATTGCTCCTACTCAAGTGGTCGTCTATTCGTAACCGCATCTCGAAGACTCAGTTCCTGGTCGATACAGGAAACGACCTCTGCGTCTTCCCTCGGTCGTTGCTACGTGAATGTCGTGCTCGGACTACATACCAGCTAAGTGCAGCCAACGGTTCTCATATAGACTCCTATGGTTATGTACATTTAAACTTAGATTTTGGCTTACGTAAAATATTAAAGTGGCGTTTTGTAGTTGCAAATGTAACAAAGCCCATTTTTGGCGCAGATTTTTTAAACTATTATAGTATAATTGTAGATTGTCGTAACAAGCGTATTACTGATAGTACAACATCTATAGTAGCCACTGCCTCACAAGTAAAATCAACCAATATTTCATCAATTAAGGTTTTAACTGGTAACACAAAATACCACCAAATTTTGACAGAATTTTTGGAAATTACCCGACCAGCTGGTATACACCGCACTATACAGCATAACACAGTTCACCATATACGTACTGTTAGGAGGCCGATCCCGTTTGACTTTTTAAAAAAAAAACCACAAGGTAAACCTAAGGGTTTATTATAAAAAGTTTACACACACAATTAATATTAACCCTGACTTCCGAACTCTAATACGTATCGGAATCTATGTCCGATCTACCCGGGGCTCTGAATCTAACTGACTGTAAAATGGAATAAAATTAATATGGAAAAGAACAATGCAATTACTAATTGACGTCATATATAGGAAAAGTACCGTGGGATTGAATAAATGCTTACTAAGATTTAACTGCGTTGTAAAAAGGGATATAACAGCTCCCCCTTTTGACTGAGCTTTTTCTAAATTAAGATAAAGCGAAGTTTCGAAGTAGAGAAATAGTTAGAGGTCGGAAGGCGTTACAGAATATAGAAATAGAAAATTAAATTTATAGTAAAACATAGAAAATTTATCTTATAACAATATAAAACTTCGAACTATTCGATTTTACATAAAGATAAAGTAAGTTGTAACTAAGTTACGTAAAAGAAACAGCGTAAGATTTAACAAATAATCAATATAAAATAGATCAATGAATTTATATAAAGGTAAAATAGTAAAATCTAGAATTAAAAGTAATTTAAATGAATTAGTAGAATTACGAGTAGAAATTGATTTTTAATAAACAAAATAGTAGTTTCAGTTACAATTTTCCTTTTAACATTGTATATAGTTAAATAACAATACACATTTAAAATAAAAAAATACTTATTACAATTAGATTGAATCAAAAATAGTAAAATGTAGCAATTACAAAATATAAAATGACAAAGTAGAAATTGAAATTGTATGATAATAAAATTAATTATTTGTTTTAATACAAACATTTTTGAAAACTAATATTGAATAAAATTAGAAATTAAGATTTCTGCCGGAGGAAGAGTGAACTTTGTGTACAGTTCTATAAGGTTCACAATTAGTACAGTTTGGTAAAGATTTGGGTGAGTTATTATCTTCTTCAGATGTTGACATATCAATCATCTCAATTGAATTTGTAGTTTTAGAATTATGTTTCGACGACTTTTTATTATTACACTGATTAAATATTTGTATACAATGTCCACTATTATTGTGTCGATTTCTGGAACATTTAAATAATTTGTAGGCTAAGTACAAAAATAGTAATACAATTAAAATATAAGTAAATGTGGAATAGTATGAACCGTATTTTATAAAATGTGATTCCTTTTGAAGATTATTTAATTCAAATTCTAAACTATCTAGCTGATGATTTGCATATTTTAAGGAATCCAAGTTAACTTTGCTTAAAGAGATTGGCGTTAAATATGGTAAACTTTTATTAAATACATCTTTTTTGCAACAATCATCTCTTGTTATGTCAAAGCTTATATCTATAGTTGACTTAATCGAAAATTGATAAGTACTTGTTGGCAATAATTGAATAGTTTTGGAATAACCGATACAATTTTCAGTTAATTTGACAATACCTGTGCCAATAATAGGATGATCAGTAATATCATCGTTACATTTGATAGTTAATTTATTTACATTGGATTGTACATATATCCATCTATTATTTTTTAATTTATGCCAAATATTGATTTGGCCAAATAATAACTTGGAGTTACATTCAGAAGGTAAGGAAAGAGTTACTTCTGTTAATAATTTCGATTCACAATTAGGATTATTTATGCTAGACGTTATAGTAAATAGTTCACAAATAGAATAGTTATTATTAATAAATTTACAATCATCTAAGTTATTAAACATAGTATAATGTATTCTATCGTCACTTAAAGCAATATAAGAATTAGAAGGTTGAATAAGTGCAAACGTTTGTATATGCGACTCGTCGTGAGGAGTCGGTAATGGGATATTTTTATAAACAATGAATTTATCAGGTGTTATTAATGGAATCTGCAAGCTGAAAACAATCTTATTGTTATAATAATATGAACTAAGTTTCGAAACATCAATTAACGAATGAATATTATGTATGTTCAATTGCACTGGAAAATCTAAACGTTTATTTATTTGATTGATATGCTTGGTTAATTCATTATAAAGACTTAAAGGGCTAATCACGCTAGGATGCAAAACATTTACCTTGGAAAATAGGATAGCATTTATAGTCGTGTCTAGCAAGTTAGAAATAGCAAGTAAGGAGCTTTCAATTATGTTCAATAAATTATTTATTCTAGAAATGTTAATAAGTAAATTATCGGTTTTTGTGATTTGCGAAATAATTTCATTCATTTTATTAATTTGTGAGTTTAATCTTAATTCATTTTGGTTTAATTTATAAATAGTGGCATTAAAATTATTTATGGTAGATTTAATTATGTGAATATTGTCTCTGAATAAATTAAATAGTTCTGTTTCACTTTTCCGACATAATTCTATCGCGGCATCATATTTTCGCGTATCATCTGCGTCTAGAGTACCGAAGAAAAATTTAAGAATTTCGCCTCCGAATTCTAGAGATCTTTTAACTCTATTTGGCGATTGATTATTATCGATTATATGTGCTAGGGATTGCAATTTGACGTAATTATATTTTATTAAAATCTCTATAGGATTTGAAAAATCTTTACATTGGGAAAATTCGTCAGTATTTATTTTGGAACAAAGGTTTAAGGTATCATATAATAAATTTTCAATTTTATTGAGATAAGGAGCTAAAGGTATAAGGTCTATATGTGTTATAACCTTCCAATAATCGTTATAAAAGTTAATATGCGTAATAGGTTCAAAATAAATTCCAGGACTATGTGATATAGGTATGATCCTCGACTCAGCGTGGCTTTGGCTTCCATAGCATAAAGATCTGAAAAATATATAAAATAAGTTAAATTTAAGGAGTGTTAATAGCAGGCTTAATCTCGTTTATATGATACTTAACATGTTTACGACCTACTTGTAAAGTAACGTTGTGCTTATTATGGACTTTTATAATTTTATATGGACCTTTCCATATAGGTGATAGGGCCTTACGAAGTCGGTGATGGTGTTTTATATAAACTGAGTCACCAATTTTATACGAAATTTCGCGTGAACTTACATCGTAATATTGTTTGGATTTTTCTTTGCTATTAATTATATTTTGAATGGCCTTTTCTCTACTAAAACGCATTCGATATTGTAAAGCTCGAATATATTCATTATAAGTAGTATTATTGTTCGTTTCATATAGAGAATTAGGGATATTAGGTTTATAACCATATAATAATTCATGAGGGGTGAAATTGGTAGTGCAATGAGGGGTAGTATTATAAGCTAATATTGCGGTAAATAAATAACAATGCCAGTCGTTCTGGTTTTCATTAACGAAAGATTTTAAGTATTCTTTTAAAGTAGCATGTGAGCGTTCTAGAGCTCCATTTGTTTGTGGGTGGTAAGGTGTAGTAAATAAAGCCTTGACTTTTAAGATTTGAGTTAATTCTTTAAATAAATCAGACGTAAAACAAGTACCTAAATCCGTTAAGATTGTTTTAGGGAAACCGAAGAGAGACATAAAATGTACAAGATTTCTGGCTATTTCTTCACTGGTAGCTGTGACCAGGGGATAAGCACTTGAAAATTTAGTTAAATCGTCTTGTAATGTAAGGATGAATTTGAATTTTTGAAAACCTGCGTCAGGTAAAGGACCAACGATGTCGAGAGCTAATCGTTCAAACGGTCTAGTGGAAGTAGAAGTTATTTCCATTGGGGCCTTATTGGACATTCTTAATGGTTTATTAATTTGGCATAATTGGCATTTCTTTACATAATCTACAATGTCAGAGCGCATACTTTTCCAATAATAGGCGGCTTTAATTCGTCTATACATACGACTTGAACCTGGGTGACCCGCAATAGGTGAATCGTGATTCTCTTTTAAAATTTTAGGGATTTCGACGGGAGTAGGATAAATTAATTGATTTTTGTATATATGAATTTTAATGTTAGTGTTATGAAAAATATAGGCAATCATATTATATACTTTAATATAAGCTAGCTTAGAAAATGGATCTGAAAAGTCTGATAAGGCGAGATCTGTAATATCAGGGTTCTCGATTAAAATTTTATCTCTGAGTTTTATAATTAAATTGTAAATATCTTTAAATTTGGTTTCTTCATAATGATGAATTTTAGTGTACATAAAATAGTAAGATTTATTCTTATCCTTTACGCATTGAATTGTAAATGGTTCACGTTCGGAATTTAATAAGTCGTCAGGCTTGTCTAATTGTGCTAATATTTCTTCACAGTGAGGTATAGATGAGTCAAAATCTAAAGAGACGGGACAAGCAATAGTTTTTAGTTTGGATAGGTGTAATCCTTGAGTACATTCTAGGATTATTGTATTTGAAATAGGAGTTTTATTTGTAAATTGGTCTTTAAAATATTTTTCATAACTAGAATTATTTAAAGTGTTAATATCTATAACATTAACGGGACAGCGAGATAACGCATCGGCGTTAGAGTTAAGACGGCCTTGTTTATAAACAATTTCGTAATCGTATTCTTCGAGTTTTAAGCGCCAACGAATGAGTCTACTACCTGGGTCTTTGACATTGAAGAGCCATACCAATGGTCTATGATCGGTAACTATTTTGAATTTATTACCGTAGAGGTAAGGACGAAACGTTTTGACTGCGAATAGAATGGCTAGAAGTTCCTTTTCGGTAGTTGAATAATTGCCTTCGGGACGGTTTAGAGTACGTGATGCGTAAGCTATCGGTTTATCTTTGCCTACAGGACCTTGGGATAAGATTGCGCCTACGGCATAATTACTTGCATCTGTAGTTACTATGAATGGTTGAGAGAAATCTGGATATTGGAGCAGCGGAGCAGTGATTAATTTTTCTTTTAAAACATCGAAAGCAATTTGTTGTTCTTGAGACCAGTGGAAAGTAGTATCCCTTTTTAATAAAGAAGTAAGTGGTTTTGTCAATTTAGAAAAATTATCAATAAATCGGCGATAATAGCCTATTAGGCCTAGGAAGGATTTAATTTCTTTAGGGCTCTTAGGAATTGGAAATTGTGACACTGCTTTTACTTTTTCTGGATTAGGAGAGACACCCTTATCGGTGATAATATGACCAAGATAAGTTACTTCACGTCTTAAAAATTCGCACTTATCTGGTTGCAATTTTAGATTGTATTCGCGCAGCTTATTGAATACTAGCTTTAATTTTTCCATATGTTCATTTAAATTATGACTATAAATTATGCAATCATCTAGATAAACATAACAGTGTAGACCTTGCAAACCTGATAAGACAGTATTCATCAGGCGCTGGAAGGTAGAAGGAGCGTTTTTTAAACCAAAGGGCATTCTAGTGAATTCGTAGTGACCAGACATGCTCGAATTAGTACTTATAGTAAATCCCGTTTTTGGGGCATCTTTAGGATCCATCTTTATTTGGTGGAAACCGCTAGCAAGATCAAGGGTTGTGAAATACTTGGAATGGCCTAATTGGTCTAGGATATCAGTGATAAGAGGCAGGGGATAACTTTCGGAAACTGTGATATCATTAAGACGGCGATAGTCAATGACTATTCTCCACTTTCTTTTGCCAGAAGCGTCTAATTTTTTCGGGACTACCCATACAGGGGCGCTCCAAGGCGAAACAGAGGGACGAATTATGTTTTGATTTAGCATTTTGCGAATTTGTGTATCGACTTCTTCCTTATGACACTCAGGGAAGCGATATGATTTTACGTGAACTGGGGCCGCGTTACCCGTATCTATGGAATGTTGGATGCCATTCGTAAACGAAAGGGGTTCACCTTCGAGGTGAAAGATATCTGTATAATCGGAACAGCAATTTAAAAGTGCTTTCTTTTCTTCATCGTTGAGATGGGAGCAGCGTAAAAGACTTAATACTCGATCTATTCGATTAGATTTAGAAGTAGAAATAGAATATAAACATTTACTAGATATTGGATTTTCGCAGGAAATAGAATTATTATAATCGATCGGTGTCAATTCTACGAAATATTCTTTAATTTCTAAGTCTGTGTCAGTCGTGTTTAAAACGGTGATGTTAACTTTTTTGTTTGGTTTTATTGACACAATACAATTCGCGACGTAAATACCCTCGCTTAAGGTATGATCTAGAACTAAGCCTTCATTATTGTGATAAAGCTCGACCGAGTAATTTGATATAGCGCTTTCAATGACGGCTTCTGAGCGTGCCGGAACGATGTATGTTGGCTGATGAAATATAATGGGAACTTGGTAACCACACAGAGTCATTATCTTAGAGCTATAATCTATATTAGCATTAAAATATTTAAGAAAATCTGTACCAATAATACCGTCGTAATTAAGATTTATGTTATCGTTAATAACGTAAAATTTATACTCGTAAGTTTCATCACTTAATAAAAATTGTAAGTAGATTGAGCCTAGCGTTTCGCAATATGTATCCGTATCATTTATACCTTTGATTCTTATTTTGTCCTTAAGAAGTTCATGTTTCATTTTTAAACATGAGTGTTTGATGACACAGACACTCGCGCCGGTATCGATAAGAAGTTTGAGACACTTAGGAGAATATTTTGTAAATAGATTTGTATATGGTAACGAAACCTTGCATGTATTTATGCTCGTTTCAAAGATAGGAATAGAATTAGAATAAGATTCATTAAGACTCGGCTTAACCTCTTTGGGTTGCTGAGATGAAGATATAGTAAACGATTTAGTAGAACTCGGTTGTACCTTTTTTGTCAACTGAGATGCATAAGAACTAGCAAGACTCAGCTTCACCTCTTTGGGTTGCTGAGATGTAGATATAGTAAACGATTTAGTAGGACTCGGTTGTACCTTTTTGGTCAACTGAGATGCATAAGAACTAGCAAGACTCAGCTTCACCTCTTTGGGTTGCTGAAATGTAATAGACTTATAATGACTCAGTTCCTCTTTGGGTAACTGAGATGTAAATGAGCTAGAATGACTCGGTTGCTTGCTAAAGCATTGCCGAGATGAGTTAGAATAAGAATTAGAATAAGATTTAGCATAAGGATTTTTATAAGATTTAGTAGAAAAAGTAGTATTAATTGTTTTCGTGTCGTTATGATAGTACGATTTCGGCAGACACGCATCCGAAATCTTATTCAGTTTAAAGAGTTAGAGTTATCGACAGCGTCGTCGTTATCACATGTCATGTGCATAGGCACAGAATTGGAACTAGAATTAGGAATAGGGTTACGGCTTACAAAATTAGAATTATTATTTGGGCTACGATTTATATAATTAGAGTTATGATTAAAGTTTTTATTAAAATTTTGACGTTGTTGCATGTTATATTGTCGCTTTCTACATTGATCAATAGTGTGCCCTATGTTTTTGCAATAATTACACATAAATTTACCAGAATTAGAATTAGATAAATGCGAAATTTGTTTATTATGATTATAATTAGAATGTTTTTTATTTTTAAAACATTGAATAGCAACATGGCCTACTTTATTACATATACTACACTGTTTTATTGAATTTTTTGAACACGTTTGGAGATTTTGTAATTTTTCCTCTTCTATCGCTAATTGAACAGCTTCATTTAGAGTTTGAGGGTTCCTACATCTAACAATAGTAGAAATAGCAGGATTTAACCCTAACAAAAATGTATTTAATGCTAGATCCTCCATGGCGGCTATTCTACCTGGAAGCTCATCAGCGTTTTTGCAACTATAGTGTATATCTGATTGAATTTTTGTTAAAATTTGTTCTAATTTTAAAGAAAACTTAGTGACGTCCTCGGATGACTGTTTACAGTTTTGCAAGTCTGATAGTAAATGTGTCGCGTGTTTTTTCTCCCCAAAAGTAGAACGGAGAAATGATTTTATTTGATTCCATGTTTCAAAGGTTTTTAAACTACATGCAACTTGTGCTTTTCCCTCTAGTTGCGAGATGATGAATTTGCACAGAATAGGCTGTTGTTCTGGTGTAGCTAACGACATTGCATTGTCGCAGTTTGTAAGAAAAGCGGGTAGGGAATCTTTCTCCCCATTATAGGATTTTATAAATTTCGTCAAGAATGAAAGCGTGATTCTTTCCGACATATTTTCTTTACCTTTTTCTGCTTTAAGCGACATAGAATTAAATTTTAAATATTAAACTTATATAAAATAATCACAATAAAACAACGTAAAAGATTGGTAATAGTACAGAAACAGTGTAAAATAAAAGTAAATTTTAAATTTAAACAGAATACAAAACGACTTACAGAATGGTAATAATTTCTACACGTAGCATTTAAGCGTCGTAACAATAGCTAGGTGAAACGTTACACTCGTGGCGGCTGGCAGGCGAGATCGCTGACGCGGTGACTCCGTCACGTCGTGGGAAATAGCAGGACCGGAAGGCGTAGAAAGTTCTTGAAATAATTTTTGTTGGTGAGTTAGATCCAGCTGGTGCGGGCTCCTGGTGGAGACTTATCGTCGGCCAGACGGGAGATTTCAGGACCAGGTGTAAGTGGAGCGGGCTCACGCTTCAGAGCGGAGGCTGATCGTCGTCCAAAATTGTGGTAGGTGCAGGCTTAGGCACGGCTAAGGCTTAATGTCGACCTTGATGATTTCGGGGACCTCGGATTCGGATGCCAATGTCTTCTATGACCTTCTGTTTGGCATCCCACTTCTGACACCAATTTGTTAGGAGGCCGATCCCGTTTGACTTTTTAAAAAAAAAACCACAAGGTAAACCTAAGGGTTTATTATAAAAAGTTTACACACACAATTAATATTAACCCTGACTTCCGAACTCTAATACGTATCGGAATCTATGTCCGATCTACCCGGGGCTCTGAATCTAACTGACTGTAAAATGGAATAAAATTAATATGGAAAAGAACAATGCAATTACTAATTGACGTCATATATAGGAAAAGTACCGTGGGATTGAATAAATGCTTACTAAGATTTAACTGCGTTGTAAAAAGGGATATAACAGTACGACACCAGGACCTCCAGTTTCTTGTTCACCTCGTCGCCTCGCTCCAGATAAACTCAAAATAGCCTAACAAGAGTTCCAATCCATGCTAGATAATGGGATAGCTAGACCTTCTGAAAGTTCTTGGTCTTCGCCACTCCATTTAGTTCCAAAAAAAGATAATGGTTGGCGTCCTTGCGGGGACTACAGAATGCTTAACGCTCGAACAGTGCCCGACAGATATCCGATCAGGCACATTCAGGACTTTGCACATAGTATATCTGGTTGCAAAATTTTTAGTACATTGGACTTAGTCAAGGCTTACAATCAAATACCAGTTAGTCCTGAAGATGTACCAAAAACTGCAATAACAACGCCTTTTGGACGCTTTGAGTTCCCATTCATGGGTTACGGTTTACAGAATGCTGCACAAACGTTCCAGAGGTTTGTGGATGAAATGACAAGGGGGCTCGACTTCTGCTATTGTTATTTGGATGATTTTTTAGTTTTTTCAAAGGACGAGGCACAACATGAACAGCATTTGCGCGCAATTTTTCAAAAACTAAAAGAATATGTTATGCTAATTAATACGTCTAAGTGTGTTTTTGGTGCTCGAGAAGTATCCTTTTTGGGATATCACATCTCGGCATCAGGCACCAAACCACTAGACACTAAAGTTGAAGCCATAAAAAACTTCCCATTGCCCACCAATGTTCGTCAACTTCGACGATTTCTGGGCATGGTCAATTTTTATAGGCGATTTTTACCACGTGCTGCAGAAATACAAGCACCGCTTAACGCCTTGTTGGCAGGCGTAATAAAGAATAACCAGCCTATTACATTATCTGGTGAGTCGTTAAATGCATTTAAAACATGCAAAGAAAGCCTTTCTGAGGCAGCGTTATTAGCACATCCAGATTGCCAAGCAAAATGGGCTTTAGTCACTGATGCGTCGGATAAGGCAATGGGAGCTGTTCTACAGCAGTTAAAAGAAGACGTATGGCAGCCGCTAGCATTTTTCTCCCGAAAGCTGAACACTTCTCAGGCAAAATATTCCCATTACGATAGGGAGCTCCTAGCAATTTATGAGGCTATTAAATATTTTCGCTACATGTTAGAAGCAAGACATTTCATAGTATATACTGACCACAAGCCAATCAGTTTCGCATTTCATGCAAGGAAATCCAACTGTTCGCCTAGGCAGTAGAGGCACTTAGATTATATAGCCCAGTTTACAACAGATATCAGACATATTTCCGGTAAGGACAACGTTGTTGCCGATACACTTTCGCGCGTAGAGGCATTAGAGGCCCCTATTGACTTAGAAGCATTAACTAAAAGCCAAGCTTCTGACCCTGAGCTTGAAAAGCTCATAAAAGAAGGCTCGTCACTACGCCTAGAAAATCTTACTGTACCCGGGAGTCGAACCCCATTGTACTGCGACGTCAGTACGCCGACTGCCCGGCCATTTGTAACCAAGTTTTTCCGAAAACAAGTTTTTAACACTTTACATTCGCTCAGTCATCCAGGCGTTAACGCAACCGCCAAGTTAGTAGCAGAACGTTTCGTGTGGCCGAAAGTTAAAAAAGACTGTCGAGAATGGTCGAAAACGTGTTTACCATGTCAACGTTCGAAAATATATCGGCATGTTAGCTCACCTATAGGCACGTTTAAAATACCGCGTGCAAGGTTTAAACAGATTCACATCGATCTTGTAGGGCCGTTGCCATTGTCGGATGGCTACCGTTATTTTTTTTTTTTTTTTTTTATAGGAGAGGGGGCAAACGAGCATGCGGCTCACCTGATGGTAAGTGACTACCGCCGCCCATGAACAACCGCAACACCAGGGGAATTGCAGATGCGTTGCCGGCCTTTTAAAAAGGAGTAGGCTCTTTTCTTGAAGGTCCCTAAGTCGTATCGGTCCGGAAAAATCCCTGGTGGTAAACTATTCCACAAGGAAGTTGTGCGAGGAAGAAAACATCTTCTAAATCGCACAGTGGTGGACCGCCAATCATCCAGATGGTGTGGATGGTATCGGGAGTTCTGCCGCGATGTGCGTTCGTGAAATTTGGCGGCTGGGATTAATCCGAACAATTCCTCAGAGCACTCCCCATGGTAGATGCGAAAGAAAATGCAAAGAGATGCAACATCTCTTCGCAGTGCCAATGAATCGAGCCGATCGGAAAGGGCTCGGTCGTCGACGATTCGAGCCGCTCTGCGCTGGATGCGGTCAAGTGGAAGGAGCTGGCACTGGGGAGCCCCTGCCCAGAGATGGGAACAGTATTCCATGTGAGGCCGAACCTATTGTCTGACGTGTGTTGACCGCTTCACAAGGTGGCCTGAAGCTGTTCCGATCGCTGATATAACAGCAGAAACGGTTGCGAAGGCTTTGTTATCTTGTTGGATAGCTCGATTTGGTTGCCCCACAGACATTATAACTGACCGCGGTAAGCAATTCGAGTCAAACCTTTTCCAACAACTCGCCAAAATAGCCGGATTCCAGCACAAACGCACGACGGCTTACCACCCGGCAAGTAATGGACTAGTGGAACGATTCCATAGGCAGCTCAAATCGTCCATAATGTGTCATACACGAGAAAAATGGACCGAGTCACTGCCATGGGTATTGTTAGGGATACGCAGTTCATTTAAAGAGGACTTACAATCATCCTCTGCTGAATTATTGTATGGTGAACCTTTATCTTTGCCCGGAGAATTTTTTGAGCCCAGTGCCAGCGGTACAACGGACATAACCGAATTTGCATCCCGCATTCGCACGTTTGCTCAAAAATTACGACCAGTGCCTATGTCTCACCATAGCAATAAAAACATCTTCATTTTTAAAGATCTTGCCCACAGCAACCACGTATTTGTACGTGAGGACGCATCACGTGGATCCTTGCAGCCTAAATACAGCGGGCCTCACAAAGTCCTCACTAGAAGTGACAAAATATTTAAGGTCTTGGTTAACGGGAAGGAAGTTACGGTTACAGTTGATCGCCTTAAACCAGCCCATATATTATGTGACGCATCAGATAAACCCGATGTTAATAATACTGTAATAACCTCGAAAGAATACATAACACGTTCAGGACGTCGTGTAAAATTTACCGATTTTTATCGCCCTTAGCCAGGTCTCTGGAGGGGGGTGATGTGGGGAACGTGCAACTCACACATAATATATTACACCAACATACATTCTCACACACACACACGCATTTAACAAACTACATTTTACACTAATAACACACCACCATACTTACCAGTTGGCCGACGGTCATAGGTTCGATCCCGGTGGTGTCATCGATGCATTACCTTATAAGGTGCTATCGAGTGCGGCAATGGCTACGAGCGGGTGGCGGGAGCGCAACGCCTCCTTGAACCTCGATCAGTCGGTTACGTACTACTACGGAGAGAGATTGTCGCTTTAGCTTACGGACGTTTGCTACGTAAAATATTTACGTATGTACTAAAGCCTATTATCTATTTTCTCTTAAACTTCTCTCCGCCTTTCTTTATATCTATAAGCTTGTTTCTTCTTGTAAGTGTTGCATTCTCCTTCTGACTATATAATTATTGGTGTGACTGTATTTATGTGCAATAAACGTGTTAGTGTAATAAGTGTTGAACATTATTTATCTATATGCCCGTTACTATACACATAACAACAGACTGCGCACCCACTACAATGCCGTTTCAATTAAATACGGAATAAAAATCAACAATCGTTATGAAATCTTGAAAATTTTGAAATAACACACAGTACATTAGCTTGTTTACTATAAAATTGATGTCACGACGGAATCTAATATGGCGGATAGTGTTTTGGAGATTTGAGGCACAGATTAAAAAATATTCTTAAATTGAATTATAAAATTTATAATGCATTTTTATGAATAGAAATTAAGATTTGTTGTTAACTTTTTACTAAATTAAATTTTTATGTTTTACATGGTTTTCACCATATAGGAAAGGTGCTAATTTCCATAACGCCCACAGTAAAACAATAATATTGTTTATATAAAAAATTATAGAAATAACAACATCGACTTTTACATTTGTATAGTATAAGTGGCAAACAAGTACGGGTTACAACTACGGAGCAAATACAAAGAGGAGGTGTTGTAATTAGATTTCACGACAATTTGCGGGATGAGGGGATGCTAAGTCCCGCCCACTTTACTATTATTCATCTACCGATAAATAGTAAAACTACTCGCATCGTTCCATATCGATGTTGCAATGTAGTTTAGTTACCCTGACGATAGATGGCGGCCTGCTCACAAAATTATTATCAAAACTATAAAAATAATATTCTGGCGATTAAAAATTCTTCAGGACTGAATGCGAAACAAATTTCAACACCTTCGTATGATTATTTTATCAATCTCTATGTAAGTTTATATTTTTAGTTCCCAACAAGTATCACCATCTAGTGTCGAATATATTTAATTACATTTGAAAGCCGACGCAGAGATTTTTCTAGAACCTTTTTATTAAATTGGTTATTAAATTACTTACAAATGAAATGTAATATCATCCATAGCATCAGAGCGTCTATCTTAGTAGTTTTTACACGATAAAACACAACACTTCTTTTTCTTCTTCTTAATACTACGAAAATACACCGATTTGCGATTTTCGACACATAAGTGCACAGAACGAACACTGACAGTATACTAAGTAAAGCCACACCCAGTGATAAGGCCAGGAACTAGTTAGATTCACAGTGCACACTGGCTTTTGCCATCTCCTCTTTGTATTTGTTCCGTAGTTACACCTGTAACAGCAGAGAAACCACCGATCCGTTGCCTGCTTTGATAGTAAAGAGTAGACTCTTATCTTGGTTACACTTTTTTTTTAATAGAAGAGGGGGCAAAAGAGCAGGATGAGGGTAGTTTTATTTATCCTGCAGTCAGTATTCATGTTAGCAATAATTTGAAGATTGTTCAAAGAAAATCTTTTACGCTTAAGTTCGGTTTGTAGACATTTACATATCAATGATCGTAATATACTGTGTTTTCAACGTAATACTTTCAGCATAATTAAATAAATAATACATATATAATATTATGTCTTTGTAATGTATATTACGATATGAATACAAATTAAACATAACACAAGAATTCCAATCCGAAGTAATAAATAAACGTCATTTTAGCATGATTTGAATTTTCGCGGATTAAAATTTCTTACCCTGAGACTACAGCACAGTTAAGAAATTTATGACAAATCCCACTAAATCCTCTTTTACTTGAAATGCCTGTGACACATAATGAAATTCCGACACTATTTTTGTGTGACTTAAAATGTAAAGGCTCTGCTATAATATATTCTATAATTTGAGACCATCTTGCCAATAAATTGTTTCATATTAAATACTTCTAAAGTTAATTAATGTAATAAAATCAGACGGGAAGGATAAAAAAACAATTCAAGGTTAAATTAGTAAGGAAATTCTTACGTGGTGAAGCCAGATTCAGCTATATTATGATTTTAGCACAAATGGTTCGACCCGGGAAGGGTGACGCTCTTACAGAATACTGGCATAAAATAACTGTGCATTTATCTTAGTCCTCAAGGATAACAACGCATCTGCATTTTGATTATTAATCAAACATAAATGTAGATTCCTATGGGCCACAGCATTCGCTTACCACCAGGTGGACTATTTGCTCCTTTCTATACCTTATTCTATAACAAAGGATGGCTTCTACCCGGAAACTATTAATTGTTGAACATGGGCCTGCTTATGAAAAGTAAGCAATATAAATGTCATACATCCCACTGTTGAGCACAGCCTTCGTCTTCCCTGGTGGACTTCACATGCTTTCGAAATAGTTTGTTTTTCTGACATACAGGTATCTTCACGATCTTTTCCTTCATACCGTTGATGCAATAACTGAGGTTGCTCGAATTGCCGTAAACACAGTGTTTGCAAGCGAATTATTGGTGATCGCAAAACCATTAGATATCACGCACCTTTTTCGCTGCTTTGAATCGCAATAAAAATTATGTAAATTACAAACTAACTTACAAAGCACACGAAGATAAATAGCTACTACAACCCACGGACACGTGCAACGATCTTCAAATAAAGAAGGTCGAACAAAGAGATGCGTCCTTTGAGGACTGAGATAGAATGCCTAATAGACTAAATACAGATAATAGGAGGCCTTTGACTATACCAACGAGATGAGATAAGACTAATGGATTCCCTTATGTTGCTACCACACGGATAGATTTAATCGTCAGCGTTTTAGTATTGAGTTATTATTATAATGGGTCCGACTTTACAAAGTCCAAATTTTGACATATCTTCTCGTTTGAATAAAAATGTTACATAATATCGACGTACGTAAGTAGGTACTTAAGAGTATTTATATTCCGATAAAATTTATTGAACATTTAAAATAAATGTGATAGAAAACGTCACATTTAATTTAAATATCTACGACATCTTAAAAATAAATTGGCTGATTTGATTCTAATACGCGGCTATATTACACATTATGCATTATGTTACGACAGGTATTGTCTTAGGTACAATTTAAAAAAAAAAGTATAAGGCACGTCCCACTTTACTCTTAAAAGAAAGATTAAGAGGAAAACATGAAAAAGGTAGACTTCACTATCAAATGGTTAAAAAACAGACACGTTTTTCTGTGTTCTATGGCAATAAAAAATAAAAACTGCTCGAAATAGGTGGTCTTTGACAGCTTGTATTCGGTATTAATACAACTTTATTCTTTGTTAAAACTTACATTAAAAAAATTACGTAATGAACACGTTGATCAAAATAGAAAAAGAATAACTTAAAGCGCATGCACGCACATATTCGATTAATGTGAATAAATTTGCACTCTTAAGTAGTTAAACAATGTTAAACAACTTTAGTTGAATATAATATAATATAAGGCCGGAGAAAAAGCTTCTTCTTATTTTAAATACAAATTCAAGATATTGTTTTCAAAGTTTAATCACATTTAATTATAACATATATGTGCCATTTTATTCGACAAATTGTTGGCATATTGTAGGTAGTGACATAATCCCGTTGGTGAAGAAATCTTGGGATTATTGATCAAAAAATGTGACAAGTGTTTTTGATAGTCCTCTCTTGATATTAGCTCGTAGCCTAACACTGCCCAAAGAATTCTGAAGAGACCAAAAAACAGGTGAAAATCTGAGGGTGCAAGGTCAAGACCATATGGTTGGTGTATTAACACTTCCCAACATAGTTCTCTCAATTTTTGCCGAGTGGCAAAAGATGTGTATCATCATTCATCATCATCATTACAGCCTTTCATAAGTCCACTGCTGAACATAGGCCTCCCCCAAGGAATGCCACAAAGCACGGTCCTAAGCCACTTGCATCTATCGACTTCCTGCATGTCTTACCAGGTCGTCACTTCATCTCGTGGGGGGTCGCCCTACACTTCGCCTACCGGTAATCCGTTGGGCTATGTCGGTTACTCTGGTTCTACTGCGGATATTCTCATTCCTAAGTTTATCACGCAGAGAAACTCCGAGCATAGCCCTCTCCATAGCTCGCCGAGCGACCTTGAGCTTCCTCATACGGCCAGCAGAGAAGGACCACGTCTCAGATCTGTAAGTCATCACCGGCAACACGCACTGGTTGTACAATTTCGTTTTAAGGTTTTGAGGTATGTCTGACGAGAAGATGTGTCGTAGCTTCCCGAACGCTGCCCAGCCGAGTTGAATCCGTCGATTGACCTCTCGGTCAAAGTTAGACTTACCTAGTCGGACTATTTGTCCCAGGTAAACATACTCGTCAACAACTTCGAGCTTAAATATGTGTATGGTTCAGCGTTATCATGATGAAACACCACTCCTTTTCTGTTGATCAATTCCGGGCGTTTTTTCTCAATTTTTTGCTTGAGTCTCATTAGTTGTTGGGACTAGAGATTCGAATCGATGGTTTTGCGTGGCGGCAAAAGCTCATGCCGTTGCCCTTAATAAACGATGCCCTTCAAATCCCGCTATACACACAGTATCACCTTATTGCGTGTTAATCCGGGTTTCGTTACAGTCCGTAGATCTTTTTCGCACGTTCTTGTCATATGTGATTTACTTTTCATCAACAGTGATCAGTCTTTTTAAAAATGGTTCGGTTTCATTATGTAATAATAGAGAATCGCAAATAAGTTTCTTTCAGTGACATCTTATGGTACCCAAATATCGAGCTCTTTTGTATAGCAAGACTTTTTCAAATGGGTCACAACTGTCACTTTTTTCAAAAATGGTATCGACTTTATCCGTGGGCGACCAGAACGAGCTGCATCTTTGACATCAAAATTCCCGGACTGAAAACGCTTCAACCAACATTGTGAACTCTTACTGACACTGCATTAGGTCCATAAACGTTACAAGTTTTTTCGCGGCTTGAGTCGCATTTTTCCCTTTTTTGTAATAAAACTTCAGAATGTATTGAATTTCTTCGTTAGATTCAATCATTTTGGTGGACAGAAAAACAATTGAAAAATGGCGGGAAAGTGCTTTTTACTTTTTCTTAATGTCCTATATGTATTGATATTAAAATCAGCCAGATACATACAGTACCACCAAAGAGATTTGTCTTTAATTTTATACAAACAAAATATGAAGAAACTTTTCCCCGACCTATCACGAATATACATAAGTAATATTTTTAATTTAGTTTCATCAGTCAAGCTATCCTTTGACATCATTGGTTTCCTCCTTTTCGTGTCAATATATTCAGTCTTAGCTTATTATACTCTGCCATCGCATAAAAAAGATGACGTAGATTTATATATGTATAAAATAATATATCTAATAGCCTAGTTAAAAGTAATACTAACAAAATATGAGACATAGTTTTTTTTTTTAATTCACAATTTTTTGTCATCAAGTTATTTAAGTACTCACCTTAAAATACGTATGGATTACTAGGTGACATGATTATTTTCTGCTTAGGAAACCGTCTGTGTAATTTTCATCCTCTTACCTATTCCTGCTGGTCAATAGCAGTGCGTGCACTGCACTGTTCCAGTTCTTAGCTCGCGGCCTTTCAGCTCGTGAGCCCTGATTCCAATGAAACTGTAAGAGCCAAAAGGCTAACAGCACTAATGTCACAGAACACTAGACTATGTTCCGGTCTGAAGCATGAAGAGAGTTAGTTTAATTACAGGGCTGTGAGGCATCTCATCCATCTTAGCCACGTGGTAAAGCCATGTTGCAGGTATAGTAAAATTGTATCAAGAATGGATCGGCTCGACCATTGAAGGACCGCGCTCTCACAGAATACCAGCGTAAAATAGAAGATTAACGATGTCGTGTTTCTTATAATGAGTGTAGAGAACTGAAACCCTTTTAATGGAAACGGGACTCAAAAAATTAGTTTTCAGGTGTGACAACGGAATTTAATTCTTAATCTAGTATAGATATGTATATCTATGGGTCTTAGCATCCACTTATCATCAGGTGGATTGTGTGCTAGTTGGTTACCTTTAGTCTATAAAATAAAATAAAAATAAATTTTGACCTAAAAGGTGACAATGCACATGTAGCCTTCTTTATATTTGAAGTTGGTTGCAGGTATCCATGGGCTATAGTAGGCACTTATAATCAGTGATACTCTAAGTTCGTTTGTCACTGAAATTATATAAAAAAAAATAAGTGCACACGTCAATCGAGTCTGATATCTGCCGATACCAATGAAATGGCCAATTGCAATTATGAAGTGCTTATTTATCACATGATCATCGGTGAAGAAAAATATGGTGAATAAGTTGACAATTAAAAAAATCATATGGGAAGGCTGCCAACGCACTTGGGCAGCGCGATGTTTCTTGTCATGCAGCCCTCTTACGGATTAGTAAAATAAAGCTAAAGTGGCAATGGGCCGGCTGTATAACTCGAAGAACTGATAATCGATGGGGAAGAAAAATTCTCGGGTGGCAGCCTCGTGCCGGTAGGCGAAGTGAAGGGCGGCCCCCCACTGGATTGACGACCTGGTAAGCCGATGGCTGCAAGTGGTTCAGGACCGTGCTTTGTGGCATTCCTTGGGTGATGCTTTTTTTAGCAGTGGACTTGTGAAAGGTTGTAATGAATGATGATGATAAGTCCTTTCGGGAGAATAAGGTGACTTTGTACTTGGCTCTTTTTAAATCGTTTTCGTTCACAAACTCTAAAGGTAAACTGTCTGTGCCCCCAATCGTAACCTGCTTCACTGTAATAAGTTCTTTGTTTGTATGAATTGTAGTAACTTGTATGTAACGTCATATTTTATTATAATGGTTCTTTAAGTAATAGAATATTTTTAACATTGTTTTAAACAAAAAAAAATCTTAAGTCAATTATAAATAAAGTATTTTTTCTGTGATAGAAATATTACAAAATATTATTGGGAATTTATACAACATTCAACCGAGGTTGCCTTTTGTGCATGCTATCTAAGCGCACGTAACGCATGCCCTGAACTAGACTAGAAACAGTTGACCAACTTTTATTAACTAGCGTGATTAGTCGTCTTCCCCCGAGGCTGCTGACCCCGTTTTGTTACATAGGGAGCAAATATACGCTACCGTCGCTTAGAGTGGTGATAGAAAGTGTTTGCGTGGCTACTTATAAAACTTTTAAACACCGACGGTTAAAAGTGTGCACGGGAATGTACTCAGCAAGATTAAACATACTAAAAACATTTTTTTAAATGTCAGTACGCCTGTAGCTGTTTTTCGTTGTTTTTATTTTGTGTAAATCTAGTCTTATAAATTATAATTTCAAACGAAGGGTAGTTAACCTTCCTATACCCGCACCAAATTATTTACACACACTATAGACCCTTTTTGCTGGAAACTATGAATTCCATCTTAGTCCTTAGGTGTGACTATGCTACTACTATGATCTTATACCATCGACTAAATTCTCCATTTTACCTAAAAACCTCAGTGGTTTGCTATTTCATGCGTTTGTTGAGATATTTTTAGCTTGTGGAATAGCCATATTGTCATTATGACATTAAATATCATCCAGTTAATCTATGGTTAGTTTCAAAGATATAGCTCCCCACTTTCTCGGTGCAAACGGATAGGTTTTGTTTGTATAATCTGCCTATATATATAATGGTTCTTTTACCCCTCAAACCGAATACTACTCGTAATAATTTTAATTTTCATAATTTGTAAGTTTATTGCTTGTTTTGGAGTTATAATTTATTAGTAAAAGCTTTCTCGAAAACTGCCATAACGATTTCGATGAAATTTAGAATACAGGGTTCTAAGTGGGCGCCAAAATCGATTTGGCTTGTTTTTTTTTCTCACACTTTCTGTTTTCACACACAAAGCAACAAATTTCACTTGCCCCAGCACCATGTACGAATGGTTCTTCACCACATAAATTATTTTCTCCATAGCCCCAGCGAGATTAAATCCAGCAATGTAGTCAGGTTGTATTCGATTTTATTTTTGTTCTTTAGTCTTCTAACCCTTTCGCTGGGAAAAATAAATTACTATAGACTCATAAGTAAAATAAATAAAGAGAAAATAATAATATGGATTTATTTATTTATTTAACAATTAATGTATACACAAAGTAATGTCACAATGAAAAGTAAAAAATATATTTTGTACGAAGGCACAGCCTTATTTCATTTAATGAAATTTCTGCCAGCGGGCCTGATACTGGACCGATTCAAAGTGAAGCAAATTTAGTGTGCACTCTCGTAATAAATTTATACAACATTCTATATATATTCTATAAATTTATTATAAGATATATTCTAACAAAATAAACAAAATAAATACATACACATATATGTAATTTTTTATGTAGGTGGTTTTGGGCTCAGTTCTATCGATTTGGACTTTTACTTCTACGCTGTAATGCCTGAGAAAGTTAAACGCCAAGGAAAGCTCAGTCGCCCAGGTAACTTATAGTATGGTGAACAAAGAAGCATTTACATTTAACTTATTATTTTGCGAACAATATCTGGTAAAGAAGACTGAATTCTATAGCGAATTTAGTCTTCATTGCCACTTTAAGATCATCGTTGGTGTGCAGTTACGTGTTGCATGGTCGAGAATCCAGGAGCCAGAAGAAGAGGTAATGCAAAAGCAGTCAGGACCCACTAACAATATTAGTCAATATGGATACTTTTGTAAAAACTAAATTTTGTGTAATTGTCTATTAGTCCGTCGCGATAGGTTATAACGAGCCAAGATCAACAAAAGTTTCTAGATGTTTTCGATATATAAGCTGAGAAGCTAGTTTATTTGGGTTCGACAAGGGTTTCGCCGAATTCACGCTGTAATATATTTCCTAAAATAACTGGCGAAAGTCCTGAAATACCGCGGACCCTTACATCTTATAACATCTGCAACAGAGTAAGTTTTGCTATTCCTGTCTTACATTAATTGAACAACTGGTACGTAAATTTTGGACTTCATTAGCATTTTAAATGAAAGTAATTTTTACGGATTAAAAGTATATTTATATTAGGTAGATGTGATATCATGTGCTACGAATATGCTTTGCTTATTTCATATCTCAATTATGTACATAAATTATTTAATAAGTATGGAACAATCAAAATAAAGAAAATCGGTATTAAAACATCGTTTTTAATTAACGATGTATTTAAAAAAATACAAACAATTAATCTATTATCAAAGCATCGATTGATTGTTTTCATTCCAAATTATATTTAATAAATATACGAAAATCAAAAGTAAAATTAAAAGCGGCGTGGTATCAGATGATAAAAGGACGCCTAAAAAATTTAACGAACTAGTGCAAGTCAAGTTGGACCCTTGGCATCACCACGAAAATTTTTAACGGCAATTTAAGCGTTAATTTACCACGTTCTTATAAAAAAGAAAACATCATTAGTTTTTCTAAATGCCTGAGAAGTTTAAGAACATTTCATAAATTAAAAAACATTCATAATCAGTTAGATATAATATAAGTGTTTCCATTCTGTACATAAAACAGCTTCTTCTGAAATGTTTTATTTACTATTCCAATTCTCAAACTGTATCAATAGATATTGGGAGCAGCGGGGGATATCTTTTAGGCGACAGGCGCTACATTATTCTCCTTAAAATTCTAGTAAATCTATAGACTACTAGATACGAATAATAGACTACAATTTTATTCTCAAAAAAAGAGTAGTTGTAAATTATAATTCGTTTTTATTTACATATATTGTTTTTTTTATCCATTTCCTTGTTTACAGACCTTAGTGCACTGCTAAATGTAAATCTATACCAAACACAGATCAGCCATAATATCACACTAGGCAGATTTTCAATACCATTACCAGATCGTTTGCCTGGACATTCTCTCCCGTCTCTTCGCGACTGTATCATCCAGAAAATGGATAAAGTCATCACAGTAACGAAACGGAAGGTAACATATACCGAATTAAATAATTATAATTTTATAACTTGTATCGCATTTATAGGGGATTTATTTTGAAAACCATGGCTTTAGGAGTACATGCTTGAGGTTTATTTACTTCCTAATATGACTTATGATCCGGAATACCGTCAGATTATATATTATTTCAGATGTATCATCATTACAGCTCTTCACAAGTCCACTGCTGAACATAGGCATCCCCCAAGAAATGCCACAAAGCACGGTCCTGAGCCACCTGCATCCATCAACTTCCTGCATATCTTACCAGGTCGTCACTCCATCTAGTGGGGGGACGCCCTACACTTCGTCCGCCGGTACGAGGCCACCACTTGAGAACCTTTTTTCCCCATCGGTTGTCGGTTCTTCGAGCTATATGGCCAGCCCACTGCCAATTTAGGTTAAGAATCCGTTGGGCTATGTGGATCACTCGGGTTCTACTGAGGATATTCTCATTTCTAAGTTTATCACGCAGAGAAACTCCGAGCATAGCCCTCTCCATAGCTCGCTGAGCGACCTTGATCTTCCTCATCCGGCCAGCAGTGAAGGACCACATCTCCGTGCTATAGGTCATCACTGGCAACATGCACTGGTTGTACAGCCTCGTTTTTAAGTTATAAACCAGAAGATGTGCCGTAATTTTCCGAACGCTGCCCAACGGAGTTGAATCCGTCAATTGACTTCTCTGTTGAAGTTGAACTTACCTAGTCGGACTATTTGTCCCAGGTTAACATACTTGTCAACAACTTCGAGCTTAGTGCTCCCAACAACTACCGGCATAGGTGTGATATGGACATTAAACATGATCTTTGTTTTATCCATGTTTATCTTAAGACCTATCCGTTGGGAGACACTATTGAGGTCATTGAGCATAGTGCTTAGGTCCTCCAGCGATTCTGCCATAAGGACTATATCATCGGCAATTTTAAGGTGAGTGATGTACTCGCCATTAATGTTAATACCGTATTCTTTCCACTTCAGGAGCTTGAAAACGTCTTCCAATGCAGCGGTAAATAGTTTTGGGGATATAACGTCACCCTGTCTTACACCTCCAGTTGGATAGGTTTTCTACTCTGGTTCTGTACACGAATAGCTATCTTAGCCCTACTGTACAAGCACTTCACCACTTCGATATACCGAAAGTCAACTTGGCACCGCTGAAGGGACTGTTGCACCGCCCAAATTTTGACGGAATCAAAGGCTTTCTTATAGTCCACATACGCCAGATATAGTGGCAAATTCGGACTTCTGTACCATTTGCCGAAGGGTATGTATGTGGTCTATGGTGCTAAAGACTTTTCGGAATCCGGCTTGTTCGGGAGGCTGGAAGTCGTCGAGTCTGCGTGCAAGACGATTCGTAATGATTCTCGAAAACACCACGTAGACGCGACTCAGAAGAGAAATAGGTCTGTAGTTCTTCAAGAGAGCGTTGTTATCTTTCCTGAAGAACTAGATCCGATGTAATGCCACCATGGAGGACGGAATTAAAGAGCTTCTGAAGGACTTCAAGTACCGGTTTTCCACCCGCTTTCAGAAGCTCCGCTGTAATTCCATCCTCGCCTGCGGCCTTGCCGTTTTTAAAGTGCTGGAGAGCCATTCTAATCTCACTCAGACTGACGTCCGGGATATCATCGGAATAGTGTCGGATAAGACTCGCTCTTGGATCGTTACTCATATTTGCGTGTGGATCCAACGATGACGTGTACAGCTGCCCATAAAACCTCTCAATCTCACTCAAAATCTCAGGTGTCCCGGAAACGATGCTGCCACACTCGGTCTTCAGCTTTCTGGCAGACTGATCTCTGCAAAGACTTTGGAGTGTTGGTTCCGATCGATCGCTTCTTCAATACAAGCTGTATTGAAGTTGCGTAAGTCCAGCCGCATGCATTTGGAGATCAGTCTGTTCAGTTGCCTGTATACTGTCAATGTAAAGTTTGAGAGTGTGATCGGAGAGTTTTTGTGTTCGTCTGCGGCGGGTCTTGGAGAACTTCGCTCAGACCGCATGGACAGTTTCCACGAGCTTGTAGTTCATAACGTCCGCTGCATTTCAATTTTCTAGGCACTCAAAACGGTTTTATAGCTCGAGCTGGAAGGTTTCGGAACTTTGGATTAGAGCATGAGGGAGATGGAGTGTTGACTTCATTAGACGTGACCTCTCCAAGTTAACGTTTAGGTTCAATGCACCTCTCATCATTCAGTGATCGCTGCCGGTTTTCATCCTCGTGATCACTGAGACATCACTGAACAGTTGGCCTGTAGTCGTCATAATGAAGTCAATCTCATTTTTTGTTGAACAGTGGGGTCTCGACCAGGTTCACTTCCTATGGGACCGCTTCTGGAAGAAGAGTTCATCATAAAGAGTCCCTCTTTCGCCATGAAGTCGGCCAGCTGCTGGCCCCTTGGGTTCCGTTGCCCTATTCCAAGTTTCCCTAATTTCAGCTCACCGTTCTTTCTTGTGCCTATTTTATCGTTTAAGTCTCCCATTAACACCGTATAGTGGGTTTTTGAGGAATGCCTGGCTCTAGAGATATCCTCATACATTTCCTTCAACTCCTCATCGGGGTGTGCCGAGTTTGTTGCGCAAACCTGTATGACCTCCAGCGAATACCGTTTGGTGATTCTGATTATAAGGTACGCAACCCTCGTCGACACACTCAAAATCTTTACAACGTTATTAACGAGAGACTTGTGGACGATAAATCCGACACCTCCTTGGGACAGATGGTCGCCCTCCCGTTGATAGAGCAAGTTGTTGGATTCGAGGTTTACCGTGTCCTCCCCCTCTCTTCGGACCTCAGATAATCCTATAATATTCCAGCACAACTTGTCTATCTCTTCTTCCAGCTCCAGGATCATTCGTCAGTCCTCAGGGTGCGTGCATTATATGTTACTAGGTCAAGTCATCGTAGGTGGCAACCGAACCTCCACCGGAAATTCTTAGCACCCCCTGCCCCGCCGTTACCATGGTCGACACCGTAGCCAGGAATAGCGGGGCCGCCGGAGTCTGAGCGCCGTTTCTTCATTACTATCATAGCGTGGCAACTATGGCATGCCACGCTTGACGAGCGGGTTGGCAACCACAGTTTTTTTATTGTTGTTTTGCTGTTATCAGAAAGATGCTCCTCCCCGTCCTCTGCCTCAGTTTCCCTCTGTTGCCTCTTACGACACCCACGGGAAGATATGGGGTAGTAACTATTCATACCCACCACTACACGTGGGATAAAATAATTTATTTAAATTAACTAGAAGTCGTGCATACCTCAGACATACCTCAGAACCTGAAAACTAGATTGTAGAACCAGTGCGTGTTGCCAGTGATGAAATATGGTTCTTAGACGGGGTCTTTCACTGCTGACCGTATGAGGAAGCTCAATGTCACGATATCCATCGATGTTCTTTTGTTGAAATTGAGGTGTTCTTTCATTACAATAGACTAACGAATTTTCCTTGGCAGAAATTGATGTGCTTTTAAGAGGATTTCTGGTCAATTTTGACTATCACAAATTATCATCCCCCTTCCTCCTACTACTTGATAAACTTTCTAAACCCTACTTTACCTTTACAGCTTATTAAAGTCCGCTGCTGAAACTAGACATCCCCCATAGTTTGCCTCATAGTACAGATATTTGCCATAGTTGTAGCTTGTACGTGGTTAAGCCATCATGCAACTATATTAATAGTATAACACTGTTGGGTCAGCTCAACCGGGGAAGGACCACGCTCTCACAGAATAACAGCGTAAAATAGCAGCTTAACACCGCTGTGTTTCGTATGGTGAGTGTATTAAACTGGAGCCCTTTTTGCTGGAAAAGAGGCATTTCATCTTAGTCCTCACGGGTGACAACGTATATGCATTTTGATTTTGTATTGAAGATAGATGTAGATGTCTATTGGTCACAGCAACCACTTACCATCAGATGGGCTGTGTGCTCGTTTGTCACATTGTCCTATAAAAAAATTGCCACGCTTGTCAAGCGGGTTGGCAAACGCAGTTTTTTTCTTTTTGTCGTTACTAGGAAGACGATGCTGCCCATCTCCAGATTTGTTTCTATCTGTCACCTATTACGACAACCACAGAATGTATTGGATATTCTTACACCGCCACAACTTGGTTTTATGCCATCGGTTGTTAATTATTCAAGTTAATGGGCGGCCTATTGTCGCTTCAACCTATTGAACCCTGAGGCTCTTATTCTTGTTTTGTTGAGGATTCATTCGTTACTGATTAAGTAGTGCAGAGAAACCTACATCAGCCCTTCATTTCATACACTGAGTTTAAAATTACTTGTACGATGTACAGCTGTTCAACTTAAAATACATGTTCTGTTCACTCGTGTGTGAAACCTTTAAATGAAATGAAATAATTAAAAATATTTCACGACAAATGATTTATATAATATGATAACTTTCAACCACAAGTACGGCATAAAATATAAGATATAAGTTTAATTTTATAGCAAATAAATGTTAAAATCCTTATTTTTAGACGTGACGTGAGTGTTCCTAGTGAGTTTATAGATATGCAGAGTTTAAAATTTAGTGTAAATAAATATAATACATCAAAAGAACATTTCAATAACATTTTCTTTTAAGTAAAATAGTTTTCTAATAGCGCCATCCACTTCATTCTATAGGTAAAGTGAAGTCACGTAAAAAATGCTAGGTAGCCTAAAACTAATTTAATACCTATCTCATTCTCTCGCAGGCTTAATCCTATACTTTTATGTCCGTGTCTTTTTAGTGTCTCTTTTTCGTTTCATCGAGCTTTAAATCACAACGATTCTAAAGAAGTTTCACTTCAAAAATTAAATGTGTACGTACGTACTCTTACTAATATTTTTAGTTATCGTATTAATATATAACTTGTGGTTGCCTAATGGTCGAAATTCGACCGTAATTCATTAATATTAAGGTTGTTAATTGGGGAAGCTGTATTTCACTTTCAACTTTAATATATAAAATACAGATATCTAATACACAAAATATAAAATAAATGCCTGTTTTCTTGGACATATAATACTCCACAGACTATTGAAATATGAACATTTGAAATCCCTCCTTACGCACAATATGCTTAAAAATGGTTACAAAGATTTTTCTTTACGTATTGATATAATATAGGTAGATATTATAACTCGAAATTATTATTTATCCACTTTCCTTTAAAAAACTGTTATAAGGTTACAACTAAAAATAGGTCACTCCATGATTTTTTTTTAATTAAAATATAAGTTGTTTAGAAAATTAAATTTCTTATCTCTCTTGAATTTATGAAATTGTCCTCGTGTGACACGTAATCGTTAATAGTAGGTATATAAGGTAGCGTTTCATGTCACCTTGTACAGTGTCCCATTGGAGTAACACTGGCATTGATGTTGTGTTTTCATTTATTATCAAATGATTTATATTAAATGAAATAATATAGCAATTTATATTACGAAAATAAAATAAAAAATGCAATAACATTCTAAAGATCAGATCAATAGAAAAATAATTCTTTATAAAAGTTTTTTTTTCAGTAAGAGTGACAAGTAGGCATATAGGTCACCTGATAGTAATTTGGTGTTGTACTGCTGTGGTGCATATACATCCACTGATTAAGAATCAAAATGCAGATCCGTCGTCACTGCTAACTTTTTTTGTAAACCGGTGTTTGACGTAACAAAAATGTATTCACTCTGACTTTGAAGACACCTAGATTGTAATCGGATGGATAGACAGATGATGACTAAATTAGAATATTCCATTACCAGTAAAGAGAGTCTTTATTTCTTGTCACTTGCTACCTAAAAGTCAGCCACATTATGGTCCTATTTTAGTTAGGTATTCCGTGCAAGGGCTACCCTTTATCGGTCGAGCCGACCTAATAACACTGCAGCCTGCATTATAAAACTGCTTTGTGGCCCTATCACCTTTAAATGGCATTAAAATGACGAGTATGTCTAATATAGTATAATATCCATGTTACACCTATGCCGGTAGTTGTTGGAAGTTGAAGACGAATATGTTTACCTGGGACAAATAGTTCGACTAGTTAAGGTCAATCGACGGATTCAACTCGGCTGGGCAGCGTTCCAGAAATTACGGCACATCTTCTCGTCAGGTATACCTCAAAACTTAAAATCGAGACTGTACCATCAGTGCGTGTTTCCAGTGATGACCTATGGAACTGAGACGTGGCAGGCTGTTAGCTGGATGAGGAAGCTCAAGGTCGCTCAGCAAGCTATGGAGAGGGTTGTGCTCGGAGTTTCCCTGAGTAATAGACTTAGAAATGAGGATATCCACAGTAGAACCAGAGTGACCCACATAGTTCAGTGAATTAGTAAGCTGACGTAGCAATGGGCTGGCCATATAACTCGACGAACCGACAACCGATGGGGAAAAATATTCTCGAGTGGCGGCCTCGTACCGGCGGAAGAAGTGTAGGGCGTCCCTCCACTAGATGGAGTGACGACCTGATAAGACATGCAGGTGGCTCAGGACCGTGCTTTGTGACATTCCTTGGGGGAAGCCTATGATCAGCAGTCTACTTGTGAAGGGCTGTAATGGCTGAAATAATCAGAATATTATCATCTATCTGTTAGAATATTTTTTGTATGGTTATTTTTCATCAACCGACTTCTAAAACGACAAGGTACTGCATTCGATGCGAATATTTTTTATAGATGTGAGCATATCTATATAAAGTGTATAAAATAATATTATTTTGTCTGCCACGCCATGTGTCTGGCAAGTTCAATGTCTGTAGATCTGAACAAAGCTTAAGAATCAAAATGCAGATGCGGTCACCCCTGAGGATCAAGATGGAATGCCTAGTTTCCAGTAAGAAGTATCCGGTTCTCTACATTTACCATATGAAACACAGCAGCATTAAGTTGCTATTTTACGCTGGTCTTTAAACCAACCGCCACACTACTCTTCCCTGTGCATGCGCGAAAACATGAGTAGCGCACATTTTTTGTTTGAAACAGCTGTTCTAGTACGCAAGTACACATTACTTCAATACATTCAGTCAAAAAATATCGGGAATGGATGATTTGTTTAATATGGTTCCAAATTAATTTTTTTTTGTTGTTGTGAGATTGGCACAACTGTTTTTCATTTTGTCTTGTGTGTTCAGTGATTTTTTTTAGTTATATCATATCTAGTGTGTATTGCGAATTTCACGATGGACAAAACAAAAAAGGCTTACGGTGAATCGATTTTATCAAAAACACTTGCTTATGAGTGGTACAAAGTGTAAAGAGTCGCTGAGGACATGCTAGAACGAGTCAATTCCGCCTATCATTCATGAAACGTATTGTTACTGCTGACGAGACATTGGTTACGAGATTGACATGCAAACTAGTCAACAAGCTTCGAAGTGGTGCCTTCCAACTGAACCGTCGATCAAAATCAAAGTCAAAGTGACTGCTGTCATTGACTGTCGCGGTGTTGTGCACTCGGAATTATTGCCGGGAGGTGAAACGGTAATAAATAATATTATTTGGGCGTCATGCGGCGTTTAAAAGAGCAAATTAAGCCAAAAAGTCCAGATTTGTGGAAACAAAATTCTTAGATTTTGCACCGCGATAACGCACCTTCGTACTAGGCTATCGTTTCCTTAGGATTTACCAAAAACTGAATAAATACTACCAAACAACCACCTTATTCAGCAGATATAGCTCCAGCCGACTTCTTTTTTTTTTCTAAACTCAAATTACCACTTCGTGGCACCCGTTTTCATTCGCTACAAAACATAAAGGAGCCAGAACTGTATTCAAAAAGAAAAAAGCGTCTAAAAATGTTTTGATGATTGGATTATTCACCGGAGAAAGTGTATCGTTTCTGAAGGACCGTACTTTGAAGGTGATAAAATAAACTTGGATAAATAAATAGCATTTTTTGTATTATTAACCTTTGTCCTGTACTTTCTTGAGTAGTATTATAAAATAAGCGGGATTTTGACTTTATTTTCTCTAAATGAAAATGAAAATATTAATATGAGTTTAAGTTTTGTAAATATCAAAGGATACGAATATACCATATTAAATATGTTTAAATTATAAAATAGTTACCTATAAAGAATCTTATTGTAGCAGATCTTATGACATATTAGATCTTCTACTTCTTTTTTTATCAGCTGGAAAAAATACCTGCTATGCGTGGGCCTGTATTATTGTAGAATTAGTTTGCCATATCGTACGTACTGTATGGCTCATTTGATCTCAAATCGTTCACTTTCTTAAGTAGGCTTTAGTTTTATTTTATTTTTTAATAACAAATAGGCAAAAGGGCAATCATAAAGGTAAATAGGATGATCGATATAATTTTTTTTCTATATATTTTATTATATTTATATATTAAATATATATCTTTTTTCTATATATTATATAATATTTTAATATTATTATCGCCACTATTGGCGGGCAGAACCGCAATCACAGCCCAAATGACTCGCACCCTTGACGCTGCCCTTCGTTGCTGACTAGGTTAATTTTCGTATATGAAATACAAGATGGTATACCGCCATTTATCGTCTGCTATTTCTGTTCTTTCCCTTAGCCGCCTCTTACGACACCCACGGGTAACGAAATGAGGTGATGAATACTCTAATGCCACAATGCCATGGCAACATATTAATATGCAACGAACTTGTATTTTTTTTTATTTTGTATTATTACTATAGCATCGAATATTACTCGTGCGAACACCAAAGTTAAACCATAACTAAACATAACACCCTTCCAATAGCTTCGAATCTACTTAATTGAGAGTTTATTGAGGAACTTTAGCGGTAAGGTGGAGATAGGTTCAAATTAATTGATATTGAAGTTGCTTAAGATTAATAAGTGAAAACCCAGCACTGTTAAACAAGATATAAAATCAAAGTTAGAATTTTAGGATGTCCCTTAAGTTTATTGAGAAATTATTATTACCTACTTTTATACGTATCAATATCTAACAAAACTGGGTTTTAGATAAAAATAAATATTTATGCTATATATTTCCTTTACTTGGGATTTATTAATTAATACAAGTATCTAAATTTTTCAGTAACAGAAAATCTTTAGATCTTTTTGAGATATTTTTGTGGTACTATTTAAAAGGTAAGACTTCATCAGCATAATTGCAGCCTTTCACAAGTCATGAAGTTCAAAGAAAAAAAAATGGCACAGCAATACTTAATTTAAATTAGAATCTATTTTAATAGGCGGTTATTATTCGAACATGTCCTAGGCTTACTTACGCTGCTTTTGAAATACATAGTGTTTGAAAATGCTGTCGCATTCTCAACCCGGCCAGTGTAATTTATCTTTGTAATTGTTTTGTGGCTGGTGCGGATGTCAGTGACAGCTAAGTGAATGTCTGTCACGTGGACAGGAGTTTTATTACCATTGTGCTATTTTAGCTACGGTAGCAATAGGTGATAGATAGTGGTTAAAATCCTGTTAAATAATCGACAAAGAACTTTGCACATGTCAGTACTTACTTTAGTTTATTCTAGGCAAGGTTAAAGTAAAAAAGTCAATTTGGAGTCTACGTATGTGCAACTGCTGGCCACAGGCTTCCTCCCATTTCTGACAGGCAGTGATGCTCTAGTGCGTTTGGCGTATCTTACATACACCTCCGAAATATTTTTATATCAGGCTAGATATTATATTATATACATATATAATATACCGGCAGAATGGAGAAAGCATAACAAGATCCGCTATTTTAGAGCACCAGATATTAAATATTTCGTGACTGATGATTTTTGAGTCATATATTCTGCCTTCTACGGCCAACACTTGTGCGAACGATAACTTAATAGTTATTAATGATCATTACAGGGAAATCCTAGCCCTAGACGCTTGGAGTACAAGTAGGCGATCGCAGTTATTTATTTTCTAGTTTATTTATTTATTTATTCCCTATTGCACCAAATATTTGTACAAAAGGCGAGCTTAATGGTATATGGCATTCTCTACCAGCTAACCTTGGGTAGAACAGAAAGTGAGTTTGGGCAGTTAAGTTGTCATGATATAATTCAGTTCTAAAATATATATCTCAATAAATGTGTATATAAATAACTATAAACATATAAAGTAAGTTGATTCAACTTTGTTGGCTACGGATATGCTCATATAGTTTTCTTTTAAAAACATTTTGACAGGTATTGTTCGCAGGTAAACAGGCAATTTGTTCCAGAGTTCAACTGTGATAGAATTTGACATTGACCCAGAATGGTGGAGAGGAGTAGACAGGATTAAACTGTGTGAAGAACGGAGATTGAGAGAATGAGTGTCACTACAGAATTGAAATCTTTCTTTTAGATAAAGGGGTGAGGAAGGATCATTAAGAATTGAAAACAGAGTGGACAGGATTCGGAAATCTCTGCGCTGGCGTATAGTCAACCACTTTAACTGTGAGCGAAATTCTGAAACGTGATCATATTGGCGTTAGAGACACAGGTGCTATTTTATGCTGGTATTCTGTAAGAGCGTGGTTCTTCTCCGGTCGAGCCGACCCATTCGTGCTACAACCGTAATATAGCTGCAGCGTGGCTCTACAGCGCGGCTCGGCAGCGTAAAGACGCCACGCTCCGTCGTTTCTTCGATTTTATTAGAAAAGGTTTATTTTAATTAGGTGATTAATTATTAAATTGCCCGACGGTGATTCTAGCCCTAATATAAACAAACCGTATACTTACCTGTGAAAACTAACATCATATCAGATTCAAAGGCAGGCAAAATCCTTACTCTGTCGCTTATCTAAGATTCTAGATTGTAAAAGAATAGAATGGAGTAAAAAAACTTTAATTCGACATAGATTACAAAAGTAGAATGGCACTGAAAAGCAGGCCAAAGATGAATCGGATACAGTTGTTAAGTAACCTGTCCAACCTGTTTAACAGCTCCTGAGAAATATTAGTTCGACAAACTTCGGCATAGTCAAATAATGGAAGAATTAGAGATTGGACGAGGAGACGTTTAGTTGAAGGAGGCAGAATGAACTTAAGGCGATAGAAGAAACGAAGTATAACTAAGAGACGGGTCGATATTAAACCCAGATCCTTGACATTATTTCTGAAGGATATAACGCAGTTTTCATAGTAAAGTTTTCTAGTTGTTATTAGATGGACGCTACCCATCTCCCGGATTGTTTCCCTTCATCGCCTCTTACGATACACATAGGAAGATATGAGCTAGTGAATAATCTAATACCACAACCACAAAGTTAAATGTTTAGAAGGACTATATATTAATGTCATCTAGCCGTTTTTATGCATCCATCTGGATGGATTCCATTACAGCCTTAATATTTTTATGAATATTTTGATCTCAATTTTAAATAATTTTACAAATAGTTTTTAGTTAATATCTGTACGTTGGTAACTGTAAATATTGTTTACTAAATTAAATAATTTTTAAGGCGCTCAAAGATGAAGAAATTTTCGCGGCCACGTTGATTAGTGAAATTGAAAAATGCATTTTTATATAATTTAGATGTGGAACAACCAACATGTTCTCGTTACTTAGATTTCGATAGTTTTTAATACCTATATAATTTTATTAATGCATATTTTTATTAAGTAGGTGATATTCATTTGTTTTATTATATATAACAATAAAACGCTTTTTATGTCTATGACTTTAAAAGAACATTATTGGGGAGGGAAATCTAGATACAGATACTTATATTTAGGTACACTATTATAAAATTAAATCAAACAATTTAAACTGTATAAAGACTTTCTTGGCTTAGTGTTTTCTTTAAATGTTAGATAAACCATCATCCGAAAAATTTAAAAGTTTAAATTGAAAAGGAGTTTCTCTGCGTGATAAAGTTAGAAATGAGGATATCCGCAGTAAAACCAGAGTAACTGACAGCCCAACCAATTATTAAAGTGAAATGGCAATAGGCTGGCCATCTAACTTGGAAAACCGAGAAACAAATAGGATGAAAAGTTCTCAAGTGGCAACCTCGTACCGGTAAACGGAGTGCAGGCCAGGTGGCTTAGGACCATGCCATGTGGCATTCCTTGAGAAGGCCTATATCTATATCTATATATATAGGACTTGTGAAGGGCTATAATGATAATGACAATGAAGCCAAATATACTTATTACGAATACTCAATCTTTATTACTCTTTACGTATTCTCATATGCTTTTCTTCACACACACACACACACACACACACACACACGTACGCCCGCACGCACGCACGCACGCACGCATGCTCGCATGCACGCACGCACGCACGCACGCATGCTCGCATGCACGCACGCACGCATGCACGCACTCACGCACGAACGCACGCACTCACGCACGCACGCACTCACGCGCGCACGCACTCACGCACGCACGCACACACGCTGGCACGCACGCACGCGCGCATGTACGCACTCACGTACGCACGAAAGCACGCACGCACGCACGCACGTTGTTTTGGAGGTATTCATCTCTAGCCCTACTTTAGTACTATCTCGATCAAGTGAGTTTATCATTACTTCTAGGTATTTAGATGTTTCAGCAAATACAACTATATCATCTCTCTGTCTTACTCTTCTTTAAATTCTTATTTACTCTCTGGTTTTGACCTTGACTCTACTGGTGGCGTGGTTATATATGTACTTTAGGATGTTTATATACCTTCCGTTAATGTTCAGTAATGTTAGTGCATTCCAGATAGAGTTGTTACTAATACTATCGAAAGCTTTACTATAGTCTATGAAGACTATGTATAGAGGTCTTCTGAACTCTTTGTACTTCTCTACTACTTGTCCCAAAGAATGAAAATGGTCAGTCGTACTATAGCCCGATCGAAATTCTGCCTGTTCTATTGGTTGCGCTCCGTCAATCTCTACTGTTATTCTTTTTAGGATTATTGACGCAAAAAGCTTATATAAACATGCCAGTAGACTTATGGGTCTGTAATTGCTTATATCAAGAGGGTTGCCTTTTTTTGTAAATTAGAGTAATATCAGATGAGCACTACTGTTTCAGTACAGTTTCTGTCTCCAGTATCTGATTAAATAGTTGGGTGAATTGGCTAAGAAGTATAAGGTGAAGCAAACTTGAGAATTTCATTACTTATCCCATCAGGTCCTGGGCTTTTCGCAGTTTGTAACAGTGTGATATGTTCATATACGTCGTTTTCATTTACTGGGGAAATACTTTCCGCGTTAGGAGTGTAATTTATTAATTCGTCTATGTTATTCTCATGGTCTCTTTTTTTGTATAGTTCCTTATATAAATATGTTGCCTGGTCTATTATGTCTTTTTTAGATTTTGTTTTTTCGATTTAGTTTCAAAATTTTGTATCCATTTTTTCTTTAGGCTTAATTCTTTAAACGCTTGTTTAGTGCTCCTGAAATTAATAAGATTTTGTGTAATGACATCTTGTCTGTGTTTTTTATAGTTTTTCTTTATCTCTTTGTTGGTTTGTTTAAATAATTGCACTAATTCCTTTTTAATTTTTTTACTTTTGTTGTTTGTGCATATGAGTTTGGTACGTCTTTGTAATTATTCTGTAAATTCGCTAAATATTATGCGTTTTTTATTATTTTTTGATGTTTTTTTAGTGTACAGCTTGAGGTTAGTGCTTGTTCCAGAGTGTCATAATGGTCTTGGACATTTGTAGGTTATAATTCTAATTTGTGAGATTTTAAGTTGTTTTATGAATGCGCTTATATCATCTTCAGCTAATAGGGTATTAAAGACTGGTTTGAAGTTCTTCTTGCTCTTTTTCGGGACACATAGCCTGACTATAGCTCTCAAAATTCTATGATCAGAGAAGAAATTGATGTTGTGCAATATTTCGAAATTTGTTACCAATATCAGGGTGTTAGTCATAACAAAATCGATTTCTTTTCTGTGTCTTTTATCTGGGGATTCCAAGTCAATTTTTTATTTTTTTCTTTGTTTCTACTTTTTCTTTGTTTTCTTTTCAAAAAAAGGTGTTCGTGATGATAGTCTATATTCAAAGTCATATTCTATCAATCGCGTGCCTCTTTCAGTTCTTATTCCATAACCGTTATATAATTATGGGTTGTTCCTCTAATTTAGGCTGTCATACTCTTGCATTAATGCTGCGAATTACTACAGTTTTTTCCTCCGCTAATTCATGCGCCTTTTCAAGTTCATTATAGAATTTTTGTATCTCTTCTTCACTTGAGCTATCCGTGGGTGCGTATACTTGGATAAATGATAAACGCATGTCTTCAAACTTTAGTTGGAGCAATGCTACTCTTTCTGAGATGCCAGTGAAATTGATTATGTTGCATGTTAGTATCTTTTTTATTAGGAATCCTACACCATATAATCCTTTCGCTTGTCCAATGTAACGAAAAATCCAATCATTGTACTCTTCGATGTTACAACTATTTCAACTAACTTCTGAAAGTCCCAATATATCGTAAAGAATGTTTTCTAATGCATAAATTAATTATAAATATTTTTCTGTGACGACAAAGACCTTAAATTATATGTATAGATTTTTAAGCTATGTTCTTTTTGAATCTCTCTCATTGTCTTTAAGGAAAGAGCACCTTCTTTTGGTCTAATTTCCCACTAGAACCAGTCGGCTTGGGAAATGGTTTGTTTTTGTTGATACCTTGTTGTTCTTCCGTTTTTTTTTGTTTTGTTCCGGTGGCTGATGGCGTTGTCCTATGTGCTGCGTTCTGATGTTTGTGTGAATGATGATAGTAGATACCAATAGTTTTTTAGAATATTATTAAGATGATAATTAAAGTTTCTATGTAAACAAGTGTAACATAGCAGGTATTATATTCATTGGTAGCGGCCATCCATATTTGGAACAATTTTCTGCAGCACTACGACTACGAAAAAAGTGTTGCTCAAGGCACTATGAATAAAACAACTGATAAAAATGTTACATTTATAACTGTTAACAAAAATTGTTACTGCAAATATATATATAGAATAACCTATTCTGCCTTGTCAAGTGCAGAAGTTATTATTAGAAGGAGATGAGGTAACATTTTATTTTATGCGCAATTTTTGTCGCACAAGTTTTGTCTACAATTGTGCATAAAATAAAAATAACTTCAGCCAAAAAACACAACTGCCGTTATACTCAGGCCCATCAATTGGTATGGAAAAATATAAAATTTAAACCAGTTTTCAAAAAATCAATCAAAATTCAAAAAATAAAAAATAATAAAACCAAAAAATGTAGATCTGTATGTATAGCCATAAATCAATATATTATGTATATATTGATTAATGCCGTTTAGTACCTGACGGTAACTCAATACCTATATAACATCCTGCAGTCACGCCGAAACTAAGAGGAGGGTATCACTGTAGGAAACTTTGTGATAAAGTTAAAAAAAATTACAAACTTATCCAAGATACACAATACGTTACAAAACTTTTTAATGACTATGTTTTATTATACACATTATAATTAAAAATACTCAATAGGCATATGTCAATCGTGAATGATTCATTTATTTGGCCCGGGTTACATCAAGGTCCTACTGATGATTGCAATTACATTTTTGAACGTTGCGGATCAAATGATTGACAGAATTGGAAATTGAAATTAAAAAATGAAAATTTATTTATTTCTAGAAATAAATAAGTCAATACATGTCTTAAGTTACCTATTTTGTGACCTCACAATTTGTATATCATCCATTTAACCTGTGACCTTTGATTGTTTATTGCAAGAATTGTGAATATAAAAGTATTTCGAGAATGGGCTTTTTGATACCTATTATTCAAAATAATTGTGATAATGGAAACACATTGCAACTGTAAAAGACAATTTTTTATCTTTCGAACGCATCATATAAGATACAAAAGCGTTTCATTTATTAAATTATCAAGTTTTTCAATAAAATAAATTATTAACACACAGTCGACAGAATAGAACGGGTTTTATAATTCACAGAGTACTGAAACTCGAAATGATCCATTTCAATGATCAGGAAAAATTTAAAAAACAACCACAAATGTGAAAATCTAATATATACATATACTGGCTACTACTGTACGTACCTACTATTATAAATATTAAAATATAAAATTTGTCTTGTATGGGGTTCCTTACCTTGAAAGGAAAATAACGGCTCCGTATGTGATCGTTTGTCCTTCCGTCTGCCGGTCCGTCACGATCATTATCGGAGGAATGGGTAGAGGTATCAATATTAAAATAATATCAAATAATAAGTATACAGTCTTGAATAAAACTATTTTTACGGATTTTATCGCGTTTAATTTACTTATTTTATATTCCCGACGTTTCGGTTGCTTTCCAGCAACCGTGGTCACGAGGGACTGAGGTGTTTGACGTCCCGATGTCAAAGTTAACCCGGAGTACCTTCAGCTTTTTAATTATTAATTTTCGTCCGATCTACGCAGAATGAACTAACTGTGTCTTGAAGTCTTACAGTGGTATGCTTGGGTTTAGTTTTAATTTTATGAATTACAGGATCCCAAGCAGGTGGTAGTACCCAGCCTCCCTCTCTATTGAAATTAGGATGTTTTTTAATTTCAATAGCCTCACGTATCATCCTTGGCAGGAATCGATGTTCTTTCGCGAGGACTTGTGGTTTATCAAATCTAATGTAATGACGGGGGCCGTCTAGGATATGATCACAAACTGCAGACTTCCCGGAACGTTGGTGCTTCACGTCAGCTATGTGTTCTTTTACGCGGGTTTTTATTGATCGTTTTGTTTGCCCTATATATGAGAGACCACACTCACAATCAAGCTTGTATACTCCTGCATCTTGTAGAGGAATATTGCACTTGACGGATGGTAAGAACTGACTAATCTTCTTCGGCGGCTTGAAGAATGTTCTAATAGAAGCTCGCTTCAAGATGTAGCCAATCTTGTCTGTGACACCTCTGACATATGGTAGTACAGCAGGCACACGCTCGACTGTGGCCGGCTTCACTCGGTCACTGTGACGTAGGCGCGGAACCCGAAGCTTGTTGTCGTGCAGAACCTGCTTGACGTGCTGAAGCTCGGCGGCCAGGTGTTTGCTGTCACAGATCCCTTGTGCTCTCTGCAACAAAGATTTGCCCACGGTAGCTAACTGTGAAGGGTGATGGTGGGATTCACCGTTTAAGTATCGGTTTGTATGGGTCTTTTTTCTATACACAGTGTGACCTACGGTGTTATTAGGATTTCGAATGACTAACACATCTAGGAAAGCTAAAGAATTATTTGTCTCTAACTCCATAGTAAATTGAATTTTAGAGTTTATGGAATTAAGATGTTCTAAAAATGCAGCTACTTTGTCTGATGGTAAAATTGTGAAAGTATCGTCTACGTACCGCTTGTAGAAACTTGGAGTTACTGGTGCAGTAAGCAGGGCTTTCTCCTCAAAGTCCTCCATGAAAATATCGGCGACAATGGGAGATACCGGTGAGCCCATCGCAACACCATCTACTTGCTTGTAAAACTGTTCCTTCCACAATAGGTAGCCAGATGTAAGGCAATGTCTGAGTAATACTGCATATTCTGCTGGCATGTTGTTTTCCTCTAGTTTCCTAGTTATAATTGAGATGCAGTCTTCAACAGGTAGGCATGTAAATAGAGACTGAACATCAAAACTGACCATAGTTTCATTGTCAGTAAGACATAGGTCTTTTATCTCACTGACAAAATGGTATGAATCCTTAGTGTGTGCTCTTGTATGTCCTCTGAGTGGTGATAGTACTTTTGCTAAGTGTTGAGCCAATCTGTAAGCTGGCGAATCGATCTGACTCACTATTGGACGTAATGGAGCGTTCGGTTTGTGTATTATTGGTAACCCATACAACTTCGGCGGTTTGGCACACGTAGGTATTATCGAATTTACGTCTAGATTCAGTTTCTCGGAGTATTTCTTTATTAGATCGCTAGTTGTTTTAAGCGTATTAGTTGTAGGATCTGTTTTGACCTTTACGTACGTACTTTCATCCGATAAAAGTTGTTGTATTTTAAAATTGTAATCCGACGTATCCATTATAACCGTAGCATTACCTTTATCTGCGCGGAGAATCGTAAGATCTGGTCTGTTGCGTAAGTTTTTCAATGCAGTAAATTCATCTTTGGGAAGATTTAATTTTGGCGCTGAGCTTCGACGTAACAAGGACGAAATGTCTTGACGTATAGCCTCTAAATCTTCTTTACCAATATTATTTTTATACAGACAGTCCTCAACACTACAGATAATGTTTTCATACGGAATTTTTCGCGGTGTTATAGCGAAATTCATACCTTTGGCCAAAACTTTTATCGTCGCGTCGTCTAGAGATTGTTTTGACAGGTTATAGACCGCACGTTGTTTATTACTCGCGTCTGTTGTCAATGATTGCGTTCCGTTATTACGTTGACATTGGCGTTGGACATTTGATTTGGTTGTTAGTTTTTGGTATTTATCTATATGTTTATTTTTGCATTCATTGTATTTAGTTGTTTCACGTTTGTCTAAAGTTTCCATGCAATTCTTATAATCAAATGTCGATAAAACTGTCTTTAGATCACTGGACGATTTGTCTATGGTTTTATTAATGAAACATAGATCGGTACGTTTTTGCTGAATCACCGTTATTAACAATTTTTTGCTTGCCTGATTTAAGATCTTAGCGCTTCCTCGAATGTCTTTTTTAGTAGATATCTTGACACACGTAGGAATGAGATTATAGTCTCTGCATCTCTTCAAGAAGTTTAAAGCTGTTATGTATCTTGCGCGCTTGGTTTTGAGATCTTCTAGTCGGCGTATTTTATTTGCTATTTCCAGTCCGTACTGGTTTACATAATGATTTCTTATATTTACGCGAACACTACACATTGAATAAAACTATTTTTACGGATTTTATCGCGTTTAATTTACTTATTTTATATTCCCGACGTTTCGGTTGCTTTCCAGCAACCGTGGTCACGGGGGACTGAGGTGTTTGACGTCCCGATGTCAAAGTTAACCCGGAGTACCTTCAGCTTTTTAATTATTAATTTTGGTCCGATCTACGCAGAATGAACTAACTGTGTCTTGAAGTTTTACAGTGGTATGCTTGGGTTTAGTTTTAATTTTATGAATTACAGGATCCCAAGCAGGTGGTAGTACCCAGCCTCCCTCTCTATTGAAATTAGGATGTTTTTTAATTTTAATAGCCTCACGTATCATCCTTGGCAGGAATCGATGTTCTTTCGCGAGGACTTGTGGTTTATCAAATCTAATGTAATGACGGGGGCCGTCTAGGATATGATCACAAACTGCAGACTTCCCGGAACGTTGGTGCTTCACGTCAGCTATGTGTTCTTTTACGCGGGTTTTTATTGATCGTTTTGTTTGCCCTATATATGAGAGACCACACTCACAATCAAGCTTGTATACTCCTGCATCTTGTAGAGGAATATTGCACTTGACGGATGGTAAGAACTGACTAATCTTCTTCGGCGGCTTGAAGAATGTTCTAATAGAAGCTCGCTTCAAGATGTAGCCAATCTTGTCTGTGACACCTCTGACATATGGTAGTACAGCAGGCACACGCTCGACTGTGGCCGGCTTCACTCGGTCACTGTGACGTAGGCGCGGAACCCGAAGCTTGTTGTCGTGCAGAACCTGCTTGACGTGCTGAAGCTCGGCGGCCAGGTGTTTGCTGTCACAGATCCCTCGTGCTCTCTGCAACAAAGATTTGCCCACGGTAGCTAACTGTGAAGGGTGATGGTGGGATTCACCGTTTAAGTATCGGCTTGTATGGGTCTTTTTTCTATACACAGTGTGACCTACGGTGTTATTAGGATTTCGAATGACTAACACATCTAGGAAAGCTAAAGAATTATTTGTCTCTAACTCCATAGTAAATTGAATTTTAGAGTTTATGGAATTAAGATGTTCTAAAAATGCAGCTACTTTGTCTGATGGTAAAATTGTGAAAGTATCGTCTACGTACCGCTTGTAGAAACTTGGAGTTACTGGTGCAGTAAGCAGGGCTTTCTCCTCAAAGTCCTCCATGAAAATATCGGCGACAATGGGAGATACCGGTGAGCCCATCGCAACACCATCTACTTGCTTGTAAAACTGTTCCTTCCACAATAGGTAGCCAGATGTAAGGCAATGTCTGAGTAATACTGCATATTCTGCTGGCATGTTGTTTTCCTCTAGTTTCCTAGTTATAATTGAGATGCAGTCTTCAACAGGTAGGCATGTAAATAGAGACTGAACATCAAAACTGACCATAGTTTCATTGTCAGTAAGACATAGGTCTTTTATCTCACTGACAAAATGGTATGAATCCTTAGTGTGTGCTCTTGTATGTCCTCTGAGTGGTGACAGTACTTTTGCTAAGTGTTGAGCCAATCTGTAAGCTGGCGAATCGATCTGACTCACTATTGGACGTAATGGAGCGTTCGGTTTGTGTATTTTTGGTAACCCATACAACTTCGGCGGTTTGGCACACGTAGGTATTATCGAATTTACGTCTAGATTCAGTTTCTCAGAGTATTTCTTTATTAGATCGCTAGTTGTTTTAAGCGTATTAGTTGTAGGATCTGTTTTGACCTTTACGTACGTACTTTCATCCGATAAAAGTTGTTGTATTTTAAAATTGTAATCCGACGTATCCATTATAACCGTAGCATTACCTTTATCTGCGCGGAGAATCGTAAGATCTGGTCTGTTGCGTAAGTTTTTCAATGCAGTAAATTCATCTTTGGGAAGATTTAATTTTGGCGCTGAGCTTCGACGTAACAAGGACGAAATGTCTTGACGTATAGCCTCTAAATCTTCTTTACCAATATTATTTTTATACAGACAGTCCTCAACACTACAGATAATGTTTTCATACGGAATTTTTCGCGGTGTTATAGCGAAATTCATACCTTAGGCCAAAACTTTTATCGTCGCGTCGTCTAGAGATTGTTTTGACAGGTTATAGACCGCACGTTGTTTATTACTCGCGTCTGTTGTCAATGATTGCGTTCCGTTATTACGTTGACATTGGCGTTGGACATTTGATTTGGTTGTTAGTTTTTGGTATTTATCTATATGTTTATTTTTGCATTCATTGTATTTAGTTGTTTCACGTTTGTCTAAAGTTTCCATGCAATTCTTATAATCAAATGTCGATAAAACTGTCTTTAGATCACTGGACGATTTGTCTATGGTTTTATTAATGAAACATAGATCGGTACGTTTTTGCTGAATCACCGTTATTAACAATTTTTTGCTTGCCTGATTTAAGATCTTAGCGCTTCCTCGAATGTCTTTTTTAGTAGATATCTTGACACACGTAGGAATGAGATTATAGTCTCTGCATCTCTTCAAGAAGTTTAAAGCTGTTATGTATCTTGCGCGCTTGGTTTTGAGATCTTCTAGTCGGCGTATTTTATTTGCTATTTCCAGTCCGTACTGGTTTACATAATGATTTCTTATATTTACGCGAACACTACACATTGAATAAAACTATTTTTACGGATTTTATCGCGTTTAATTTACTTATTTTATATTCCCGACGTTTCGGTTGCTTTCCAGCAACCGTGGTCACGGGGGACTGAGGTGTTTGACGTCCCGATGTCAAAGTTAACCCGGAGTACCTTCAGCTTTTTAATTATTAATTTTGGTCCGATCTACGCAGAATGAACTAACTGTGTCTTGAAGTTTTACAGTGGTATGCTTGGGTTTAGTTTTAATTTTATGAATTACAGGATCCCAAGCAGGTGGTAGTACCCAGCCTCCCTCTCTATTGAAATTAGGATGTTTTTTAATTTCAATAGCCTCACGTATCATCCTTGGCAGGAATCGATGTTCTTTCGCGAGGACTTGTGGTTTATCAAATCTAATGTAATGACGGGGGCCGTCTAGGATATGATCACAAACTGCAGACTTCCCGGAACGTTGGTGCTTCACGTCAGCTATGTGTTCTTTTACGCGGGTTTTTATTGATCGTTTTGTTTGCCCTATATATGAGAGACCACACTCACAATCAAGCTTGTATACTCCTGCATCTTGTAGAGGAATATTGCACTTGACGGATGGTAAGAACTGACTAATCTTCTTCGGCGGCTTGAAGAATGTTCTAATAGAAGCTCGCTTCAAGATGTAGCCAATCTTGTCTGTGACACCTCTGACATATGGTAGTACAGCAGGCACACGCTCGACTGTGGCCGGCTTCACTCGGTCACTGTGACGTAGGCGCGGAACCCGAAGCTTGTTGTCGTGCAGAACCTGCTTGACGTGCTGAAGCTCGGCGGCCAGGTGTTTGCTGTCACAGATCCCTCGTGCTCTCTGCAACAAAGATTTGCCCACGGTAGCTAACTGTGAAGGGTGATGGTGGGATTCACCGTTTAAGTATCGGTTTGTATGGGTCTTTTTTCTATACACAGTGTGACCTACGGTGTTATTAGGATTTCGAATGACTAACACATCTAGGAAAGCTAAAGAATTATTTGTCTCTAACTCCATAGTAAATTGAATTTTAGAGTTTATGGAATTAAGATGTTCTAAAAATGCAGCTACTTTGTCTGATGGTAAAATTGTGAAAGTATCGTCTACGTACCGCTTGTAGAAACTTGGAGTTACTGGTGCAGTAAGCAGGGCTTTCTCCTCAAAGTCCTCCATGAAAATATCGGCGACAATGGGAGATACCGGTGAGCCCATCGCAACACCATCTACTTGCTTGTAAAACTGTTCCTTCCACAATAGGTAGCCAGATGTAAGGCAATGTCTGAGTAATACTGCATATTCTGCTGGCATGTTGTTTTCCTCTAGTTTCCTAGTTATAATTGAGATGCAGTCTTCAACAGGTAGGCATGTAAATAGAGACTGAACATCAAAACTGACCATAGTTTCATTGTCAGTAAGACATAGGTCTTTTATCTCACTGACAAAATGGTATGAATCCTTAGTGTGTGCTCTTGTATGTCCTCTGAGTGGTGACAGTACTTTTGCTAAGTGTTGAGCCAATCTGTAAGCTGGCGAATCGATCTGACTCACTATTGGACGTAATGGAGCGTTCGGTTTGTGTATTTTTGGTAACCCATACAACTTCGGCGGTTTGGCACACGTAGGTATTATCGAATTTACGTCTAGATTCAGTTTCTCAGAGTATTTCTTTATTAGATCGCTAGTTGTTTTAAGCGTATTAGTTGTAGGATCTGTTTTGACCTTTACGTACGTACTTTCATCCGATAAAAGTTGTTGTATTTTAAAATTGTAATCCGACGTATCCATTATAACCGTAGCATTACCTTTATCTGCGCGGAGAATCGTAAGATCTGGTCTGTTGCGTAAGTTTTTCAATGCAGTAAATTCATCTTTGGGAAGATTTAATTTTGGCGCTGAGCTTCGACGTAACAAGGACGAAATGTCTTGACGTATAGCCTCTAAATCTTCTTTACCAATATTATTTTTATACAGACAGTCCTCAACACTACAGATAATGTTTTCATACGGAATTTTTCGCGGTGTTATAGCGAAATTCATACCTTTGGCCAAAACTTTTATCGTCGCGTCGTCTAGAGATTGTTTTGACAGGTTATAGACCGCACGTTGTTTATTACTCGCGTCTGTTGTCAATGATTGCGTTCCGTTATTACGTTGACATTGGCGTTGGACATTTGATTTGGTTGTTAGTTTTTGGTATTTATCTATATGTTTATTTTTGCATTCATTGTATTTAGTTGTTTCACGTTTGTCTAAAGTTTCCATGCAATTCTTATAATCAAATGTCGATAAAACTGTCTTTAGATCACTGGACGATTTGTCTATGGTTTTATTAATGAAACATAGATCGGTACGTTTTTGCTGAATCACCGTTATTAACAATTTTTTGCTTGCCTGATTTAAGATCTTAGCGCTTCCTCGAATGTCTTTTTTAGTAGATATCTTGACACACGTAGGAATGAGATTATAGTCTCTGCATCTCTTCAAGAAGTTTAAAGCTGTTATGTATCTTGCGCGCTTGGTTTTGAGATCTTCTAGTCGGCGTATTTTATTTGCTATTTCCAGTCCGTACTGGTTTACATAATGATTTCTTATATTTACGCGAACACTACACATTGAATAAAACTATTTTTACGGATTTTATCGCGTTTAATTTACTTATTTTATATTCCCGACGTTTCGGTTGCTTTCCAGCAACCGTGGTCACGGGGGACTGAGGTGTTTGACGTCCCGATCTCAAAGTTAACCCGGAGTACCTTCAGCTTTTTAATTATTAATTTTGGTCCGATCTACGCAGAATGAACTAACTGTGTCTTGAAGTTTTACAGTGGTATGCTTGGGTTTAGTTTTAATTTTATGAATTACAGGATCCCAAGCAGGTGGTAGTACCCAGCCTCCCTCTCTATTGAAATTAGGATGTTTTTTAATTTCAATAGCCTCACGTATCATCCTTGGCAGGAATCGATGTTCTTTCGCGAGGACTTGTGGTTTATCAAATCTAATGTAATGACGGGGGCCGTCTAGGATATGATCACAAACTGCAGACTTCCCGGAACGTTGGTGCTTCACGTCAGCTATGTGTTCTTTTACGCGGGTTTTTATTGATCGTTTTGTTTGCCCTATATATGAGAGACCACACTCACAATCAAGCTTGTATACTCCTGCATCTTGTAGAGGAATATTGCACTTGACGGATGGTAAGAACTGACTAATCTTCTTCGGCGGCTTGAAGAATGTTCTAATAGAAGCTCGCTTCAAGATGTAGCCAATCTTGTCTGTGACACCTCTGACATATGGTAGTACAGCAGGCACACGCTCGACTGTGGCCGGCTTCACTCGGTCACTGTGACGTAGGCGCGGAACCCGAAGCTTGTTGTCGTGCAGAACCTGCTTGACGTGCTGAAGCTCGGCGGCCAGGTGTTTGCTGTCACAGATCCCTCGTGCTCTCTGCAACAAAGATTTGCCCACGGTAGCTAACTGTGAAGGGTGATGGTGGGATTCACCGTTTAAGTATCGGTTTGTATGGGTCTTTTTTCTATACACAGTGTGACCTACGGTGTTATTAGGATTTCGAATGACTAACACATCTAGGAAAGCTAAAGAATTATTTGCCTCTAACTCCATAGTAAATTGAATTTTAGAGTTTATGGAATTAAGATGTTCTAAAAATGCAGTTACTTTGTCTGATGGTAAAATTGTGAAAGTATCGTCTACGTACCGCTTGTAGAAACTTGGAGTTACTGGTGCAGTAAGCAGGGCTTTCTCCTCAAAGTCCTCCATGAAAATATCGGCGACAATGGGAGATACCGGTGAGCCCATCGCAACACCATCTACTTGCTTGTAAAACTGTTCCTTCCACAATAGGTAGCCAGATGTAAGGCAATGTCTGAGTAATACTGCATATTCTGCTGGCATGTTGTTTTCCTCTAGTTTCCTAGTTATAATTGAGATGCAGTCTTCAACAGGTAGGCATGTAAATAGAGACTGAACATCAAAACTGACCATAGTTTCATTGTCAGTAAGACAAAGGTCTTTTATCTCACTGACAAAATGGTATGAATCCTTAGTGTGTGCTCTTGTATGTCCTCTGAGTGGTGATAGTACTTTTGCTAAGTGTTGAGCCAATCTGTAAGCTGGCGAATCGATCTGACTCACTATTGGACGTAATGGAGCGTTCGGTTTGTGTATTTTTGGTAACCCATACAACTTCGGCGGTTTGGCACACGTAGGTATTATCGAATTTACGTCTAGATTCAGTTTCTCGGAGTATTTCTTTATTAGATCGCTAGTTGTTTTAAGCGTATTAGTTGTAGGATCTGTTTTGACCTTTGCGTACGTACTTTCATCCGATAAAAGTTGTTGTATTTTAAAATTGTAATCCGACGTATCCATTATAACCGTAGCATTACCTTTATCTGCGCGGAGAATCGTAAGATCTGGTCTGTTGCGTAAGTTTTTCAATGCAGTAAATTCATCTTTGGGAAGATTTAATTTTGGCGCTGAGCTTCGACGTAACAAGGACGAAATGTCTTGACGTATAGCCTCTAAATCTTCTTTACCAATATTATTTTTATACAGACAGTCCTCAACACTACAGATAATGTTTTCATACGGAATTTTTCGCGGTGTTATAGCGAAATTCATACCTTTGGCCAAAACTTTTATCGTCGCGTCGTCTAGAGATTGTTTTGACAGGTTATAGACCGCACGTTGTTTATTACTCGCGTCTGTTGTCAATGATTGCGTTCCGTTATTACGTTGACATTGGCGTTGGACATTTGATTTGGTTGTTAGTTTTTGGTATTTATCTATATGTTTATTTTTGCATTCATTGTATTTAGTTGTTTCACGTTTGTCTAAAGTTTCCATGCAATTCTTATAATCAAATGTCGATAAAACTGTTTTATTCAATGTGTAGTGTTCGCGTAAATATAAGAAATCATTATGTAAACCAGTACGGACTGGAAATAGCAAATAAAATACGCCGACTAGAAGATCTCAAAACCAAGCGCGCAAGATACATAACAGCTTTAAACTTCTTGAAGAGATGCAGAGACTATAATCTCATTCCTACGTGTGTCAAGATATCTACTAAAAAAGACATTCGAGGAAGCGCTAAGATCTTAAATCAGGCAAGCAAAAAATTGTTAATAACGGTGATTCAGCAAAAACGTACCGATCTATGTTTCATTAATAAAACCATAGACAAATCGTCCAGTGATCTAAAGACAGTTTTATCGACATTTGATTATAAGAATTGCATGGAAACTTTAGACAAACGTGAAACAACTAAATACAATGAATGCAAAAATAAACATATAGATAAATACCAAAAACTAACAACCAAATCAAATGTCCAACGCCAATGTCAACGTAATAACGGAACGCAATCATTGACAACAGACGCGAGTAATAAACAACGTGCGGTCTATAACCTGTCAAAACAATCTCTAGACGACGCGACGATAAAAGTTTTGGCCAAAGGTATGAATTTCGCTATAACACCGCGAAAAATTCCGTATGAAAACATTATCTGTAGTGTTGAGGACTGTCTGTATAAAAATAATATTGGTAAAGAAGATTTAGAGGCTATACGTCAAGACATTTCGTCCTTGTTACGTCGAAGCTCAGCGCCAAAATTAAATCTTCCCAAAGATGAATTTACTGCATTGAAAAACTTACGCAACAGACCAGATCTTACGATTCTCCGCGCAGATAAAGGTAATGCTACGGTTATAATGGATACGTCGGATTACAATTTTAAAATACAACAACTTTTATCGGATGAAAGTACGTACGTAAAGGTCAAAACAGATCCTACAACTAATACGCTTAAAACAACTAGCGATCTAATAAAGAAATACTCCGAGAAACTGAATCTAGACGTAAATTCGATAATACCTACGTGTGCCAAACCGCCGAAGTTGTATGGGTTACCAATAATACACAAACCGAACGCTCCATTACGTCCAATAGTGAGTCAGATCGATTCGCCAGCTTACAGATTGGCTCAACACTTAGCAAAAGTACTATCACCACTCAGAGGACATACAAGAGCACACACTAAGGATTCATACCATTTTGTCAGTGAGATAAAAGACCTATGTCTTACTGACAATGAAACTATGGTCAGTTTTGATGTTCAGTCTCTATTTACATGCCTACCTGTTGAAGACTGCATCTCAATTATAACTAGGAAACTAGAGGAAAACAACATGCCAGCAGAATATGCAGTATTACTCAGACATTGCCTTACATCTGGCTACCTATTGTGGAAGGAACAGTTTTACAAGCAAGTAGATGGTGTTGCGATGGGCTCACCGATATCTCCCATTGTCGCCGATATTTTCATGGAGGACTTTGAGGAGAAAGCCCTGCTTACTGCACCAGTAACTCCAAGTTTCTACAAGCGGTACGTAGACGATACTTTCACAATTTTACCATCAGACAAAGTAGCTGCATTTTTAGAACATCTTAATTCCATAAACTCTAAAATTCAATTTACTATGGAGTTAGAGACAAATAATTCTTTAGCTTTCCTAGATGTGTTAGTCATTCGAAATCCTAATAACACCGTAGGTCACACTGTGTATAGAAAAAAGACCCATACAAACCGATACTTAAACGGTGAATCCCACCATCACCCTTCATAGTTAGCTACCGTGGGCAAATCTTTGTTGCAGAGAGCACGAGGGATCTGTGACAGCAAACACCTGGCCGCCGAGCTTCAGCACGTCAAGCAGGTTCTGCACGACAACAAGCTTCGGGTTCCGCGCCTACGTCACAGTGACCGAGTGAAGCCGGCCACAGTCGAGCGTGTGCCTGCTGTACTACCATATGTCAGAGGTGTCACAGACAAGATTGGCTACATCTTGAAGCGAGCTTCTATTAGAACATTCTTCAAGCCGCCGAAGAAGATTAGTCAGTTCTTACCATCCGTCAAGTGCAATATTCCTCTACAAGATGCAAGAGTATACAAGCTTGATTGTGAGTGTGGTCTCTCATATATAGGGCAAACAAAACGATCAATAAAAACCCGCGTAAAAGAACACATAGCTGACGTGAAGCACCAACGTTCCGGGAAGTCTGCAGTTTGTGATCATATCCTAGACGGCCCCCGTCATTACATTAGATTTGATAAACCACAAGTCCTCGCGAAAGAACATCGATTCCTGCCAAGGATGATACGTGAGGCTATTGAAATTAAAAAACATCCTAATTTCAATAGAGAGGGAGGCTGGGTACTACCACCTGCTTGGGATCCTGTAATTCATAAAATTAAAACTAAACCCAAGCATACCACTGTAAGACTTCAAGACACAGTTAGTTCATTCTGCGTAGATCGGACCAAAATTAATAATTAAAAAGCTGAAGGTACTCCGGGTTAACTTTGACATCGGGACGTCAAACACCTCAGTCCCCCGTGACCACGGTTGCTGGAAAGCAACCGAAACGTCGGGAATATAAAATAAGTAAATTAAACGCGATAAAATCCGTAAAAATAGTTTTATTCAATGTGTAGTGTTCGCGTAAATATAAGAAATCATTATGTAAACCAGTACGGACTGGAAATAGCAAATAAAATACGCCGACTAGAAGATCTCAAAACCAAGCGCGCAAGATACTTAACAGCTTTAAACTTCTTGAAGAGATGCAGAGACCATAATCTCATTCCTACGTGTGTCAAGATATCTACTAAAAAAGACATTCGAGGAAGCGCTAAGATCTTAAATCAGGCAAGCAAAAAATTGTTAATAACGGTGATTCAGCAAAAACGTACCGATCTATGTTTCATTAATAAAACCATAGACAAATCGTCCAGTGATCTAAAGATAGTTTTATCGACATTTGATTATAAGAATTGCATGGAAACTTTAGACAAACGTGAAACAACTAAATACAATGAATGCAAAAATAAACATATAGATAAATACCAAAAACTAACAACCAAATCAAATGTCCAACGCCAATGTCAACGTAATAACGGAACGCAATCATTGACAACAGACGCGAGTAATAAACAACGTGCGGTCTATAACCTGTCAAAACAATCTCTAGACGACGCGACGATAAAAGTTTTGGCCAAAGGTATGAATTTCGCTATAACACCGCGAAAAATTCCGTATGAAAACATTATCTGTAGTGTTGAGGACTGTCTGTATAAAAATAATATTGGTAAAGAAGATTTAGAGGCTATACGTCAAGACATTTCGTCCTTGTTACGTCGAAGCTCAGCGCCAAAATTAAATCTTCCCAAAGATGAATTTACTGCATTGAAAAACTTACGCAACAGACCAGATCTTACGATTCTCCGCGCAGATAAAGGTAATGCTACGGTTATAATGGATACGTCGGATTACAATTTTAAAATACAACAACTTTTATCGGATGAAAGTACGTACGTAAAGGTCAAAACAGATCCTACAACTAATACGCTTAAAACAACTAGCGATCTAATAAAGAAATACTCCGAGAAACTGAATCTAGACGTAAATTCGATAATACCTACGTGTGCCAAACCGCCGAAGTTGTATGGGTTACCAAAAATACACAAACCGAACGCTCCATTACGTCCAATAGTGAGTCAGATCGATTCGCCAGCTTACAGATTGGCTCAACACTTAGCAAAAGTACTATCACCACTCAGAGGACATACAAGAGCACACACTAAGGATTCATACCATTTTGTCAGTGAGATAAAAGACCTATGTCTTACTGACAATGAAACTATGGTCAGTTTTGATGTTCAGTCTCTATTTACATGCCTACCTGTTGAAGACTGCATCTCAATTATAACTAGGAAACTAGAGGAAAACAACATGCCAGCAGAATATGCAGTATTACTCAGACATTGCCTTACATCTGGCTACTTATTGTGGAAGGAACAGTTTTACAAGCAAGTAGATGGTGTTGCGATGGGCTCACCGGTATCTCCCATTGTCGCCGATATTTTCATGGAGGACTTTGAGGAGAAAGCCCTGCTTACTGCACCAGTAACTCCAAGTTTCTACAAGCGGTACGTAGACGATACTTTCACAATTTTACCATCAGACAAAGTAACTGCATTTTTAGAACATCTTAATTCCATAAACTCTAAAATTCAATTTACTATGGAGTTAGAGGCAAATAATTCTTTAGCTTTCCTAGATGTGTTAGTCATTCGAAATCCTAATAACACCGTAGGTCACACTGTGTATAGAAAAAAGACCCATACAAACCGATACTTAAACGGTGAATCCCACCATCACCCTTCACAGTTAGCTACCGTGGGCAAATCTTTGTTGCAGAGAGCACGAGGGATCTGTGACAGCAAACACCTGGCCGCCGAGCTTCAGCACGTCAAGCAGGTTCTGCACGACAACAAGCTTCGGGTTCCGCGCCTACGTCACAGTGACCGAGTGAAGCCGGCCACAGTCGAGCGTGTGCCTGCTGTACTACCATATGTCAGAGGTGTCACAGACAAGATTGGCTACATCTTGAAGCGAGCTTCTATTAGAACATTCTTCAAGCCGCCGAAGAAGATTAGTCAGTTCTTACCATCCGTCAAGTGCAATATTCCTCTACAAGATGCAGGAGTATACAAGCTTGATTGTGAGTGTGGTCTCTCATATATAGGGCAAACAAAACGATCAATAAAAACCCGCGTAAAAGAACACATAGCTGACGTGAAGCACCAACGTTCCGGGAAGTCTGCAGTTTGTGATCATATCCTAGACGGCCCCCGTCATTACATTAGATTTGATAAACCACAAGTCCTCGCGAAAGAACATCGATTCCTGCCAAGGATGATACGTGAGGCTATTGAAATTAAAAAACATCCTAATTTCAATAGAGAGGGAGGCTGGGTACTACCACCTGCTTGGGATCCTGTAATTCATAAAATTAAAACTAAACCCAAGCATACCACTGTAAAACTTCAAGACACAGTTAGTTCATTCTGCGTAGATCGGACCAAAATTAATAATTAAAAAGCTGAAGGTACTCCGGGTTAACTTTGACATCGGGACGTCAAACACCTCAGTCCCCCGTGACCACGGTTGCTGGAAAGCAACCGAAACGTCGGGAATATAAAATAAGTAAATTAAACGCGATAAAATCCGTAAAAATAGTTTTATTCAATGTGTAGTGTTCGCGTAAATATAAGAAATCATTAAGTATACAGTCTGTTAGATGTGTAAAAATTTTAAGCTTTGAATTAAACGAAATTTGAAAATACGACACTTATTAAAATATTTTAATATTGCAAGCTCTTCACTAAAATCTAGGGAACGTCTTGTTGACCTAGAATCATGAAATTTTTAAAGAATTTTCAAGGCCTCACAGAATATATGAATTGAAATTCCTACGTTTCCGAAAATTACTACGTTAGTTTGTCGTTAAAGCATTGAAAAAATTCAATTACAAACTTTCATTTTTTAGTTGAAGTTTACCGTGATATAGGAAAATGTATGGGGAACAGCTTTTCCACTGCGAGGTATTTCCTACACCGACCAAATGACTTGACCTTTTTGTTAGAGCATTTTTAGTGTTTACTTAATGTAATATAATTCCCGGCATGAATGAACTATCTACATGAATCTTAGATTATTTTATATAATCTAAGACAATGGTCCGTTTTTTTATTTACAAACGTAATATCATTCACATAAAATTATTATTCGAGCAAATCTAACTTTCAACAAATAAATATCCAATTTATAGTATGTAAATACATATATCGCATATTACAGGTCATTTGATTTTATATTTAAAATAGTATCTTTATAACGTGGTAGAGGCACGCTGCAGCTGTATTGTGGTTGTATCACGACTGAGTCGGCTCGACCGAGGAAGGAACATGCTCACTCTTCAGTGTTAAATGGCAGCTTAATGTTGCTGTGTTTCATATGGTGAGTATATAGAACCAGAGACTCTTTTTACTGGAAACAAGGCATTCCATCTTAGTCCTAGGGGGTGACAACGCGTCTGTATTTCTTAATCGAGAATAAATGAAGATGTATATGGGCCACAGAACTCTCTTGTCATCAAGTGGACTGTGTACTCGTTTGACATCCTATTTTAATTATAAATCTTGCCTCATAATTAGTAAAATAAGTGGTAATTACCCCACCTATTTTGATTATTTACTCTATTTATTCCAACACCAACAATTTATATTATGGACGACGATAACACGTGAGCCACTCCGAAACATTTGCGAAATTAAAAAAGTTCTATAGAAATTTTTTTTTAATAATTTACACTGTTTAAAGAACTCTCCACCAGCATCTGTATAACGTTCCTAATGGAACGTTGTTAATCATTCAGTTAATCTGAACCAGGTTAGGAAATACTCTTTCCATTCTGCATTAGATACATCTTTTACAGTATTCCTTTCGGCTGTTCTAATTTTTATTTAAAGTAATAAAAAGAAGTAACATGTTGCCGAATCAAAGATAAAGAAGGTCGACCTTAAAGGTTACGGCTGTCCTGGAAGTCCATGTTGCATAATATAGCATTGAACACTTCTGGCAAGAATGTCTTAATTATTTTATTACATTCGGCGTTAATCTTACTTCAATTTTGTAAAAGAACGGACAAATATTCTTGATCCATTACTCTTAATCTCAGTCTTAATTTTATAGGTATTGTTGGCTCACAGCTAGCATTTTTTCTTCCGTAACAGCTATCTGAAAACGGTTTTGTAACTCGAGCTGAAAGGTTTCGGGACTTTGGAACAAAGCACTAGGGGGACGGAGCGTTGACTTCATTAGACGAGACCTCTCCAACTTAACGTTTAGGTTCAGTGTGCCTCTAAGCATTCGGTGATCCCTACCAGTTTTCACCCTCGCGATCACGGAGACATCACTGAACAGTTGTCGTCTGGTCGTCATAATGAAGTCAATCTCATTTCTTGTCGAACCGTCGGGGCTCGACCAGGTCCACTTCCTGTGGGGCCGCTTCTGGAAGAAAGAGTTCATCATAAAGAGTCCCTCTTTCTCCATGAAGTCGGCCAGCTGCTGGCCCCTTGGGTTCCGTTGCCCTATTCCAAATTTCCCTACCTTCAGCTCGCCGTTCTCTCTTGTGCCTAGTTTTGCATTGAAGTCTCCCATTAACACCGTATATTGGGTTTTGGAGGAATGCATGGCTCTAGAGATATCCTCATACATTTCCGCCACCTCCCCATCGGGGTGTGCCGAGGTTGGTGCGTAAACCTGTATGACCTTCAGCGAATACCGTTTGGTGATTCTGAGTATAAGGTACGCAACCCTCGTCGACACACTCCCGATCTTTACAACGTTGTTAACGAGAGATTTGTGGACGATAAATCCGACACCTCCTTGGGACAGATGGTCGCCCTCCCGGTGATAGAGCAAGTTGCCGGATTCGAGGATTACCGTGTCCTCCCCCTCTCTTCGGACTTCGGATAATCCTATAATATGCCAGCGCAACTTGTCTATCTCTTCTTCCAGCTCCACAATCTTCTCGTCAGTCCTCAGGGTGCGTGCGTTGTACGTTGCCAGGTCGAGTCGTCTAAGGTGGCAACCGAACCTCCACCGGAGATTCTTAGCACCCCCTGCCCCGCCGTTACCATGGTCGCCACCGTAGCCAGGAATAGCGGGGCCGCCGGGGACTGGGGGCCGTTTCTTTGTTACTGTCATTCATAGGGGGGTATTTGCCATAGTTGCCACGCTTGGCGAGCGGGTTGGCAACCGCAGTTTTTTATTGTTAGTTTGTTGTTATCAAAAAGATGCTGCTGCCCATCTCCTGCCTGTTTCCCCTTGTCGCCTTTTACGACACCCACGGGAGGATATGTGGTAGTGGATATTCTTGACCGCCACTACACGGCAAATGCCTAGAAGACTGCAATGAAGTGGACGATATGAATGACAAGCTCGTGGAAACTGTCCATGCGGTCGGAGCTAAGTTCTGCAAGACCCGCCGCAGAAGAACACAAAAACTCTCCGATCACACTCTTAATCTCATGGCTGTTAGATGGGAGATGAAGCTACATCCTTCAACAGACTTGACAGCATACAGGCATCTGAACAAACAGATCTCCAAATGCATGCGGCGGGACTTACGCAACTTCAATACAGCTCGTATTGAAGAAGCGATCGAGCGGAACCAAGGCTCCAAAGTCTTTGCCAGAGATCTGTCTGCCAGAAAGAGCCAACTGTCAAAGCTGAAGACAGAATGTGGCAGCATCGTTTCTGGGACACCTGAGATTTTGAGTGAGATTGAGAGGTTCTATGGGCAGTTGTACACGTCATCGTTGGAGCCGCACGCAAGTGTGAGTAACGATCCAAGAGCGAGTCTCATCCGACACTATTTCGAAGATATCCCGGACGTCAGTCTGAGCGAGATTAGAATGGCTCTCCAGCACCTTAAAAACGGTAAGGCCGCAGGCGAGGATGGAATTACAGCGGAGCTTCTGAAAGCGGGTGGAAAACCGGTACTTGAAGTCCTTCAGAAGCTCTTTAATTCCGTCCTCCATGGTGGCATTACACCGGAGGCGTGGAGCAGAAGTGCGGTGGTCTTGTTCTTCAAGAAAGGTGACAACGCTCTCTTGAAGAACTACAGACCGATTTCCCTTCTGAGCCGCGTCTACGTGCTGTTTTCGAGAGTCATTACGAATCGTCTCGCGCGCAAACTTGACGACTTCCAGCCTCCCGAACAAGCCCGTTTCCGAAAGGGCTTTAGCACCATAGACCACATACATACCCTTCGGCAAATTGTACAGAAGTCCGAAGCGTACAATTTGCCACTATGTCTGGCGTATGTGGACTATGAGAAAGCCTTTGATTCCGTCGAAATTTGGGCGGTGCTGCAGTCCCTTCAGCGGTGCCAAGTTGACTGTCGGTATATCGAAGTGTTGAAGTGCTTGTACAGTAGGGCTACGATGGCTATCTGAGTACAGAACTAGAGTACGAAACCTATCCAATTGCAGAGAGATGTAAGACAGGGTGACGTCATATCCCCGAAACTCTTCACCGCTGCATTGGAAGACGTTTTCAAGCTTCTGGACTGGAAAGGATACGGTATCAACATCAATGGCGAGTACATCACTCACCTTCGATTTGCCGACGATATAGTCCTTATGGCAGAATCGCTGGAGGACCTAAGCACTATGCTCAATGACATCAATAGTGTTTCCCAACGGATAGGTCTTAAGATGAACATGGACAAAACAAAGATCATGTTTAATGTCCATGTCACACCTATGCCGGTAGTTGTTGGGAACACTAAGCTCGAAGTTGTTGACGAGTATGTTTACCTGGGACAAATAGTCCGACTAGGTAAGTCCAACTTCGACCGAGAGGTCAATCGACGGATTCAACTCGGCTGGGCAGCGTTCGGGAAGCTACGACACATCTTCTCGTCAGACATACCTCAAAACCTTAAAACCAAATTGTACAACCAGTGCGTGTTGCTAGTGATGACTTACGGAACTGAGACGTGGTCCTTCACTGCTGGCCGTATGAGAAGGCTCAAGGTCGCTCAGCGAGCTATGGAGAGGGCTATGCTTGGAGTTTCTCTGCGTGATAAACTTAGGAATGAGGACATCCGCAGTAGAACCAGAGTAACCGACATAGCCCAACGGATTTGTAAGCTGAAGTGTCAGTGGGCCGGCCATATAGCTCGAAGAACCGACAACCGATGGGGAAGAAAGGTTCTCGAGTGGCGGCCTCGTACCGGTAGGCGAAGTGAAGGGCGTCCCCCCACGAGATGGAGTGACGACCTGGTAAGACATGCAGGAAGTCGATGGATGCAGGTGGCTCAGGACCGTGCTTTGTGGCATTTTTTGGGGGAGGCCTATGTTCAGCAGTGGACTTGTGAAGGGCTGTAATGTTGATGATGATGATGAGCAGCTATCAAAGAGCGACCACCTTGTTTTTAATCTTTCAAAGTTAGTCGATGAATTTTGTTATACCAGCGATAAGATTAATAGCAATACTATAAGATTGCCTTCGAAAGGAATTTTATCCAAATATAGCATCTGAAGTCTATCAAAATATTCGTTCAGTTTTAGGCGACATTTGAAATCGTAAAAAGAATCCGTGTGAAAATGTTACCGACGCAGATCCAATTTTAATGAAACACAATATTTAAATGTACAGCTCTTAAAAATGTTTTAGTAACACTGGTGTTTAAAAATCTTTAGATTCTTTTTGTCTCCGGTTACAAAACGCTTGTGTTTATTTATGTAATCTTTTTCATATCTTAAAATTGTGAATTTACCAAAAAATACACTCCTAAACTTTTATCTATTTCGGTCAAAACCTTTCCAAGTTATAATGTAGCATCTTGTAATCCCAAAAGGTTAGTAACGACTATGTGGGAACGTCGAATATTTTTCGAAAATGTAGATAATTTAATAAAGTTTCTAGTATTTCTTTTTAAAAGGATAATTTATTTCTTTATTGAAATTTAAAAGGGCTAGCACAAAATAACTTTGATACATTGGAATAAGCATCAAAAGAAATAAAACTTAAAGTGCCAAAATTGGCTTCTGTCAGATTAAATGCAGTCTCTTGAGAACTACGCAGAGAAAAAAGGATTTCTTTCAATAGCACCTTACCTTACTTTATAGTATATTGTTAAAGCGTACAACGAAGGCGAGAAATGATAAAACATTTTAAGCAGTTTCGAGTTAATACATTATCTCATTTACGATCATACATCTTGTTTTAACTCTACGTACTCTTTTTTGTCAGTCTTTAGTTGATCCTGTTCTTCACTCCTCCTGGATTACTCCCTTTATAGGGAGGATTTACATTAATTTTCACTTGATTTCATTACGAGACGACTCGTATTTTTGACACTGCTGCCCATCGCTTCTCTGGATATTTTACGTCTAGGGTTAACGTGATGTGTTTATAACAACATCAACTGGAAGCCATAAGATTTTTCTGGCAATTCCCATAGTCGCCTCTGAAACGAGGAGAAATAGGGTGATAATTTTTTTACACTGCCACAACACTTTGCCTTTTTGTTTATGGTATATAATTTATTACTTATTTAAATTTATTATATTGAATTTATTATTTATTTAACCGTTCTCGGCAACATTCGCTATTATACCGCATGTGGTCATTCAATAATATTTTTCAATCTGAAGAGGATGTTTTCATGGGTAACTTTAATCTGAGTATTTAATTTATTTTGACTTAATTTATTGTGGTATTTAGTTTGAAATTAAAATAATATAAATTTAAGTACCAAAATTTATGGTTAATTATTACAGATTAATTTTGCGCAAGCTGTGTCTACATGATATGTATATTTTAGAACATAATTTTTGAAATGTTTGTCATATAAAATACCTGTAAGCATATTGTAATTGTGTTTAGCTTTGTAGACAAAATAAAGAGAAATAATTTGGATTGCCAAAAAGTTCCTTAGAAGAGAAAAATACTTTAGTTGTTGAGTTCAAAGCTACATTCGTATAACTTTGGAATATTCGTAAAGGCAACCGAAATAAGGCATCGGGTCTGGTGCTACAATAATAGACTACGATCGATTATGGCAAGGTTTATGTATTATTTTTAACTTTTCATTCGGATTTTTTGTATGTATTAAAGTATTCTATGGGATTTTTTTAACATATTGTTCAAATTTATAGTCATCTCGTTTTGAGGTCCCGATAGAGATAAGATTTTACAATTTCGGTTTGGGATTTTTTTTATTTCTTTTTCTATCATTCAATCTACGAGAACAACCCAATTTGTTTAATTACTTGCAATGGTAGTGTTGGAAATAATAAAACAACTTATCTACTACACAAAAATTGAAAAATCGAATAAATTAGAGGCACTAATCTATACATATTATAAAAATGTAAATAGCAGACGTCTGTACATTTTATATTTTTGTAATAAAAGTGATTGAGAGATACTAAAAATAAGTAATTAAATATATTTCTACCGTTTTTATAATTGTCTGTCTGTGTTTGTTTGTTAACGTATTACATATAAAGTACTAATTTATATCATGAGAATCGTTAAAGAAATTATAAAGTTTGTTTTCTACGTGGTAGAGCCATGCTGCAGCTATATTAAGGTTGTAGCACGAATGGGTCGGCTCGACCGGGGAAGGACCACGCTCTCACAGAAAACCAGCGTAAAATAGCAGCTTAACGCTGCTGTGTTTCAAATGGTCAGTGTAGAGAACCGGAGACCCTTTTTACTGGCAAAGAGACATTCCATCTTAGTCCTCACGGGTGACAACGCATCTGCATCTTGAGTCTATTGAGGATAGATGTAGATGTCTATGGGTCACAGTAACCACTTACCATCAGGTGGACTGTGTGCTCGTTTGTCACCCGATCCTATAAAAAAAAGTGTATCTTCAGGTTACATTTAGTCTTTATTTCATTAAAATCAGTTCATTTCATCACAAATTATGATAAATATTCTGAAGTATGGGTACGAGGTATATGTACGAATTTGTTCAATGGTGGCGTTGATTGATTCATCAAGTGCATTTCAAACTAATATCATATTGTAAATCATAATTGAATGATGTTAAATGATGTTATATAATGATATAATTATATCTAAAACGCAGTAAACAAAAGTATTAAAGAAAAAGAACGTAATAAGTATATACAAAAATATATTAATCTTATTATCTAAGTCTAAAGTACAATAGTTTACCAATTTCATCGATAGATGGCGGTGACAAATGTAATACAAAAAGGCAGGTTGTAGTTTTTTCCTGTAGATGAGTTTCATATTTGTTGCTAATATTTATATTAATCGTAGCCCTACTGCGTGTTGACAAACTCAATTATTCTTTACCGCCGAGTAATCTATAATAATTGGTAAATAAAATTTTAAAAGAGCTATTAACAATTTCGTTGGTTTCGGCTAGGAAAAAGTCCCGCTAGGTTTCTTGCTGGGTCTTCCCAGGACAGAGGTATTTTCCGAACCAGTTGTAAATAAAATAATGACTTTCAATAAGTATTATGTAATAATCCATATTAAATAAAAATCAATATATTCTATTCTATCAAAATTCAATCAAAATTCTTTTTTGCTTACTATGCACGCACTGATTTATAAGTGTTTTATGTTTTATATAATGTATCAATTGCGTCAATTAATCTCTTTTATTTTTAGAATTGATGATGTAAACAGCGTCATCTCTCTTTAAATCTATACATATAATAAACATGGTGATAACATGATGTGTCTGTTTATGTACATTGTATAGTAGGTATGTTTGTGACTAAAATCATTATGGGGCCTAAAAATCATTAAATAAGTACATTTTTATATCTTTTAGAATTGTTTGTCTGTCTGTTTGATTATTTTTTTAAAACTTATATACCCGAATCATTATTTTATTATTTATACCTATATAACCGAATTATTGCTCAAACAAAATGTAAAGGCTGGTTCAAATACTTTTAAATTCCATAGAGTACTGCCAAAAGATATCGTTAAATATTTTAAAACTATTGATGTTAAGAAAACGGCAGACTTATGGGGGATTTCCGTTAAAGTTATTTTATCTATAATAGGTATATTAGCACCTTATTAAGCCACTATATTTAATATAAGCGTCGAATCTGGTGTGTTTCCTGATTTAATGTAACATAGTAAAGTCATACCTATATTTAAATCTGGTAGTACATTAGATGGAGTGACGACCTGGTAAGATATGCAGGAAGTCGATGGATGCAGGTGGCTCAGGACCGTGCTTTGTGGCATTCTTTGGGGGAGGCCTATGTTCAGCAGTGGACTTGTGAAGGGCTGTAATGATGATGATGATGAGTACATTAGATCCCGCCAATTTTAGACCAATTTCTGTACTACCAACATTAAGTAAATTTTTTGAAAAAATTATTTTAGATCAGATGTTAAGTTTCTTTAATATTAATAAATTGCTACATAAAAATCAATTCGGTTTTACAAAGGGTCGCTCGACAACTGACGCTAGAGTTGAGCTTATTAAACATATTTTTTTGTGCATGGGAGAATTCAGAGGATGCTTTGGGTATATTTTGTGACCTTTCCAAGGCCTTCGACTGTGTTCACCATGAGACATTAATCAGGAAGCTACAGTACTATGGTGTCAAGAACACAGCACTTAAACTTATTATTTCATATTTAAGTAATAGAAAGCAGAAGGTTATTATCAATGGTAAAAGTTCTTCCGGGTCACTTGTACTAATGGGTGTTCCTCAGGGCTCGATTCTCGGCCCATTCCTGTTTCTGGTGTATATTAATAACTTACCTCACCTTGTATGGGATAGTCATGATATAGTATTATTTGCTGATGATACTTCCTTGACTTTTAAACTAAAACGTCAATCATTTAAATGTGACGAAGTGAATAATGCTATATCAAATTTTGCATGGTTTAACGTTAATAATCTGCATTTGAACGGAAATAAAACTAATTGTGTTAATTTTACAACAACGAATGTTAAAAATCTGAATACCAATCTGTTTTTAAATGGGGAGGAATTGAGCCCTGTTGTATCCACTGTTTCTTGGCATCACTCTTGACGAAAAGCTTCAGTGGGGCCCCCATATATCCAAATTAGCAATCAGACTAAGTTCAGTAGCCTATGCTGTAAAAAAGATTAGAGGTATCACTAGTGTCGAGACAGCTAGATTAGTTTATTTCCGTTATTTCCATAGCATAATGTCTTATGGGATTTTGCTATGGGGAAATGCGGCTGATTCAGAAACTATTTTTGTTTTACAGAAGAGGGCCATTAGAGCTATTTACAATCTAAAACCGAGAGAGTCTCTTAGAGATAAATTTAAAGAAATAAATATATTAACTTTGGCCTCTCAGCATTTTTTACGAAAATTTAATGTATGTTCACAAAAACAAAGATAGTTTTAGTAAGAAAAGTGATATACATTCTGTAAACACTAGGAACAAACACAAGCTAGTGATGCCAGTTTCTCGACTCCACAGAGTCAGTAATTCATTCTTGGGGCACTGTATACGATATTACAACAAGGTCCCGGAAGTGTACAGGTTCTCTCTATTACCAAGTTTAAATGTTTTAGTAAACTGAATCTGTATAAAAAGGGTTATTATAGTATAAATGAATACATGGTTGATAATAACCCCTGGGAATGAGGTGGTCGCTTCCAAGCAGTTTCTAAAATAAATTTTGTAAATAGTTCGTAATCATTTATATTGTAAAATTTATTTAAAAAAAAGTCCCGCTGGGTTTCTTGCTGGTTCTTCACAGGACAGAGGGTTTTTTTTCGAACCAGTGGTAAAGTAAAAAATGACTTTCAATAAGAATTACACATGTAATGTATAATATATTGTCGTAAAGCGACAATCAAAAAAAAATTGAACCTAACCTAAGTACAACAAAACAACAAAAGTAGAGCCAGAAAACAATATATTTAAATTTTAAAAAGGTATTTACAATTTTATAAAAAAAATGAAATGAGGATGATGATGAATGAAGTGAGAGTACAATTAGATTACAAAAAAAAATAAAGGTAGGAGAATAGGGGAATATAGAGTTGTAGTGGGCGGTAGGTGCTCTCGGCGCCTGGAGTAAGCAGTTGCAGCGCCCAAAGGTAGCGCCGGCGGTAGGTGCTCTCGGCGCCTGGAGTAAGCAGTCGTAGCGCCCGGAGTAGTGTGGCCCCCGCGCTTGAAGTAGACTGCCGACGACTTCCGAGGTAGATGGAGGCTTGTAGGATTCCGGAGTGGTGCGGCTCCGCGCTTGAAGAAGGCTTCGCCGAAGACTTCACGTGTAGGCGGAGGCTTGCAGGATCCCGGGGCAAAGCGGCCCCGGGATAAGGCCTTTAGAAAATATTTCTTCTTTGAGAACTCAAGCGAGACTGCCTTTCTTCACCGATTGTTCGGCTTTTATACCTTTCTAGAGAGAACGGAAAAATTATTTAAATTAAATGCAAATTTTTTGTAAATGGTCAAGAGAAAAGAGTATTTATGTGGAATTATCGAAATAGGAACAACAGATCGGTAGCAAATTTGAATATAATTACTATGGAGACCAAATAAACAACAATGTCAAAACATGTCAAATTTTAGTTTTAGGCTTGTAATAAGAAAACTGCAAGATTTAAGTGGAAAATGAGATATTATTGATATAGGAAAAAAAGTAGCGCAACTGCCCACACAAAACCCGAAATTGTAGAGTTACGGAAAACTAACTAAAAGATCGAAAAAAGGTAGACTCCATTGACACCAATTTAAAAGTGCTGATAATGTGAAAATACGAAGTAGAAATGATTTGTTATTGTGTTCTTATGGTTTAAAATCGTTACAGGATCCTATGGAAATAAAGGTGATGTAAAATATCCAGTTTTGAAGTGAATACAGAAAATCGCAACAGAATGGAAAAATGAATTTAAAATAATGTAAAATGATAAGTAAGTAGCATAACACTACATTTTCCCTCCGACCCTGGAAAATTTTTGACTAAGCAAAAATTTTGATATATACATTCTAAAATAAACCATAAAAACACAGCTTTGCAAAAACAGACATCACCAGGCAAAATCAGATATACTATCTCTTACATTCATCATCTGCCATTCAGGTAAGGGTGGAGTTCACATTCAATGACTACCACTCTAAATGTGTGTTTTCGAAAGGACATTCAGGCTTATTTAAGGAGTTGTCATCCGCTCCTGCGTGGAAAAAAAATTATTAAGGGAGTAGTCAACCGCTCCCAAGTGAAGATAAAGATAAAGAAATCAATCTTAAGCATGCTTTAGTCGCTATGACTTAAGTAAAGATTAAGAACGGCCAGAGCGGTAGGGCTCAAAGCCAGAGATCAGCAACATCACTAGCGAGATGTGTCTGAAATAATAATAAAAAGTAAAGATTAACCAACCAAACAAACAAACAAATTAAAAGAAATAAAAATAATAAGGTGAAAATGATGGTGAAGATGAGAATGATGGTGAAGTTTGAGAAACAAGAGGGGGTTCCATGACAGTCATTTCATTTTTTTTATAAAATTGTAAATACCTTTTTAAAATTTAAATATATTGTTTTCTGGCTCTACTTTTGTTGTTTTGTAGTACTTAGGTAAGGTTCAATTTTTTTTTAAACGCAAATTTTTTGTAAATGGTCAAGAGAAAAGAGTATTTATGTGGAATTATCGAAATAGGAACAACAGATCGGTAGCAAATTTGAATATAATTACTATGGAGACCAAATAAACAACAATGTCAAAACATGTCAAATTTTAGTTTTAGGCTTGTAATAAGAAAACTGCAAGATTTAAGTGGAAAATGAGATATTATTGATATAGGAAAAAAGGTAGCGCAACTGCCCACACAAAGCCCGAAATTGTAGAGTTACGGAAAACTAACTAAAAGATCGAAAAAAGGTAGACTCCATTGACACCAATTTAAAAGTGCTGATAATGTGAAAATACGAAGTAGAAATTATTTGTTATTGTGTTCTTATGGTTTAGAAGTTCAGTTTTGAAGTGAATGCAGAAAATCGAAACAGAATGGAAAAATGAATTTAAAATAATGTAAAATGAAAAGTAAGTAGCATAACACTACAATATATATATGACGGCACCTGCACCGTTGTAGGTGCAGTGGCGTCGGTCTAGCTAGACAGAATTCTTGTAAACGACACGTGTACCGCACACCTGCGGCATTGCACCTGCGTTGCCACCCGTCCTGCTTGTATAAAACGGACGGAGCGGCCGCCGTTAAGACAGTCTTTGCTCTGACGTGGAACGGTGCACTTGTCGTATTGCGTTACTAGTTTATCCTCGACTCGTTGGATAATTAATTCGTGTAAACGAATTAATTATTATTCCTAACTACAAAATCAGTCTCTGTACTATACCCACTATACTTCCTACATCAGAAGTGGGATAAAGTCCCTGTTACTGCCCACCTGCTATAACCTTTGAATAGTGTAAGGGTTATTACGTTGGTGAAATACTATAATGCGCCTCGCGTTTTGTTTTTGTGTTCAATTTCTTAAATCAAGTTTGTTGTCGTATTTACGACATTGACGAATCATTAAAGTGTAGAGTAAAAGTTTAAAGTGATATGTTTTAAGTCAAAAGTTAAATCTTTTTATTCAATTTATAATAGAAAGTACCCGCAAGTAATTTCATTATTTCTTAACGTACCCAAATATGATAACAAATGTCGAAAGAAATGTTGGAGATATTCTGAATGAGTTATAGTTTGCATTCAGTGGAAGTTTAACTTGCTCAAGTAATGTTATAATTTGATACACGAGGTGTGATTTACATGGCCTAGTTTTAAAGTTCAAAATGTTTAAACTATGTACCGAAAAAAAGAACATGATTACTTTAACGTGCTATGACTTAACAACACTAAGTAGTATTTTTGTGATCTAATGTGATGATAAGTGTTACAGTTTACTCCGAGCATTACGAAGTCGACAAACTTGGAATGGTTTAGTGGAAAGCGTGGAGCTGTAGCGCTCGCTTTTGAGTATGCTGTCGGCTTATGACGCCGCGCACTTATTATTTGTCGCTGCTACTGATCACCATTAGATACATGAGGAAAGTAAATTTATCCTAAACATTGGCTCAGAAACTATTTTGTAAGAATGAGTGTTTACATTTTTAATTGGTTGCGAAAAGTGCCGGAAAACCGAAGTATAACTGATGAAAGTGAAGTAGAGCCAATTAGTTCTGACATTGAAGAGAGTATTTAAGTTTACATGAGGATCGAACCATACCAGAGGTTGTCGTGTAGCCGCAGCTCAGTATTTGGTGCCCTAGAAAGGCGAATCGTGTACCAAGAGTAGTGCTGCATTTCTTGAAATCAAGTTCCGACTGAGTATTTTTAATGTTTTCTTTTATGTGTTACAGTAGCACGTGTGATGTGATTACAAGTGCGTGAGTGTGTGCCTTGCTGGTCGTAACGGACTGCCAGGTCCAGCTGTAACATGGCCTGGTTTCGGCAGATGCGTATGCGCGTATACGCAGGCGCCATCCCGGAGCGCGCGTATGCTGTACATGGCGATGCCTCGGAAGTCGTGTACTCTGTATGCGTGGGAGTCACACTGTGTGCGCGGAAGTCGTATGCTGTGTGCACGGTAATGTTTTCTGAACATGTATTAGGCTCTGTCCTGGCAGGCGCTGTCCTGGTTCACGTTTTTAATGTGGATCTCGCAAGTTCAAGTAAGAGTATGTGTCAGATACTTCGTATGAAGACCTATGTTTACTTGTGAAAGCGTAGTGCTTTATTATAGTCCAAGGTATGAGAACGTATTCCTGTTTTAGGGCCTCGTATGTGTGATAGATGAGAGAACAGGCAACTGTGTATGTTGTCCTTATAGTTAACAATTTGTTTTTCACGCAGATCATGATGACTACAACCCCGACGATGCTTTTAAACCCTCAGGTGCTCCTGCTGCTCTCGTTTTGTTGTAATTTGATAGTTCACGCGAAACATGATTATCATTTGCTATATTTTGAAATTCAAAACTTTTAAGGGTTGTACTACAATAAAAGATTAACTTTAACACACTATGAATTAAAAATAATAAGTGACATTTTTGTGTTCTAATGTGTTGATCACTATTGCAGTTTGCTTCGAATATTGTGTCGTTGACAAGATTGGGGTTTGATTTCGAGGGATTCGTAGAAGTCTCTACAAAAATGATCAATGAGGAAGACGTTGTGATGGCTAATCGAACATGGTCAGGTACGGCAGAGCGCTGGTTAGATTGAGCCTACACCGCTACAGTCGGTTACTTATCGGCTGATCTTACGGTAGGGCAATTCAAGCGGCCGCCGAACAAATGGTGCTTTGGCGCTGTAAATGGACGGCTTTCGTAGATTTTGCGCAGTTTCCTCCTTCGCTTCGAAATATGTTGTGGTATCTGTCTCTACACATAGTTTCCATTTTTTTGCAATGTTTTCAAATGTCGTGCAGTTGCCGTTTCTTAAGAGAATATGTGATGAATTTCGGAAGCTCGGAATTCCATGGTTCGCAATACATTTATCTCGATTTCTTTTAATTTTGCAAAGGAGTGCGACGATTCGCTAGCGCTAGTACGGCGCGACGGCTTGCTGCCGCGAATGTAGCACGATCGCAGCAGAACGAAAAGCTGTAGTGCGTTTGCCTGGAGGTAGCCATATCCGCGCGTTCCAGACTTAAATAAAGTCTGGGATGGTCGACCGTTGTAATATTTAACAAGAGTTTATATCTGTTAGCAAGTGGTGATAACTGATAAACCGTATGCCTTTCACTGTCAACCGCACGAGGACGTGCGACAGTCAGAGGTAGCCGTGTCTGTGCATCTAGAAAATACTACAGACGTTGCAACACTCTAGCGAAGTAATTATTCCAGTGCAGGAAAGGAACATGAAGTTGCAGGGAGGCTGGTCTGTGCTGCACTGGGATATGTGTCGAGTTGCTGTTGGTTTACATACTTAGGTGTTATCGTGTGTCACTACGTCCCTCACGATACACTTTTGTGTGATTGTGACGGGGACATGTTTGCGGTATGGTTGGTCTGTAACTGTTCTATACTGAATTGAAAAAAAAAGAGAGTAAGAAAAAAAAATGTGGTTCTTACTATCATTGCAGGGCGTTTGCCGGTCCAATGATATAGCTAAAGGGAATAGTGATACCGGACTAGCATAAATAGTACTTGAAAAAAAAAGCGTAAGAAAAAAAAATAGTTCTTACTATCATTGCAGGGCTTTGTGCCGGTCCAATGATATGGCTATAGGGAATAGTTATTCCGGACTAGCGAAAACAGTACTTGAAAAAAAAAAGAGAAAATAGAAAAAGCTACAGACTAATCATTCCGATCTAACATAAAGATGATTAAAGTTTTGTAGGGCTTACTGCCGGAACAAAACTGACTGTCACCCAAATCTGAAGGGTCAATATAGACCGGACCAGACGCTGTTATGTCAGGATAGTCGAACGATGTTTTTTTGTCTACAGATAACTAAAATTGTGATGGAGCGCGTGCGAGGACGCACGCATGTCAGTATGGCCGTGACGGCACCTGCACCGTTGTAGGTGCGGTGGCGTCGGTCTAGCTAGACAGAATTCTTGTAAACGACACGTGTACCGCACACCTGCGGCATTGCACCTGCGTTGCCACCCGTCCTGCTTGTATAAAACGGACGGAGCGGCCGCCGTTAAGACAGTCTTGGCTCTGACGTGGAACGGTGCGCTTGTCGTATTGCGTTACTAGTTTATCCTCGACTCGTTGGATAATTAATTCGTGTAAACGAATTAATTATTATTCCTAACTACAAAATCAGTCTCTGTACTATACCCACTATACTTCCTACATACATATATATATATATATATATATATATATATATATATATATATATATATATATATATATATATATATATACATATATATATATTGAATAAAAAATTATTCTATTCTATTCTATTCTATTCTACATACGCGAGCTACGCCGCATGCACAGCTAGTTACTAAATAAATGGACAATAGACAAAAAAATGTCTATTTTTATGAAAAAACGTTTAAGGACTATATTCTATAAAAAAAAGTCAAATCAGTCAGAAATGAAGCACACTACAAGCCCTTAACGGATGTAGGTTGACTTAACTTGTAACCCTGTATATTATAGATTGTTTAACGTACAGGTTTCCTGAAGGACTGACAAGTTTCCCCTTCATTGTAAAACTTAAAATTTTCTCATTTTGCTCACTTACTAAGAAAGTTGAGGTAAACGCTCAGTCACGGCTTCTTAAATTCACTCACATAACTTTACCTACTTACATATATTGTAACGGGCTCATGTTAGTGCTCAAGGAACCTACGGCTATGTAATTGGTGCAAAATTCAAGGCTAAAAACTATAATAGTAATCAATTGATTTCATTCTGTTTCACAATTTACATACATAATGTTTTGTTTATTTTTAGCAGTAAATAGCTATATTAAACATATTAAACCGAAATGCTGGAGTTAACGTTAAATTTATGACATTCAAAAAGTCACGACTTTTATAAATTACTTTTACCACAATCATGCAGACCGGCAACACCCGTGAAATAATTCACAAGTCACTACTGACTCATTTTTCTTCGGCTAAACAAAAACAAGATAAAGTGCTTGAATTAAAACGAATGCATAAATTTTCTGTACATAATTGTGACAAGTGAGTATGTCACCCACCTGATGGTAAATGAAAACTGTGACTCACAGACAACTACATCTGTCCTTATTTAAGTACCGAGCTAAATTCTGAGGCGTTTACAATCTTGAGCAGCTACAGCAGCTACAGCCATAATATTTAATTTTATGTAACTTTATACTATACGTATATTAAGCTTATTTTATGCAATTATTTAAGCCAGGTAGGGTCATGCTGCTGGAAGCATTTTATGCTAATCGCAAAGGAAGCACCTACATTATATATTTAATTGAGTTTATATATATATATATATATATATATATATATATATATATATATATGTGTGTGTGCGTGTGCGTGTGCGTGCGCGCGCGCGCGCGTGTGTGTGTGTGTGTGTGTGTGTGTGTGTGTGTGTGCGTGTGTGTTGCGTGTATGTGTGTGGAGGTCCTAGTATACAGTAGAGAAAGTATTAGTGTCTTTCTTCTATACAAAAAAAATAAGGTCCTGGCGACTTAGTAATAAATTCGCCACTTACAGGCAGTACAAATAACAACATAAAACTGATAAAAACCATTTATTTGTTGAGTGTAATTGCCTATTATAAAACTATTGCGATCTTTTAGTTAATTCAACGTTAAGATCGTATAAGTACGCATTTTATTGTACCAGACTTTTCGAATCTTTGACGTTTTCGGTACCATTATTGATATTTTTCATTTGGCGTAAAAGAAGTGGCCAAATCACGGTACAACAAAATAGTTCGATCTTTATAATTATTCTCGTACTCGAAAATGATCTGCCAAACGGATGGCACAGAACAAGCTAAGACTGAATATAGTGACATAAAATGGAGGAAATCTATGTTACGGGACTGCGTGACTGATGAAACTACCGATTACATATTATAACTTTATAAAGTAAATTCAAAATTTTACTTATATTGGTATAACTACAAAATTTTACTTATATTGCCCTTCCCCCCGGACTTCCACAGAGTAAAGACGTGTTTATCGTTTGTTGTAATAGTAATAGTAAGTAAGTAATAGTACTTGTATTTTCTAATAAATGTTGTGACAAAATAATGATAAAATATTAGGAGTGCATAAAGCCCCAGGAGTTTTACGAAGTGCTAGTGACATCTACGGAAGTGATTACAACAGACTAAATTATACGTGTGAATAAAATCATCACATTTACTCAACAAATAAATAGGACACAGCATAAGACACCACACGTTTGCAACACAATAAGAAAAGAGACGGTTATATTTTTATTTGTACGGTTGCATTACGGGTACGAGTTCGCAAATCCATTGTGTTCACACTTCCTAACTCATATTGCCCTGATAATTAAACGTTGAGGCGTCTTTTACTTCAAAACCGGTTGGGTATACAATGCCGATCAACCGCACGCCGCCGCCCGCCTCGCCCGTGCCTATGAGCTCCGATGATACACCGCATACGCGCGCAATCGACGCGATGGAACGGACGACGATACTTCATTGTGAATCTGCGCCTGATATTCCATCGCTTACGTTAAATGTCACCGAGCGTAAAAAAAGGAAACATGACGGAATGAATCCTAATATTATGTCTTATATGAGTGAAATGTTTTCAGTTTATACGAATGAACAAGCAAAACTTTTTAAAGATTTACAAACTATAGTTTCTAGTATAAAGGAACAGAACGATGAATTAAAGAAGAGCGTTGATACTATGTCAAGCAAGTATGATGAGTTTTTATCACGGATATCTGTTCTTGAGGCAGAGAAAAAGCAGGATAGATATATTATACAACAACTACAAGAGAAAATAGAAAATATGGAACGAAAGTCTAGATGTTCAGGAATAGAAATAAGAAACATACCTAAAAACAATGAAGAAACAAAAGAAAATCTATGTAGCACTGTAAAAAAATTAGGAAAGTATTTGAACGTAAATTTGCAGGATTCGGACATAAAAGACGTGTATAGAACTTACTCTAAAACAGGGACTAGACCGGTTATAGTGGAATTCAATTCAGTCATCATTAAAGAAAAGATGTTAAATGAAGTAAAAAGATTTAATAAAACGAAACAAAAAAGTGAGAAATTAAATACTTCGCATTTAAATTACTCACAAAAAAACATCCCCATATATGTCACGGAGACGTTAACACAAAATACTCAAAAACTGTTCTATCAAGCCAGAATTTTCCAGAAAAATCATAACTATTTATTCTGCTGGACATCTAGAGGTATTGTATACATACGCAAGAATGAAAATTCTTCTCAAATTAGAATAAATAATGAAACAGATTTAGAAAATCTACGGAAGACCGAATGACTAGTATTAAGATTAAGATTCGATTTTTTCGCATCCTTTCTTTTCTTTTTAACTATAATAGTAAGAATAAAGCTTATTTTAACCTTATACCTTATAATACACATAGTCACAGTTTACACACAATACACAAACAAAATTCAAACATTATGCACACATACTTTCATTACATTACAACTAACACAATCATATTTTAAATTACACGTATATTTTACAATAAACCATATTCACTCATTTCATATATGCAACTTACAGTTACATTTTTCAATTAATTTATATAATAAAAGATATTATTTAATCAATAATGAGATTTTGTTAGAGAAATTTAAAATAATAAATATAAATAAAAGGCGATAACGCTCAAAGTTTCACCATTAACTTAGATAAAGTTACGGTATCGAAATCGATAGTTTGTGACGTTGAAGATTGTTATAAGTACTTGTCATCTAATGAATCCAACTTCACAATTATTACACAGAATATACGAAGTATTAACTGCAATATGACAGATTTTGAAGTATTGTTAACTAGATTAAAAATAGATTTTGATGTTATTGTACTAAGTGAATGCTGGCTGCTTAATAAGGACAACTTACCTAAAATTAATGGTTATAATTTATGCTCCACCAATTATAATAATAACCAGAATGACGGATTAGTAATATATATAAAAGAAAAACATTTGTTCACGGCTGAAGAGCCTCATTTTCAAGAAGGGAATTGTATGATAACAACATTGAATGATATTGTCATAATATCAATATATAGGTCACCGTCATATAAAAATTTAGAAAGCTTTTTTGTCTCTTTAGATAGAGTACTACAGAAATATTCGAAACATAAAAACATAATTATAATAGGAGATATAAATATTAACATTAAGAGTGATAAAACAGATATTAATTCCGATAAGTATTTGCAATTGACAGCATTCCATGGGTTGTTACCTACGCATACTCTAGTAACACGTGACGCGAGCGGTTCGTGTATTGATCATGTTCTTTTAAAAACGAATAATCCTTCACTTACTATGGTTCCTCAAACATCAATTACTGATCACAAACCTGTAATTCTATGTATTAAAAAGAAACAACGTCAACAGTTTTTTACAACTACTATCAGAAAAATTGATCATGATAAACTTCGTTTAGATATGCAAAACATTGACATTTCACCCATATATGATGTTAAAGATCCAAATACTTCTCTTGAATACTTAGTTAATAAAATACAAACAGTCATTGAAGTTAATACTAAATTAATAAAGTTGCCAAGACAAAAAAAGATCATCAAACCTTGGATTACGACTGGACTTCTTAGATGTATTCGTCACCGTGATAAACTACATAAGAGGGCCAGACGTTTTCCAGAGAGTGAAAGTGATCAAATTATATACAGACGATATCGTAATCACTGTAACGCACTGCTAAAAAAGATAAAAAGAAATTATGAAAAAGAGCGAGTGAATATGGCTAAAAATAATAATAAAAAGCTATGGGACGTACTTACTGATATTATAGGTAACATGAAAAATAAAGGGTATAACAGAGAACTTTTGAATATATCCAGTACGCCACAATTATCTGTTAATCTTATAAATAATTATTTTGTAAATGTAGGTAAAAGTTTGGCAGAGAGTTTTAATATAGGAAATAATAATAGTGAAAGTTTTAATAGTGACATTGGTAAAAAATCAAATTATAATTTAAATTCATTTGTTTTATTGGACACGGATGAAAGTGAAGTAGAACAATTAATTGACAATTTGAAAACAGAATGCTCAGTTGGTTGGGATGGAATTTCAAATATATTTATTAAAAATTTTAAATATTTGTTAATACCTCCTTTAACTTACATATTTAACCAATGTCTAAATTATGGTGTATTCCCTAGATATCTTAAGAAGTCCGTAATTCGACCTATTTTTAAGGATGGTGACAAAAAATGTATAAGTAATTATAGACCTATCTCTATTTTACCTGCTTTGTCAAAACTTTTAGAGAAAATTATAAATAATAGACTTACAAAATATCTGGAGAAAAATAAGTTACTGTCAAATACACAGTTTGGTTTTAGACATGGCAAATCGACAGAGCATGCCGTTCATACTCTTACAGATTTTATATCATCGAATTTAGATAGTGGAAAAAAGTGTATCTCAGTTTTCTTAGATTTGGCCAAAGCATTCGATACCGTTTCAATAAAAATACTATTAAAACGACTAGAAAATTTCGGTATCAGAGGCATTCAACTCAAATTATTTAAAAGTTATCTTTCTGAGAGATATCAATGCGTTGGTGTAAATAATATTAATAGCAATGATCTATTAGTAACCCATGGAGTGCCACAAGGAAGTATACTCGGACCAACCTTATTTCTTATTTATATTAACAATTTAACAAAATTTGATCTCTCTCAGGGACATATAATTTCATATGCAGATGACACTGTTCTGATATTTGCGGCGGATACATGGACAGATGTATTCTTATTAGCACAGGCAGGTATAAATGCAATTACTAATTGGCTTTACAGTAATAAACTCTCACTCAATATTAGGAAAACAAAATATATAGTCTTTTCATTAAGAAAACCTAGTCGTAATCTTGAAAATTTTAACTTAGTGATTCATTCATATAATTGCTCAACAAGACACAATAGCTGTTCCTGCCTTTCACTTGAGTCTGTTGAATATATTAAATATCTGGGGGTTATAATTGATAGTAATTTAAATTTTAAACAACACATTAACACACTTAGCAGAAGAATTCATAAACTTATATATATTTTTAAAACTATTAGACACGTTTTGGATCCAGATATATTAAAACGAGTTTACTTAGCTTTATGTCAGTCTATTATAACATACTGCATATCAACGTGGGGTGGAGCTTCTAAAACGGTGTTACAAAATATTGAGATCTCTCAACGTGCTATTCTCAAAGTGGCAACATTTAAACCTTTCCTATACCCTACATCACAACTTTATGATAACTGTCAGGTCCTTACGGTAAGACAACTGTTTATATTAACGATCATTCAGAAACAGCATAGTTTATTGCTATACAACCCAACGAACTTAAATAAACGCAGGAAATTTTCTGTAGATACAACTAATTTTAAAACAACTTTTATGAGAAGATTCTTTGCATTTTTAGGACCACACTTATATAATAAACTAAATAAAACATTAGACATTTACCACCTTAATAAAGTAGACTGTAAAAAAACTGTACAGATTTACCTACAAAAATTAAATTATAATGAAACTGAAAACCTTCTTAGTATACAGAATTAAACATAAATTCTTATATAACTCACACACAATGCTACCCGTATAAAAGTAATAATATCAAAACACACACACACACACACACACCCACACACACACACACGCACGCACACACACACACACACACACGCACACACAAACATATACACACACATTTTACACACTCGACTCCTTAAATTGCTCACACACATTACACTCATTACACAAATACTTCTTACAGTCATACATTACACATCTTAGGAGAGAGGAATGACATTATTAGTATAAATTATTTTCTTTTTTGTGCCTTATATATATTATATATAGTATAAGTAATAACTTAGCATATGGAACATAACATGTGATCCATTAAATTTCATTGTACCTAGGCTATGTTAGCATAAGGTACAAACTCGTTAAACAATATTAATTAATTAACTTTTGCTTGCATCCTAATATTCATGTAAATTAACGGTGGGGATATGGCGCTGACAGCTGATGCACAGGTCTCCTAGTTCGGCTGCAGATGCTGTTTCAAATATATGTACAAAATTAGCTTTATTAAGTGTTAAGCAAATATCTGGTTGTACTATGTACCTTTTTGGAAATAAAGAATTATTATTATTATTATTATTATTATTGGTATAACTGTTAAGGCTTTAACTAGCCTGAATGACCTTGACGAAACGGCGATCGCAGAGATTTTAGCCGATGTCAACACCGTCTAGCAACTACGTTCTGTATTACTTATAAAAGTGCAAAGATTAATAGACTGCAGAGATGACAATTATATAAGTGACATACTGCCTGTTATGCTTGCGCATCACTGAGAATTATGTCGCGGTTACGCATCTTCAATTACATTGCACGGTGTGGTACTGTAGCTTTGTCCGGTAGGCATCACGAGCTATCAAGTGTTCAAGTTTCAAGTACGTAAGAATTTTTATTATATATGTTAAATCGTATTTATTTGTGTCGTATTAAAAATATGTCGTCAAAGCGTTCGCTGTAAATTTTCCCGGGTTTGATCCCCGACAGCACGAATGAAATTTGTCATTGCAATTTTCGTCAACACGCATTGCGGAAGCACGGCGGGCATTTCCTTGCCCTAAAACCCTCTCAGAAATAAAAGAAGAGACCTGTGCCCAGTAGAGGGACTTGTATGGCCTATTAATTTACATTGTAGCAATATTTATATTCGTTTCAGATATAGAAGGGTACCTTATGCTGACAAAAATATCATGTGGAGGCGACGAAAACGTAAAACATCTTTGTACCTAGATAAAACGTTCGAAAGATTGTCAGTCATGTCATATGCCACATTTTCTATAGAGCATAGAACATTGCAGATAGGGCAAAATAAAAAATAATCCAATATATTATGGGAACTATTTATTAATAATATATACATTTATAGGTATTTATAATAAAAATAATGAACAAGCTGCAAGGTTCAACTAATAATGTTTTTTGTAAACATAATCGTAAAATTCCTGTTTTAATTTTTACCAATGGTTAATTGATGAAACGTAGTCAAGATCACTTCATATAAAATATATTTAATTAAAATTGACACGTGACCTATTTGGCCTTCTACTTACAACTCGGCGGAAATTTGAAAAGAAGATTTTGTCTTTTCACACAAGTATTGTTTACAACTGGCGTGGTTTCGAAAAGCGTGATTAAGTGTCAGCGGTATATAATCAATTAAATACTGAACTTTATTGAAATTTATTTTTTTGGTTATTTTTGTTATATCTTCTTAAAAACTGACGCCATCTCACTATTTTATTATTTGTTTTTTTTGTACGCATAAGCATAAGTTTGACTAAGTTAGATTAACTTGGATAAGTTTATATATTTTTTTAATTTTTGTTATATTTTTAATTTTAATCACAAAATTTCCGCAATAAATTATTACCTTTTCTACAGTGATTCTCTCCTCTTAGTTTAGGCGTGACTGTAGGATGTTATAGTGAGTCACCGTCAGTTACTAAGCGGCCATAAATCATTATATGTATGTATAAACATACATATATACATTTTTTGATTTTAATATTTATGTTTTTTGAATTTTGATTGATTTTTTGAAACCAGGTAAAATTATTTTTATCCATACCAATTGATGGGCCTGAGTATATAATGCCAGTTATGCTCTTTGGCTGAAGTGATTTTTTATTTTATGCTCAATTGCAGACAAAACAATATTGATTGCGCATTTCTAAAACAAAATTTTACCTCTTCTCCTTCTAATAATAGCTCCTGCACCTAACACGGCGGAATAGTTATTATTATCTATAAGACCATTTGCGAAAACAGTTTTTGTTAACAATTATGAGTGTAACATTTTATCAGCTGCTTTGTTTATAGTGCCTTGAGCAACACTTTGCCGGTTTCTGTACAGAAAATGATGCTGGCTTTGCAAATACGGATGGCCGCTACTATTGAATATAATACCCGCTATGTTACACTTATTTACATAGAAACTTTAATTATCATTTGCATAAAATTCTAAATAGCACTTTTTACACAAGAAAGTAAACTTTTAGATCAGTCCATTTTGTTTTTCACTAATTAAGTAAAAAGTAAAACAAACCAATAGGGCCGGGAATTAAAATTTCTTGCAACTTTTTATAGAAAAGCATGACCTTATCATAGTATAAAAGTCAATCATTTAGCCATTTGATAAAACTTTTAAGTGTGCCAGTCAAACATTAATGATGATATCCGGGTCATTATACTGGAAATAGTCTTTTAAATATTTTGTAGTACAATTGATAATCTTCAGTATGATTGACCGTGTATATGACTTTTATAAGTCTATGTTATTTTTGATGAAAATTATTATTGCAGATAAAAACCCTTTCACATTTATTTTGGTCTCGAATTAAATTAATCAAAATGAAAATAATAACATTGGCTCGTTATAACTGATCTTTAAATGTAAAACACTGACTTGAAATTATATAATTATTGGCATTGTTTTAATTCATTGAACTTTTTAAGATTTTGTTGAAACTCTACTGGTAAAAAAAACAATATATATATATATATATATATATATATATATATATATATATATATATATATATATATATTATAGTTCTTGATGAAAATAATGTATGCGCGTTACATCGCATACCATCAATAATTTCTAATGTAATTCTTGGTGTAAAGCTAAGACGTGATAATAACTGTAAACAATAGAATAACAAAATAATGAAAACATTTACATTTACATACAAAACATTTACAAAAATACTTGCTTTATAACCTAATAAATATTATTTGACCGTAATAAAATAAAACAAGGTAGTCTTGGGCATGAAAGTAAAAATAAATACTTTCGATTATTTTTGCAATATCTAACAGCCGGATCAGCAGGCGATTCTGATCCATCTAAAAATGCTAAATTTCAGCAAGCATTGTCAAATTCAATAGGAGTGACAGAAAAACGGTTCTTTATATAGAAAGGTAAATAAATTATTTAACCTATAAAGTAAAATCACTTTATTACAAATCAAAATAGCCCAATAGCTTTATTAACGTGAGACATAATTGTACGAGTGCTTACAATACTTAACATTATTTTACTGAAATCTCAGAAAGTTTTTTTAAATAGAATAAGGGTGACAAACGAGCACACTGTCCACCTGATGGTAAGTGGTTGCTACGGCCCATACACATCTACATTTATTCTCGATTACGTATCAAAATGTAGATGCGTTGTCACCCGTGAGGACTAAGATGTAATGCCTCGTTTCCAGTAAAAAGGTCCTCCGGTTCTCTACACTCACCATACGAAACACAGCAGGGTTAAACTGCTATTTTACATGTTATTCCGTGAGAGCGTGGCCCTTCCCCGGTCGAGCCGACCCGTTTCATGCTACAACTATACCTAATAAATATAGCTGTAGCATGGCTCTACCACGTAAAATAAAATTGACGTTGAAAATTTAAGTATTTTTAGAAGCAACTTTGCAATTATTTTCTATTGAGTTAATTTTTGTGGAATCGTGTTTTGCAAACCGCCACCTGAAATATGTACATTTTTTTTTCGATTATGACGTGAAATTACAAAACCATCCCCATGCATTTCAATGTTGCTCTATTCAGCCTCTTAATATGAACGTACCTCGGATTTCAGAGATAATGGAATATATAATATTATATTATTACTGTTCCGTGTGAGGCAACATTTATACTTATATACATATTCTCATCATATTTTTATGGTTGGTTAGAAAAATTATATCTAAATGCAAACTTTCACAGGGTAAATTTTTTTTTACTATTTTTACCCAGCAAGTAGTAAAGCAACTACAATCCCATCGGTAACTGGTTATGTAGTCTAAGATGGTGAATTGCACTGACTTAACAAAAACCTATTCACTCTTGCCTAATAGTATTATTAGGCAATAGTATTATTATAGTACTATTTGTGTGTGTGTGTGTGTGTGTGTGTGTGTGTGTGTGTGTGTGTGTGTGTATGTCTGTGTGTATGTGTGAAGAAAAGCGTATGAGAATACGTGAAGAGGAATAAAAGTTGAGTACTAATTCGCTTACCTGTACGAGGTTGCCACTCGATGACCTTTCTTCCTATTTTTTATATGTTTTCCAAGTTATATAGCTTTTTATACTTAGGTAAGCACCATTCTTTTATTCATTTAAATTGTTTAGTTTAATTCGATAACAGTGTACCTAAATGTAAGTATCTGTATCTTTATTTCTTTCCCCAATAATATTTTATGAAGTCATACTTATAAAAACAGCGTTTTATTGTAATACATAATTATAAAATTCATTATCAACTAATTAATAAAAATATGCAACAATAAAATTGCATAGGTATTAAAAACTATCGCAATCTAAGTAATGAGAGCATGTTCGTCGTTCCACATCTAAATTATATAAAAATGCATTTTTCAATTTCACTAATCAACGTCGCCGCAAAAATTTCTTCTTCTTTGGGCACTTTAAAAATTCATTTATTTAGAAAATAATATTTACAGTTACCAGTGTACGGATATTAACTAAATTAAGTATTTCTAGTCATAAAAATATTTATAATTGAGTATAAACTTTTAAAAAACTAATATATATTTGAACGAAGTCGCTCCAACACCGACGTACGGTCCACCCTCGACGATGTCCGAAAACGGACTGTGACAGAGCTTACATGGCGACGGAGCATGCGCGCTCGCGTAAATATATTCAATTTCAGGGAAAAATGATATATTCTCTTATAAAACGGGTAATAAAAATAAAACTCTCAATTAAAAATATTAATATTTTTAAGACCTTTTTTTTAGTGTAAGAACTATTTAAAAAGCTTGTGCCGTTTTGGAGAAATTTTGCAAAATATGACAAAGATAGGTACTCGTTGGGGATTTCTTTTCTAATAAGGGGTTGACAAAAATACAATTTTGTTAAATTAAAAACATTTACCAAATCTTCTTCTGTTACCCTGTATTTTTTCTTTGTGGATTAAATGAACAGTTATTGAGATTTTTTTACTTAAATATCCTAGATTTAGGCATTTCAACCACTGTTAAGGCCTTAAGTAATAACTTAAATAATTAAAGGATCAATTTATTTACTCTTTTATTTCTCGTCAATTCGTATTAATTAGCATTTTTAAAAATAAGTTTAATCTGGTTACCGAACATTATAATTTGAATAATTAGCATGCAATTTAATTCACTATTAATTAGATCGAATATTGAAAATTTAATTTTACATGCGTAATTTGATGTTAAATATTTCAGTTTACTGATCGAAGCTTGCCTATCCCGACAGAATTAAGTTAATCCATATTTGTAATTGGTTTTCCGACTTGCGTTGAATTAAATCCGCGGTCTCTTTCTGGGATTATAAATTTCATATTCATCAAATACTACTTAATTTTTTAATTTAATATTTTTCTGTAATAGCATTTTGCAAAAATAGTTTGGTATTATAAAACTACAAAAATTAAACCGTTAAAATGATAACATTTTTTTTGTGTCATCTATCATTAAATTATCTAACAAAAATTAAATATACGTATATAAATTACAGTCAAATTCATAACCGGTCAAAATCACTTTTGACTGCGAAAATCAGGCAAAAATGTATTTCATGCCGACACACCTCTTGCAATTGTACAAATTCGATCTCATATTATGGAATACTGTTCTCGTCTCTGGGCCGGGACTCCCCAGTGCCAATTCCTTCCGCTTGATCGCATTCAGCGCAAAGCGGTTCGAATCGTCGGTGACCGAGCTCTTTCTGATCAGCTTGACTCACTGCTGCTGCGAAGAGATGTTGCATCTCTTTGCGTATTTTATCGCATCTATCACGGGGAGTGCTCAGAAGAATTAAGCTAAATCCAGCTGCTGAATTTCACCATCGAAAATCGCAACAAAACTCACGATACCATCGTTACCGTTTGGATGATTGGCGGTCCACCACTATGCGATTTACGAGTTTTCTTTCTCACAAAAATTCCTTGTGAATCGACTACCACCAGCTATTTTTTCGGCCCGATACGACATAGGGACCTTGAAGAAAAGAGCCTACACATTTCTTTAAAGCCGGCAACGCATATGCGATTCCCCTGGTGTTGCAGTTGTTCATGAGCGGTGATAGTCACTTACCATCAGTTTATCCGCAACCTATTTTAACCCACTCATAAAAAAGTAGTTTTAACTAACATTCTTGGTGAAAACTACTGAACTAAACTGATTTAATTTGGTCAAAATCATTATTACCCAATTTTGTTGCAATTTAAAATGGCATTGACCAACGTCTTAGTCAAAACTACTTTTGCGTGAGTTTTGCAATCAATGTTTTTGCCAGTTATGAGTTTTGACTGTAACATATAGATTCATATTCTGAAATTATCTTTATTGAATGTTGCATTAAATGAATTGATTTTAATTAATTAAGTAGTAGAGGTACTATCGAAAACAAAAAAATATTTATATCAATTCATGGTAAGTGCATAACACTTACCATGAATCACCATAGCCAATTTTGTTTTAAACTAAATGAGTTCAAGATACCCTGAAACATTAAATTATAATAATTAAGTAATGAAATTTTATAGAAAATGCAGTAAATAATCAAATTATGCCACCCTAAGTTGCGTAACGTCTTTATTATTGTTGGTTTTTATTAAAAGCGGCCACATTCTTCAAAACGTTTGTCAAGCAGTGGACCTCAAAAAACTGGTGATGATAGTAGTTCTTTTTAAACGAGTTCGTTCAAGTAAATAATCATAATCATATTTCATACAGAGGAAATTAATTTCAGAAGGGTTGTCATTATAACCGATTACATAACAGGAAAGAAATAACATTCATATTCAAATTAAAAAAAAATAATTTTAAATAAATCTATTTTATAACATCGTTTAAACTCCTTATTAAGTGCAGGCTTAAAGATAGATCCTGATTTACATAGAGATGAAAATTGCGTCCACAACTTCATTTGATGTTCGCTTAACGCGCTGGAAGCCATAAAGTTGGGGGTTAATGAATACCGTATCGAGAAGCTCGTCAAATTTTATTCCTGGTAATATCATGTGTATCAATTTTAAATACGATTCCTGCCGTAAAATACATAAAGAATTAACGATTGTTAAATACCAGTCACCAGTAAAAATATATAATATACCACATTAATATGCTTATATAAAAGTATCAATCCTAAATTAATGCTAATGACTAAACTATACACAGCAAGAAACATCCTTTGAGTAAAACTTTATCATAATAATCTTGACAATTACATTTTATTGTACATTTTATATGATGATTGATGACTGATCTGCTCGGCTTTATTGCACATTTATTAGCTTTAATTATATTTAATTTACAATTATTTTTTGTTGTGTTTTTATTATGGTCAAAGTTATTGTATATTTTGATATTTTATTAACATAAAATTAATTTTAAGTATGTATCAATTCATCTAAATAAATATATTTAAGAGGGCTGGTTCGTATAGCCATTCAGCAAGGAAACGCAGTGAGCGTTCTTGGTACGATACCGCGGGGAGTAGGAGTATAATATGATAAATAAGTTTGTAGTTTTAGTTTTATTTTATTATTATAGTTTTTAATATTGTATATAATAAAATTTTATCTTTAAATATAATCGAAAATATAAAATAAAATGTATGAATGTTATTGTAAAAATATATATTAGTAATTTAATTAATATACATAATTATGTTATAGTATAATGGGTAAATGATTTAACTTGTTCAATAATGCCTCTTCATTTATACATATAATAAATCTTTAAAAAAGTCGTGTCTGTAATTTTAATATTTTCTGGAAAAAACAAGTCCAGGGGACTAAATACTGAAAACTGAAGACAAATTAGAGGTTTTTAGAAATATTGTCTGTCTGTCCGTGTGTTTGCATTTCCCGCAAAAACTACTGGACAGGTTTATTTATATAATTTGCATGCCACAAGAAATACATCATAGTCAGTGACGCTCCGTAGAGGCATAGCAATTTATAAGAGGGTAGCCTTTTTTAATACTAAATATTAACTACTACATGCTAAATACCAACTAACATATTTCTTAACATTTACTAGTGTAGTATATTATTTTTTTAAATTATTACACAAACATTTACATTTACTTTTAATAGAATCAGGCGTTACTATTCAGAAGTCCATTATATTAAAGTTGGTAAAAAATTACTTCGCGTACATCCGCTCGATAAAATAAAATGATGTGTCTTACCTAGTTTGAAGAGCACCTCCCGCCCTCCCTCAATTGCGTGCACTATCCCGGTCACCACTAATCCCAACACCACTACTCCCAACACCACTACACTAGGAAAGACACACCACTGACGACAATACGACACGTTTTTCGCCTCTACACGAGGCATTTTTACTACATGCTAAATACCAACTAACATATTTCTTAACATTTACTAGTGTAGTATATTATTTTTTTAAATTATTACACAAACATTTATATTTACTTTTAATAGAATCAGGCGTTACTTTGCGGAAGTCCATTATATTAAAGTTGGTAAAAAATTACTTCGCGTACATCCGCTCGATAAAATAAAATGATGTGTCTTACTTAGTTTCAAGAGGACTTCCCGCCCTCCCTCAATTGCGTGCACTATCACCGTCACCACTAATCCCCGCACCACTACCCCCAACACCACTGCACTGGGAAATACATACCACTGACGACAATACGACACGTGTTTTGCCTCGACACGAGGCATCTAGAACAAAGGTAATCTAGACTCTGCGGTGGCAGACAACGTCAACGGTTTGTATAAATAGGAGTTGTTTTGGCTCGCCGATCACTTAGCGGTCAACCACCGCAGAGTCCAGATTACTTAAAAATGCCTCGTGTAGAGGCGAAAAACGTGTCGTATTGTCGTCAGTGGTGTGTCTTTCCTAGTGTAGTGGTGTTGGGAGTAGTGGTGCTGGAATTAGTGGCGACTGGGATAGTGCACGTACTTGAGGGAGGGCGGGAGGTGCTCTTCAAACTGGGTAAGACACATCATTTTATTTTATCGCGCGGATGTATTCGAAGTATTTTTTTACCAACTTTAATAAATTAAAATAACTTTTATCAATTACGAATTACTTTAATATTTTTTATAAAATACTTAGTGCTGTCTATATTTTTGAGGTTATTTGGAACATTATTATATATTTTAATTAGCAATTTTGAGGAATTATGAGAACCTGTTGTAAATAATTTTAATTTTGAGAATTGAATATTTAATTTATTTTGGGTTCAATTATTTCTTTTGACAGTGTTTACAGGATCATATAGATTTGGATGATTTCTAACGAACATACAACATTCACTAATGTAAATATATGTAGGTGTGAGTATACCAAGTTTTCTTAAACGTGGTCTGCATGAGTCCGTTTTTTCTATATTTATCAAGATTCTGATACATTTTTTTGCAATTTTAAAATATTATCTATGTTAGTACAGTTGCCCCAGATGAATATTCCATAAGTTAGTAGTAGACTGAGCATACGCATAATACGCCGAAAGAGCTGTTTTAAGTCGGTTACTTTTCAAATGTAAATGTAAGTGGAAATGTAAATCAAGACAATTTAATTGTTAAATTTTGAATGTGGAGTTTCCAATTTAGATTTGTGTCTATTTCAATACCGAGTAGTATTTTAGAGTTGACCGTATTGATCGTACAGTTTTTGTAGTTAAAGTTAATTTGTTGAGGTCGTTATTGATAAGTTTAAAACAGGATTAATTTAGTTTCGTTAAAGTTTAGTTCAAAATTATGAAATTCTAGCCAGTCATGTATTTTAGTGAGTGATATATTTAAGTTATCGTTTAATTTACAATTGTCTGTAGATAAAAGCGAGACAGACACATAATCTGTAAAGATAATACATACCTCTTGTAATTGTTGTAGGAGGTTGTTTATATATAATACTAGCTGTTCCCCGCGACTTCGTTCGCGTGTTAGGGTTTTTATGTTTCTGCGCGGAACCCTGATTCTTTTTCTAAAATAAAAGTAGCCTATGTTACTCCTTATGAAATCAGCTATCTGCCAGTGAAAGTCCCGTCAAAATCGGTCCAGCCGTTTCGGAGATTGCCCGGTACAAACAGACAGACAGACAGACAGACAGACAGACAAAAATTTTAAAAATTGTATTTTAGTTATAGGTATCGTATTTACTTTCATATGCATTTAGTAAAAAAACTGTAATTCTGACATTACAAACAGACACTTCAATTTTATTTATTTGTATAGATAACAAAGAGAATACAACCTAAGACACTACTTTGAGGAATCGATCCTATAATCGGGATTTTGTCTGATCAGACTTTTTGGATTTCTCCTGTTTTGAAGTTTGTATTCTGAATTTCAACAATTTGTGATCGATTTTCCAAATAAGATTTGAACCAATTATGAGCGATTCCGCGGATACAATAGCATAAAGTTTATCGAAAAGATACTTTTAATGCATTTGGGAAAGTACCCTCAGTGAACGATTGGGCCACCCCAGTCACACCTCAATTTATTGCTACTGAGTACTAGAGGGTATAGTTTTGGTTTTCATAGTTTTAATCTAATAATAGCGCCATCTAATTACTGCTATATATACTTATAATAAGTAACTAAAATTCAAGAAAATTCTATTGAATACTTAAATTCTTGCAGCTTCAAAAATTATTACACTTAAAATACCCTGACCGGTGGCTGCTGTCGGGATGATTAATTTATCGTAATTGTCACTTTTATTTTAATGACTTACAAAATTGTGTACACAAAACGAGAAAGAAAAGATGAAGAAAAGGAAAAGAGAAGGTCATTATTGAATATGTTGGGCGTCTATTCGCATAGCAATATTTTACCAACTTTTTTGTATCAAGTTCGTGATATCATTGAATGACTAATTTGTAGCTAAAAGAGGTTTTCAATTGTTCAAAAGCTTTTTTTCAGTTTTTATTGGTTTAATGTAAGAAAATACAAAAACCGTGTAGCTCGCTCGATTTAATAACACAGGAATAAAAGTGTACGATTCCCGCAAGGACCAATAAAACTGGTTAGGAAATTTTGTTTGCTTATTTTCCACGTGCTCAGTGAAGTGACGAAGAATAACTTCACGGGGAAACCTTAATGTATGAGTGGATTTCAAATATGTAAGTTGTTTTTTTTACTTTTTGTGACTTGTAAGAGAGTGTATCTTATATTTTCAGAAATATTAAGATTCTTGTGACAGGCCCGGTTTCATAACTCACATTAATAAATTAATAGGGTCTTGCGACAAAGTACTATAAATATCAAAGAGAGCACATTTTAAACACAGGTTTAATTTTAGTTTAAATATGAATAGAACCGCACTGATAGAATTTTGAAAGTCATCTGTCAAAGCCGGTAATTGAAGTGATCCAAAAGTAAATTTCATTGTACGTAAGCAACCCAATTTCGATCCGCACCAACAACACTCATATTTTAATTGCAATTTGAAGTATCGATTTATGACGTTATTAATGGTGAACGAAAATATGGCAAGGAAACCTGCATATTTGAGAAGTTAAAAAATATATTTTGGAACTTATTTTTAGGTATATGTGAAGTCGTTCATCGCACGTTGGAGTCAACTCAGTCAACTCAGTCAACTCTTTTTTGTCATAAAACTCGCTACGGCCTACTACGGTATAGTAGTAGGATGTATGTAAACTGTTTTTTTTTTTACTTTTAATATTGCTATCCATTGCTGATCATAGGCTTCCCCCATTGATTGTCAAATAGACCGGCTATTTGCAGTAGTAGCCACGCTGTTATCAGGATAATGCTGCCACCCATCCCCTATTTCAGTTTCTCTCTGTTGCTCCTTGCAACACCCACAAAACGAAATGGGGTATTGGTTTTTTTTGCAGCCTTTACATGGCTAATATATTTCTACTCCCGTTCAACAATTCGATTTTCCCTATATATTTCGAAATCAGTTGGATATTTGCCATTATTCCTACGCTTGGCAGGCGAGTTGCCAACTGCATCTTTTTATTATTTTAAGCTTTAATCAGGAAGACGCTGCTGCCTATGTTCTGTATATTTTTCTACTCCCGTTCATGAATTTAGTTCTTATCACACATATAACGAAAATAAAACAACATTTATGAAATTTCTAAGTCTACTCGAATGTAATAAAAATACTGTCATTTAAATATTTTATGGTGCCAATCAATATTAAATAAGGTCAATGATATGAATCGAATATTGCAAATAAACACCATGCCGTGTATTAATAAAAGGCCATGAAATCCAACATTATTTTATCAAAACAACATTGACTTTAATTATTAATAAAACTAAGGTTCTGGTATTTGAAAGGGACGAAGAGAGAACGAAGTGTGAAATATGGGTAAATCAGGAATGTCTAGAACAGGTAAATGAAATTGTATACTTGGGGAGTGCTTTTAGCCGGCATGGAAGATGTGATTTAGATGTGGACAGGCGTGTCGCTGCCGGGAACAAAGTCAATGGTGCCCTGACTGCGTTAGTCAAAAGCCAAGGCGTAGTGAAGAGTGCACGCCTTGCAATACATAACGCAGTGTTGGTACCGACTTTGTTATATGGCAGCGAAACCTGGGTATGCCAGAAGAAGCATAAAAGCAAGTTGAATGCAGTGGAGATGCGATCTCTTCGTAAAATGTGCGGCGTTACTATGGCCGACCGAAAGCGAAACGAAGAGATTCGCAATATGGCAGGTTTGAAAGATGACCTTATCACAAAAATTGATAAGGGCGTGCTTCGGTGGTTTGGGCACGTTGAGCGAATGAGTGAAGACCGAATGGTGAAGAAAATATATAGCGCGAAAGTTAATATTAAAAGGTGTCGAGGTAGACCGAGACTAACTTTCGAAGACCATGTGAGCAAATTGCTCGAAGAGGGTAGGGTCAAGAGTACTCGGATACCTAGACGTGCATGCATGAAGAAGATAATGAATCTGAAAGAAGCGAAAGAGATATGTAAGGATCGTGACACTTGGCGATCTGTTCTCTCTGGCTACCCCGTCAGGGATTGTGCGTGAAGATTAATAAATGTAATTAACGCATTTCTAATTCCAGGGAAATTTACCCTTTATAAAGACACATCGGAAATTATGCCCGATACAAAAAAGGTAAACGTATGATATTTATGCAATTCTGATAAACTCACTTAAGTGTTTCTGTAGCATATAATATGCTACATAGTAAATTTCAGTCATTTACGTCCGATATATACACACATACAAGTGATCCTACTTAGCCAATTTAACTGAGTACGAAATGAAAATACATGGTCGAAGACCATAAATGTATCTAATGCAGTTGTTAAGCAGACGATCAATGTATTAAAATGATGTTGAGACAGGTCTGTGCAACACATATCAACATAATCAATGATCGGTGGAATAAGTGACTAGACAAGAAAATCTTAGTATTAGTGTGAAGAAATGTTCTTAAACGATATATAGATCTCAAAGTTCCAGTAGTTTTGCTACTCACCTCCTGTATATGTTTGTTCCACATTAGGCAACCTAAATAATACAGACCAAGGTTCTTTACATGGGAAGAGAATTTTGACATTATTTTTAAACATTATTGATGGTATGGTGAGAATGTCTAGTTTAGAAAATAATCTTGGGCTTCCTAAGTTTATCGTTTGGCATTTAGACGGGTTCACGTTTGTGCCATACACAGTGGACCATTCGAAGATGTATTTCCAGTCACCGTTTAATCATTAGATTACTATCTAATTCTTACATTAAAGATATTTGAGGGTTCCACTTGCACATAACTGCAGATCATCAGACGAGATATCCAAATGAGATAGGTGAGTTAACCAGATATCACGATCAACAGAATTAAATCAGTCAGTTTTGATTTTTCCATCCCCTCTCGAATATATTCCATCACCTTGAGAAGAACAGTAGTTGTAAAATTGCCAGGGCGGAAAACCCGACTGATAAGGGGAAAGAATATTATTTCAGAAAACAAAAGAAGAAATCCGTTTATGAGCAACAGCTTTCAGAACCTTAGAGAGAAAAGGCAGGGTAGAAATAGGTCTAAAATTGGATATAGCGTTGATTTAAGAATAAGAATAATAAAGGCTTTACGCCAGAGAGTTGGAAAAGCACCAATAATCAGCGAAAAGTTAATGATATGGGTTATCACGGGTTAAACAGTATCCAACACGTGCAAAACTATTACCCTACTCATATCATAACAACTAATGGCTTTCGATTTAATAGAAGATACTGCTTAGCGGACCTCGTCTTTTTCTACGGGAGGAAAAGTGAAAGTTTCATGAGAATAAGGACGCATGGAAGATATAAATGAGATAGCATTAGCTCTAGAATTATCAGAAACTATTTAAAAAGACAGGAAATGACGAATGAAATGGTCAGAAGAAAAGGTGATGCAATTTATTATGGTTAAATTACGATTTTCCATATCCAAGCGTATTGGGAAACTTTCAAATATCACCCGAAGATGAATTAAGTACTTGTTCGTGAATATATCAGCGTTGAGCAGCTCTTACCATCTGATTGTATTGATTTCTCGCAGCTTTATATGCTTACTAGCATTTTATATCAGTGCGATTCTTCTTAAATGCACGAAAACTCTATCGCGTTTTGCTATGGACATTCTTACCCCAGTTGTGATCCATGAAACAGGAGGATGCTTAAGTCGTACGAAACACTTACGTGCATGTTCATTATATAGTCCTACTATGTTGCTGTTAAATAAGTTGATTTTTTCATTAACAGTAGAACCAGTATATACAGATGACCAGTTAGTAGCATCTGCATTTCACTTAAGCTTGTCTATATCTAGTATAGCAAGACTTAGAATAGCGATAGACATGGATAAAAGCTTAGGGGACTTTAATTTGTATGACATGAAAAGCACGTCAGGGGATTCAAGGGTTTCATTTGCGCAATAGTTTCGCAAACGAAACCCCTGAATCCAAAAGATTTTGTTTCATACCCCCAATATTTTTGAAAGACTTTTCTCACGACATGGAAGGTACACAAAATAAAAAAAATTAAAAATCAAGATTTTAGTTCAAAACTTTGTAAACTTGATTAATATCTATAAATACGCTAAATTATTGCTTTGTTGGCACAAAGCACCTAGAGTATCTAAGTAAAACTGTGGACGGGCAGACGGCGTATATGACGATTTCCTTATTGTTTAAACAAAGAGCCAATTTCACACATGTTCTGTGAAATGTGTAAATCATGCCAATGATAATATGTTGCAAGCTGGTAACATTCATTGCTATGCAGACGACAGTGCACTGGTGACGCCTTGTACACCGGCCCTGCTAATATTTCTCGGGAAAACGTTGCCGAGTACCGGGACCAACTTGTGTCTGAAATCGAGTCTTTGCTGAACAAAGTCTCGGATTGGGAGCGACTAAATCTATTCTAGTTCAATCCCCAGAAGACACAAGTTTGCGCGTTTACCGCTGAGAACCCCTTTATCGTATCTCCTCAGTTTCAAGGCAATCCCCTTGCTACCTCAGCTATCGGAATCCTCGGTGTCGACATATCGAATAGTGTGCAATTTCGTGATCACTTGGAATGGAAGGCCTAAAAAGCTCAAAAGCTTGGCGTGCTCAGCAGAGCGAGCAGTATTTCATGCCGGCACATTGCTTCCAACTTTACAAATTGCAAGTTCGGCTTCACATGGAATACTGTTCTCATCTATGGGCCGGGCCATCCCAGTGCCAGCTCCTTCCACTTGACCGCATCCAGCGCAGAGCGGTTCGAATCCTCGACGACCGAGCTCTTCCTGATCGGCTCAATACACTGGCGCTGCGTGGAGATGTTGCGTCCCTTTGCATTTTCTTTTGCATTTACCACGGGGAGTGCTCTGAGGAATTGTTCGGATTAATTCCAGCCGCCAAATTTCACGAACGCACATCGCGTCAAATTTCACGATACCATCCTCACCATCTACATGCTTGGCGGTCGACGACTGTGCGTTTTACTAGGAGTTTTTTTCCTCGTACAAATTCTTTGTGGAATTGTTTACCACCGGCGACTTTTCCGGACCGATTCGACTTAGGGACCTTAAAGAAAAGAGCTTACACTCTTTTCAAAGGCACACCTTTCTAAAAGGGCGGCAGCACATTTGCAATTACTCTGGTGTTGCGGTTGTTCATGGGCGGCGGTAGTCACTTATCATTAGGTGAGCTGCATGCTTTTGTAAGTAGTAGAACCATGCCGCAGATATATTTTATAATAGTATAGTTGTAGCACGAATGGTTCGACTCGACCGGGGAAGGACCACGCTCTCACAGAATACCAGCGTAAAATAGCAACTTAACGCTGCTGTGTTTCGTATGGTGAGTGTAGAGAACCGGATACCCTTTTTACTGGAAACGAGGCATTCCATCTTAGTCCTCATGGCTGACAACGCATCTGCATTTTGATTCGTAATCGAAGATAGTTGTAGATGTCTATGGGCCACAGCAACCACTTACCCATCAGCTTAACCATCAGGTGGACTGTGTGCTCGTTTGTCACCCTTATCCTATAAAAAAATGCTCGTTTGCCCCCTCTTCTATAAAAAAATGTGACGGAACCACGGAAACATGATGAAGTTTAACTAAAGAAGTTTTAATTTCGTACGTCAAATAAAAAGAGTTATCATTTTATTTATTCTCTTAGTAGAAGGAACCTACCATTGCGCTAACCAGTAAGAACCGCTGCCACTCGACAGCTTTTTTCCTCATCGATTATCAGTTGTACGACCCTACTTATCCATCGGGCTATATCGGTAACTTTTTTGTGATGCGGCTAACTTCATTACCGATTTTGTCACTCATTTTTTTTGAGATTTTATAGAAATATAGTGGATAGAAATGTCTCTGCGTCGCAATAGAGCATAGCTCTATACCTAGCTGAATAACTTTAAGTTTCCTTATATGGCCAGCAGAGAGGGACCAATTAGTAAGATGACAGCCTATTTAAAACTGAATATCCTACCGAAAGTCCACTGCTGAACATAGGTTCCCCCATAGATAAACTTGTAGAGAGTTTGTGGGGTATTTGTCATAATTGCCGAGCTTGACAGGAAACTTTTATTATGAGATGGATATTATTATGAGCTGTTGTCAGGAATATGGTCGTGACAGTCTCCTGTTTCAGTTTTTCTCTGTCGCCTCTTACGACACCCACGGTTGATATGGAGTAGCATTAAATATGTTAGCGCGCTCTTAGTTAATATAATTTAGTATCTTACATTTAAAAGGGTGGCATAATTTACATAAGTTAACAATTTAATTTCTAGTGGCCCATGCCTTAATCTTTCCCAGGCATGTGTTTTGCAAAATTATTAAATATATTTCTGCGGGATGGAATGCTGTTTGGTGGCGGCGTAGGAAAGCCTATCAGCAAATTTTATCCTGCTGGTGTCATAAGAGAGGACCAAGGGATATACTCCTACCATAAAGGTCTCATGGCTTCCAATACATGGCGATATAACCATCTCGTCAATGTCAGATTTAAAATACACATACGGGTAGTAACGTCAAAAGGAAGAGACGTCTGCGTTTGCCGATCTACCTGCCAAGCGTGTCAATTAAGACAAATTTTCCCTATAACGCGAGATGCCCATGTCTAGTCGAGTAATTTTACGAGCCAGTAAGAGAAAAAAGAGAAGAAGTGAATTTTCAACCTTTGAAAGCATGCTTTTTCTTCACACCTTTCCTCGAACAACTTATATTTAAGAATACATTACATCCAGTACCAAAGAAGGGTTGTGTTAAAAAATTACACGTTAAATGCTGATGGGGGTCAGTTATATATTAATAGAAAAGGATTTTCTTTAATTAATGTACAGGTATATGAAATATGTTTATAAAAAAAGTCCCACTGGGTTTCTTACTTGTTCTTCCCAGGACTGAGGTATTTTCCGAACCAGTGGCAAATAAAAAATATTTTTCAATAAGTATTATGTAATAATGTATATTTAATAAAAATCATTCTGCTCTATTCTCGTTCTATACACTCACCATACTAAACACAGCAGCTGCTATTTAACTTGTGTTTTTCTGACTTTCTAATAAAAATATTTGTAATTCTAATTTTCAAATTTTTAGCTTAGCTATTTTAATATTGTATTTATGTTCCTCTTCCATCATTTCCAGTTGTCTCTTTTTTTAAATCTATGTTACTTTTTACAATTATTTGGTGTATATCTTCTCTTCTGTAAAATGATATGGAATACTTAATGTAAGTTTTTTAGTTATTTTAGACATATACAAAGTATTATAGAGTAGTAAAAGTGCACTTAACCTTGTACACCAATAAAAGAAATATTTTTATAATTATTTTTTTATCAATTCATATTAAACTTTGCTTTTAATATTTGTAATACTAATTTTCAAATGTTAAAATTATGTAATGTATCAGAGTAGGTACTTTTTTCAATTAGTAGGTATACCTATTTTGCAAGCTCGTTTTCCTGTTTTTTATTTTTGTTATACCTCTATTAATAACAGTTTTATTGTTGGTTATTTTCATCATTTTGGCACTTTCTGTATCTGTAGTTGGATCTATCTCTAAAAATTAATATAAATAAAACAGTTCTAGAAAATTTAACATGTAAATATTTACAAACTTGTGAACTTATGGTTGTAACTATAATAATAAATATATTTTGGTATTTAATAAATTCAAAATTAAGGCGAGCCTTCGGGTCAGCAAATATTTCTTTTGAAGTTGTGGTACTAATTGCATTTGTTATGTGTACAAACAGGTACGGTATTGTTTCCGTGATTTCGTATTCTTTTTTTTTTAGATTTAATGAGATAGCAGGTAAATGCCGATCAGATTGGGAATTGAAGTTATCTATGAAAAGAATGAAGTTGTGTGCTAAATCAAACTTATATAATAATAATAAATAATCAATCTTATATAATGACAATACAAAATAGCGTCAGTTTTTCCGTAGGAATTGACGTAAATATTGCAAAAATAACTGATTTTCAATATTTTTTCTCAAAATGTACGCGTCTCCGAATGTCGAAACTTTGTTTGTGTGCTTATAATAATGTAAACTTTCTATAAAAAAAATATCAACCCTCAACTTGACGGACGTCAATGGGGATTGGCATAAATATTGCAAAAATAATTGATTTTCAATATTTTTTTCTCAAAAAGTACGCGTTTCCGCATCTTGAAAGTTTGCGTGTGCCTGTAACAATGTAACGTTTCTGTAAAAAAAAATATGAACCGTCATCTCGATGGACGTCAATGGGAAGCTAAGCCTTTTCCGCTACTTTTTTACATGTACTACTGACTACTGGTTGAGATACACCATATAAATCAGATATATCGTCGTAAATCTACGAATAAAACATCATCATCATCATTACAGCCCTTCACAAGTCCACTGCTGAACATAGGCCTCCCCCAAAGAATGCCACAAAGCACGGTCCTGAGCCACCTGCATCCATCGACTTCCTGCATATCTAACCAGGTCGTCACTCCATCTAGTGGGGGGACGCCCTACACTTCGCCTGCCGGTACGAGGCTGCCACTCGAGAACCTTTCTTCCCCATCGGTTGTCGGTTCCTCGAGCTATATGGCCAGCCCATTGGCACTTCAGCTTACTATTTCGTTGGGCTATGTCGGTCACTCTAGTTCTACTGCGGATGTCCTCATTTCTGAGTTTATTACGCAGAGAAACTCCGAGCATAGCCCTCTCCATAGCTCGCTGAGCAACCTTGAGCTTCCTCATCCGGCCAGCAGTGAAGGACCACGTCTCAAATCCGTATGTCATCACTGGCAACACGCACTGGGTGTACAGTCTCGTTTTCAAGCTTTGAGGTATACCTGACAAGAAGATGTGCCGTAATTTCCCGAACGCTGCCCAACCGAGTTGAATCCGTCGATTGACCTCTCGGTCGAAGTTGGACTTACCTAGTTGGACTATTTGTCCCAGGTAAACATACTCGTCAACAACTTCGAGCTTAGTGTTCCTAACAACTACCGGCATAGGTGTGACATGGACATTAAACATGATTTTTGTTTTGTCCATGTTCATCTTAAGACCTATCCGTTGGGAAACACTATTGAGGTCATTGAGCATAGTGCTTAGGTCCTCCAGCAATTCTGCCATAAGGACTTTATCGTCGGCAAATGAAAGTGAGTGATGTACTCGCCATTGATGTTGATACCGTATCCTTTCCAGTCCAGAAGCTTGAAAACATCTTCCAATGCAGCGGTAAAGAGTTTCGGGGATATGACTGCCCCGGAAACGATGCTGCCACATTTGGTCTTCAGCTTTGACAGTTGGCTCTTTCTGGCAGACAGATCTCTGGCAATGACTTTGGAGCCTTGGTTCCGCTCGATCGCTTCTTCAATACGAACTGTATTGAAGTAGCGTAAGTCCCGCCGCAAGCATTTGGAGATCTGTCTGTTCAGTTGCCTGTATGCTGTCAAATCTGTTGAAGAATGTAGCTTCATCTCCCGTCTAACAGCCATGAGATTAAGAGTGTGATCGGAGAGTTTTTGTGTTCTTCTGCGGCGGGTCTTGCAGAACTTAGTTCCGACCGCATGGACAGTTTCCACGAGCTTGTCATTCAAATCGTCCACTTCATTGCAGTCTTCTAGGCACTGAAAACGGTTTTGTAACTCGAGCTGAAAGGTTTCGGGACTCTGGATTAGAGCACGAGGGGGACGGAGCGTTGACTTCATTAGACGAGACCTCTCCAACTTAACGTTTAGGTTCAGTGTGCCTCTAACCATTCGGTGATCGCTGCCGGTTTTCACCCTAGCGATCACTGAGACATCACTGAACAGTTGTCGTCTGGTCGTGATAATGAAGTCAATCTCATTTTTTGTCAAACTGTCTGTCTGTCAAACACTTCCTGTGGTGCCGCTTCTAGAAGAAAGAGTTCATCATAAAGAGTCCCTCTTTCTCCATGAAGTCGGCCTGCTACTGGCCACTTGGGTTCCGTTGCCCTATTCCAAATTTCCCCACTTTCAGCTCACCGTTCTCTCTTGTGCCTAGTTTTGTATTGAAGTCTCCCATTAACACCGTACATTGGGTTTTGGAGGAATGCATGGCTCTAGAGATATCCTCATACATTTCCTCCACCTCCTGATCGGGGTGTGCCGAGGTTGGTGCGTAAACCTGTATGACCTTCAGCAAATACCGTTTGGTGATTCTGAGTATAAGGTACGCAACCCTCGTCAACACACTCTCAATCTTTACAGCGTTGTTAACGAGAGACTTGTGGACGATAATTCCGACACCTCCTTGGGACAGATGGTCACCTCCCGGTAATAGAGCAAGTTGCCGGATTCGAGGATTACCATGTCCTCCCCCTCTCTTCGGACTTCGGATAATCCTATAATATGCCAGCGTAACTTGTCTATCTCTTCTTCCAGCTCCACAATCTTCTCGTCAGTCCTCAGGGTGCGTGCGTTGTATGTTGCCAGGTCGACTCGTCTTAGGTGGCAACCGAACTTCCATCGGAGATTCTTAGCACCCCCTGCCCCGTCGTTATCATGGTTGCCACCGTAGCCAGGAATAGCGGTGCTGCCGGGGACTGGGGGCCGTCTCTTCGTAACTTTCATCATAGGGGTATATTGCCATAGTTGCCACGCTTGGCGAGCGGGTTGGCAACCGCAGTTTTTTATTGTATTTTTGCCGTTACCAGGAAGATGCTGCTGCCCATCTCCTGCCTATTTCCCTTTGCGCCTTTTACGACACCCATGGGAAGATATGGGGTAGTGGATATTCTTAACCGCCACTACACGGCAATTAAACAATAATATGTATAGTTTAGCTTTTTATCTAACGTAATGTTAGGTACATTGACCCCACCAAGATTATAAACAACAATTACTTCATGGCGAACCCAGTTACGTAATGCGCAAACTACTTGAATTTCAGGACTCAATGGGCATCCTCGAGGGTTTGCACTAAATTCTCACGTAAAACACCCGCTATTTTTTCTCCGAAACGTTTTAAGAACCTATACTTATACCTAAAATCTTCGTCACTCAATTCAGACGGATTCACAAGATTTCGATATATATCAGGTCGCCGAGTGGTCTCTAGCATGTCCAAATCTTCTAATTTCATCAAGTAAATCATGTTAATATCCATTTTTAACGATTTTAATGACACCAAATGAAAACAACGCTAACCTTAAATTAAGAAGTACTGAAATTGAGGTTAGTATAGTCAGGCCTCTGTCACTCTTGCTACCTGCGTGAAATAATTACCTACAATCGCGAGCTGCCCCAGAAGTAGATCGCAGTCGGGGCTAGCTCTAGGCGATTGAATGTTAAAGTTTTTTTAAAGAGGTTTACGTAAATAATTTTTTGTAAATACTTGTTGAAATAGTTTTTGTTTAGTGTTTAGTACATTTAATTGGAGGATAACATAGTTGAAAAAGTTTAAATGTAATTTAAGAATAATATATAAGTATATTACCTGTCTATCTGATAAATTATAATGGCAAAACGTCGTTTCTACTATAGTGGATGCTTAATGATCAATTAAAAGGATTCAGATATATCATTTTTTGAGTTACTGAAGGATAATGACAGGTAAATTTATTCCATTTTTTTTGTTAGATAAGTACTATAGCGAAAAAAATATTAAGTTATAATTTAACTACAGAAGTAATATCTAAGTACTCTATTACAAAACAGTTGAAATTTACTTCACTACCCAAGTACCTACTTACATGCCTATATTCGTTTTAGTAATTAAAATATTTTAAGTTATAATAGCACAAAATACTGAAATTAAAACTTTGTTTACAAGATATTCAACTATGTAAATGACGATCATATTTCTGTTAGGAATCATATTTCGGGTTTATTTGTTGTTTACGCTATTTACCTATACGAATCAAGCATCGCGATTCTCGACGAATGGCCTTGCAAGTTGCATGCGTTGGGCATCACAGTACTCACATAGTATATAATATAGTCGATTATAGTCAGCATAGGTACTTTACCTAAGTAACTTACCAGTTCGCAATGTATTTTTTTTCTCTTTATTAACAGCCCTTAGCAACCACGGAAAGTCCGTTGTCACGTAGTAAGGAGAAAAGATGCGAACTAATACGGACACTCGCGCGCAGCGATAAAGTTTTATTTAGTTTGCGTGCGGGATTTTCCGATTAATAATAACTATGTAGGTTATTAAAACGTCGGCAAGCAGTCAACATCAAAAGAGTGCAACTTCTGTACGTAGTACTATTATTTATTCTGTGGTATAGTACCACAAACTATATAGAAAGGTACCATGGTTAAACTAGGGGTCTCAGAAGTTTAACTTTAATACCATAGAATAGATAATCCTTGAACCAGAGATAATCTTCGTTTTGTAATAACGTTTTTCTTAGTTTATGGTTTAAATCTATTACTAACTCCAGTACTATATTTAGTCCGTGTTTTGGAATAAGGCGGCAGGTGTACAATTTCTTTGTTACTAAAATCCAGAATATATAATTTACTAGCTGACCAGGCAGACGTTGTTCTGCCCTTTCCGATGACCCTGTGTCCTATAAACATTCTTAAATTCGTAATAAAAAAATATTGAGGGTCACTTATAGGGATAAAAACTATCCTATCTCTCAAGTTGGACCAAATTGCACACAGTGTGCAAAATTTGATTGAAATCAGTTTAGTAGTGGGGGCCGCGGGTTCGAATCCCGCACGGAACAAGTATTTGTATGGCCTACAAATAATTTTTCCGGGTCTGGATGTTTGTCCTCGTGCAATTTATGTTTGTAAACTGCGTCCACAACACAGGAGAAAATCCTAGTGTGGGGGTAACGTTTTAAAAAAAAGTTTAGGAGTTCATCGCGGACAATCAATGTGACACGTAATTTTTATATATAAAGATTTATCAAAGTATTTAAGTAATTTTCCTGCTGTATCTTCTATGTTGCAGCCTTTTTCATTTAAGGACACTGTACCCATGATTTGTGATCATACTGACTGACTATAAAGTAACTGCAAGTCCCGGTACATATAGGACATTCCGTACTTGTATTTTATCATGCCGTGAAATATTAAAACTGATATCTCAAATACACTCTTCGAATAATGTCTCCATATTTGCCACTGCTATTGTCTTAACTAATGGCTCACGAATATTGCACAACCATTGCAATATTCGTGAAGCATGGAAATTGCGAGCATGGAAGCGCTGGAGTCAATGTACCATTTTTCACTATTTTTCGTCAGGATGCTCAAAAAACTACAATACAAATATCTTTTTTCTTTTCTTCTACCTTGTTTTGTTTCTATGACCTTTTACAAAACTTTGCAAAATGTCCATAACCATTGCTTTATGCAAATTGTCCCATACTTCTCTGGCGGTATTACATTCCTGAACATGTACATAATTTTGAGTGTTAATAAGTATAATAAGTTTAGATTTCGCCCTCACATCCTTCATAGGGTCGACTGTTTCTGTACCCGGTTTTATGTAACTGCATAAATTGTTTTTTACACTGAATTTCCATGTAGAAAAATTATCTCGTCCAATCAACTTATCGATATTAAACATTTATGGTCTCGACACGATTTTTGCCGGTAATTCTTCAAAATAACTGTTTTCCGTTTGTTTCTTCTTTCTTCTGCTTTATTTGCAACTACGGTCTGCTACTATGTAGGATTTTGAGTGACCGAAATCACCACCAAGGTGAAGGCCAACACCTTGAGGTAACCTTCATGACTAAGAAATTTAAAAAAATTCGAAGACATATTATGTAGACCGCCAAAACGCACTGTGGCAGTGTACCGGAAATTTATTCCTTACACTTAACTCCTTTTAGAAAGGTGAAGAGGCTTTTGTCCAGCTGTGGGATATAACTTATAACCACAATTCAAATTGAAACTGAATTTATTTCGAGTTCAATATAAAATTAGGCCGTCATACACCTGACTTGACACTTTACTGCAAGGCACTAGAAACATCGGAAATTCAAAATAGTTAATATACAACACGATAAAACCCATTGAGTTAATTTCATTATTACAACATATTCACGTTAAAATAAGAGATAATTTTCCTTCCAGTAAATTGAATTAAATGAATTTATTGCATTTCTCTTTAACAGGAATTAAACACAATCGTTTCATTACAAACACGCCAAACTGTGACCGCAAAGTGACACGTTTATTTCGCTTAAATCCTTCAAATGGAAATCGAAAATAAATTTTCAGCAAATCTGATGTTTAATGGGTATTGTAGCGGGAAATACAATAGGCTGTTGTGACCACTATAATTATAAGAATAATCATGCGGTTATATCTTTTATCATATTATGTAAATATTTAAGTAAATTATTTTAGAAGCCGAAAACTTATATACAATTAGCTCTTACATCTGCAATACAAGTAACTTTTCTATATATTAATAACTATATAAAAATAAAATAAAACTAGTAACTTAACTATCACACAGTCCTACTCCCCGCGGTATCGTGCCAATAACGCTGGCTGCATTTTCCCGCTGAATGGCTAAACTTAGCCGTTGTGCGAGAAAAAAACATCCCTCTTATCACCAACAGCAACGGCCAGCCGTGGATGGAGTTGCTTTAGGAACTTCAGCGCACGTAGACCCCACGGACCGATAGTCTCTATAGCAAATGGCACAAATATGTAGTCATCTCTCAAAGATTCATATTTGCGCCACTTACTCAGTCCTCTCATGCCGCCCCGGCTTTAAACGAGGTACACCTGAGATGAGAAGAGACAAGTGCCCTTTGGTTGACACCGTTCAAAGAACCGTGCCGTGAAAACCTACCAGCACTTTTCTTACATGAAATTCCGTGGAACTCGAAACTTGTCGACGCTGCTACCAAAGGGCCACTGATGAGGTTGAGAAATCGCCACACATAGTCGGATTCCTACGGCGATGCGCAAGCTTTCCCCATCAAGTAATGTGCCGAGATTACTTGATGGTAAAGCGTGTACTAGATGGTAACCAGAGACTAGATTCCTTAGTCGATACAGCTAGAAGGCGTGCCTTATCTTGGTCACTATGAAAACTGTGAAACAAATCTTTCTGCACGTTCTCTACCAACGGAATATCCCACTGTTTTTGTTGGTTAAGTTCCAGTGCAACATTTTCGTCAGGACAGAGCATTTTCCATGTCTGCCTTGCCTCCGTTGCAAAGCACAGGTCTACCTTATTATTCAAAATTATCTTACATGAATAACTGACATTATGCACGGAAGCAAGGAAAGCAAACAAAATACAACGCTAGAAAGATTTCTCAAACCAATACATCCAAATTTTGTAGGTAAAGTAGCTTGAGTCCAGGCTGTTGTATTTAAAGTTAAATTTAGAATTTTTCCTATAGCTGTTTTAAGATCATTATCAATATCTTTTAAAATATCCGAACATTTCCAGACTGGACTCGAGCGGAGTAAGTATGTAAATCTAGTAACAAGGAGACAATATTTTAAAATAGTAAGAGCAATGTGGGGGCTTAATTTATACAATTTATCAACGTGGTTTGAAAACTGATCAAATTTTGTTTTTAAAACAGGCTTAATATTATCGAAAAACAAGGGGGCACCAAGCAGGTATAGTGATTCGGAGAAATATGATTGAAATTTTGAATTAAAGTGTCTCTGTTAGAACTAGATAAATTATTAGAAAAAGTATTTCACATTTATTGTTATTTGGTTCAAGACCAATATTTTAAAATTTTCGAAAAATATGAGTAACATCACTGAGGACGTCATCTGCTCTACCTCCCAGTGTCCCGTCGTCCACGTACCAGACATTCAGCTTGGATTTCAAATTTGAAATAATGGGTTGAATTCTCAAACTGCAAAGTGCTGGAGCTAGTGGGTCACCGTGCTTAACACCGACAGCAGAATAGATAATATGGTTTTCTTAAAACAAGTGAGTATTTTGACTGTAACATATTTATATTAGAAATCCATTTTATCATTTTTTTTTGTATTATATCAATTAATGCGTTACCCCATAAACGTAGCTAGCAATCAGGGAAACTCATTCGATGATCAAATTTTGCGGTGAATCTAGCGAATATCTTACTGTATCTGTATCATATGTCTATTAGTTAAATTATGCATAAAAATACTACTTCAATTAAATATATTAAAACGGATATACAAGGAATAAGAAACGAAATTAAGAATATATTAAAAAGCAATGTTACTTTAAAATCTACAGTTATTATAGGTGATTACACTACAAGTACGTGATAGAGCCATGCTGCAGCTATATTAGTAGTATAGTTGTAGCACGAATAGGTCGGCTCGATCGGGGAAGGACCACGCTCTCACAGAATACCAGCGTAAACTAGCAGCTTAACACTGCTGTGTTTCGTATGGTGAGTGTAGAGAACCGGAGACCCTTTTTACTAGAAAGGAGGCATTCCATCTTAGTCATCACAGGTGACGACGCATCTGCATTATGATTCGCAAACGAGGATAGATGTAGATGTCCATGGGCCAAAGCAACCACTTATCATCAGGTGGACTATGTGCTTGATTGTCACCTTATCCTATATAAAAAAGTAATAATAACATAATAACTTAATCACAGGGATATAAAGTGTATTTTTTTTGTTTGGTTAAAAATTAAAACCAATCCATTTGTGTTATAACAATTTCTATAAAACATTCTTACTCTGACAGGTAGTATAATTATTTTGTATACGCTAATTATCATCATTATCGCTCTTTACTCTAAGTCTACTGCTGAGCATAGGCCTCCCCCCAGGAGTGACACGAACCACCTACATTCATCGACTTCCTGCGTGACATACCAGGTCACTCCATCTAGTAGGGGGTCGCTCTACACTACGCTGACCAGTACAAAGTTGCCACTAGAGTAACTTTTTCCCCTCATCGGTTGTCGGTTCTTCGATCTATATGGCCGGCCCATTGCCACATCAGCTTACTAATTCGTTGAGGTATGTTGATCACTCTGGTTCTACTGCAGATATCCTCATTCATAATTTTATCACGCAAAGAAACCCCGAGCGTAACCCTTTCCACGACGAAGGACCACGTCTCAGATCCGTAAGTCATCACTGGCAACACGCACTGGTTGTACAATCTTGTTTTCGAGTTTTGAGTTATAACTAACGAGAAGATGTGTTGTAATTTTTTGAACGCTGCCCAGCCGCGTTGAATCCGTTGATTGACCTCTCGGTCGAAGTTGGACTTACGTAGTTGGACTATTTGTCCCATGTTAGTGCTCCCAACGACTACGGGCATAGTTGTGACATGGATGTTACACGTGATCCTTGTTTTGTCCATGTTCATCTTAAGACCAACGGATAGGACGCACTATTGAGGTCATTGAGCATAGTGCTTAGATCTTCCAGCGATTTTGCCATTAAGTTTATATCGTCAGAAAACCGAAGATGAGTGATGTACTTGCTATTGATGTTAATACCATTATGTATGTAGTATCGTCTTCCAATGCAGCGGTAAAGAGTTTCGCGGATATAACGTCACCTTGTGGTAGACTTCTCTGCACTTGGATAGATTTCGTACTCTGGTTCTGTAGTCGGATAGCCATTGTAGCTCTACTGTACAAATACTTCAGCACTTCAAAATACCACCAATCAACTTGGCATCGTAAAACGCACTGCAGCACCGCCCATACTTCGATGAAATCAAAGGCTCACATGTCCATGTTCTCATAGTCCACATACGAAAGACTTAATGACAGACTGTACTCCTCGGTATTCTGTAGAATTCGCCGAAAGATATGAATGTAGTCTGTACGGGTTACCGCACAATAGTTACTAAAATATGTATTACTTACCCTTTAAGTTAGGTCACATAGAAACAGTATTATTTGTTAATTACACACACATGTATAACTTCCGTGCTTCTGCTCATACATCATTTTTATAATAATCATATAACTATATAAAGTATATTCCTTTACAATAAAAATCAGTGTTAGAACAACTTTCATTGGGTTTGTTTCATACATTAACTTTTCCTTACTCGTTTTGCACTCATCTTGTAAACTGTCGACACTTTCTTGGGGCATATGGTCGCCCTCCCGGTGATGGAACAAGTTGCCGGATACAAGAATAACTGTGTCCTCCCCCTCTCTTCTGACTTCAGATAATTCTATAATATCCCAGCGTAACTTATCTATCTTTTCTTCCGGAGATTTTTAGCGCCCCCTGCCCACCGTTACAATAGTCGCCACCCTAGCCAAGAATAGCATATACGCTAATGTAAATTAAATAACCTCACAGAAATAAGGGACGACCTGTGCCCGGAGAGCAATTTTAGTTCAGGGGCTAAGCACTCGCTGTAAAATTCACAGTACGCGAGCAACCCGGCGCCAAAGAAAGTTTGAACTGCAATTTTAAGTGCTGATTTACCACTTGCACGATGGCGAAGGAAAATATCACGATGAAACGTGCGTGTCTGAGAAATTAAAAAAGTATTTCGATGACATGTGAAGTCAACACACCTTGGTACAGCGATGGACACTTCCTTACCCTAAAACCCTCTTAGAAATTAAAGGAGGCCTGACCTAGGATTGGGTCGTATTACGATATAATTTAACTGCATACTGTTTCTGCAAATTATCACTGTTGCATGACTTAGCTCATGTGGAGTAATTATAAGTATTACATACAAAGTATAATTTCATGGATTAAATTTGAATTTTTCAATATTATATTAATATTATCAATAAATATTTAATCAATCACCAATAAAACCCTTACTATTGACACGCACTCTTTAACTCTGAAGTGAGCAACAAGCAATAAAGCTTTGACGGTAGATATTACGTGCGCCTTCCGCTATCATCAATAGATATTAGAAATCCCTTTCCCTGCTCCTCCCAATACCAAGGCAGTCTCTCATATCTAACCTGATAATAAAATAAAATGGTAGACGTAATTGAGTCACTGAACCAGAAACATCACGCCTCTGATGAAATGGAATAAAAATAAGAATAACTAAATATAATTTGAAATCAAATTATAAAAAAAGGTTCTTAAAATATTGTAAATATTTTGTTAACGCTCACTACTGCAGTTCGTTGCTATTAAAAATTCCACAGGAGCTTATTATTTTTTGTTTGTAAATAATTGTGTCACTACCGTCATATTGCTGTACAATATTCTTTTTTTTCTTGTGATAGACAATTTTTCTCCAAAAAGTGTGTTATAAAAGAATCGCAATAAACTATTAACTATAATAAAGACCTTTTTATATGTCCATCTGAGACATAATTTGGTGACCCCGGCGTGATCACAGAAATTAAAGTTCAACGGAAATATGAACTATCACCACTTTATGTAAGAAGTTGGAACTAATTATAATTGCAAGACGACTCAAAAGATACCTACGGAAGCTGAAAATACAAATTCGCGTGTAAGTATTGGAGTTTGAGATACGTGAAATTGAGACAGTGGCCTTCTTTTCCATTAACAGTATTTAATCCCAAGAAGTATTGGCCTTAACTTCACAATAACAATATCTCAAAAATAAAACAATAACGAATTAACGATATTTTAATACGTTACAACAATTTCGACGATATTAAAACTATTTTAGTAGATTTCAGTTCTATTTTAAACTAATAAATACAATTTTCATCGAAAACAATATATTTATATTATATTAAATAGTTTTGCCGAACGGTTTCAGGGTCGAGTATATCCAGTTTTCAAGTTCATTTGGAGGTCAGCCTCTTCACCCATCACCTGCTTTGTTTTTTTTATAGGATAAGGGTGAAAAACGAGCACACACTCCACCTGATGGTAAGTGGTTGCTGCGGCCCATAGACATCTACATCTATCCTCTATTACAAATCAAAATGTAGATGCGTTGTCAACCGTGAGGACTAAGATGGAATGCCTCATTTCCAGTAAAAAGGGTCTCCGGCCACCTGCACTCACCAAGCGAAACGCAGAGGTAAACCACTACTTCACGCTGGTTTTCTGTGAGGTCGTGGTACCACCCCGGTTCGAGCCCGCCCATCCGTGCGACAACAAAAGCTGCCGCGTTGCTCTAACACTGTTAAAAAGCTTCCAGTTCGGCCAGTGCCTTCGCGGCGAGGAGCGTGAGATATATTTTGTTAACTTTTCAACTTTAATATTTATACTCTTTAATACATATCTGTAAGGATATTTATTGTTAATAATCATGAGTGAGTCAAAGCAATTTAGAGAATTGATAGGTAAGCCTAGTTCAATTAAGGGACAAATAAGCCAGTTTAAAAACTATTAAGATAAGATTACAAGATCATTTAAAATAACAAATATTGAAGTTGCTGAATTAACTATAAAAATAAATAAATTTGAAGCATTGTCAGGCAAATTTGATGAGTTGCAAGATCAAATTGAGGTGTTAGCATGTGATTCTTTAGATGAGGAAACGGATGAGAGCGAGATTATTTAAAAAGATTTGATGCTATGCTTGGCTACTGCCAAGGAATTTCTTGATCAACAAATGCCCTCAATAGAAAAGGATAAACGACAGTCCGTTGGTCATTGTTCTCAGTACGTTTCCGATCATTCTGATTTACCGATTAATTCACCACAATTAAATATTGCAAAATTTGACGGCTCATTTTTCCACTGGCTTGAATTCCGTGATTCGTTTAACAATTCTATTCATAACAATAATCGATTATCACCAATTCGTAAATTTCAATATCTATTATCTTACCTAGAAGGCAACGTAGCGCGAATCATATCCAACCTTGAAGTATGCTCAGCCAATTATGAAGATGCCTGGAAGTTATTATGCAATCGTTACTATAACAAAAGACTTAATAAACCATCATCTAAAGTCATTATTTAATATCAACACTATTACCCGAGAGTCTGAGCATGCTTTAAGGTTCATGGTTGATCACGTATCAAAAAATTTACGTGCGTTGTCCAATTTAGGACAACCCACGCATAATTGGGATAGTCTTATAATAAACATGTTGACGACGAAGTTGGATAACCGTACACTTACTAAATGGGAGGAACAACGTAGCAACATTGATAATGACGAAATTCCAACTTTGCAACAATTCGACAAATTTATAATCGATCGCGCTGACGTACTTGAATCAATCTATCGTAACAAATCAGACAATAGCAATCAGAAAACACAAAATCCATCAAACTCGTACAATAAACAAAATACAAATACAATAATTAAGGCATTTACATCTTCTAGTGAAGAAAGGGCCCCAACGCACAGTAACATTTTTATCCATGTATCATTTGTAACGAACAACATAGAATTTATGATTGCAATGTATTTAAGGCAAAGAGTGTTCAGGAAAGAATTTCGGAAGCTGCGAAACATAACTTATGTGAAAATTTTTTTAAGAAAGGGTCGTAATTCGAGCGAATGTAGGATGGGTCCCTGTCGCCTATGTATGAAGAAACATAATACTCTTCTACATACTCCAAAATCAATAAATAACCACTATGCTTCAACAAGCAATAACAATACCAACAACACTTCTATCAATAATACACAGAACGACGATAACGACAATACACGTAATGAATCTATGGTCTATGTTTGCAATCCTGACACTAATCATATACTTTTGTCAACAGCGTTGATCAAGGTAATTAATCCATTGACGAATAAATTTGAGACGATTCGTGCTCTGTTAGACTGTGGCAGTCATTCATCCTTTATTACAAAGCAATTACAAAATAAGCTAACATTACACTCTATTTCTATCCAGTTAAATGTCATTGGTATTGGAAACAGCTCTATAAGTACAGTTAAGGAATCATGTGTTGCAAAAATACAATCAATACATAACAACTTTAATGTTCAACTTTTATGTTATGTTATTAATGAAATAACAGGTGATCTACCAAGGTGTCCTATTGATAGAAAACAATTAAACCTGCCAACAGATATTGAATTGGCAGACCCGTCCTTTGATCAGCCATCTCACATGCTGATCGGAGCTGACATCTTTTGGGACATTTTAAAGAGTGAGCAAAGATCTTTAGGTCTTAATAGGCCTAAGTTAATAAGCTCTCACCTTGGCTGGCTGATTGCTGGTCCTATACTATTAAATTCTATTAAGCAAAGGCAACAAATCAATAAATATCACTGCAATCATATACTTACAAATCAAAAAAGACTTAACTCTTTTGCAAGAAATCAACGATGAAATACTTAGAAAATTCTGGGAACTTGTAGAGCTGCCTCCAGTGCCTAACTGTAGTAAATTAGAATTTCAATGTGAACAACACTTTAAAAAAAATACAACAAGACTATCTGACGGTAGGTTTTGTGTTAAATTGCCTCTTATTGACTCGGCAGATTGTCTTGGAAACTCATATAATTTATCCAAAAAACGATTGTATAACTTAGAGAAACGATTTAGAAAACATACAAATTTCAAACTACAATATACACAATTTATACAAGAGTATGCAGATTTAAATCATCTTGCCATATCGACAGTCTCAAGGCCTATTATTAACTACTTTCTTTGTCATCATGCAGTTTTTAAAGCAGGTAGCGAAAAGACAAAAATTAGAATAGTGTTTCATGGATCAGCTCCCAGTTCCTCAGGCTTCTCATTAAACGACATTCTTAGGGTAGGCCCTAACGTTCAGGACTCTCTCTTTTCCATTCTTGTAAGAGCTCGCCAATACAAATATCTTCTGACAGCTGATATCGAAAAAATGTACCGTCAGATATATGTTGCTTTTTTTTTTATAGGAGAGGGGGCAAACGAGCATGCGGCTCACCTGATGGTAAGTGACTACCGCCGCCCATGAACAACTGCAATACCAGGGGAATCGCAGATGCGTTGCCGGACTTTTAAAAAGGAGTACGCTCTTTTCTTGAAGGTCCCTGAGTCGTATCCGTCCGGAAAAATCGCTGATGGTAATCGATTCCACAAGGAGGTCGTACGAGGAAGAAAACATCTTCTAAAGCGCACAGTGGTGGACCGCCAATCAGCCAGATGGTGTGGATGGTATTGGGATTTCTGCCGCGATGTGCGTTCGTGAAATTTGGCGGCTGGGATCAATACGAACAATTCCTCAGAGCACTCCCCATGGTAGATGCGAAAGAAAATGCAAAGGGATGCAACATCCCTTCGCGGTGCCAATGAATCGAGCCGATCGGAAAGGGCTCGGTCGTCGACGATTCGAGCAGCTCTGCGTTGGATGCGGTCAAGTGGAAGGAGCTGGCACTGGGGAGCCCCTGCCCAGAGATGGGAACAGTATTCCATGTGAGGCCGAACTTGCGCCTTGTAAAGTTGCAGGCGGTGTGCCGGCATGAAATACTGTCTCGCTCTGCTGAGCACGCCAAGCTTTTTAGAGGCCAATTTGGCCTTCCCTTCCAAGTGACCACGAAACTGAACGTCACTCGATATGTCGACTCCGAGGATACCGATACTGGCTGAGGCAAGAAGGGGAGTGCCTTGAAACTGAGGAGATACGACTAAGGGGTTCTTTTAAGCGGTAAACGCGCAAACTTGTGTCTTCTGAAGATTAAACTGGACTAGATTTAGTCGCCCCCAATCCGAGACTTTGCTCAGCAAAGACTCGACTTCAGACACAAGTTTGTTCCGGTACTCAGCGACGTTTTCCCGAGAAATATTGGCACGGCCGGTGTATAGAGCATCACCAGTGCTGTCATCCGCATAGCAATGAATGTTACCAGTTAGCAACATATCATTGATATGCAGAAGAAACAGCGTTGGTGATAGCACACAGCCTTGTGGAACACCAGCGTTAATAGGCTTGTAGTCAGAGCATGCACCGTCTACAACGACCTTGATGCTCCAATCTGCAAGGAAGCTGGTGATCCAATTGCACAATTTCTCGGGAAGCCCATAGGAAGGGAGCTTTGAAAGAAGCGCTTTGTGCCAAACCCGATCGAAGGCCTTCGCAATGTCCAGACTAACGGCCAACGCCTCCCCCTTGGACTCTACTGCCTCCGCCCATCTATGGGTCAGGTAGACCAGAAGATCACCAGCTGATCGACCCTGACGAAAACCGTATTGGCGGTCACTAATCAGCTGGTGATCCTCAAGGTACCGGATGAGCTGGCAGTTAATAATGGATTCCATTATTTTGGAGAACAAGGAGGTGATCGCGATAGGCCTATAGTTGGATGGATCTGAGCGATCGCCTTTTTTAGGGATCGGGTGGACAAAAGCTGTCTTCCATGAATTCGGGACTACGCCTTGGGAGTAGGAGTACCGGAAAAGACGCGTTAGGACCGGTGCCAACTCCGGAGCACACGTCCTCAGCACAATTGGGGGGATTCCGTCAGGCCCACTCGACTTCTGGATGTCCAGGGAGAGCAGTGCTTTGCGAACCGAGCGCTGTGAGAACAGCACATCCGGCATGGAGCACTCACACCGCGGGATGGTCGGCGGTGTTTTCACCCCGTCATCAAGAGCCGAGTTGGAAGCAAAAAGGGAGCCTAAAAGGTCGGACTTGTCTTTTGCGTCATGGGCCAGTGAGTCATCCTCCCTGTGCAGAGATGGTAGTGATGGCTTACAGAAATTCCCTTGGACAGCCTTGGCGAGAGACCAGAATGCACGGGTTCCCGAAGGAAGGCGAACTAGTTTCTGGCCAATTCTGCCTATGTGCTCTGACTTTGCCTTGGCAATAACTCTTTTGAAGGACCTGGAGGCGAAAATATACTTCTTTTTAAGTGTGCTGGTGTTTACATCCCGAGTCGCCGAAGTCGCAGCCCAGGCTTGATAACACTCCTGCTTACTGCGTAATGCAGTCTTACAGGAGCGACCAAACCAAGGCTCAGATCTGCCTCCGATGGGTACCACAGATGATAGAATAAATAGTTCCATTCCCTGTAGGACCACATCAGTGACAGAGTCAGCAACAGCGCTGGGATCGTTCGGCGAGAAGCAAACCCGCCCCCATGGGTAGGATGCAAAGAAAGACCGCATTCCGTCCCAATCCGCCGACCTGTAATGCCAAACACGGCGGCAACCTGCAGAACGCAACCGCGAAGGGAGCGTGAGTGGCACCACACTCCGGATCAGACAATGGTCCGAAGAGCCGAGAGGGGCATCGACGGAAACCTGATATCCGTCCGGATGAGAGGTCAGCAGAAGGTCCAACAGGGAAGGTGTATGATCCTCCACATTGTCGTGGAGCGACAATTAAATACAAAAGAGAACCTAACCTAGTAACAGCAAAACAACAAAAATAGAACAAAAACAAATAATATATTCAAGATTTAAAAGATATTTACAATTTTATATAACAAAAATGGAGTATGAAGATGAGGATGGATGACGTGATTTACAAATTATTTAAAAAAGGTAATAAAAAAAAGGAGATTAGTGTCGAAGCTGAGTCTGAAGATCCAAAGTGTGCTCTCAGCGCCTGGAATGAGCACGCACGGCGTAGGTGAGAAGGCGTGGGCGTCTCTAGGCGACGACCTCAGGTGAATACGGTGATTGCAGGATCCGGCGATTTCAGGCCAGACAGGGGCTTGCAGGATCCTCAGCGACTTCAGACAGCACAGAGACCTGCAGGATCCGGTGACTGCAGGCGGGACAGAGGTTTGCAGGTTCCGGTGACTTCAGGCGGGACAGAGGTTTGCAGGTTCCGGCGACTCCAGGCAGAGCAGAGACTTGTAGGATCCCGGCGACTTCAGGCAGAACAAAGGCTTGTAGGATCCCGGCGACTTCAGGTAGAGCAGAGGTTCGTAGAGTCCAGTGGCTTCAGGCAGGACAGAGGCTTGCAGGATCCCGGGGCAGTCCGGCCCCGGGATAAGGCCTTTAGGAGATGCTTCGAACTCGAGAACTGAAGCGAGACTGAATTTCTTCACCCATTGTTCGGCTTTTATACCTTTCTAGAGAGAACGGAAAAATTATTTAAATTAAACGCAAATTTTTGTACATGGTCAAGAGGAAAGAGTATTTATGTAGAATTATCGAAATAGAAACAACAGACCGGTAGCAAATTTGAATATAATTGTCATAGCGACCAAATAAACAACGATGTCAAACATGTCAAATTTTGGTTTTAGGCTTGTAATAGAAAAACGGCAAGATTTAAGTGAAAAATGACATATTATTGATATAGGAAAAAAGGTAGCGCAACTGCACGCACAAAGCCCGAAATTGCAGAGTTACGGAAAACTAAATAAAAGATCGAAAAAAGGTAGACTCCATTGACACCAATTTAAAAGTGCTGATAATGTGAAAATACGAAGTAGAAATGATTTGTTATTGTGTTCTTATGGTTAAAAATCGTTACAGGATCCTATGGAAATAAAGGTACATCACCTAAAATATCCAGTTTTGAGGTGAATGCAGAAAATCGAAACAGAATGGAAAAATGAATTTAAAATAATGTAAAATGATAAGTAAGTAGCATAACACTACAACATCTGGAATCCGCGTAGGCGAAGTAACCAGTTGTGTCAGACCATATGCCAAGGCAAAGTCATAAACAGATCTCCCCGCATGATCGGTTAGACGTGAACCGAGCCATTCGGTATGGTGGGCGTTAAAATCGCCAAGGATCACGATCTCTGCGGATGGGACCTGTTGTAGCAAGGAATCTGTAGCCATTTGGACGTGGTCGATGAGTCGGTCTGTTTCGGCATTACCGCTATGGGACCTATAGAGGCACCCGTAGACGCGCGGATGGTCGTCGCTGTCTACGCGTAGCCAAAGGATGGACAGGTCCGAACCTTCAAGACTGCCGAGGCGTCGAGAACAGATGTCCTCTCTGACATACACGCAAACTCCAGCCCGAGGCACAAAGGAATGATCCAATTTGTACCCCGGGTAGGAGAGATACGAAATATCAGCCGGAGAGGAAACCTGCGTCTCGGTCAGAAAGAGCAAGGCCGGCTTCGCTGTCTCGAGATGGTAGTGGACGGCGTTTAGGTTAGAGTGAAGTCCCCTGATTTGCAGAAATTCACGGATAGCGTGGCAGGGGTCGCCTTGGTGTTCTTGCTCAGTTTGCCCTTAGCAGTTATGCTTTTGAGCGGAATTTTGCCCCCCCCCCCCCCCCCAGAATACGCGGGGCAGCCTGAGCACCCACGCTCAGGATCGGAATAACATGGTCGTGGATGCTCAGCGAGGGATTCTCCAGGGGTACTGGTACCCTCCTGGGGTAGTTCATCGTGTAATTCCGCTACCATGTTGATGGGGGGGGGGGGGGGGGGGAATTGGGCCTCCGGCCACCTGCACTCACTAGACGAACCGCAGAAGCAGAGCTTCTACTTCACGCCGGTATTCTGTGAGGTCGTGGTACCAACCCAGCTCGAGCCGGCCCATACATGCAACAGCAAAAACTGCTGCGTGGCTCTACCACCGTTAATATGCTGAGGAAGATCGCGACCTTCAACTTATTTTATGGAGGGAAGATGAGTCTCAACCAATAAAAACATTGCGCTTAAATACCATTACTTACGGTACTGCAAGTGCAAGTTATTTGAGCACTCGATGTGTTTTGCAGGTGGGTGAAGAATACAAAGACGAAGCTATAAAGACTATTATACAGAAGGATTTTTACATTGATGACTTAATAACTGGTTCCAACAGTGAAAAACAATTAAAATATGTACAAGAATCAGTCTCAAGCGAGCTCAATAAAGCATGTTTTCATTTGAGAAAATACAAAACAAATTTCCCTTCTATATTCAACAATTCCGTACTTAAAAGCAATGAAAATTTAACGTTTAGTGAATCTTCAAGCATGCTAGGATTAGGGTGGAATCACAATAATGATATATTACACTTTCCTATAACCCTCCCCCTACAAACTTACACGCAACTTAGAGGTCTATCATGTCCAATGCATTTAAGATCTTAGACCCCTTCTAAGTTCACGTGTCATTGTACCTAAAATTCTATTACAAAAAATTTGGCAGCTTAAACTAGACTGGGATGAGCCAGTTCCATCAAACATCAATTCAAATTGGCAAGGCTTTGTAGATTCGCTCCTATCTCATCACGATTAGAGATTCCAAGAACAGTTGTATGTGATACACCAACTTCCGTTGAAATTTATGTATTCAGTGATGCATCACAGGCAGCTTATCGATCTTGTGTTTATGTTAAGTCCACAAATGCCAATAACAAGGTTTTTGTCAAACTTCTATGTGTTAAGTCGAAGGTGGCTCCGTTGAAGCCAACAACAATACCGCGACTAGAAATATGCGCTGCGTTGCTTTCAGCGCGATTATACAATAGTGTCGTCAATTCAATAAGATATAAACCAGACCGTATAATATACTGGTCTGATTCGAGCGTGGTGTTGGGTTGGCTGGGTGGCAGTTCAAATAAACTTAAGACCTTTGTTGCTAACAGAGTTGGTTCAATATTAGAAAAAACAGGACCTTCATCCTGGCATTATGTACCCACTGCTAGCAACCCGGCAGATCTTATATCCAGAGCTGTTAGTGCTACACAGCTCATAAATTCAAATCTGTGCTGGTCAGGGCCCAGTTTCCTATATTTTGATGATTCTTTATGGCCTGTTTTAAAACCCAATAAACATGTGGATTTGACTGAATACAAAGTTATTTTATCAACAATATTACAGAATTCTATAATCGAATGGCAGAGATTTTGCAAAATTTATAAGAATTCGTCGAACTATGACCTATGTTCTGCGTTTTATTTACAATATTAGAATTGCAAAATCTAAGTAAGTTGGCAAATGGACTCTTGATGAATTAAATAAATCATTTCTTTTATTATGTAAATTTTTGCAACAAGAAAGCTATTGTAAGAGATACTCTGGCCTATTAACGGCAGACATCTTGCACGGCGTACTGTTTATAAGTGTGTACGTTGTCGACGTGCTCAAGTAAAAATTTTAACACCAAAAATGGGAGACTTACCCCCTCAGCGAGTGAACCCGGGGTTCACTCGCTGAGGGGGTAAGTCTTTCCTTTTATTTCTGTAGGATTGGATTTCGCAGGTTCTTTCTACATACTCAATCGTAGAGGTCGTGGTGCAAGGCTTATGAAATGTTATATGTGCTTATTTGTTTGCTTACGCTACAAATGTATACACCTAGAAGTTGTAAGTGACCTTACTAAAGATTGTTTCATTATGACATTGCGTAGGTTCGTTTCACAACGCGGCCGGCCAGCGGAGGTATTTTGCGATAATGGTCAAAATTTCACGGCAGCATTAAAGGAAATCGTCTATTGAACCGGCTATTGAAGTTAAAAAAAAACATCCTAATTTCAAAAGAGTAGATGGATGGGTGCTGCCATCTGCTAAGGATCCTATAAATAACAAAATTAAATCCAAACCCAAACATACCACTGCAAGCCTTCAAGATACTGTAAACTCATTCTGCGTAGATCGAACCAAAAATTTATATTCAAAAACTGAAGCTAACCGGGCTAACATAGTGATGTCAAACATCTCTGTCCCCCCGTGACAAGGGATGCTAATCCGGGTTGCTGTAAAACACCCGAAACGTTGGAAATTAAAATAAGTAAATTAAACGCGATAAAATCCGTAAAAATTGTATTATTCAATGTCTAGTGTTCGCGTAAATGTAAGATATCATAAAATAATAAAATAATTATAAATTTTAACAAAAATTAAAAATAGACTTCATGTTGCTAAAGAAAATCATATTTATTTTAATAAAATTGGCTCAAAATCTGCGGAGATATCGCTTGACATACATACAAAAAAACACACACTCGAATTGAAAACCTTCTGCATTTTGAAGTCAGTTAATTAATGATAAGAACAAATGTATCTAGAATTAATACAAAATGAAATAAAGAAAACGTAAGTGTAAGTAAAAGAAAATAAAACAAAACAAAGTGAAAATAAAATATGAAAAACATCACTGATCCCCACATGTCAGGGGAACTAGAAATAAAAAATATCAATCACATCGGGTTCGATTGATATCGGGCAGCTCACAACCTATCTAGGTGAGTGTTTGCAAGTAAGTGCATAACAGTAATATTAAATTATGTAAGATTACATTATTAGCTACAACTTACCCTAACAAAAACAGTAATTAAGGTAAATTCAACGCTTTGTGTAACAAAGGCGTTTTCATTGACAAACAATTTAAGAAAGAATTTAATATATTAATATTTATTTCAGAAAAAAGCAATCTGCTCTAAGTATAATAAGTCCTCAAAGCTCTGTAATATGACTGTTTTTCTGATTAACTTATATTTTTCACAGACATTCATTTGTTTCAAAGACATTCAATAGTCACTCATTGCTCTGATGTTTTGTTTTTATTCTATTATAATTTAAGGGACATTTACCGCTTAGGGTATGTCAGTCCCATCATACCCTAATATACATGACTTACTCATATAACGTTACTTAATAACTACGTGGGCTGCTCAGATGTTGTAAATGTTAAAAAATATGAACGTTTTGACATGAATCACGCCATTAGCGAGTGTCGTTCGTAAGTTTAATACTCGTATTTAATAGAAAAATGTGAAAGACACAAGTTTTACTTAAATAAGCCAGCGTGAAAAACAAGAAAAAAATGTGACAAAGTAGTGTAGCCACGAACATTAAATAAATGAGCCTCGGGGCTAAAGTGTAGCGATAAGAACACCGTGACAAGGTAAATACCCAGAATAGAAAATAAATTATTTAAGTTTAACGTAAATGGTAAATAATAGTGTTTACAGTGCAGTAATCATCACGTCATGTCGTCCTGTGGGTAATTCTATAAAACATTTTTTGCATCACTCTATTAAGTGGCTCACTTGCAGTATAGCAATTATTCTAAATAGGTACCAACCTTTTTTCTATTTCTACCGTCAAACAACAGTATCTGATCTGTTGTGTGCTAATTTGAAGCGTATAGAGAGCCTGTGTAAAAACAGGCTGTGAAGCATCTCATCTTACCGAGTAGTGGCGCTGTAAGAATATCTAGCACCCTATATCATCTCGTGGGTGTCGTAAGAAGCGACAGAGGGAAACAAATCAGGAGATGGGCAGCAGCGTATTCCTAATAACGACTTAAAATTAAAAAAAAATACGGTTGCCAATCCGCTTGCCAAGCGTGGCAACTATGGCAAATATCCTATCACGTAAAATCTTATGAGGCAGTCATAAGAGGCAGTAAAAATTTCGTTGGTTTCGGCGAGAATCAAACTTTCTTTTTTGCTTACTATGCAGGCACTATTTTATAAGTGTTGTTATGTTTTATATAATGTATCAATTGCGTCAATTAATCTCTTTTATTTTTGGAATTGATGTTAACAGCGCCATCTCTCTTTAAATCTATAGGTACATATAATAAAAATAGTGATAACATGTTGTGCCTGTTGCTGTGCATTTGTTGATCGAAGTGCATTGTATAGTATGTTTGTGGCTAAATCATTATGGGGACTGAAAATCATTAAATAAGTACATTTTTATATATTTTAGAATTATCGGTCTGTCGGTCTGTCTGTGTCCTTATGAACGCATCACGTTTTGAATAAACATCTTTTTTCAAAGAAGTCGAAAATCATAAGGCGTATCCTCGAGTTCATTTTTAATCTTTGTTTTATTAAAATTGGTTAATTCTATCGAATGTTATGATTATTATTTTGAAATCTAGGTTCGAATCTGTTTAAAGGCGCCATAAAATCTCAGAAATAGTAATAAAAATATTCATGTGTAAAAAAACGTTCTATTATAATATATTTATACTTAAAACACAGTGATTAAAAAATATGTTTTCCTTTAATTAAAAAAGAATGTTTTCTCACAAAGAACGTAATAGATGGCGTTGTACAAATAACAACCATTTCTGAATTGCGTTCTGTTCTGAATTTTTTGCCGGTGAATCGTGGTGAGACTCACTGAAGAAATTTGTGCCCATAAGTACGATGAAGTTGAAAACCGTGTAGGCTAAAAGCACAAACATCACCAGAAACCACAGAAGAAACACGCCCATCCAAAGTATACAACAAAACTCGATTAAAAGTATCAAAATTGCAACATAATGTCGCAATATTGTTTTTCTTATAGCCAGAAACCCTCTAATACCAAATAATTTTCCTTTCAGTTTTAAGCGTGTTCAGTTCCCAGTCAGCGTATGTTATGTTATGCGATGACCGTAAATAAAGCGCAAGGTCAAACTTTACGCGTTCCAGGAGTGGACCTGAGTATTGTTTTGCACATGGCCAACTCTACGAGTATGTTGCTTTTCCCGCGTTAGTAGGCCCTGTAACCTTTTTGTGTACGTCCCGGCTAAGTCGCCTTCTAACGTCGTTAACCCAGAAGCTCTATCATAAACGACTTAGAACTTAAAAGATAACGATTTATTTTGTTACCACTTATTGATATAGTAATAATATAAATCGTTTAATAAATATTCTCTTACCTAAACGTCAAATTCTTTAAGTAAAGCCTATATACGCGGGCTACGCCTCGGGCACAGCTAGTCCTCAATATAATATACCCGTTTTATTTTTCTTTTTTTAATAGATAATTATTTAACTGTGACAATTATAACCGAGAACTGATGGTGATTGCAGTTAATTTGTATTAAAAAAATTCCATTATTTTAAAGTACACATGACAGTTATCTTAAGCTACATCAAAGTTAAAATCGTTTTATTACCTACAGTTTTAAGTATTCCATTATAATACTTCAAGCAGAGAAGGTAATAAAAATTACAAAGTTGAACATTCTTTGCAATTTAAAATTCTCTCTGAATTTTAGTCTGACAGAAACGTGAAAAATGCATGATTTGCACTATGATCCACCTTGCCAAGGGACTCGCAATGAACTGTTAATCAAAAAATATAATAAAATTATATCATGGTATTTCTCATTAAAGTTAATCAAATTTTGTATGATAATTATACAACTAATACTTACACAGATAATTTATTCTAACGTGTAATTAAAAACTAAAATATATAAAAAATAATTTCAAATTCAATAAAAAAAGTATACAAATTCAAATTTCATTGCTGCCGCGTTTTACGTGTGAATTTTCGTGTCTATGATTAAAACATACGAGACCGATACATCTTCATACATTCCTGAATATTTGTTTTTATTATTATTTGTAATTTTGTAGTCGAACCGACACGTGATGGTAACCGCGCTCATGGGCACTTACAAAAAAAAAACTCCGAATGAAGGCCGCTTAACCGTACTAAGCAGTAAGTGCACAAAAGGCTTTATTTAAACAAAAGCACATTAGAAAAACATATAGGTAATCATAATTATTGGAAGTGCTGTGTAGTGGCGGTCAAGAATATCCACTACCCCATATCTTCCCGTGGGTGTCGTAAAAGGCGACAAAGGGACACAGGCAGGAGATGGGCAGCAGCATCTTCTTGATAATAGCCAAAATTACAATAAAAAATTGCGGTTGCCAACCCGCTCGCCAAGCGTGGCAACTATTACAAATACCCCCCAATGATTAGAGCAACAAACAGACGGCCCCCAGTCCCCGGTGGCCCAGCTATTCCTGGCTACGGTGGCAACCATGGTAACGGCGGGGCAGGGGGTGCTAAGAATCTATGGTGGAGATTCAGTTGCCACCATAGACGACTCGACCTGGCAACGTACAACACACGCACCCTGAGGACAGACGAGAAGATCGTGGAGCTGGAAGAAGAGATAGACAAGTTGCGCTGGCATATTATAGGATTATCCGAAGTCCGAAGAGAGGGGGAGGACACGGTAATCCTCGAATCCGGCAACTTGCTCTATCACGGGGAGGGCGACCATCTGTCCCAAGGAGGTGTCGGATATATCGTCCACAAGTCTCTCGTTAACAACGTTGTAAAGATCGGGAGTGTGTCGACGAGGGTTGCGTACCTTATACTCAGAATCACCAAATTGTATTCGCCGAAGGTTTACGCACCAACCTCGGCACACCCTGATGAGGAGGTGGCGGAAATGTATGAGGATATCTCTAGAGCCATGCATTCCTCCAAAACCCAATATACGCCGTTAATGGGGGACTTCAATGCAAAACTTCAATGCAAAACATAGGCACAAGAGAGAACGGTGAGCTGAAAGTAGGGAAATTCGGAATAGGGCAATGGAACCCAAGGGGCCAGCAGCTGACCGACTTCGTGGAGAAAGAGGGACTCTTTATGATGTACTCTTTCTTCCAGAAGCGGCCCCACAGGAAGTGGACCTGGTCGAGCCCCGACGGTTCGACAAAAAATGAGATATATATATAAGTTGGAGAGGTATCGTCTAATGAAGTCAACGCTCCGTCCCCCTCGTGCTCTGATCCAAAGTCCCGAAACCTTTCAGCTCGAGTTACAAAACCGTTTTCAGTGCCTAGAAGACTGCAATGAAGTGGACAATATAAATGACAAGCTCGTGGAAACTGCCCATGCGGTCGGAGCTAAGTTCTGCAAGACCCGCCGGAGAAGAACGCAAAAACTCTCCGATAACACTCTTAATCTCATGGCTGTTAGACGGGAGATGAAGCTACATTCTTCAACAGATTTGACAGCATACAGGCAACTGAACAGACAGATCTCCAAATGCATGCGGCGGGACTTACACAACTACAATACAGCTTGTATTGAAAAAGCAATCGAGCGGAACCAAGGCTCCAAAGTCTTTGCCAGAGATCTGTCTGCCAGAAAGAGCCAACTGTCAAAGCTGAAGACCGAGTGTGGCAGCATTGTTTCCGGGGCACGTGAGATTTTGTGAGTGAGATTGAGAGGTTCTATGGACAGCTGTACACGCCATCGTTGGTGCCATACGCAAGTGTGAGTAACGATCCAAGAGCGAGTCTTATCCGACACTATTCCGAAGATATCCCGGACGTCAGTCTGAGCGAGATTAGAATGGCTCTCCAGCATCTTAAAAATGGCAACGCCCCAGGCGAGGATGGAATTACAGCGGAGCTTCTGAAAACGGGTGGAAGACTGGTACTTGAAGTCCTTCAGAGGCTCTTTAATTCCGTCCTCCGTGGTGGCATTACACCGGAGGCGTGGAGCAGAAGTGCGGTGGTCATGTTCTTCAAGAAAGGTGCTCTCTTGAAGAACTACAGACCGATTTCCCTTCTGAGCCGCGTCTACGTGTTGTTTTCGGGAGTCATTACGAATCGTCTCGCACGCAGACTTGACGACATCCAGCCTCCCGAACAAGCCGGTTTCCGAAAGGGCTTTAGCACCATAGACCACAAGGGTATGTACCCTTCGGCAAGTTATACAGAAGTCCGTGGAGTACAATTTGCCACTATGCCTGGCGTATGTGGACTATGAGAAAGCCTTTGAAAAGCCTTTTTGCCTTTGTGCTTTTTCCGTCGAAATTTGGGCGGTGTTGCAGTCCCTTCAGCGGTGCCAAGTTGATTGTCGGTATATCGAAGTGCTGAAGTGCTTGTACACTAGGGCTACGATGGCTATCCGAGTACAGAACCAGAGTAAGAAACCTATCCAATTGCAGACAGGTGTAAGACAGGGTGACGTGATATCCTCGAAACTCTTCACCGCTGCATTAGAAGAAGTTTTCAAGCTTATGGAGTGGAAAAGATACGGTATTAACATCAATGGCGAGTACATCACTCACCTTCGATTTGCCGACGATATAGTCCTTTTGGCAGAATCGCTGGAGGACCTAAGCACAATGCTCAATGGCCTCAATAGTGTCTCCCTACGGATAAGTCTTAAGATGAACATGGACAAAACAAAGTTTATGTTTAATGTCCATGTCACACCTATGCTGTTATTGGGAGCACTAAGCTCGAAGTTGTTGACGAATATGTTTACCTGGAACAAATAGTTCGACTAGGTAAGTCCAACTTGGACCGAGAGGTCAATCGACGGATTCAAATCGGCTGGTCAGCGTTCGGGAAGCTACGACACATCTTCTCGTCAGACATACCTCAAAACCTTAAAACGAAATTGTACAACCAGTGCGTGTTACCAGTGATGACTTACGGAACTAAGACGTGGTCCTTCACTGCTGGCCGTATGAGGAAGCTCAAGATCGCTCAGCGAGCTATGGAGAGTGCTATGCTTGGAGTTTCTCTGCGTGATAAACTTAGAAATGAGGATATCCGCAGTAGAACCAGAGTAACCGACATAGCCTAACGGATTAGTAAGCTGAAGTGGCAGTGGGCCGGCCATATAGCTCGAAGAACCGACAACCGATGGTGAAGAAAGGTTCTTGAGTAGCAGCCTCGTACCGGTGGGTGAAGTATAGGGCGACGAGATGGAGTGACGACCTGGTAAGACATGCAGGGGGTCGATGGATGCAGGTGGCTCAGGACCGTGCTTTGTGGCATTCCTTGGGGGAGGTCTATGTTCAGCAGTGGACTTATGAAAGGCTGTAATGATGATGATGATGAATTATTGAATGTAATTGTAAGTAAAGACTAGAAATGAGTTGGGAGGTCACTCGAACTTTAGGCCTAGTCGGTTTGAATAACCTATAATGTAGAGGATGTCATGGGTGTCATGGTTGAATAGGGTCAAAAATTTCTCATTACACTCTTAGGAGGTTAAAATGGGAAAAATCCAAAAACATCTGATATTCTTATTTCCACTATAACTCTGCTTCCTTAGGAGGTTCTTACATAGTCTTTTCTTCTTGCATCCCACTTGTTGGAAGTAAAGACTTTAGAAACGAGTTGGGGAGTGATTCGAACTTTAGGCCTAGTCAGGTCGAATAGCCTATCATGTAGAGGATGTCGTGGGATCATGGTTGAATAGGGACAAAAAGTTCTCATTACACTCCTAGGGGGGTAAAATGGCCAAAAACCAAAAAAATTAGGATGCTTATTTCGGCTATAACTCCACTGCCTTCGGAGGTTCTTACACAGGTCACATAACACCACACATGTAACATATGGAAGGTCTTTACTTCCCATATTAACATATGGGAAGTAAAGACCTTCCATTAGGACCTTCCACTAACATTAGGAATTTTAAAAACAAAACACGTAACTTCTAAGTCATTTATTTTAAAGAAAAATGTGAAAATTATTTTCACACGTTACAAAATGTTATCGATCAAACGCATGAGATGATTTATTGCAAGCAACTCGAGGTGTTTTGATTACTTCTTTTGCACTTATATATTAAAATTATATCCCTATTTACAACTTCTGTATATCTTCCGTAGGTATAATCCTTCAAACCGTAAAGTTCCACTGTTGGACAGGGACTTTTCCCATTGTGGGTTGTATTTGTCGTGGTTTCGCACATTTAACATTACTTGATATATGTCTTCAACTACTTTATCTATATATATCAACTCTGTATTAATTACAGAAAAAAAAAACAATGGTACAAATGAAAGAATTATTTTACCATTGCAACAAAAACGAAGCACTGTTTATTGAACTCTTGAAATATTATTTTGAAGCAAATAAATAAAAAAAAGCTCGTATTACTGTACACGCCCTGAGCTGCCCCAACCAATGTAGACTGGACTAGGGACCATCAGTAGCCCAATCGAAGGGCAGCAGAGGACGGGGCTCAAAATGCCTATGGACAATTGACCTACACAATAGAGATAGGCTAGGTAAATAAATGGTACGTAACTGTTCAGAGGAGAAGACTGGACATAAGGCTCGGTCAGGCTGTAGGTGTAATGTGTGTAAGTGGTGTTTAGTGGTGTGTTTATATAGGTGGCCTGACCCAGCTGAGGTGACCGGGTAGCGTCCTGGTCCGATGCTGCCCCACAATGTAATTCACTCCAGCGGACGTCACCAATTGGCAATTTCTTTCTTTCAAACGAAATTTCTTTAATCATAATCAAAAACGTAACACACGGCACGACTAATAAACGGTGGCTCAAAGTTCAGTTCCGTTTCACTCAGCAACAAATTATTTCTAGAACCAAACGCGATCTCCTTAGGCACTTAACGCGACTGTACAATTAAACAATAACTTGCAAACAATTAATCGACCCGGCTAGACGCCGGGTCGATTAATTTTCTAGACTCCACAACTCTTCGTCGTTGCATAAATTGGCTATTTAATCAGTCAAATACAATACAAGCCTCTTGTCACGAACTTACAACTAAGACAAACTAATCCGAGGCGGTCTTCACGAAACCACAATTAAGTAGCGAAATAACGCGCACAAATACTAAAATCTAGACCATAAAACCAAAACTGGTCGCATGAAATCGCTGCCGCGGTCACCACAAAATACGTTAACGTTACGTCGGCGCCGCTGCCCTCAATCTACTGTCTTCGCACTCGCGTTCTGCGCCCGCGCCCTCTGCCGGGCGACGCACACGGGAGTGGGGCAACGGTGACTTTTACAAAGTCAGCGGGCGGACACGAGTGTTGAATGCAAATTTCAAATGTTAATTGTTCGGCCTAAACAAAAAAAAAAGCAAATAAATAAAAAAGCTAGTATTACTATAAAATCATAATACTGTCTTGACTCAAAGTTGTGCATAACATTTTGTGATACAATATAGTTAACTGATATAAATTTTTCTTCTACGCATACATTTGGGTAAAACTTTGAGTAAAGACAATAATATGATTTTATACTAATACTAGCTTTTTTATTTATTTGCTTCCAGTTCTAAGTACATAATACATATAAGCACAATCTGCCAAACTGTGAACGCAGTTTGTGGGCAGCAGCTCTCGTGGACACCTATTTATGTATTTTTCTAAAGAACACTAAAAAGGAAAATTAAAATTAAATACAATTAACACAACTTATTAACTACCTAGAAAGTAAAAACAATATTAAAATTATGTAACAATAAGGATATTGACGTTCTTAACCGGCATACGACTATGGATATAGAGACAAGTAATGCATTCTCTAGAGTATTTTTTAAGTTATTTTTACTTTTTATATACCTTATTAGAAAGCTAGCCAGCCAGATTTTCTTTTGCCTCTTCCGACGATCGTTTGTCATTTAAAAACCACTCCTAACACGCGCATTTTAAGCGAGTGGATAAAGGGAATATTAGTAAATGTAATAATATAATATTTAGATCTGGATCAGTTTTTAAAAGTAGTTTATGTATGTGAAACCTCACTATAATAAAGGATATTCAGAACATTCCAAATGTAACGTTTTTCACCATTAACACCAGAAATTATATACATATTGAACAAAAATGTCTACGCTATCAATCATTAAAAAAGTGTGTTTTAACGTTTAAGTGTGCGCAAATACACAAATGCCCGAGCCATATTTAGCGACTTAGCAGCTATTTGCGTATTTGAAGCAATTTGAAGCTAAGTCTTCCACCGGCCTTATATCCAACTGTATGAACTGTTTATATTATAAAGTAGAACAACTTAAATATATTTAAGCATGCATCAAATATCATAACATTAAACATAGTTTATCGACGATAATCGCTTGTCAAGTTATATTTTTTTAAATAAATTAAAGACCGTTGTACATTTAATGTTTTACCTACGATCTAAATTTCTATAACCATTTTACTGGCGAAGACAATAACCCCGTACATCTTTTGTACGTACATTTTCTAAGTTTCTTTTCAAATTTATTTGTTTAGTGCGATAATATCACACAAATGTATAGTTACCGTGTAGTGGCGCTGTAAGAATATCCACTTCCCCATAATATCATCCCGTGGGTGTCGTAAGAGGCGACATTGGGAAACAAATCAGGAGATGGGCAGCGGCATCTTTCTACTAACGACTAAAAATAAATAACTGACGTAGTCATCTCGCTTGCCAGGCGTGGCAATTATGGCAAATATCCCCCCTATGAAGCAATCTATGGGGGATTCCAATGTTCAGCAGTGGACTTTCATAGGCTGGAACGGTAACAGTTACAGTTAGTTTTTTTTTTTTTATACGAGAGGGGGCAAACGAGCATACGGCTTACCTGGTGGTAAGTGACTACTACCGCTCATGAACAACTTCAACACCAGGGGAATTACAGATGCGTTGCCGGCCTTTTAAAAAAGAGTAGGCTCTTTTCTTGAATGTATCGGTCCGGAAAAATTGCTGATCGTATTCGATTCCATAAGGAAGTAGTGCCAAATCAATCATCCAGATAGTACGGATGGTATTTCGAGTTCTGTCGCGATGTGCGATGGTGAAATTGAGTGGCCGGAATTATTCCAAACAATTCCTCTGAGCACTTCCCGTGGTAGATACGATAGAATACGCAAAGAGATGCAACATCTCTTCGCAGCGGCAGTGAGTCAAGCCAATCAGAAAGAGCTCAGTTGCAGACGATTGTAACCACTATGCGCTGGATGCGATCAAATGGAAGAAACTAACACTGGGGAACCCCGACCCAGAGATGGAAACAGCATTCCATGTGCGGCCGAACCTGCGTATGCCTGCAGGCCGGTTCTTATACAGTTTATATTCATATTTGTAATATAATTATACGTATTAAGTTTTGACATATTTTAGAATCGTGGTTCAAACTCCGCAAAGGTTTGTAAAAACAGCTCACGTAATCGCATTTAGGTCGACAAAAACTACGATTAATTATATCCTCTTTGTGCAGGGATAACTGAGGAAGGAAAATTTTGTAAACTAAGCTTACATCATAAATTAATGCGATTTTTATTTCTAAATGAGTACGATTTTAAATGTTGTAAATACAATTGCAATTATTTTGAAATTATTGTCTAAAATTTATACAGATTTTGAGTTTCAATATTTTAAAAGTTAGACGGTTAAAATATGTAAAATAAATGTATGCAAATTTTAGGTTTGCTGCCGTATTGCACCATTATCAAAATTTAAGTAATTTTGTGTAAGCGTTTACCACCGACAATTTTTCCGGACAGATACGACTTAGGGATCTTCAAGAAATGAGTTTACTTCTTTTTTTAAGTCTGGCAACGCAGCTGCAATTCTTTTAGTGTTGCAGCTGTTCAAAGGCAGAGGTCGACACTTACTATCAGGTGAGCCGCTTACTGGTTTGCCTCTCTTCTATGTATTAATAAAAACTTAATGTTTGCTTATAAGTTCGATCTCTAATTATTTATTAGGTTTTTATTTCTATTCATAGTTATTTTACAGAAAAGTCAATTTTTAACATGTAAAACTGCATCATTTAATAATGTACTGTTTACGCAATAACGAGAAGTGGCGGTATAGAAATATCCAATACTCCATATATTTCCTTGATCGTAAGAGGCGAGTTGATGAAACTGACACTGAAGATGGGCAGCATCATATTCCTGACAACAACTCAAATCATAAGAAACTGAGGTTGCTAACCCAGGAATCAATTAGATATCCTAACTAGATATGGGCCAGGCCTATGTTTAGCAGTGAAGTTGTATAGGCTGTAATGGATAGACATATAAAACACATTTTAAAGTTAAGAAAATTAAAAAATATATATTATAATTTGATTGTTATCTAGTAGTATGTAGTAGCCGTTGTGTGTTGACAGTTGCGTAAGAGAATCAGTCACCCTATTTCTTACTGAGCATGTCGATGTATATCTTATGGCTTCCGATATAAACATCTCGTTTACCAGATGTAAACACTTAAACATGTAGCCAGACATGCAATGGGGAGAAGCAACAATGGTACGGGATGTAAAGTACTACGACGGTCAATACATCAAGCGCGACGAGTGAGGCATATTGCTCCTATAACAAGAGAGGCACATGTCCAGCAGTGGATATTTATGGGCTAATGAAGCAGAACATACAGAAAGAGTTTCGCTAGTGACATACGTAACATCAGCTCTCGAGTTTTTTATAATTTAAAATTATTAATAATACAAAAGTTAATAAAAAAGTGTGTTCAAATTAACAAATAATCAGTAAATAAGTGCGATTAATGTTATCTTCGTCAACAACCTGCGATTTACGTGGAAATACGGAATTCAAAACCATCACATACAACGACCGTTACGTCAAATTTGAAACAAAGAAAGTTGGAGACAGAAAATATATTTAAACCTAACATGTAGTAAGTAAAGTATCGGAAACAAAAGTAAGTAAAATAAAACGTAAATAAAACACAATTATTAAAGATATTAACGTATAAAATTGACATTAAATGTCATTAAACAAAGAACAACTGACCAACAATTAAAATATATAGTAACACATTAACGGTTTGAATATACAGTCTACAACTTTATTTGAAATTGAAAATGGATAATATTACTATCCGAAAGAAAACACTCTCTAAACAAATGTCTGAATCAAATCTACAAGAAATATTAAATGATTCCTTTTTAAGTTTATCCAGCTCAAGTTACACGGATTTATCTACAAAGACAAGTCAACATATATCTACTCTAAATACTTCAATAGTGTTTAATGAGAATCAAGAGATAAACAAATTACAAACCGAATTAATATCCGCACAAGAATCTATCCATAACCTAACAAAACAATGTTATAATCTTAGACAGACCTTACACGAAAGTGAGAAAAAAGTGCAGAATTTGATTAGTCTAATATTAAATACTAAATCAGATAAAACATTAACAGGAACAACATTGAACAAAACGCCTATAAAACAGACAATAACAAATATAAGTCTTAAAACACCACGGCACTCACCTTTAAAATACTACAATGAAAATATATTTATTCACAACACTTATCCTAAAATTAAACAGAAAACATTTACTAACTTACAAAAAAAAACACAATTCTCAAAACTTTACTATAGATAATATGGGTTTGGACAAAAATACTTTGAACTACAACATTACTAAGTCACTAATATTAAATAAAGAATGTGACGGTACCGTCAAAAATAAAATTATTACTAATTGTCAACAAACCATAACAGATGTCAGCACAAAGGTAATAAAACGTAAAATTATAATTATGGGTGATGAACGCGTTAGAAATTTGTCTTTAGGTATGCTGGAAAAACGAAAAAATAAGTGGAATGACTCTTATGAAATATTTGGCTTGACAAAACCGCATGCTTCTTCCAGCGAAATATTAAGCAGTTGTGAAAGTTTTATACAATCTATGAATCATGAAGATATATTAATATTGGGCTTAGGTTCCAACGACAAAAATCCATATCAACTTATTTCAGGTTTACTAGACTTAATGGGTAAATTAAAAAATAACAAAGTATTTATTCTAAATGTTAGATATAACCGTTGCCTAAATGAAAAATTATTAAACGCACAAATAAAGCTATTTTTAAGAGGCTATAAAAATTGTTCATATATTGATATTGACGAAGATTACAAATATTATAATTCAAGAATTAATTATATTGAAAATTTAATAAATAAAATAAACATAGAAATTGACAGTATCGAATACTCGAATACATTTTTAAATACAAAAAAGATCTTAGAAAGGCTTTCTTCGTCAAAAAAATGCGGTTTGTTAAAAAACAAACGAAATAAATCAAATCAAGTAAAAAAAGGTACAATTCCATATTATTTTAAAAAGACAATAAATGAAAACACTTTAAAACTGAACAGTGAGGATACATCAAATAGTAATATATTACCGAACAATGAAAACTTTTCATCGAATCCAAATTTTTTTCGTCCCTAAATCCAGATATTTGACAATATTACATCAAAACATAGCCGGAGCCATAAATAAGTCAGAAGAGCTGTACTTGGCAATATCTCAATTAAGTAAGTCCCACATTATTGACATTATATGCTTATGTGAAACATTTATTAGAAAAGGAAATGAGAAGCTACTTAAATTACCAGGATATAAATTGATATCATCGTTTTCTCGCAAACAAAAAAGAGGTGGAACATGCATTCTGGTCAAAGAGGACATTTCATGTATTAATCTAGACTTAATAAAGGATCTTGGTTGTAACTTATTCTTTGAGTGTTGTGGTATAGAGTTAAAACACTTAAATACAGTGATAATTTGTGTTTATAGAATTCCAAGTCAAAGTATAGAGATTTTTATTGAAAAACTTCAACTTACACTACAAAAAATTGCAACTAAAAATAAAAAAATAATAATATGCGGTGATTGGAATATTGATATTCTTAAAAAAACTAAGTTTTCAGATGAACTTAATACTTTACTTCAGAACTATAATATTGAATGTTTAATAAAAACACCTACTAGGAAAAATTCATGCATAGATCAAATAGCGACAAATATAAAAAGAGGCGTAACAGCAGAAGTACTTCATCTTGGTTTATCAGATCACGAAACTGCACAGATATTAAAAGTAAATATGATTAAACCCAAAGTAAATGTGTCCTGGTTTGAAACAAAAAGAGATTACAGTAAGCAGAATATACGTAAATTTTGTGAGTGCATGGCATCATTGAGTTTCTCTGAAATACATGAATTTAATAACTTAAATGAATGCTTTAATACTTTTTATGAATTATTCCAACTGTTTTACAATCTCTGTTTCCCATTTGTTAAGATAAAGAGAAACACAGGAAAACCTAATATTAATTGGATAACCAAAGGATTGAAGAAATGTTGTGTACGAAAGCGATTGCTATATTTAAAAAGTATATATTACAGGAAAACATTTACAAATAGTTGGGGTTATTATATAAAATACAAAAATATTCTAAAAAGGTGCATTCTTAAGTCAAAACAAATTCAATGTGAAAAATTTATTAAATTATCAAAAAATAAAAATAAGGCTTTATGGCATATGATATCTAATAATATTAATGACGAAAACAATATTAAAGAAATAGAAAAGATTGTAGTCAATAATAATGTATACAACTCAATGAATGATATATGTGAACAATTTAATAACTTTTTTATTAACATAACAAATCAAACAAATTTTAATTATGAAGCAACTGAAATAAAAACAACATTGACTACGGAAAAATGTAATACAATATTCTTGACCCCAACAAGCAGTGACGAAATTTTAAAAGTAATAAAATCCCTAAATAACACGAATTCCGTAGGAACAGACGGTATAAGTACAAAAATACTAAAGGCTTCCAGTGTACATATTTGCAAACCGTTATACTTTCTTGTCAATTTATCTATGGAGCAAGGAACTTTTCCTCATGTTCTAAAAACATCAGTTATAAAACCGTTATATAAAAAAGATGATCCAAATGATATTAAAAACTACAGGCCGATAGCACTAATTCCAGTTTTATCTAAGATATTTGAAAAGGTAATTTTAGAAAGATTTCAAAATTATGTTGATAAAAACAAAATATTATGTCGGGAACAGTTTGGATTTAGAAAAAATAGTTCTACTTCTTTAGCATGCTTCGACATGGTAAAAGAAATAATTCAAGCCTTTATTGAAAAAAAAACCAGCAGCCACTATATTCTTAGATATGAGCAAAGCATTTGATTTTGTGGACCATCAATTACTCTTGTTTAAGTTGGAGAAATATGGCATAAGAGGAATTGCTAAAGAATGGGTTGCAAGTTACTTAAATGATAGATATCAGTATGTGGAGATTCATAAAATGATAAATCAAACACGAAACTCATATAGGTCAGAGAAAAAAGTTAATAAATCAGGTGTACCACAGGGAAGTGTGCTCGGTCCATTTTTATTCCTCTTATATATTAACGATTTACCGAGATCAGTGAAACACAAAACAGTTTTATTTGCAGACGACACGACGATTATTATTAAATGCACGGACAAAAATACATATGAGAGAGATATAAATACAGCATTACATAATATAGTAAAATGGTTACAAAATAATAATCTGAAAATAAACTTAGTAAAAACAAAAATAATTCAATATTATACAAAGAATTGCACCAAAATTATCTAGACATAAAATGTAATGATCAAGTAATCGAACAGGTAAAACACCATAAATTCTTAGGTGTTCTGGTAGACGAAGGTCTAAAATGGGACAGTCATATTGAATATACTTGTAATAGGTTAAATCGATTCGTATGCGTATTACGTCGCCTAAGAGATACTGTATCTATGAATGCTGCAATAAATGCCTACCATGCATATATATCGTCGATACTCTCTTACGGAATAATTCTTTGGGGACAGTCTTGCGAGGTGCGGAAAGTATTTGTAGCACAAAAGAAATGTATCCGGGCCTTGTGCGGATTACATCAAAGGGATAGTTGCAAACCAATGTTCGGTAAATTACGTATCCTTACACTAACCTGCATATATATAAGAGAAGTATGTTTATTTGTTAAATACCACCCAGAATATTTTAAAAAGAAAGGAGAAGTAAATTCGCATATGTTAACGAGGTATCAAAATAAACTGCACTTTCCAACATGTAGAATAAATCAAGCAAAAAATAGTGTGATATTTATGACTATTACAATATATAATAAAATACCGGATAACTTTAAGAATCTCCCAGTAAATATATTCAAGAAGAAACTGACGAAATGGTTAATGGAGAAACAATTTTATGATATTCAAGAACTTATTACATTGCGGAATCTGTGAAGGAATTAGTGACGTTTAACAATAGTGACGCGAAGAATCTGTGTAGTGTTGGTGTAGTGTAATTTAATTAACTTATTTCCATTTAAATATTTGCACACCCAAATAGTGGGTAGAATGTATTAGCGCCTTAATATTGCAACAACACCTTATTTGTAACTACATTCTTGTAAATAAATGAAATTTGAATTTGAATTTGAATTTGAACATATATAATAGTAGGTATCACTAAATAGAACCACCTTTACAGATTTCATCGCATTTAATTTTATTCAATGTGTAGTGTTCGCGTAAATATAAAAATCATTAAGTAGGTATTTTAATTATTACATTAGGGTTGGTAATGAAAACAATAAATTTCGTGTTTGTTTTCTGCTGCTATTATCAGATTAAAAGTATCTAGCACATGAAAATATGCAATATTCCAGACGAACTAGACCGAGTACAATCTAACTTTAAATGTTTGTTGGAAGCACGCTTTGTAAACACACCTGTCAGAGTGGTCACGAATTGAAAACCAACTGCGAGTAGTCATGCGAGAATTAAAAAAATAAGCCAACTGTGAGTCGAAGCTTAGAAAAGAGAATTCAATTTTTTAAAATGCATAGTAACTCGTGACGTTTAAATACGAGTAGTGACTAGTGTCTAGACTAGCTCTAGGGTGGATTAAGAAAATATTAACCATTGAAAAAAAAATATCTGTCTTAAATTTTCATTTACCTATGAATAATTTTTTTAGCAAAACATGAAAATTATATAATTTAATTTTTTTTTTAAGTGGATTTAATAAGAAAAGTATATATACACACTGTGTAAACTCTGGGAATAAACTCAAGTTAGTGATACCAATTATTTGACTCAACAGTGTCCGTTCTAAATGCGGTAGAGCCACGCTGCAGCTATATTATGGTTGTAGCATGAATGGGCCCACTCTACTGAGGAAGGACCACGCTCTTATAGAGTACCAGCGTAAAATAACAGGTTAATTCTGAATCATTCGGATAGTGAGTGTAGAGAAATGGGGACCCGTTTTACTGGAAGCTAGGCATTCCAATTTAGTACTCAAGGGTATTGTCACCCCTGAGTACTAGTATGTGTCTGCATTTTGATTCACAAACAAGGACAGATAGAGATGTCTATGAGCCAAAGTATCTACTTACAATCAGGTGGACTATGTGTTCGATTGTCACCCTTATTCTCTAAAAATAAAAAAATCCGAAATTCATCCATGGGGCTTTTTAAACAAGTTCCAGAAAATGTACAAGGTCTCTCTTTTACAGTTATTTTTTTTACTTAGCAAATACTATTTTAAAGGATTATTATAATATATTACAAAAGATGGTTGATAATAACCTCTAAAAATGATTTATACGTTTTTTTTTATAGGAGAGGGGCAAACGAGAATGCCGCTCACCTGATGGTAAGTGACTACCGCCGCCCATGGAAAACTGCAACACCAGGGGAACCAGGGGAATTGCAGATGCGTTGCCGGCCTTTGAAAAAAGGAGTAAGCTCTTTTCTTAAAGGTCACTAAGTCATATCGGTCCGGAAAAATCGCTGGTGGTAATTGATTACACAGGGAAGTTGTCCGAACAAGAAAACATCTTCTAAATTGCACAGTGGTGGACCGCCAATCATCCAGATGGTGTGTATGGTAGCGGGAGTTCTGCCGCGATGTGCGTTTGTGAAGTTTGGCGGCTAGGCTTATTCCGAACAATTCCTCAGAGCAGTCCCCGTGGTAAATGCAAATGAAAATGCAAAGGCATGCAATATTTCGTCACAGCGCCAATGAATTCAGCCGATCAGAAAGGACTCGGTCGTCGACGATACGAGCCGCTTTGCGCTGGATGCGGTCAAGTGGAAGCAGCTGGCACTGGAGCCCCAGCCCAGAGATGGGAACAGTATTCCATGTAAGGCCGAACGCCTTGTAAATTTGCAGGCGTTGTGCCGGCATGAAATACTGCCCCGCTCTCCTAAGCACGCCAAGCTTTTTAGAGGCCAATTTGGCCTTCTCTTACAAGTACCACAAATGTGTACGTCACTTGATATGTCGACGCCGAGGATTAAGATACTGGCTGAGGCAACAAGAGGTGTGGCTTGAAACTGAAGAGATAGGACAAAGGGCTTCTTTTTAGCGGTAAACGCGCAAACTTGTATCTTCTGAGGATATTATTAGAATATTAGTAAAACTCGTTGTATTGTTTTTAATTACGAATGAAAACATTTATTGTAGCTACATCTATTTATTTTGGCCACGGATACCTACAGGTGGGGACCTGGTGACCTTAGATACAGTTTTTTTCTAGTTTAGGCACCAGTTTTTTACCTAACAATAGTATTGTATCAGATGTAAGCACATATTTTTGTTGTCTTCTGAATGTATATTGTTGGTAAAAAAAAAAATAAAAAAAAATTAAACTGGACTAGATTTAGTCGCCCCCAGTCCGAAACTTTGTTCAGCAAAGACTCGACTTCAGACAGACGACGTTTTCCAGAGAAATATTGGCACGGCCGGTGTATAAAGCATCACTAGTATTGTCATCCGCATAGTAATAAATGCTACCGGTTTGTAACATATCATTGATATGCAGAAGAAACAGCGTTGGTGATAGCATGCAGCCTTGTGGAACATCCTCGCTAATAGGCTTGTAGTTGGAGCATGCATCGTCTACAATAACCTTGATGCTTCAAGGTTATTGCTGAAGGGAGCTTCGGAAGAAGTGCTTTGTGCCAAACCCGAAGTAAGGCCTCCGCAATGTCCAAACTAACGGCCTATGCGTCCCCCTTGGATTCTGCTGGTGGTTTCCGCCCATCTATTAGTCAGGTAGACCAGAACATCACCAGCTGATCGACCGCGACGAAAACCGTATTGGTAAATACTAATCAGCTGGTGATCCTCAAGGTACCGCATGAGCTGGCAGTTTATAATGGATTCCATTATTTTGGATAACATGGAGATGATGGCGTTAGGCCTGTAGTTGGACGGGTCTGAGCGGTCGACTTTTTTAGGATCAAATCTGTCTTCCATGATTTCGGAACTACGGCTAGGGAGTAAAAGATGCGTTAGAACCGGTGCCAACTCCGGAGCACACTTTCTCAGCACAATTGGGGGATAACGTCAGGCCCACGTGACTTGTGAATGTCCAGGGAGAGGATTTCTTTGCGAACTAAGCGCTGTGGGAATCGCACATCCGGCATGGAACACTCATACCGCGGTATGGTCGGCGGCGTGTTCCCTCCGTTATCAAGAGTAGAGTTGGACGCAAAAAGGGAGCTTAAAAGGTCGGCTTTCTCTTTTGCGGCGTGGGCCAGTGAGTCGTTTTCCCTGTGCAGCGATGGTGGTGATGGCTTACAAAAATTCTCTTGGACGGCCTTGGCGACAGACCAGAATGCACGGGTTCCCGAAGGAAGGCGAATTAGTTTCTCGCCAATTCTGCCTATGTGCTCTGGCTTTGCCTTAGGTATAACTCTTTTGAAAGACCTGGAGACGAATTTATACTTCTTTTGAAGCATGCTGGTGTTTACATCCCGAGCCGCCGAAGTCTCAGCACAGGCCTGATAACACCCTTGGCCACTTACGGCCTTAATGCAGTCTTACAAGAGCAACCAAACCAAGGCCCAGATCTACCTCCAATGTGTATCACAGATGATGGAACAAATATTTCCATTCCATGTACCACCACATCAGTGAAAAAGTCAGCAACAGCGATAGGATCATCCGGCGAGAAGCAAACCCATAGATAGGATGCAAAGAAAGACCGCATTCCAAACTGTAATGCCAAACAGGGCGGCAACCTGCAGAACGCAACTGCAAGGGGAGCGTGAGTCGCATTTCGGATCAAAGAATGGTCCTAAGAGCCGAAAGGGGCATCGGCGGAAACCTGATATACGTCCGGATGAGAGGTCTGCAAAAGGTCGAACAGAGAAGGTGTATGATCCTCCACATCTGGAATCCGCGTAGGCGAAGTAACCAGTTGTGTCAGACCACATGCCAAGGCAAAGTCATAAACAGATGCATGCTCGGTTAAACGCGAACCGTGCCATTCGGCGTGGTGGACATTAAAATCGCCAAGGATCACGATTTCTGCGGATGGGACCTGTTGTAGCAAGGAATCTGTAGCCATTTGGACGTGGTCGAGGAGTCGGTCTGTTTCGGTATTATCGCTATGGGACTTATAGAGGCACCCGTAGATGCGCGGATGGTCGTTGCTGTCTATGTAGTATCAGCCGGAGAGGACACCCGAGTCTCGGTCTGAAAGAGCAAGGCCGGCTTTGCCGTCTCTAGATAGTAGTGCACGGCGTTAAGGTTCGAGTGAAGTCCCCTGATGTTGCAGAAGTTCACAGATAGCGTGGCAGGGGTCGCCTTGGTCTTGTTCCTCAGTTTGCCCCGAGAAGTTATTGTTTTGAGGGGAATTTTGCAAGAAGAATATAATTTTGCAAGAAGAATAGTAGAGTCACAATATAGCTGCCGCGTGTCTCTACCACCGTTACAAAGCAGTTTCCAAATTAAATATTTTAAGTAATTGTTTTACCAGTTTTTATTATTTTATAATTTTACGTCGAAAAAAAATCCCATGCATCTTGCTGGTTTTACCCAGGATAGAAATTTTTTTTTATAGAATAAGGGTGACTAACGAGAGCACACAGTCCACATGTTGGTAAGTAGTTGCTGTGGCCCATAGACATCTACATCTTCGTTTGCGAATTAAAATGCAGATGCGTTGTTGTTAGCCGTGAGGACTAAGATAGAATGCCTCTTTTCCAGTAAAATGGGTCTCCGGTTCTCTTCACTCACCATACGAAACACAGCAGCATTAACCTGCTATTTTACGCTGGAATACTGTGAGAGCGTGGTCCTTCCCCGGTCGAGCCGTCCTATTCGTGGTACAACAATTTTTTTTATAGAATAATAGAGTCAATAGAGCACACTCTACCTAATGGTAAGTGGATGCTGTGACCCATTGACGTCTACATTTATCCTCAATTAAATATCAAAATGTAGATGCGCCGCCACCCCTGAGGACTGAGTTGGAACGACTCGTTTCCAAAACAAATGGTCTCCGGTTCTCTACACTGACCATACGAAAGAAAGAAGAAGTGAGCTGCTATTTTATGCTGGTATTCTGTGAGAGCGTGATCCTACCCCGATCGAGCCAACCCATTTGTGCTGCAACCACAATATAGCTACAGCATGGCTCTACCACGTAAGGACTAGACTATTAATATAGATGCGGGATCGCTCTACCACGTAATATCCACGAAACAACCAATTTTTTTCTGAATCAGTGGTAAAAATAAAAAAAAATTCTTTTAGTAAGAACCCTTTTGTCGTATCTCTTTAGTATCAGGGCACTCCCCTTGTTGTTTCAGCTAGTATCAGAATCCTTGACGTTGACATATCGAGTGACATACCGTTTCGTAGTCACTTAGAAGAGATTCCTTACCTGAAAGAGACCTTAGAGGCCAAATTAGCCTTTAAAAAGCTTACGTGCTCAGCAAAGCGGGACAGAATTTCATGCCGACTCAACACCTGCAACTTTATAATGCACAGGTCAGCTGCACATGGAATGTTGTTCCCATCTCTGAGTCGGGGATCCCCAGTGTCAGCTCCATTCATTTGATTGCATCAAGCGCAGAGCTGTTCAAATCGTTGGCGACCGAGCTCTTTCTGATCGGGTCGACTCATTGGCGATGCGAAGAGATGTTGCATCTCTGTGCGTATTCTATCATATCTACCACGGGAAGTGCTCAAAGAAATTGTTTGGACTAACTCCAGCCGCTCAATTTAACTATTGCACATCGCGACGGAACTCGAGATACCATCCATACAATCTGGATGATTATCGGTCTACTAACATAAAGTTTTCTTCATCGCACAACTTCCTTGAGGAATCGATTGCCACCAGCGACTTTCCCGGACCGATACGACTTAGGGACCTTCAAGAAAAGAGCGTACTCCTTTTCAATAGGCCGGCAACGCATCTGCGATTCCCCTGGTGCAGCAGTTGTTCATGGGCGGTGGTAGTCACTTACCAACAAGTCAGCGGTACGCTCTTTTGTCCCTTCTTTTAAAAAGATATATTTGTAATTCATAACAAATAAAAAATATTCTATTGTATTTTATTCTATCACAAACTCTTCAAATAAAAAGTTCTCTAATAACGTTTATTGACAAATTATTATAATACGAGTAACATGATAATTATTTTATTGTTAGTAAGTTATTCGAGAGTTATGGCTACCCCGTCAGGGATTGTGCGTGAAGATAAGTTATTCGAGATTATTGTTCATCTTGTGACAATAGAGGGGATAATATATTTGGATTACGGAATCACGTCTAAAAGCAATTTAAGTCTGGCTAACGATTTTCATCTGATTCAATGTTGGCCATTAACATGACACAAACAATTTGTCTGTTGGCAACATTTTAGTACATTCAACCGTTTGGTGTAATCCAATTTGCGCGTGCTGGCACGCGTGGGGGCGAGTCACGCAAGTCTGTTCTTGATTTACACACAACAAATAGTAGTATATATTTTATGTTTTTGTATGTCTCTAGTGTTAAAATGTGTGTATTAATTTAAGTCTACACAATCGACAATCTCATTTTGCCACATCATGGTGGTTATAAAAAACGACTGTCATAAGTTCTAGGATATTCTCAATGCTTTTGATATATGACCCTAGTTATACCGTGTGTAGCAGCTGTAAAAACACGCGGATAACTAGAAGTGGTGCCAAGGATATCCAACATTTGATACTGCGAAAGCCAGTTCATCTGCTAAGGGAGTCATCCATCTGTCTAGTATAGAAAAGGCCTAACTAAAATTGAGCTATTTCTGGGCAGTTAATGGGATATACAACACATTATTTCAAACGAATTAAATCATACCAAACAAAATAAGCAATGTATTACAAATTTTTCTTAGTTAAATATTACAACAATTGTTGTTACTAATGCTTCTACCCGTCACTACAATTATAGGCATTTCAGATCTCGCAACTATCCCGCCATTTCTAGAAGGCCCGTAAAGTATTCCCTTTACGGAAAAATTAAGTAGGGTAGCGGATTCCTTTACATTGCTACCACATAATACGTGGAAAACTTTTAGATTATCTTATTAGTATATTACGTTTTAGTTTTAAAATAAATTGGTAGTAAATAAATTACTATATCATAATGTTTTATAGATTAAGAGTGAAAAACTAGCGCACTGTCTATGGTAGTAGATGCTGTGGCCCATAGATAACTACATTTATCCTCGTCAAATTATTAAAATGCAGATGCGTTGTCACTCCTGAGTACTAAGATGAAATGCCTCGTTCTCAGTAAAAGAGGTCTCCGGTTCTCTACACTCACCATACGAAACACAGCAGCATAATTTTCTTATTTTACGCTGGTATTTTATACGAGCGAGCTCCTAGCTCGCTTATTCGTGCCGCAGCCATATCACGTATGCTTATTTATCTTAGCATAATCATAAAGCGTGATATTTGTAAATTGTGTTTATGTATGAATTACACTTATCATCGAATTAAGAAGCTTTATATGTAATGCTTTTTCGATTTTACATCATCATTTATCATTATATCTCGTACGAAATTAATATTCTATAATATTTTCTAATTTCAATTATCACTTTAAATTTCACAAGCGCCACGTTTTTATTTTACTTACCTACGCTTGTGGATCTATCGGTCAAATTATAATTTTAAGCCCAATTTTTACAGTAATCCACTGACAAAATAAATTATATTACTGTTAAAAATTTATAGATAAACGTTATTTTTCTTTGAAATTTGAAAACGTTAATTTTGATTCAAATCCGATGTGGAATCAACACTATTTGTAAGAAATAAAATTGCTTTTTTTCAGGTCTGAAATGAGTTCCGGGTATCTTCTATTTCCTTAAATTTCTTTATTCTCTACTCAGATTCTGTTTCTTTCTTAACTTGCAGTGGTTACTTCGAATACGGCTATATTAGAGCGTAAATTACCTAAGCGATTTTTTTTTCTAGCAAAAATATTAAACATCACTGTTAAAAATCTATTCGAATAGATATATATATATATATATATATATATATATATATATATATATATATTTATTGATATGATTGTATCGCCATTTTCAGGCGACTAGAAAACGAAGAGGTTCTTAACGACTTTAGGATCTTTTTTGTATGTATACAAGCAATAGCTTCAAGAACTGTGATCCGATTTTAATAATCCATTTTTATTTAATGGAAGCTTTATCGGCATCTCTGATAGAATCGCACTACACGGCAAAAAAATGTCGTTTTTACAAGTGTTTGCACCCACAGAAGCAGCCAGAGACAAAGAGATAGAAAGTAAGTTTTTATGCAAATTTGTATAAAGCCACATAATAGGTATGTAATTATGGGCGACTTAAATGCCAACTCAGGCCGATCCAGAGCAGATGAATACTTGATAATGAAAGAAAATGGATATGGCGAAAGAAATGACAGAGGACAGTGACCTATGTCTTACCAGGTCGTCACTCCATCTAGTGGGGGGACGCCCTACACTTCGCCTGCCGGTGCGAGGCTGCCACTCGAAAACCTTTCTTTCCCATCGGTTGTCGGTTCTTCGAGCTATATGGCCGACCCATAGCCACTTCGGCATACAAATTCTTTGGGCTATGTCGCTTACTCTGGTTCGGTGGCACTGCGGATATCCTCGTTTTCAAGTCTATCATGCAGAGAAACACCGAGCATTGCCCTTCCCATAGTTCACTGAGCGACTTTGAGCTTCCTCATACGGCCAGCACTGAAGGACCACGTTTTAGATCCGTAGTTCGTCACTGGCAACACGCACTGGTTAAACAATCTAGTTTTGAGGTTCTGAGGCATGTCTAACGAGAAGATATGTCGCAATCTCCCCAACGCTGCCCAGCCGATTTGAATCCATCGATTGACCTCTCGGTCGAAGTTCGACGTATTATTTGTCCTAAACATAAATTTGAAAAAAAAAAACATATTCGTCAACAATTTCGAGCTTAGTGCTCCCAACAACTACCGGCATAGGTGTGACATGAACATTAAACATGATATATGTTTTATCCATGTTCATCTTAAGACCAATCCGTTGGGAGACACTATTGTGGTCATTGAGCTTAGTGCTTAGGTCATTCAGCGATTCTGCCATAAGGACTGTTACGGCCCCCAGCTACCCCGGCAAAAGTCGATTGGGCTAGGGCCCATAGTAGCCTCCTCGACGAGCAGCAAAGGGTTCGAGCCCAATGGCCTATGGATTATTATTAATGGCTGCTAAGCAAACAAAACTTACCGAGTTCCGGAGGTAGGGTTCACCACAGGGGTACCAGTCAGGTGGCAAGTGAGGTGTATGTAAGTAGTGTGTAGTTGTGTGTAAATGTAACCTGACTTATCCGATGTAGTCGGACAGTCCGCCGGCGCGGCTTTTCTCCAAATGTGTGATCACTCCAGTGGGCGTTCACCAATTGAAACTATCAACTTTTATTTCACTATATTAGTTTATCAATTTTATTATACATTTAATTAACTTCAAATTTAACTAAATCCACGTTGATCGAAATCAAACAAGTGACACACGACACAAGTAAATAACAGTCGGTCAAAGTTCAATATTCAATGTTCACTTAGCAACAAATTATAATCGAGCACACGCGATCTCCTCTCGAGTCACAAAGTACTAGCGTTCTAACCGACAAGGCAAATGTCTTATCACGCTATCAAAATGACGCACAAACAAATCGTCGATGCAAATTAATGGCAATGAAAGTTAATTTAATCACTCAAAACTCAAGATAGGTCGTTGTCACGTAACGAATTCTTGACACCAGCTGCGCCCAACTTACTCAAAACTATTACAAAAGAATTTTATAAGACTAGCCTCGTTGCCAAGCAAAACGCTCGAGATTAGACAACTTCAAATTTAACTATTCAGAGGCGGCTCTGCGCACAAACTTTAGATCGTCCAAACCGGCCGCGCGCAACCAACAAGCGGTCGCCGACAGTACTAACTTCGCCCTCGCGTCGAGCGACTGATTGTTCTAGACCGGGCAAGGCGTGGCCCCGCGTGCAAAATGAGCGCCGGCCGGCCCAAGCCGTCAAACCAGTTTTGAATGCAAGTTTTAATGTGTTTAAGATTAGGCTTAAACAAGGATCATCGGCAAATCTAAGGTGAGTGATGTACTCGCCATTGATGTTGATACCGTATCCTTTCCAGCCCAGTAGCTTGAAAACGTCTTCCAATGTATCGGTGAATAGTTTCGGGGATATTACGTCACCCTGTTTTACACCTCTCTGCAGTTGCATAGGTTTCGTACTCTGGTTCTGTACTCGGATAGCCATCGTATTCCTACTGTACAAACACTTCAGCACTTTGATATACCGACAGTCCACTTGGTACCGCTGGAGGGACTGCAAAGGAAGTCCAAATTTCGACGGAATCAAAGGCTTTCTCATAGTGCACATACGCAAGACAAAGTTGCAGATTGTACTCTTCGGTCTTTTGTACAATTTGCCGAAGGGAATGTTCGTGGTCTATGGTGCTAAAGCCTTTTCGGAAATCGGCTTGTTCAGGAGGCTGGAAGTCGTCGAGTCTGTGTGCGAGACGATTAGTAATGACTCTCTAAAACAGCACTTAGACGCGGCTCAGAAGGGAAATCGGTCTGTAGTTCTTCAAGAGAGCGTTGTCGCCTTTCTTGAAGAACAAAACCACCGTACTTCTGCTCCACACCTCCGGTGTAGTGCCACGACAGATGACGGAATTTAACAGCTTCTGAAGGACTTTAAGTAGCGGTTTTTTGCACCCGTAAAATCTCAGGTGTCTCGGAAACGATGCTGCCACATATGGTCTTCAGTTTCGACAGTTGGCACTGTCTGGCAGACAGATCTCTGCAAAGACTCTGGAGCCCATGTTCAGCTCGATCGCTTCTTCAATACTAGCAGTATTAAAGTTGCGTAAGTAGCGCCACATGCGTTTGGAGATCTTTCTGTTCAGTTGCTTGTATGCTATCAAATCTACTGAAGACTGCAACTTCACTTCCCGTATAACAGCCATGAGACTAAGAGTGTGATCAGATTTTTTATTCTTCTGCGGCGAGTCTTACAAAAATTAGCTCAGACCGCATGAACAGTTTCCACGAACTTGACATTTATATCGTCCACTACATTGCAATCTTCTAGGCACTGAATACGACTTTGTAACTCGATCTGAAAGGTTTCAGAACTTTGATTTAGAGCACGAGGGAGACGGAGCGTTTACTTCATTATTCTTAACCGCCACTACACGAGAGCTTATAACAATGAAAATATTGACAAAATAATTCTTATCGGACAGACGTAATTTTTACGAAATGTACACCATTCGTCGAAACAAAACAGAAGTTATACAAGCAATAAATAGATTAAAAACCAATAAAAGCCCTAGTTCAGACAATATCACCAACGAAGCTATAAAATTTGTTCATTCATTATTGACTCTACCATTAAATCATTCATTCAACTGCATTTTGAAAACTTTTAAAAACCCCGACTCAGTGGTCACAGTCAGATATAATACTAATTTATAAAAAGGGCGACCGTTGTGATGTTGCAAATTACAGGCCAATAAGCTTATTTCCTTGTATATATAAAGTATTCTCCAAAGTATAAGTATTCCACTGGAAGTGGAACAATCTATAGAAGAAGCGGGATTTAGGAAGAGTTTCTCGACTACATATATAGACTATATCCACACTCTGGAAATTCTGATTGAAAAATATCAAGAAATACAAAGAGGTCTATACGTCGCCTATATTGACTACAAAAAAGCCTTCGATACCGTATCAACTTCAAGTTTCTGGAAAACGCTAATAGAGCAAGGGATAAGAAGGAGTATATACAGGTAAAAAAAAAGTATTTATAATTACAACACGGCAGAGTAAAATTGGAAAGAGTCGGCCCCAGCTTTCCCATTAAAAGAGGAGAGAGACGAGGTGACCCGACATCACCGAAACTGTTCAGTGCCATCCTTGAGTCGATAATAAGAAAGCTGCATTGAAAAACTTGTGGCCTGAATATAGACGGAATATAACTGAGCTACCTTCGATATGCTAATGACTTGGTGCTTTTACCGGAATCAAGCTCGCAATTACAACTCATGATCCAATCACTTAATGTGGCTAGTAATCAGATAGGATTAGAGATAAATTTCGCAAAAATTATGGTAATGACAAACAGCATGGAAAAAACAATATCTGGCGATAAAGATATATTAAAATATAAGAACAAATACATATACTTAGGCAAACAAATTGGCTTCGCAAAGGAGAGTAATTATTCAGAAATCGATAGGTGTATTCAACTTACTCGAAATAAGTATTGGAGCCTAAAGGAAAAGTTTTAAAAGTAATATGTCAGTAAAATTAAAACTAAATCCATGTCTGCCTTTTACCGTGCCTAACATATTCTTGTGAGACTTGGAAATACATAGAAAAAATACGAAGCATGCTAAAAATTAGGAAAATCACACACTAAAAAAAGGATCATATTTAAAGCTAATGATCTAAACTACGCTAAAAAAACTAAAATGGTAGTGGGCGGGACATGTGGCTAGACTGCCAGACGAGCAGTGGACCATAAGGTGACAAGGTGGAGAGGTCCAAGCGGAAAAAGCTACAGAGGGAGACCGGTTACGAGATGGACGGATGATATAAGCAAAGCGGCCAGCCCAAGCTGGACGCAAAAAGCCCAGGATATAGAAAATTGGGACTATTTGGAGGAGGCCTTCACCTGCGGAAGGGTTCTTCCAAATTAACTATTTATCTTAATCCTAAGCTTAGTTTATTTATTTTGTTTTTGTTGCAAGAAATAAAAGGCTTTTTTATTTTATTATTTAATGAGATATTCTTCAGTGGTGGTTATTCCATATAACTTTAGTAATAATTCCGGGTGGAAAAATAGGGGAAGAAGTTTTTAATGTAACTATTTAGGCGATACCTTAGTTGTTACATTGAGCTTGTGATGTTATTTATTCCATGCCAAGGAGTCAAAATATAAGTGCCAGTAAAAATTAAAAGCCATATTCGAAGAACGAAACATAATTTCCACCTAACATCTTCGAAGTCAGATCTTTAATTTTTCTATAAATTATCATCTGCGTCAAATTTTGGTAAATATTATTTTCCTTTTAGTTCTTTGAAGTCAGCTTTTACTTTATAATATTAAATGTTTAATTTTCTTAGAGATGTCTGTTACATTAAATAATTACCTCACCAAAACATAAATATGAAAATTGCCAAACGTCCTTTGTAGCGAACAAAGGGCGTTCGGAGTTTTTGGCATCGTCGGTAAAAGTGCCGAGTTTCATAGCAGTTATAAGTTATAATAGGAATGAACAACGTTCTTCAATTGAATCAAAAATAAATTTTTGGGTTTTAAAACGTCGAGAACATTTACTCTTTGTTTCAACGTTTGATATTATTTAATATCATAACCGTTAAATCGATATTAATAACATATTTTCACAAATTAGTTTGTCTGAAAGAAATTGCTGTATAGCAATAAGACCGCCTTTTCCTTATCTCTCATTTTTTTTCTCGTTATATTATTTGTTTTATTTTAGTGAACAATATAGGGTATGTATTTTATTATATAATATATAAACAACATGTGGCAAATGATATAAAGAAGATATTAAAAGAGAATATAATTAAAGAAAGATGAATCAAAATTTTGTATCGATTTTTTAGGGACTAATAAATATTTAAAATACATATTTTTATATACTCGTATTTGTCAAATTTGTATTTTATTAAAGAGTTCTAACCAAACTTAAGTTTTCTTCTATAGGATAAAGGTGATAAGCGAGCACATAGTCCACCTGGTGGTAAATGGTTACTGAGGCGCATAGACCTCTACATCTATGCTCATTTTCGAATCAAAACGGAGATGCATTGTCAACTTTGACAACAACAAGAAAATTGTGAGGACTAAGATGGAATGCCTCTTTTCCATTAAAAAGGGTCTCCGGTTCTCTATACTCACCATACGAAACACAACAGTATTAAGGTGCTATTTTACGCTGGTATCTGTGAGAGCGTGGTCGTTCTCCAGTCGAGCCGAACAATTCGTACTACAACTATACAATTAATATAGCTGCAGCATAGCTATACAACGTTGAAAAGTGGTAAGACACTAAGAATTGCTTTGAAATTCTTCTTCTGTCGCTTCGCTGGCCGCTACTCCGATGCGGTACGCTCGATTCGCTTGCTCGGTTTTCGCGTCATGGTCACCAGTAACCTAAGGTTCCATTTCAGGTTTAATTTAACTCAATACCTAATTAATTGTCTTTCCTATTTATTTATTTATTTTTGTTTTATAGGATAAGGAAGATTAGCTCACAGCTCACCTGATGGTAAGTAGATGCTGTGGTATAGGCCATAGCCTTTACTTACCATCAGGTATATAGATACATCTACATCTATCCTTGTTTGAAACAAAATGCTTACACGTTGTAACCCTAGATGACTAAGATGTAATGCCTCGTTTACTGTAAAAAGGGTCTCCAGTTCTCTATACTCAACCTTACAAATCACGGCAGCATCATTCTGCTTTTACACACTGGTATTTCATGAGAGCGTGGTCCTAACCCGGCCAAACCAACTCATTCATGACGCAGCCATAGATAGCTGTAGCGAGGCTCTACGTAAACTAAATCAATTTATATTTAAAAAAAAAACATACTATTCGATCAGTGATATAAATTAATATTGAATAATGAAACATATTATTTCAGATGATCGATATATAAGGGGTTAGTATGGTTTCTAAATTTTAAATTAAATTAATGGAATAACAAATAAATGATACCAACAGTTTGTTATTTCTCACATCACTTAAAACGCAGTGGGCTATATTAAAATAAAGTTTTGCTAAATGTAATTGCCGTGTAGTGGCGGTCAAGAATACCACTACCCCATATCCTCCCGTGGGTGTCGTAAAAGGCGACAAAGGGAAACAGGCAGGAGATGGGCAGCAGCATCTTCCTGATAATAGCCAGACAATAAAAAAAACTGCGGTTGCCAACCCGCTCGCCAAGCGTGGCAACTATGGCAAATACCCCCCTATGAATGTAACAAAGAGACGGCCCCCAGTCCCCGGCGGCCCCGCTATTCCTGGCTACGGTGGCGACCATGGTAACGGCGGGGCAGGGGGTGCTAAGAATCTCCGGTGGAGGTTCGGTTGCCACCTTAGACGACTCGACCTGGCAACGTACAACGCACGCACCCTGAGGACTGACCAGAAGATCGTGGAGCTGGAAGAAGCGATAGACAAGTTGCGCTGGCATATTATAGGATTATCCGAAGTCCGAAGAGAGGGGGAGGACACGGTAATCCTCGAATCCGGCAACATGCTCTATCACCGGGAGGGCAACCATCTGTCCCAAGGAGGTGTCGGATTTATCGTCCACAAGTCTCTCGTTAACAACGTTGTAAAGATCGGGAGTGTGTCGACGAGGGTTGCGTACCTTATACTCAGAATCACCAAACGGTATTCGCTGAAGGTCATACAGGTTTACGCACCAACCTCGGCACACCCCGATGGGGAGGTGGCGGAAATGTATGAGGATATCTCTAGAGCCATGCATTCCTCCAAAACCCAATATACGGTGTTAATGGGAGACTTCAATGCAAAACTAGGCACAAGAGAGAACGGTGAGCTGAAAGTAGGGAAATTTGGAATAGGGCAACGGAACCCAAGGGGCCAGCAGCTGGCCGACTTCATGGAGAAAGAGGGACTCTTTATGATGAACTCTTTCTTCCAGAAGCGGCCCCACAGGAAGTGGACCTGGTCGAGCCCCGACGGTTCGACAAAAAATGAGATTGACTTCATTATGACGACCAGACGACAACTGTTCAGTGATGTCTCCGTGATCGCGAGGGTGAAAACTGGTAGCGATCACCGAATGGTTAGAGGCACACTGAACCTAAACGTTAAGTTGGAGAGGTCTCGTCTAATGAATTCAACGCTCCGTCCCCCTCGTGCTCTGTTCCAAAGTCCCGAGACCTTTCAGCTCGAGTTACAAAACCGTTTTCAGTGCCTAGAAGACTGCAATGAAGTGGACGATATGAATGACAAGCTCGTGGAAACTGTCCATGCGGTCGGAGCTAAGTTCTGCAAGACCCGCTGCAGAAGAACACAAAAACTTTCCGATCACACTCTTAATCTCATGGCTGTTAGACGGGAGATGAAGCTACATTCTTCAACAGACTTGACAGCATACAGGCATCTGAACAGACAGATCTCCAAATGCATGCGGCGGGACTTACGCAACTTCAATACAGCTCGTATTGAAGAAGCGATCGAGCGAAACCAAGGCTCCAAAGTCTTTGCCAGAGATCTGTCTGCCAGAAAGAGCCACCTGTCAAAGCTGAAGACAGAATGTGGCAGCATCGTTTCCGGGACACCTGAGATTTTGAGTGAGATTGAGAGGTTCTATGGGCAGCTGTACACGTCATCGTTGGAGCCACACGCAAGTGTGAGTAACGATCCAAGAGCGAGTCTCATCCGACACTATTCCGAAGATATCCCGGACGTCAGTCTGAGCGAGATTAGAATGGCTCTCCAGCACCTTAAAAACGGTAAGGCCCCAGGCGAGGATGGAATTACAGCGGAGCTTCTGAAAGCGGGTGGAAGACCGGTACTTGAAGTCCTTCAGAAGCTCTTTAATTCCGTCCTCCATGGTGGCATTACACCGGAGGCGTGGAGCAGAAGTGCGGTGGTCTTGTTCTTCAAGAAAGGTGACAACGCTCTCTTGAAGAACTACAGACCGATTTCCCTTCTGAGCCGCGTCTACGTGCTGTTTTCGAGAGTCATTACGAATCGTCTCGTGCGCAGACTTGACGACTTCCAGCCTCCCGAACAAGCCGGTTTCCGAAAGGGCTTTAGCACCATAGACCACATACATACTCTTCGGCAAATTGTACAAAAGTCCGAAGGGTACAATTTGCCACTATGTCTGGCGTATGAGGACTATGAGAAAGCCTTTGATTCCGTCGAAATTTGGGCGGTGCTGCAGTCCCTTCAGCGGTACCAAGTTGACTGTCGGTATATCGAAGTGTTGAAGTGCTTGTACAGTAAGGCTACGATGGCTATCCGAGTACAGAACCAGAGTACGAAACCTATCCAATTGCAGAGAGGTGTAAGACAGGGTGACGTCATATCCCCGAAACTCTTCACCGCTGCATTGGAAGACGTTTTCAAGCTTCTGGACTGGAAAGGATACGGTATCAACATCAATGGCGAGTACATCACTCACCTTCGATTTGCCGACGATATAGTCCTTATGGCAGAATCGCTGGAGGACCTAAGCACTATGCTCAATGACCTCGATAGTGTTTCCCAACGGATAGGTCTTAAGATGAACATGGACAAAACAAAGATCATGTTCAATGGCCATGTCACACCTATGCCGGTAGTTGTTGGGAACACTAAGCTCGAAGTTGTTGACGAGTATGTTTACCTGGGACAAATAGTCCGACTAGGTAAGTCCAACTTCGACCGAGAGGTCAATCGACGGATTCAACTCGGCTGGGCAGCGTTCGGGAAGCTACGACACATCTTCTCGTCAGACATACCTCAAAACCTGAAAACGAAATTGTACAACCAGTGCGTGTTGCCAGTGATGACTTATGGAACTGAGACGTGGTCCTTCACTGCTGGCCGTATGAGGAAGCTCAAGGTCGCTCAGCGAGCTATGGAGAGGGCTATGCTCGGAGTTTCTCTGCGTGATAAACTTAGGAATGAGGATATCCGCAGTAGAACCAGAGTAACCGACATAGCCCAACGGATTAGTAAGCTGAAGTGGCAGTGGGCCGGCCATATAGCTCGAAGAACCGACAACCGATGGGGAAGAAAGGTTCTCGAGTGGCAGCCTCGTACCGGTAGGCGAAGTGTAGGGCGTCCCCCCACGAGATGGAGTGACGACCTGGTAAGACATGCAGGAAGTCGATGTATGCAGGTGGCTCAGGACCGTGCTTTGTGGCATTCTTTGGGGGAGGCCTATGTTCAGCAGTGGACTTGTGAAGGGCTGTAATGATGATGATGAAATGTAATTCAAACAAATAAAATGCACCCGATATTGGGGATTCTCTGTAATCAAGGGGCCTAATAAGACTTGCAAAATTAGGAGATTTTAAGTTTTATTAAATTTTGAGTTATGGGACGACTGGCTGTATTATAGGTAAATATACACACTGGTTACGTCGCCTTTTTCATTTCACTTATAATTCTCATTATCTGATTAAAATCAATTCACTTAATAATGTTAAATATTTGAGGGGAGTTAGTCTAGAGTTATACTATTTCAAAATAAGAACTATCAACTAAGGACTGGCAATATTTGAACACGGTTATAATATTATATCGATATTAATATAAAAGTAAAGAAACGGTATTTGCTATGTGACTATTGTAACTATTAGAATATTATAGAAGTAGCGTATATAAAAGTAAAAAATGTACCAAAATTTTCTAAAAAAGAATTTTCTCGTTAATTTTAATTTTATTTATAAAATAAATATAACTAAAAAACTAACAATCCATCTGATGCTAAGTAGCTACTGCAGCCCAATCAACTTCACTTCAAATAAAGAAAGCCACAGATGCGTTGTAACCCCTGAGGGTAATTATACTGACTCTCAATACCCTTCAGATCAGATCACAGCAGTTCAGGCACTGACATTTTGGTGGCAGAATTAGGTAATAGGATCGAACTAACCCAGTCGGGCGCTTAGGTAGAAAAGAATAATTGTGGTATTTATGAATAGTTCCCAATTAGTTTTAAAGATCAACAATACTTCTAAATAATTCTTTAAAAAAAACTCAAAATAAATTAAAATTGTCACCATTGTGAAGTAAATTACAAACTTTTTTTTTCATTTATTTATAACATTTTAATAAATACAAGGGTTACATTATTATTATTTATTAATATATTATTATTTAACTTGCAAAAACCGTGAGGTTTGTCCGCAAGTTACAGTCTCACATATAATACAAGGTAATAAATAATACAATCATCTAATCTATGGCTGCTTACAAACATTGACAATAATATTAAATAGGTACATGTTTAATGGTATACATGTTTTAATTGATGAATTACGACCCAACGTTAAAATTGCAAATCACCGTGTTACCTGAGAACCGGTTTCGATGAGCCCACGAGTGTGGGCGAGACAATTAGATCGTTCTTAGAGAGCGCTCGGATTATTTAGCAGAAACTGTATACAGGTTGCTGCAAAAAGTGTGAGTTGATATGATATTTTAATTTATTATTATTTAAACTTTTTCATTGTTTATTTATTCATATTTTATCATTTACATAGATATATAATTCAATCACCAAAATATAAACAAATAAACATGTTTATTATTTAAATAGAAAGATATGTGCATATACAACTGGGCATATGTACGTACATATATGCCTATTATATGGTATATGTAATATGTAAATTATATTATGTATAATATTTCATTTATGTAATCTACTCCCGTTGTAGCTGTTCATAGAAATATTTTTTTAATTTGTTTTTGTAGTTTTCCTCATTGAAATCTGAGAGTATTGTAGGGGGGATATGGTTCATTAAAGTAGGAATTAAATATCTATCTGTACGTTTTCCATAGTAGTTATGTATTTTGGATGTTACGAGTTTATTATGTGTAATTTTTCTTGTAATAATTTTATGGTTAGTTTTAACTTGCACTTTTTTATTGTGAAATTGTTCTATTAGTATTAGCATCTGAAATTTCGTATGTATAGGTAAGACTTTACAATATTTTAATATTCCTAGAATATTGTTTTCACTGTATAATTTTATTTTTACTTTCTTAGGTATAATTATTTTCAATATTCTCATTTGTAGGTTATGTATTTTATCTAGGTAAGTTTTAAATGTTTTTTCCATAGCTCGTAATGCCATACGAAATAATAGACTCAGAAAGAGCGTTATATAGATTTAGAGTTATATAGAATTTTAGTACTTTACTGGAAATGAGGCATTCCATCTTAGTCCTCACGGGTGACAACGCATCTACATTTTGATTTGTAACAGATGATAGATGTAGATGTCTATGGGCTGCAGCAACCACTTACCATCAGGTGGACTGTGTGCTCGTTTGTCACCCTTATACTATAAAAAAAAATCCCTGACAAATCCCTGATCGCCTGAGGAGGCCAATTAGGCAATTAGCGCCCTATCGGCCAACCTCACATCTACAGTCGAAGAATGCTCTCACAAGGTTCGCGTGTCGAGCAATCGGCACATGAAACTACCGAGTAATGTTCGACAGCTGATAAGAACGAAGGACGCAGCCGTAAGACAATACGATCACCATCGTACTGTAGATAACAAATTCTGTCTGCGCTACCTACAAAACGAGGTAAAACAATGCCTTAAAGAATTTAAAAATGATAAGTGGGATAATCTGCTGGTAGATATCGAGCCATCTCATACTGCCTTCTGGCAGTTAACCCAAGAATAGAATAGAATAGAATAATTTTTATTCAATATTGATTATTACATAAAACTTATTGAAAGTCATTTTTTATTTACCACTGGTTCGGAAAACACCCCAGTCCTGGGAAAAACTAGCAAGAAACCCAGCGGGACTTTTTTTTTCAAACATATTTCACTTAACAATAACTTCGTTTATACAATTTTTAAATGATTTTTCATAGAACCAGCATGGTGGCGATCATCTTATTCCCAGGGGTTATTTTCATTCATGTATTCCTTGATATTATAATAACCCTTTTTGTACAGTTTTTCTTTAATAAAACTTTTAAACTTGTATATTGACAATTATATATTGACAATTATATGTATTGATTTTGTTGTAAAAGCGTATACATTGCCCCATAAATGAATTACTGATTCTGTGGAGTCTAGTAACTGGTATTACAAGCTTATGTTTGTTCCTAGTGTTTAAGGTATGCACATCCTTACTCTTATTAAAGCTATTTATGTTTTTATGCACACTCATTACATTCTCATAAATATATTGCGATGCCAAAGTTAATATGTTTATTTCTTTAAATTTTTCTCTGAGGGACTCTTTACAATTTAGGTTATAAATCGCCCGTACGGCTCTCTTTTGCAAAAGAAATATAGCTTCAATATCAGTCGCATTACCCTATAGCAAAATTCCATAAGACATTACGCTATGAAAGTAACTAAAATACACTAATCTAGCTGTCTCAACATCTGTGAGACTTCTAATCTTTCTCACTGCATATGTTGCAGAATTAAGTCTGCTTGCTAATTTAGATGTATGGGGACCCCATTGAAGTTTCGCGTCAATAGTAATACCAAGAAAAACAGTGGTATCCACAAGACTCAACTCCTCCTCATTTTACGGCACATTGGTATTCGAATGTTTTACATAAGTATTGTAAATTTAATACACTTTGTCTTAATGCCGTTTAAGAGCATATTTTTGGCGTTAAACCAATGTACTAATTTTGATAGAGCATTATTTATATCGTCATAATTAATTAACTACCATTTGAGTTTGAAAATTAAAGACGTATCGTCAGCAAATAATACTGTATCGTGATTGTCCCCTACAAGATAAGGTAAGTCATTAATATAGATTAAAACAGGAATGGGCCAAGAATCGAGCTGTGAGGAACGCCCATTGATACTACTGATCCGGAGGAACTTTTAGCGTTGATCACGACTTTTTGAGTTCTGTTACTTAAATATGAAATAATAAGTCTAAGCGCTAAATTTATTACACCGTAATGTTGTACTTTCCTGATTAATGTCTCAGGATGAACAAAATCAAAAGCCTTGGAAAGATCACAGAAAACACCAAGCTCCTAAAGCAGAACAATCCTGTCCTATGTCGCCTTTCACTATACCAGGAAACCCCGATCTCATCTTGGACGACTCTGAAAAGGCCGAATACCTTGTGGCCAGTTTAGAGATCCAATGCACTCCCTCCAAAGAACACACAGATCCCGCTCACCTCCAAGAGATAGAAGCGGAGGTCGCACGTAAGTCTGCAATACCACCAATGGGCGATACCTTAGATTCTGTGACTGCCGATGAAGTCGAAGAATAATCAAAAACCTTAAAAAGAAATCAGCACCCGCCCCCATGGCATTAGCAACAGGGTACTGAAATCTCTCTCCGTGCCGCTGGTTTGCCTTCTTGTAGGCATATTCAACGCTCTTCTTTCTAGCTCCTCCTTCCCAGATTAATGGCCAATCAGTCTCTTCAGCACACTGGGGAAAGTTTATGAGAGACTCATCTTGAATCGTCTCCGTAAATACATTTTCACAAATAAACTTCTTCCAGCAGTTCGGCTTCAGACCTGAACACTCGTGCACAAACCAGTTACACCGCCTTACAGAGTACGTTCTGAAAGGCTTCAACCACACAAAAAGAAGTTCTAGGACCACTAACACTGGCGCACTATTCTTCGATGCCGCAAAAGCGTTTGACAAAGTCTAGCACGACGGCTTACTTTACAAACTGTATAAACTCAACGTGCCTGATAGGCTCATCCACATCATCAGAGCCTTCCTTGCCAGCCGCCATTTTCGCTATCGAATAGGGGAAACTCAATCCTCGAAACGCCACCTAAAGGCCGGAATCAGGATGAGAAAGTAAAATAATGCTAATTAAGAAGGTTTGTTTCTTTATTATAATATCTATTTCGGTCTATTTTCAAATCATAACGTCTTTCGATTAAGCAGTTTGAACATCGCATTTTAGTTTAAGGACATATTTTATAGATAGTACAAACAATGTAATGTCAAACCCATGTACTATAATCACTTTAATATAAATAAAGTTATTATTATTATTATAATATTATTATAGTAATTATAGAATGAAATGATTATGAATTCATGATGTATCGATATCGTCTGTATGATATTTCATGTAGATTTGGATGCCCTATTAGTGTGATAATTGAATAATGTATCATCATAATTACAACCCATCACAAGTCCAATCTTTTTATACGATAAGGGTGACAAACGAGCACATAGTCAACCTGATGGTAAGTGGTTGCTATGACCCATAGACATTGTTTGCGCTAAATGTTAATTTTTAAAACTGCATTACGAGCGCTCGCGTCCGATGGTAACAGGGGTCGCTGCCGGGCCTCTCTTCCCCGCGCGCGTTCTCCCGCTCACGCCCGTTCACCTGATGTGGTGATTAACGGGACTGGTTTTGCCGAGGCGTCGAGCGCCAAGTCATTCGCTCGACGCGTGGGCCACCGTATAGTATTGTTTGCAACCTTAGTTGGTTGGGCGCGGTCCGTGTGGTCAAGAATTGTGCGCGTCGTCTTGAATTTACTATCGAATATTTGGGTCCGGGTTAAGACCGCCTCGAATTGAGTGTCTGTTTGAGCGTTACGCGACAAGAGACCTAGTTTAAGTTTTGAGTTATTAATTTAACTTAGATTGACATTAATTACTGTCGTTTTGCTCGGTTGAACTGCGAGGTCGCGTGCAAAAGGAAGCCTCTAATTCGTGTCGTTTTTTTTGTTAGTACGTTTACGTAACGACGAGGCGTTTTTTCTTGAATTTGAGTGATTAAAGTAACTTCGTTTGCAAGTAATTTACGTCAATTTGTATAGTGATCGAATTTTGAAGTGCATTTGTAATATTTAATTTGCTTGTATGGCCTCTTAATATCGTACGAAAGAATTTTAGCTTGTCGTGTCGAACACTAACCTTGTGACTCGAGAGGAGACCGCGTGTGCTCGATTATAATTTGTTGCTAAGTGAAAATGGAACGTTGAACTTTAATCGACCGTTCATTAGTTGTGCCGTGTGTCACTTATTTGATTACGATTAACGGGGATTTAGTTGAGTTTGAAGTTAATTAAATGTACAATAAAGTTTATAAACTGAAATAGTGAAATGAAGGCAGAAGTTTTCAATTGATGAACTACGACTGGAGAGAGCGCACATTTGAAGAACAGCAGCGCCTGTGGATATTCTCTCCGATTACATCGGGCCGTCAGGTTACATGTATATACACTTTCGCACACCTCTGTACATACACCTCACTTATCACCTGACTGGTACCCTATGGTCAACCCTACCTCCGGAGATCGGTAAGTTTTTGTTTGATTAGCAGCTCTTATAGAATAATTGTCCATAAGCCATTTGGGCCCCGTCCTCTGTTGCTCGTCTAGGGGCCTACTATGGACCCTAGCCCAATCGACCTTTTGTCGGGGCAACTCTAAGCGTGAACAGACATCTACATCTATCTTCGATTAAGAATCAAAATGCAGATGCGTTGTCACCCGTGAGGACTAAGAGAGAATGCAACGTTTCCAGTAAAAAGGGTATCCGGTTCTCTACACTCACCATACGAAACACAGCATCGTTAAGCTGCTATTTTACGCTGGTATTCTGTGAGAGCGTGGTCCTTACCCGGTCGACCCATTCGTGCTACAACCATATGGTAGAGCCACGAACCAATGATGAACATTGGCCTCCCTTGTTTATTATCATGAAACACAGTCCTGTACTATACACATACATTGGATTCATTCATGCTTCATCAGGACATCACTACATCCCGTGGAAATTGCCTTTCATTGTTATTCTCGTTACGGATCTTACACTCCATACCATATAACAAAGCAATCGGTCACAAAGCTCATAATTTGGACTTGCGCATAATTTTTGATATTATTAGAATTTGATAACAGGTTTTGTTATCAAAATCTAATAATATCGAAATATTATGCACAATTTTTTTTGATTTGGTAAGGACTTTTACTACACTTTCACCAACTAAAGTATCTTATCGAAGTGATAGAATATAATTTTTATAATTATAAAACTTTAATCCATATTAAAGTAGACTGATAACAGAAAAATAATTTCATTCCAATAAAGATAATTTGACGGCCGAATCCCGTACGGAGCAAGATATTTGTATGGCCTACAAATAATTGTTCCCGGTCTGGATGTTTGTCCTCGTGCAATTGATATTTGTAAACTGCGTTCACGATACAGGAGAAAATCTTAGAGTGGCGGTAAAGTTTTTTTTTTTTTTAGAAAAAAAGGATAATTACTTTGATTGTATAATAAATGAGACCATGAATAATTTTTATATTTTATTTTAAAACAGCTGTACTTATCACGTACAATAAACGTCAATAAGCATGAAACAAAATTCAAATTGCATAATATTTAATTCTGAAACAGAAACACCTAATGGAATTGTTGAATTATATCAAGATTTCTTGGAATAGCGAAATAACGTAATATCACAGATTATAGCACAAAAATACAAGATTTAAAATACAAGAATACCAGTATGTAATAATAAAACTCTGTATAACTCTAACCAAAATATGGAAAAAAACACAAGCTTACTCCTTATTTAGTTTTCCTAAAGCACAGTCCGTACAGATAAAGAATGGGATTAAAAACGGCGGCTCAATATGCATGTACCGTCAACATGCACAGTTCCAATAGCGAAGACCCGCTAATAACGGTATATCGTTATAACGGTATGTTATTCAGTTAAATGGAAATTTTCTTTTGATTGGAAAATATTTGATATTTATATACTAATTATTTATACACTAGTAAGTACATTAGTTTTAAAATAACGTTCATAACTAGCGACCCGCTCTGGCTTCGACTGGGTGGGAAATTAATGTGGCTATATTTAGACTTAAAATAATTATTAAAGACCATTTATTTCATTTCATCGATTAAATAGAATACTAAGTTTTTCGGATCTTTAGTATTTATCACTCTTGGTATTACTCTCTATTTGTTCGTAAAGTGTATTTAAAATCGGCTCAGCCATTCCGAAGATAGACAGACTATAAAATCATACAGGCTAAAACTTTAAAAATGGTTTTACACAAAATATTAACAAACAAAATCAACAAAAAAATATGAAAATTCTCAGAACGAGTCTAGCTCACAAATTAGCGTAACCGGAATGATTTTTTTGTGGTTTATGTAATTTTTCATTGATTCCAGTGACAAGTTGGACTGAAGTTAAAGGACGTACAAAAATAAATATTACAACGTATTTTTTTAGTCTTTACTGGAGGGTGTGACTACAGATTGCGACAGTGTGCGAGCGAAAGGTGAATATAGGTGACGCCATTTTCAATTCCATTCATTAACCGCATGGTTAGTAACAAGTAATTCAATAAATTACAAAATAAATTTTCTATGATCAAAAATACAATACTTTAATTCATAATGACATTATAATAAAAATGGTTAATACTTTAACAAACAACCGCTTACTCATATGACAGTACATTTTTAAGACGACGCAAGACCTTGTGAATTGTATGTACATTCATTGAATATTAGCGAAATTTAGTTTATTCCTTGATAATCAGGAATTACGTTAATATATTTATAAGTATTATAATATTTTATCCAAAAGCCATCTATATTATATACAAAATTACTATGTATATACTAAAATAAATGACTAGTGCAAAGGGCGGATTCCAATAACACATCATTACAGAAACATAACTAAAATGCGATTTCTAATGAAATTCATAATCAATGAGCACTTAGAAAAACAAATACATCTTATAAATAAGCAGAGATAAAAATAATTAAAAAAATCTTATCCGTAATATCCGCCTAGCCGAATATCGGTCACGGCGACCAGTCTTAACGAAGACTTGCCATCTTCATGGGACAGGAGTAAAGCGCACAAGTGACGTGCGCAAACACACGTCACTCTGTCTCCCTCACAGTTGAATCAATCAATTTAGCAATCCAACACTACCAGGGAGAGACTGGGCGCAAGACCAACGGCTTTACGTGCTTTACTAGTTACAGGAGTGAAACACTTCCAACATACTGATGCCTGGCTGCTACTGAGAATTTCGTGACAGAAAAGCCGATTATATGATTTTGGCCCGATCTGGATTCGAACCCGGGACCACATGATCACAAATAAATGTTATTCTTACTTGACATGTAGATAATACAATGAGTTTGGCATTGAAGGATGGATAATTTAACTAAAAAAATAAAAATCAACTTTGCTATCATCAGATATTGTTAATTTAAATATTCAATTATGATATTAGTCAATAAAAAAGCTTTTTCAATTTAAAAAATGGGTACACAATAATATGTGAAGCATAAAACAAAAGTATAATAAAGTAATTTACAGGACGTCGCGTATAATTTTTCACATTATATACGACAACCTTCTTGATGATGATGAGTATAATGTATTAGACTTGTTTCGTATTAATAGAACTAGATATTTTACACAATATTGATAATTGGAAACCGCTCTTTTCAATAACTTTTACTTCTTTAAGATGTGATCAATTAAATATTGTCAACATGCTCCACGGGAATCATTGCTTTGAATTTTTTTTGTATAACCTACATTTAAAATATTTACAGTCTTCACAAAGTTTCTTATAGTAAAATTATTTTGGAATTGATCATCTATAAAATTTGTCTAGTAAGATTCTTGTCTTCATCATCTTTGAACAGTCCTGAGTTGTCACCGACTTGAAATCTGTTAAAAGTTGAATATTAAACTTAAATGACTGTGTAAAATATTTCTTAATAATAAAAAGAAAATACATGGAACATGGAACACTCGGTTGAAACGAAGTTCCTTTCGTAGTATATTATTATTGATAAACGTATTATATATTTTAACGGTGGTAGAGCTACGCAGAAGTTTTTGCTGTTGCATGTATGGGCCGACTCGAGCCGGGTTGGTACCACGACCTCACAGAATACCGGCGTGAAGTAGCTCTGTTTCTGCGTTTCGTCTGGTGAGTGTAGGTGGCCGAAGGCCCAATCCCCCCCCCCCCATCAACATGGTAGCGGAATTACACGTTAGTCTACCCCAGGAGGGTATCAGCACCCCTGGAGAATCCCTCGCTGAGCATCCACGACCATGTTATTCCACTCCTGAGCGTGGGTGCTCAGGCTGCCCCGCGTATTGTGGGGTGAGGGCCAAAATTCCGCTCAAAAACATAACTGCTCGGGGCAAACTGAGCAACAAGATCAAGGCGACCCCTGCCACGCTATCCGTGAATTTCTGCAACATCAGGGAAATTCACTCGAACCTAAACGCCGTCCACTACCATCTCGAGACGGCGAAGGCGGCCTTGCTCTTTCTAACCGAGACGCAGGTTTCCTCTCCGGCTGATATTTCGTATGAATCCTACCCGGGGTACAAATTGGAGCACTCATTTGTGCCTGGGGCTGGAGTTTGTGTGTATGTCAGAGAGGACATCTGTTCTCGACGCCTCGGCAGTCTTGAAGGTTCGGACCTGTCCATCCTATGGCTACGCGTAGACAGCGACGACCATCCGCGCGTCTACGGGTGCCTCTATAGGTCCCATAGTGGTTTTGCCGAAACAGACCGACTCATTCACCACGTCCAAATGGCTACAGATTCTTTGCTATAACAGGTCCCATCCGCAGAGATCGTGATCCTTGGCGATTTTAACGCCCACCACGCCGAATCGCTCGCTTCATTTTTAACCGAACATGCGGGGAGATCTGTTTATGACTTTGTTTTGGCATATGGTCTGACACAACTGGTTACTTCGCCTACGCGGATTCCAGATGTGGATGATCATACACCTTCCCTGTTGGACCTTCTGCTGACCTCTCATCCGGACGGATATGAGGTTTCCGTAGATGCTCCTCTCGGCTCGGTCTGATACGGAGTGTGGTGCCACTGAAACTCCTCCGCATCGTTCTTTGCACCCTAACCATGGGGGCGGGTTTGCTTCTCGCCGGATGATCCCAGCGCTGTTGCTGACTCTGTCACTGATGTGGTGCTACAGGGAATGGAACTATTTATTCCATCATCTGTGGTACCCATCGGAGGCAGATCTCAGCCTTGGTTTGGTCGCTCCTGTAAGACTACATTACGCAGTAAGCAGGAGTGTTATCAAGCCTGGACTGCATCTTCGGCGAATCGGGGTGTAAACACCAGCACACTTAAAAAGAAGTATAACTTCGCCTCCAGGTCTTTCAAAAGAGTTATTGCCAAGGCAAAGTCTGAGCACATCGGCAGAAATCGCGAGAAACTAGTTCACCTTCCTTCGGGAACCCATGCATTCTGGTCTCTCGCCAAGGCTGTTCACGGGAATTTCTGTGAGCCTTCACTACCATCTCTGCACAGGGAGGACGAGTCACTGGCCCACGCCGCAAAAGTGAAAGCCGACCTTTTAGGCTCCCTTTATGCGTCCAACTCGACTCTTGACGATGAGCGGAAAACACCATCCCGTGGTGTGAGTGCTCCATGCTGGATGTGCTGTTTTCACAGCGCTTGGTTCGCAAAGCACTCCTCTCCCTTGACATCCAAAAGTCGAGTGGGCCTGACGGAATCCCCCTAATTGTGCTGAAGACGTGTGCTCTGGAGTTGGCACCGGTCCTAACGCGTCTTTTCTGGTACTCCTACTCCCAAGGCGTAGTCCTGAATTCATGGGAGACAGCTTTTGTCCACCAGATTCATAAAAAAGGCGACCGCTTAGACCCGTCTAACTACAGGCCAATCGCCATCACCTCCTTGTTCTCCAAAATAATGGAATCCATTATTAACTGCCAGCTCATGCGGTACCTTGAGGATCACCAGCTGATTAGTGACCGCCAATACGGTTTTCTTCGGGGTCGATCAGCTGGTGATCTTCTGGTCTACCTGAACCATAGATGGGCGGAGGCAGTAAAGTCCAAGGGGGGGGGGGGGGGGGGTTGGCCATTAATTTGGACATTGCGAAGGCCTTCGATCGGGTTTGGCACAAAGCGCTTTTTTCGAAGCTCCCTTCCTATGGGCTTCACGAGAAATTGTGCAATTGGATCACCAGCTTCCTTGCAGATCGGTGCATCAAAGTCGTTGTAGATGGTGCATGCTCCGACTACAAGCCTATTAACGCTGGTGTCCCACAAGGCTGTGTGCTATCACCAACGCTGTTTCTTCTGCATATCAATGATATGTTGCAAACTGGTAACATTCATTGCTATGCGGATGACAGCACTGGTGATGCTATGTACATCGGCCGTGCCAATATTTCTCGGGAAAACGTCGCCGAGTACCGGAACAAACTTGTGTATGAAGTCGAGTCTTTGCTGAACAAATTCTCGGATTGGGGGCGACTAAATCTAGTCCACTTTAATCCTCAGAAGACACAAGTTTGCGCGTTTACCGCTAAAAAGAACCCCTTTGTCATATCTCCTCAGTTTCAAGGCCCTTCTTGCCTCAGCCAGTATCGGAATCCTCGGAGTCGACATATTAAGTGACGTGCAGTTTCGTGGTCACTTGGAATAGAAGGCCAAATTGGCCTCTAAAAAGCTTGGCAAGCTCAGCAGAGCGGGATAGTATTTCATGCCGGTACACCGCATGCAAGTTTACAAGGCGCAGGTTCGGCCTCACATGGAATACTGTTTTCATCTCTAGGCAGGGTCTCCCCAGTGCCAGCTCCTTCCACTTGACCGCATCCAGCGCTGAGCGGCTCGAATCGTAGACAACCGAGTCCTTTCCGATCGGCTCGATTCATTGGCACTGCGAAGAGATGTTGCATCCCTTTGCATTTTCTTTCGCATTTACCACGGGGAGTGCTGTGAGGAATTGTTCGGATTAATCCCAGCCGCCAAATTTCACGAACGCACATCGCGGCAGAACTCTCGATACCATCCACACCATCTGGATGATTGGCGGTCTACCTCTGTGCGATTTAGAAGATGTTTTCTTCCTCGCACGACTTCCTTGTGAAATCGATTACCATCAGCGATTTTTCCGGACCGATACGACTTAGGGACCTTCAAGAAAAAGAGCGTACTCCTTTTTAAAAGGCCGGCAACGCATCTGCGATTCCCTCCCTGGCGTTGCTGCTGTTCATGGGCGGCGGTAGTCACTTACCACCAGGTGAGCCGCATGCTCGTTTGCCCCCTCTCCTATAAAAAAAAATATTGATTAAAAAATACAAATATATGAATTACTAGTGTCTATTAAAATGAAGCGTCATTTAAAATGAAATAATATTTCGCCCATGGCAAGATAAGAAAAAGTGCGAGGGAGACGGATATTATTCCATCTTGCTTCCTTATAGCTGCCAAGGCCGTCAACACTACGTCAGAAGAGGTAGCGACGGAAAAATCTTACACTTTTTCTCGCCTATCCCCCATAAGGAACGTCGTTCCAAAACTTAAGTTGAATAACATAAAAAGTTTTATTACGTGACTTTCTTTGATCGCTTTTTTCTTCGAACTGTATCTGCCGGTGTTGCCTCAATGCAGAGTACAATCAGCCTTGTACTGCAGGAGTATCTAAAAATTACAAAATAATGTGTTATATATACCACAAACATTATTAATTATATATACGTTGTTAGCTTAAACAATTCAATAATTATAGATAAGAAGATAGGTGAACTAAATAACAATTGATAATACTTACGTTTCTTGGTCTAAAAGCTTGTTAGAATGCAATGAAGATGCCAGACCAAATTTGTCAGCACTGCTACTATGCCATGCGTCACAGTAAGCGTCCATTGCTGGCTCACCATTAGGACTAGCACCATGCCAAACAGCTTTTGTTGGCCTATGAAATTAATTCTTTATTATAGTAATATAAGAAATATATTGATAACTAATAATTTTATAAACAATATTTTCAACATATTATATATATTATAAGGAATCTAAATTATACATAATCTTACCAATTTGCATCGACTAGAACATTCTTTCCGCCGAAGCTGAAAATTCTAGGAGCGTGTGCAAACAGGGCTCCAGACCCATCGAACATTTCTCCCCATGAGTTAAATAATACATCGCCTCTTGTATTAACTACTGGAATCTCTCTGTCAACCCAATTCACTATGGAGTCAATGTTTTGCACTCTGAAAAAATCGATTAATGCGTAGATTTGTTTCAAATAATTTAAATTATGTTTACAATACTCGTATAATATGAAAATCTTGTAGTTTGTAGTCTTATATTTCTATTTGTTTCACAAAAAAATATTTCTTAATCTTTACCAGATTTCTTAATTTTTACAGAATAACGCTATAAATTCATTAAGTTATAAAATATAATATTTTTATTTAAAAATCGTCCTAAATGAGTACAGACATAGTTTCTAGAATAGAATAACTGAAATATAACACGAACCTTGAAGATATAAACGCTCGAAAAGTGCCTTCAAGCCCGGCTCTTTGCGCTTGCCTACGACATTCATAGTTGGTACTGCTTACACCATGCATGTCTCCCGTATGCGGTTCATTTAAAGCAGCCAGACGTAACTATTAAAAAATTATACAATTTAATAAAACAATTTTCTGCATAAAAGAATATATTTTGTCTAATGTTCCATATTGTTCGGCTCATAACCTCTTAATTCTCTTAATTCTTTCTTAATAAACCTCTCCTTTTCTGACAGCAGTGAACTTACCGATGTATTTCAGTTTAAAGAGGAAGAAAACCAGATGGCATTACAACTTTGTGCTATAATTAATAACGGATCTATAACCTTCTTTGTATAAAATTAGTTACGTAACACTTACTATGACGTTAACTATTAGCTCACTTGATATCTATTTAAAAAATACATATTTTATAAATATAAACAAAATGTGCAATGAAACCGTAACAAACAAACTCAATGGTTAAAACAGTGATTTAGATTATATCAAATTCATCAAGCTGTTTAAGCTACACAGCGTGCCCACGAACTACATAAAGACATAAGCGCGAAAACCATTACCCCATTTTTATGGAAATCGGATAATAAATTTAATTTTAAAACCATAATGTTTTGTTCTATGCTAGCGGCATTAGTGAATCAATCGCATTTTTTATTATCATTGCATAAGGTTTTAACCATCTCATATTTGATAAATGTATGGAAAAATTAGATTACGAGACCTATACTACGTCGGCATTTAACCCACCTATCATACGTGCATTTAAATGCAAATCCTTGTACTATACAATTAAATACAATAAAATACAAGAAACTCAGAAGAAATACAGTATAACGGAAGGGGCTAAGTCCAAAATTAGTCATTTTAAGAAAGTTTTTTTTTTATAGTATAGGGTGACAAATGAGCACACAGTCCAGCTGATGGTAAGTGAATACTGTGGCCCATAGACATTTTCATTTATCCTTAATTAAGAATCAAAATGCAGATGCGTTTTCACCCCTGAGGACTAAGATGGAATATCTCGTTTTTAATAAAAATGGTCTCTGGTTCTCTTCACTCACCATACGTAACAGAGCAGCATTAAGCTGCTGTTTTACTCTGGTATTCTGTGAGAGCGTGGTCCTATTACGGTCGAGCCGACCCATTCGTGCCACAAACATAATATCTGGAGCGTGGCTCTACCACGTATAAATAAAAGTACTTGATTTCTTACCACCGGCCCTTCTCCTGCTGGATTCTTGTGATGCACTAAACTAGATGTTTCCAAAACATTTTGAAGAGGTGTTCTTGTTGGTTCACCATTTGGTGATGTTTGTATTGCCAAAAGTGATCCCATCTATAATTTAATATAAAATGAAAGCATCGTTTCATTTAAGCATGCCTTCAATCAAAATATGTTGTATTGCTACTAGTTTCCACATTATGATTACAATTTTTAATGCTGTATTAATTTCGAACGCAAGCCCCTACTTATTTTATTATTAAATATAAAATCAATTAGATATGTGAAATCGGAACTTGTATCTGAGCAAATCATTAACCTGACGCGCATTTATATTTTTTTTTATAGGATAAGGGTGACAAACGAGCACACAGTCCACCTGATGGTAAGTGGTTGCTGCGGCCCATAGACATCTACATTTATCCTCTGTTACAAATCAAAATGTAGATGCGTTGTCACCCGTGAGGACTAAGATGGAATGCCTCATTTCTTTGGCAACCTGCACTCACCAAGCGAAACGCAGAGGTAAACCTCTACTTCACGCTGGTTTTCTATGAGGTCGTGGTACTACCCCGGTTCGAGCCGGCCCATTCGTGCGACAGCAAAAGCTGCCGCGTGGCTCTACCACTGTTAAATTTTATGTTAAATTTTATTTAAATTACATGATACTGGCAAATAAATATTATATATGGACTAATAAAAATAATTCAATACGGACAGTTATACATTGTAGATACATTACAGTTAGATATAGTGTAGATAGATGTATATGTCGTCTATAAAATACCCGGTTGGATCGAGGTGGAATGGAGGGTATATCGAGAATCCCCCGCTTGTTTGTGCAGTATAAAGTTCAGTGTAGGCGCCGTACGCGAGAAATTACTCTTAATTTATTCTACGGGTGTGGCCATTCGACTAGTGCTAAGATAGTGTCGTGGTTCTGTTCGTTGTTGTAATTCTTCTAGTGCAGGCAAGAAGAATTGATGTTGCTGAAAGGCTGCCCTGTGTTACATTGAGATAAGTAGTGTTGCTGTTGGTTTATATATTTTGGTGTTATAATGTAATTACGTACCTCACGTTACACTGGTGTATGATTGTGGCGGAGACGTGTTACGGTGGTCGAACTGTAATTGCTCTATACTTAATGTATAGTGCGTTTACGCTGTCTTAGTACTGATAATGGTTAACTGTGTAAGCAAGAGAGCAAGTTCAACATCCGCTCTCACAATTTTACTATTTTTTTTACATTTAACGCTATCCTGATGTATTTCCGAGATGAAAATTGGGATTCTCTGTTGTAATTCTCCGACATACACATTACGGATCACTTTAAACATTTTGATGTATGCATGAATATTGCCGTACTTAAGAAATATTCAAATAATTTAATAATTAACGACACGATCAAAACAGTGACGGACGAAAAGTATTTTTGCATTGTATGTTGATATACCAGAAAAAAATCACACAAACTTTGTTTTTCATAATATTATACAACATATTATAAAAGAAAAAGTTATTTTTCCTTCAAAGTACTGTTAGGATGAAAGGTATACTAACTTTACACCATACTAACTTTAGACATTTTACATTGCTTACCGCGACATATTGCCAGCCATTGTTGACACGAACAAGCAAAGCTTGCTCTCGTATGATATACGCCAAAGTACCTCGAGGACAGGGAGTGCCAAGCTAGAAACAGGATATTCTGGATATATTTGCATATATTACCTACTCACCTAAATTTTTGAATTCTGATGAATTCTAAAGTATTCTAAATTTTATAATATTTTATTATCATTAAAATTACTAAGTTTAAATAACCTAAGAGTTGCAGCACTGAAATTGTCTACTAGTGGATGATTTAAAGACTTCTAACATAAGACATATTTATGATAGTAACAAGTTCTAATTGTGCATAGATTTATTATAAACTAACGTTAGATATTATATTTACAAATAATTACTCACTTTTAACAAAGATTCTGTAGTTTTGAACAATATCGTTCCAACTATTGCTTTGCCTTCTTCTTCATCATCGAAATCTGTATCGTCTTCTAGAGGATCTAAAGAATCTCGGAAACCTGTTGAATTAAGCGCTTCGTTTAAGTATATGCTATGTATATCTGGAGTGAAGGTGTAGTATGGAGCGTACTCGTAAGTATGAAATTTCGCTAAAATCATACTTTAATGCACGTAGCGAATTCTGTTTATTAAAGCACTGATTTATGATTAATGGCAGTATCAAAAATTCCCTACTAAACGAGTGGTAGTATGAGGAGTAGTAACACCATTGCGAGAGTGTCAACTCCGGCTTCACCAATTAGCTTATTTAGGTTCTTTTAAGTTATACAAGCCAGCAGCAGTTGTTTCATTATAGAATTTTTTTTTATGCAGAAGTGGATTATGAAATAATAATAATTTTTGTAGTACAGAGGTTCGTCGCTAAGAGCAGTTAGTATATATATATATATATATATATATATATATATATATATATATATATATATATAATATATGAAATCGCCTTAAACTGTCTGTATAAAAGTATAAAGTATAAAATACAGAAAAAAATACGTTTTCTCTTACCATAAATGTCTTGGCGGTTTTGCACGAGGTTATTTAAGCTTCTTAGAATTTGAAGAGCGTCGCGTTGTTTCCCTTAATATAAAAATAACATGAAAGATTTTAATTGCTTTGGCGACATCAACTACTATTTTATATCCTTAAATAGTAAAGCTAAAGCCTAAATACGCCTCATATTTCCTTGTCTTAAAATACCTTCTCTCATTTCTGAGAAGGTGTTTTAAGACAAGGAAATATATGTATAAATATACAGGAGGGCTTCACATGTCTTCAAAACATTTTGTTTAATTTCTCAGACATGGAGGTTTTATGGTTGCTTCGTTCACCGATGAGCGGGAATTGCTGCTGCATCATTCACTTTTGTGAAATGTATAGCGAGCGCTTATCTATAAATAATAATAATAATAGAATATAAAATGATTTACTAATACGTTCGGGCATGACTAAAAAACGATCAATGTTAACATGCTATTTATGGAATAGAAATATGAAGAAAATATTAAAAAGCTAGAAGACAATTGCACGAAAAACTTTCCTTATCCATTTTGACAAATTAAAACTAGATAAAAATATTTAACAAATATGTTACTTAAAATAGTAGGAACTGCACTTTCATACCAACACTTGGCCCACGATGATTAACTCCTGGACTGTCTGTTAATGAATCCACGGGCAATTCGTTGACATTAGAGGGTCCAGGAGGCCCGGGAGGACCTGGTGGCCCTGGAGGTCCCGGTGCTGAGACGTATTGAATGTTCGTAGCAGGAGAACCAGGTGGACCAGGTGGACCTCTTGGCCCATCCCTGCCAGGTAAGCCAGGAGAACCGTCGTCTCCCCGGTCTCCTTTCTCTCCTTTAATCTGTGTAGTAATATTTAAATTAAAGATAGCTATTAAATAAAATCAGACACTACTTTGCAAAAATTATGTATTTTTTGTCGTATGCATTATTAATTTGCAAAGATCTGTATGCAACTTGTAAAAAAGCAAAGGGTAATCTTTAAACTAGATTATACAAACCGTTTACATCTATAGGATGAAGATTTTAGCTAATGAAATTTGCTAATATTATGTAAAAAAAAAAACAAGACTTACCTTTCCAAAATCAAAGGGAGCAATTCCGGAATCGCCTTTATCACCTTTTGGCCCTGGCGGGCCAGGTTGTCCCGTAGCCCCTGGTGGACCCTTATAAGAAGGATAAAATTAAAGATTTCAAACTAAAATAAAATTAAAGAAAAACTAGTTTTTATTGCAACAACTAAATAAGAAATACAATCACAACTTACTGTCCATCCCGGTAGCCCAATATCGCCAGAAATTCCATTATTGCCAGGTATGCCTGGAGGACCAGGTAATCCAGGTGAACCTTTTAATCCCGGAGGTCCAGGATGACCGCGCTTACCCCTAGGACCAGGCTCACCTTTGTCTCCCTATAATATTTTTATCCTAGTTAATTTCAAATAATTAAAATAAACATAATAAAATTTCAAATAATTTTAATCAGTAGTTGCAGAGTTGTTTTAAAATAATAATTTTTGTTACCTTTGTCATTATAACTGCTTCATCTTTTGAAATAGCTACTGGTCCAGGCGGACCTGCTTCGCCTTTATCGCCTTTGGGTCCGTTAAGACCTGGTACACCTTGAGGACCAGATACCCCCGATTGCCCAATGTCTCCACGCTCTCCAGGTTTCCCATCATTTCCCGGAAATCCTTGAGGCCCTTCTATACCTCTTACTCCCTTTTCACCCTATAATCCATATTGAATATTTAATACTTTAAGTTATTTTTTTTACAACCGACTTCAATATAAGTTATTAAGAATAACTCAAAAACTATTAGTCAGACCTTTATCAAATTTTTATGGGATCTCCAGCTTTCAAATAAAAGAAATAATCATCGAAATCGGTTCAACCAGTAAAAAAATATGAGGTAACACACATAAAAAACAGACACACAGTCAAATTGAGTACCGTCTCCTGTTTTGAAGTCGGTAGAAAAAATTGTATCATCGCAAAGAAAAAAAAATTAAAATCAAATTTCCGAAAATATCATATTATACAATTACTCAAAGTACTTTCTCTTAAAAACACAACTTAACTAGAATATTTTGGGTCAAAAGCATAAAACCTTTGAATTATAAAAAAAAGAATACAAGTTCACCGATGAAAAATGGCTTTCCTATATATGGCCCCATAGATCTCCCCTCGTTGCCATTCTTGCCACACTTGATAGGCGGGTTAGTAACCGCAGCTTTTAGTTATTATTGAGTTGTTATCAAGTCTAACTATCTAAACTATCTCCTGTTTTAAATTCTCTCTGTCGCCTCATACGACAGGAATTCCCATACACTGACATTACATACTAAAAATAAATAATTTTATAACAAAAGATGGTAAATAGTACCTTTTCTCCTTGCTCTCCTTTTTCTCCTTTAGCCCCTTTTGAAAGGGGGGAAACGTCTCGCAACCCTATTTAAAGAATTGTAGTGTACGTAATATTATTAGTATAATCTTATGAATACGCGAACACGTAGTGATTAAAAAAAGGTTTGTCTCACTCTAATTTTACGAAATTTATTGCATTTAATTTAAATTAAGCGAAAACTAAACGCTATAAAATCCGTAAAATTAGTTTCATTTAATGATGCTAAAAAAGCTTTAAAGCATTTTCATAAAGCACAAACCTTACAATTTTCAGTGTGGTACCTGTCGTAAATAGCGAACTGTAAGTCATTTATATTCAGTTAACGTTATGGAAAACATATAAATATAAAACACACGTCAAGTTATTAGTCGAGGTTTCATGGTAAGCGGATATGTTATTATGTATGCTGTAAGTCAAAAGGGTTGAAGCAATTCCAGAAACGAAATGGTATTGTAATTAGTGTAAGTCAAAGTAGAAAGTTTATTTGAAAGTACTATAGAAACTTCACTTCCATGACGGAAATGTTATTAATAAAAAGCTTATTATTTTTCGGTAACAAAAACATGATGTTTAATTTAAATGTTTAATTTAACTCCAAACCCTTTATTAAATCTATTTATTTACTATGAACGCATTAATATAAAATTGTTAATAAAATATAATAAATATTTACCGGAGCGTTCTAAACTGCTCCCCACAGAATTTTCCAGTAATCCCGGATTCATAACACCTGGTGGACCCGGTAGACCACGCGCACCTGAATAATTCATTTCAATCATATGTACTTTCAATAATTTGAACATGTCTCTTATTATCGAATAATATATATAGAATTATCTTTTTTATTTTAAATTGGATTTTATTATGCCTAAACATTGACTACATCAAAACACAAAGTAATGTCATTTAAGAAATTAATGTATTTTAAAATACTGGGATGAGGCGTAATGAAAATTATTATGAATATTATCTCATAATGAGAAACTATAATGCAAGAAAGAAATGATTTGCAGAAATGCATTAACTTGCTAAGAATTGAAACATAATATAAGGAATATTTGCAACTGTACTACTCCAAAGTACTACGCATATTTTCTCAAGCATAAATAAAAGTCATAATGTGCCATAAAATTTGATGGTCGAGTTACCTTTCTCACCCTTTTCCGCCGGCCGGCCGTGTGGCCCCGGAAGACCCGGCAATCCATCGCGACCAGGTTGACCTCGTTCCCCTTTGGCACCATATGGCCCTCTAATACCCACGTAGCCCTGTAATTCTTACATCAATAAGACTAGAAATTCTTAAAAAAGCTTTATTTATAATTTTTCAAACTGTAGAATTCTTCATTTATTTTGAAATAAGCTCTTTCCATTGCTTAAGTGAAATAATGTATTTATTTAATTTCGGAGGCTTTTTCATATAAATCGGTAAAAGAAAGACCGTACAATACAAATTCATTGAAAATAAATTTTCATTCATTCTATTAAAAAAAAATCAAAAAAATTAATAATATTAAGAGGATATACGTGTGTAAGTCCTTTCCACTAAAACCACCAACCATTTGTCACATTGAAAGTTACATTAAAATTTTATAACAAGGTTATTATTTCATATTATGTAATTTAAAACAGCTTTATGGAATGTTTTCAAAATTTTATTATGAAATACTTACAATATGAACGTTTTTTAATCTAAAGGAACATATAAAAAAATGCAAAAATTAAGCAGACTTGAACATTTTTACCTACCCTCTCGCCCTTATCTCCTTTAGATCCATGCAAGCCCTTTTCACCCTTATTTCCTGGATAACCTCTTTCGCCTTGAGGACCGGGTAAGCCCATTGGGCCTCTTTCTCCCGGCGTACCGGGATTTTCATGATTACTAGACCCGTATAATCCTGTTGACTCCTATTTAGGTAAATGTGAAGAATTAATAATGCATAAGGGAAAAGTTGTAAAATAAAGTATCTTTAAGATAATAGTTTACAATTAAAAAGTAAAATATTACACAGAAATATAAATTAATACAAAGTAGTTTTAATTTATTTTAACTCATATACAAACATTAAACGAATTACTGACTGTATTGAGATAAGTATCTGATAAAACGATAATAAGCTTGAATTTGTTCCTGGTAACTATCCCAAAATATTTACCTACGGTTTTTTTAGTAAATAGAAACAATATTATGTTTATTTCTTGATGAATCTTATCTTTTTATTAAAATGGCAATATATTTTTTAATTCAATAAAATAATAAATATTTTTTTCTTAAGCAATTTAATAATTAAGATAAAAAGCCGAACTAATTATTTTTTGTCTAAACACTTTGGCAGTATATTTAAAAAAAGATATATTGATAAGATTTCATATTTTACTTAAATTTTTGATTAAGATCCAAGCAATTTTACCATTAAAGCTGAAACGACTGCTCCTGGAGGTCCTTGCGGTCCAGGAGGTCCTTGTAGTCCAGGTGTACCATCCGCTCCAGGTTCTCCTTTTGGACCAGGTTGGCCCTCTTTGCCAGGTGAGCCCAAATCACCTCTTTCACCTTGTTCGCCCTTAGTACCTGGGGGTCCAGGGGAACCCGGATTTCCCATTTGACCCTGAAAAAAGAAAATGATAAATTGTGGTTGTTCATAAATAATTGAAATTGTTGATAATGTAGATAATTAATTGAACACAACTATAACTCACTAAATTTTATGTTCTTATGAGCTTGATTAGGTGTATTAAAGTGAATGTTAATAAAATAAACTAGACGCTATGTATGTTCCTGTAAAAAATACCGTTTTTCCTGGCGCCCCTGTAGTTCCGTCAAGTCCAGTTTGCCCTGGAGGACCCGGTGGACCCTTTAATTCAGGCAATGACTCCAGGATTCGTGAAATATCGTTAACGCTGCATTGACAATGTTCCGAGAGCGGCATCTAATACAAAAGAAAAAGTTGTCAGAATAAAATTTTGAAAGCCGCACATAAAATGTTACTAGGAATATTTAGGTGTTTATCAAAAATTTAAATTGGGACTAACATTAACGTCTGTGGGTTTGTTTAGTTTGTCCAGCGTTCCGGATGATGCGGAATCCCTATTCACAGTTTTATTAGTCGACCCCTGTATAAACAACACAATCATTTGAAAGGCAAATATTATAGTTATTGACTATGTGTTATATATGCAATAAATTATTGTGAAATTACAAAACAGTACATGTCTGCATTATTTATTGTAATTAAAATACATAAGAATCAAAATACCTATCTTAATATACTTACATATTCGTCTTTTTGTCCCTTCTGTCCAGTTAAATCTGCAATTAATAATCAGAGAAACAAAACAAAAGTTTAACCAAATGTACCTTGTTTAAAAAAAACTTTAAATTATATATTATTTTAGCGCTTAATTTACAAAAAATAAGGCTATTTCAAATTTCAAAAATGCCTAAAGTTGCTCTCTCTCCCTCTCTCTCTCCTCTCTCTCTCTCTCCTCTCTCTCTCTCTCTCTCTCTCTCTCTCTCTCCTCTCTCTCTCTCTCCTCTCTCTCTCTCCTCTCTCTCTCTCTCTCCTCTCTCTCTCTCTCCTCTCTCTCTGTCTCCTCTCTCTCTCTCTCTTTCTCGACTCGACAAGTGTGTTGTCACATAGTCCACCTGATGGCGAGTGGACACATAGACATCTACATTTATCCTTAGTTAGAATCGAAATTCAGATGCGTTATTGGCCTGAGACGGAATGCCTTGTTTCCAGTTTTTTTTCTTATTTAAAACTTTACCCCCACACTAGGGTTTTCTCCTGTATCGTGGAGGCAGTTTACAAACACAAATTGCATAAGGACAAACATCTAGACCCGGAACAATTATTTGTAGGCGATACAAATACTTGTTCCGTACGGAATTCAAACCCGCGGCCCCCAGAGCAGCAACTCATTGCTAAGCCACGGCGTCACGGAGACGTCCAGTAAGAAAGTACTTCAGTTCTCTACACTCACCATCGAAATACAGCAACATTAAGCTGCTATTTTACATTGGTATTCTGTGTTAAGTGTTGTACTAATATTAACAAGGCAAAAAGAGTTTAGAAGTAAACTATATTTCAAAGATATTATGACTTATCAATCGTGTAAGACCAAGGTAAAGTAGTTGGATAATAAGGATGTTTGTATCGCTGTCACACTCGAGGAGCTTTTATCGTATTTATTTGGTAAACGAGTAACAGTCCATCTTATGATATTAAGTTGCAGGTAAATAAAAAAATGGTACACTGGGACATTTTATTACTGAGATGAAGTACTATATAGCCTTAAATTGTCCTGGCTCTCCCTTCAAATTAAAACAACAATATATGACGCACTGCTGCTTGGCAGAAAAAACGTAGTTTTCCGTTCTACGGAAATCATTGGAAACTTCTAGGCCAATCCTACACCTTACGTTTCCTCGTTTCACCGCTTTCTTGAACAGCGTACCCCACAAGCCGGTAAATTTTGGTGTGAATCACAAAGGAGAGCTAGCTAAATAAAAATAAAATATACCTATCAGTGAAACTTCGTTTCAATGACTGCTTTGGAACCACTACCAAACATTGCAGGAGTTATTAATAATAATTATTAATTTATCTCTTTACTTGGCAAATTGGTTCTACAACCTTGGTTGAAAAATTTTATTTGTTTATTGAATAAAACTACTTTTACGGATTAAATTCCCGATGTTTCGGTACCAGCAACGTTTCAGCACCCATGGCCACGGGGGACTTATTACTTATTTAATTATGTATCTAAGTGATTTTCGAATGGTGTATGATATAATATGTATTAATATATAATATAATGTGTACTCATCTGGTTGAGCTTAATAAAAATATAAAATAAAATGATAAATGTACATAAATATACACTAGATATAGTAAAATAAATAATATAGAAAAATAAAACAAGTGGAACCCTCGGTAGGGGCGACCAAACGGCCGAGGGTTAGGTGGAAAAGGAAAGAAATCATCGGAAGATGCGAGTGCTGTGTCGTGGAGGCAGTTTACAAACACAAATTGCACAAAGACACACAAACAGACCCGGAGCAATTATTTGTAGGCCATAAAAATAATTGTTCCATACGAGATTCGAACCCGCGGCTCCCAGCGCATTAACTCATTAATAAGCCACTGCACCACGGAGACGTCAAAGAAATTCAAATGCTTTCCTTGAGAATTTACTATTATTATGTGTGTATAAACCTGTACTATAATATCATATAATGATAAAAAAATTCAAGTGAGGTTTCATCAGAATTTTCTTCAGATATAATATGACCAGTGTATATATAAACACCTACATCAGTTACTCTAATGATTGTAGAACGCTGCTAATATTATATCTTCGAATGAAGCGATGAAATATAATTAATGCTTAAAAACAATTTATATCTTTGCACCTTGAAACCTATATAATGTTTTTTCTTTCTATTCGACCCGTAGGTAACTGGAAGGAAATACCAGCATTAAGTCCGCTTTTTGCACGCGATTTTGTGCAAGTAAAGTATTAGCAATTTGCAAGTAAAGCTTAAATATCTACATGTATTCTAAGTCGTAAAAGCAGTAGTCAGTAGTAAATCTAGCGTCTATTAGATTGTAAATAAGTTCCCTGGAGGCATATTATTTTAATAATATGTACACATAGACAATAGGTTTTCAACAGTGATCGTAATTATTAACGATCGTAACAATGCAATTTTCTATGAAAGTAAAAATGAAACTTACACGGAGACGAGTGGGATATTACTGGAAGTCTGTTTTCTTCTGGATTTACCTGTAACAACAAAAGTGTAAATTACAACTTCTGCGATGATTTAATAAGCATAAATAAATAATACATCGAATAGATTAAGAAATTATTTTTCAACATATATGTAAGAGAGTATAATATGTAAGAAAGTAATATATTATAGTAGAGACATAGATGTAAGAAAGTAATTTATATGTTTAATTTACCAATAGTTCGCAAATAACACTGTCCTGAGAAGAACCAGCAAGAAACCTAGCGGAACTTTTTTTTTGAAAATGGATACAGCTTACAATCAACTATACAAACCATATTATAAATAACTTGATAGTAATCACCTCATTACCAGAATTTAATATCAAGCATATATTCCTTAATAATATGATAACTCTTTCTTTACAATCCTCGTTTGATAATTTTGTTTAACTGGAAAAACTTTGATTTGGGTTTAGTTGTAATAACGTGTATATTGTGTCCCAATAATGTATTACTGACTGCAGTATAGTAGTCCAATAGTAGTTTATACTGAAATAGCTGGCACCTGACGCGTCGCTATCACGGGAAAAATAATAGTCAAAATATAATTTTAAATTTGGAAGAGTTAAATTGTTTAATTAGAAATGATAATACACTCGTTGAAGTTGAGTGATGTATATAAAACTTTCAAATAAAGTTGATACGATATGCCTAACCTTCGCACAATTGGAAGCAATAAGCTATGTCTACCAATGCACATTCAATTTCGCTTTCATGTTCATTTTGTGTTTCAACTTTCAGTTCGTCTTACGTCAAGCGCTGTGCCATAAGACTTATCGTCTATAACCCTGCGCTTGTCGCATGCAATGCGTCTATACCTCACGCACCTCGGTTAGGTTTGGTTAGAAATGGACGCGGCACTAGTAGTATCAGTGCGGCATATTTTGTGTTAAGTGCAGTGAAAAAACGAGAATCTGGATGAAAGATTATTTGAAAAAATAGAACAATATTGAAAGACTTAGAGCTAAACATGACATTCTTTTTAAAAATTTCACACGAATGACTAAATACACTTTCTACAAGCTTTTGCAAATAGTGGAGGCAAAAATTACGAATCGTAACACTCATTATCTAATGTTTTAACTTCGTCTTCCGCCATTTTGTTTACTAAAACGCACGAAGTAATGCATGCAAACCCACCAGTGACGGATCAGCGTTCACTCGAGGCATGCGCTGTTGTCGAAATAGTTTTAGCGTATATTGCACACGTTATGGTTGCTCAGGCATGCGTTAGAGGAAGACGCAAAATGAACAGGAAAGCGCACTGGTGTAGACATAGCTATAAATGACAAAGTTTTAGCACAATTTGATGGACGGTATGGCAGCGCATAATATACAAACAAACAAAAATTTACTTTTAGATAATAAGTAGAAATAATCTTTAACAGCGGTGCTGTCACCTCGCTTCAACAACGTATATAGATCCATCTACAAACAAAACAGAAACTGCAGTATCGAAGTTTCTCAACTAATCTTTAATTAATTAAATATACGCAAGTTTCGTACTACATGGAGCTTCGTTCGCTCCCCGGGCTAAACATATTGCCCAGCGGGAGATCTACCCTATTTCCAACTAATATTTCTATAATATATGTACGTGTACTATTTCTATATATAAGTGTGTGTGTGTTTGTGTGTGTTTAGTTTTCAGCTTCTGCAAGCCCGTTAAACTTGTTTTGTACTTGTTGACTAAACGCAGATTTATTCAGTAGAACGCGGTACTTACTATAGCACAGCCGTAGCACTGTGTCATTTATTATTAAGTAAACATCTACCCACCAGAACTTCGGACACAGCAGCGACATAAAACTGCACTATTTACATACGGTATCAAGGTGATGTGATGCGCGGCGCTCTGACACTCACGGACCACAAGCTACTTAGACCACAAATAATATTAAAACTTTGGGCTAAGTTTTTTTTTTATAGAAGAGGGGGAAAACGAGCATGCGGCTCACCTGATGGTAAGTGACTACCGCCGCCCATTAACAACCGCAACACCAGGGGAATTGCAGATGCGTTACCGGCCTTTTAGAAAGGTGTTTGCTCTTTTCTTGAAGGTTTCTAAGTCGTATCGGTTCGGAAAATTCGCTGGTGGTAATTGATTCAACAAGGAAGTTGTGCGAGTTATAAAACTTCTTCTAAATCGCACAGTGGTGAACCGCCAATCATCCAGATGGTATGGATAGTAACGCGAGTTTTGTCGCGTTGTGCGATGGTGAAATAGAGCGGCTGGAATTAGTCCGAACAATAACTCAGAGCACTCCCCGTGATAGATGCGTTAAAATACGCAAAGAGATGCAACATCTCTACGCAGTGCCAGTGTATCGATCCGATCAGAAAGAACTCGGTCGTCGACGATTCGAACCGCTCTGCGCTGGATGTGGTCAAGTGGAAGGAGCTGGCACTAGGGTGCCCCGGCCCAGAGATGAGAACAGTATTCCATGTGGGGCCGAACTTGCGCTTTGTAAAGTTGCAAGCGATGTACCGGCATGAAATACTGTCTCGCTCTGCTGAGCACGCCAAGCTTTTTAGAGGCCAATTTGGCCTTCCCTTCCAAATGACCACGAAACTGCACATTATTCGATATGTCGACGCCAAGGATTCCGATACTAGCAGAGGCAGCAAGGGGAGTGCCTTGAAACTGAGTAGATCCGATAAAGGGGTTCTTTTTAGCGGTAAACGCGCAAACTTGTGTCTTCTGGGGAAAAGACACAACTTCTGGGGATTGAACTGGACTATATTTAGTGGGCCCCAATCCGAGACTTTGTTAAGAAAAGACTCTACTTCAGACAAGTTTGTCCCGGTACTCAGCGACGTTTTCCCGAGAAATATTGGCACGGTCGGTATATAAGGCATCACCAGTGCTGTCGTCTGCATAGCAATGAATGCTACCAGTTAGCAACATATCATTGATATGCAGGAGAAACAGCGTTGGTGATAGCACGCAGCCTTGTGGAAAACCAGCATTGATAGGCTTGAAATCAGAGCATGCACCGTCTACTACGACCTAGATGCTCCGATCAGCAAGGAAACTGGTAATTCATTTGCACAATTTTCGGGAAGCCTATAGGAAGGAAGCTTCGAAAGAAGCGCTTTGTGCCAGACCCGATCGAAGGCCTTCGCTATGTCCAAACTAACGGCCAAAGCCTCCCCCTTGGACTCTACTGCTTCCGCCCATCTATGAGTCAGATAGACTAGAAGATCACCAGCTGATTGACCTTGACTAAAACCGTACTGGCGGTCACTAATCAGCTGGTGATCCTCAAGGTACCTCATGAGCTGGCAGTTTATAATGGATTCCATTACTTTGGAGAACAAGGAGGTGATGGCAATGGCCTGTAGTGGACGGATCTGAGCGGTCGCCTTTATTAGGGATCGGGTGGACCAAAGCTGTCTTCCATGAATTCGGGACTACGTCTTGGGAGTAGGAGTACCGGAAAAGACGCGTTTAAACCGGTGCCAACTCCGGAGCACACGTCTTCAGCACAATGGGAGGGATTCCATCGGGCCCACTTGACTTGCTGACGTCCAGGAAGAAGAGTGCTTTGCGAACCGAGCGCTGTGTTAACCGCACATCCGGCATGGAGCACTAACATCGCGGGATGGTCGGCGGTGTGTTCCCCCCGTCATCTAGAGTCGAGTTGGACGCAAAAAGAGAGCACAACAGATCGGCTTTCTCCTTTGCGGCATGGGCCAGTGAGTCGTCCTCTCTGCGCAGAGATGGAAGAGATGGCTGACAGAAGTTCCCTTGGACAGCCTTGGCGAGAGACCAGAATGCACGGGTTCCCGAAGGAAGGCGAACTAGCTTCTAGCCAATTCTGCCAATGTACTCTGACTTTGCCTTGGCAATGACACTATTGAAGGACCTGGAGGCTGAATTATACTTCTTTATAAGTGCGCTGGTGTTTACATCCTTAGACGTTGATGCGTCAGCCCAGGCCCGGTGGCACTCCTGCTTATAGCGTGATGCTATTTTACAGGAGCGACCAAACCATGGCTGGCATCTGCCTCCGATGGGCACCACAGAGGATCGAATAAAAAGTTCCATACCCTGAAGTACCACATCAGCAACAGAATCGGCAACAACGTTGGGATCTTCCGGCGAGAAGCAAACCCGCCCCCAAGGATAGGATGCAAAAAAACACCGCATCCCGTCCCAATCAGCTGACCTATAGTGCCAAACACGGCGGCAAGCTGCAGATCGCAACTGCGATTGGAGCGCGAGTGGCACCGTACTCCGGATCAGACAATGGTTCGAAGAGCCCAGAGGGGCATCGACGGAGACCTGATATCCGTCCGGATGAGAGGTCACCAGAAGGTCCAACAGGGAAGGTACATGGTCTTCCACCTCTGGAATCCGCGTAGGCGAAATAACCAGTTGTGTTAGACTATATGCCAAAGCAAGTTCAGAAGATAGACAGATCTACCCGTTTGATCGGTTAAACGAGAACCAAGCCATTCAGTGTGGTGGGCGTTAAAATCGCCAAGGATCACGATCTCTGCGGATGGGACCTGTTGTACAGCACGGAGTCTGCAGCCATTTGGACGTGGTCGATGAGTCGGTCTGTGTCGGCATTACCGCTATGGGACCTATAGCGGCACCCGTAGACGCGGGGATGGTCGTTGCTGTCTACGCGCAGCCATACGATGGACAGGTCCGTACCGTGAAGACTGCCGAGGCATCGAAAACAGATGTCCTCTCTGACGTATACGCAAACTCCAGCCCGGGGCACAAAGGAGTGTTCCAATTTGTACCCCGGGTAGGAGAGATATGAAGTATCAGCAGGAGAGGATACCTGAGTCTCGGTTAAAAAGAGCAAGGCCGGCTTCGCCGTCTCTAGATGGTAATGGACATCGTTAAGGTTGGAATGAATTCCCCTGATGTTGCAAAAATTCTCGGATAACGTGACAGGGGTCGCCTTGGTTGTATTGCTCCGCTTGCCCCGAGCAGCATTATTCGCAAGCGGAATTTTGCCCTCCCCCCCCCCCAGAATACGCGGGGCAGCCTGAGCACCCACGCTCAGGAGTGAAGTAGTTTGGTCGTGGATGTTCAGCGAAGGATTCTCCAGGGGTGCTGGTACCCTCCTGGGGTAGTGTTTTATTTAATTCCACTACCATGTTGATGGGGGGGGGGGGGGATTTGGCCTCCGGCCACCTGCACTCACCAAGCGCAACGCAGAGGTAAACCTCTACTTCACGCTGGTATTCTGTGAGGTCGTGATACCACCCCGGTTCGAGCTGGCCCATCCGTGCGACAGCAAAAGCTACCGCTTAGCTCTACCACTGTTAAAAGTTGAGTCGGAAAATTGTAATAGAAGTGATAGGTGGTGGTAACCCATCGCCTAAATAGTCACATATCCAATACCCTATTAGTCGCCTTTTATGACATTCAAGGCAAGTAACACAGATGGCACATTTTGTTTAATAAATCTCACATAAAAATAAGCTTTTTCAAGTTCCTAGACCAATATGAGTCGTTCAAAACTCCGTACCACCTTAGGCATGTGGTCGCTCCCGGGTGAATCATTGAACAATATGCCTGGAGACGGCAAATTTTTTGATTCCTTTTTATAATCTAATAAAATAAGCAAAATATTGAACATGGGTCAAATTAAGAGTATTCGTAATCGACGAGCAAATGTGCGTAAATATATGGAAGTGAGAGGGGAGAGAGGTGAGTCAGGGTCATGCCAAATGGAAGTCTAGAATCAGAACTCTGCCTACTCATTTGGGTAACAGGCGTGAGAGTTTATGCATGTATAGGTTATAAAACATTATATTTAGTGTTAAGAAATAGAAACAGAAACTTTTTTATTCAATATGGATTGTAAATAATACTTAAAATATTAATATACAATATTTTATTATATACAATATTAAAAACAATAATAATAAAAGAAAAACTAAAACTAGAAACTTAATTATCATATAGTCCTACTCCCCGCGATATCGTGCCAAGAACGCTGGCTGCGTTTCTCCGCTGAATGGCTATACTTAGCCTTTAAGCGAGAAAAGAACCAGCCCTCTTATCACCAGCAGCAACGAACAGCCGCGAATGGAGTTCCTTTAGGAACTTCACCGCACGTGGACCCCACGGAACGATAGTCTCTACAGCAAATGGCACAAATAATGAGTAACTTTCTATAGTCACTCAGAGAGATGACTACATAATTTGTTTAATTACCACTGGTGCGAAAAAAACCTATGTCCTAGGAAGAACCAGCAAGAAACCCAGCGGGACTTTTTTTTAAATAACAGCTTACAATCATGTATGTTATACAATTAACCACAAAAAACAAATTAGAAATAGCTTGATAGCAATCACTTCATTCCCAGGGGTTACTATCATCCATAAATTCTTTAATATAATAATAACACTTTTTATACAAACTTTGTTTACTAAAGTTTTTGAACTTTGAGCAGGTCAAGTTTTGTATATTTTCTGAGATTTTGTTGTAAAAGCCTAAACATCGCCCCAAGAATAAATTACTGACTCGGCGGAGTCGAGTAACTGGTACTACTAGCTTGTGTCTGTTCCTAGTATTTACAGAATGAATATCACTTATTTTCGTATAACCACCTTTACTTTTGTGAACGTTCATTACATTTTCATAAATGTATTGGGAGGTCAAAGTTAATATAATAATTTTCTTAAATTTTGTCGGAGCGACTCTTTAGGTTTTAAATCATAGATTGCTCTTATGGCCCACTTTTGTAAAACAAATATAATTTCAGTGTCAATTGCGTGTCCCCATAGCAAAATACCATACGAAGTTATGCTATGGAAATAGCTAAAGTACACACATCTAGCTGTTTCCACACTGGTATAGATTTCTAATCTTTTTTACAACATATGTTGCAGAACTAAGTCTGTCTCAAAATATACCCAAAGAATCCTGTGAACTCTCCCATACATAGAAAATATATTAAATCAGGTCAACACCAGCATCAGTTGTCTTATGAAACCGAATTAATTTTTATGAAGTAAACTATTAACGTATTTACGAAAGAATTTAACATTTGATCAAGAATATTTATTCAAAAATCGTGATGGCAGTACAAAAATTGGTCTAAAATTGGCGGGGGTCTGATGTGCTACCAGATTTAAATAAAGGTATTACTTTACTATGCTTCATTAAATCAAGAAACATACCTGTTCGATACTATTATTAAAAATAATAGCTAGTTGTGGCGCGATTATATATATTTTAGACGCAATAACTTTAACGGAAAACCCCCACAGATCTGCAGTTTTCTTAGTATCAATAGTTTTTAAATATTTTAAAACATCTTGTGATGATATTTTATGAAAATATGTTAAATTCTTTGTACACGTATTTACATTTTGTTTAAGTAATGATTCGGCGACGGCAGCAGAAGAATTCAGTGACTTAGTGGTTAAGATCGGAATATCAGTACAATATTTCTCTAAAAGCATTGCAACATTTTTTATTGAATAAGAGTGACAAACGAGTACACAGTCTCGCTGATGGTTAGTGGATGCTGCGGCCAATAGATATCTCTATCCTCAATTACAAATCAAAATGCAGATGCGTCGTCACTCGTGAGAACTAAGATGGAATGTAACACAGCATCGTTAAGCGCTATTTTACGCTGGTATTATTTGTGAGCGTGGTCCTATTCTGGTCGAGCCGACCCATTCGTGCTACAACTATACTACTAATATAACTGCAGCATGGCTCTACCACGTAAAAAATCTCATCAATTCAAGCTAAAAAAATGTTCTATACAAAAAATTTTGATTATTTTAGTATGAAAGTGATGGAAGTTTTCTCACTATATTACTTCTAAACTTCTCCAAGCGACCTGCATTTACTGCAACAAACACTATTTTCTCATCTACTTGCTTTTTGTGAATACAAGGTAACGAAACTAACTGTCCACAGTGATCAGAACTCAATTTTTTATTTATACATTTATGCAACGGCTTAACATTTGTAAAAATGTTATCTATACATATTGCACTACATTCAGTAATACGCGTTGGCTTTGAAATAAATTAAAAAGACCATATAAGTTAAACAATGATCTAAATTTAATATTGGTGTAGGAAGCTTCTAGGAGATTGATATTAAAGTCTCCACATATTACTACAGATTTATTCTGTTTATTAAGCTTGACAAAAACTTCCTCGAGAATTTTTTCAAAAGTATCATATATAGAATATGGGGGTCTCCAGACGCTCACAACAATGAGGTGCTCAAACTCAACACATGCCATTTCTACAGTTCGCACAACAGAAAGGCTCACAATAGCTTTACGTTCTTTACATGATAATAATTTAGAATAATAATATAAATAATCATTCTTAATTTCTTTCGGCGGAACATAGTTCATTATTTCTTTGTTTTATATCAATTGTATTTCTTTTGAGAAATACTTTTGAAGTGTATTTTCTTTCTTGTGATTTCGTAATACTTGAGTTTTAAAGTACAGAAAAGTCGTAAAGCTTCCAGTATAACAGAGCTGGCAAAAGAGAATAGCACTTTGCTCAAGTTTATATATTTAAAAGTAATAATGTTATAATGCTATATTCAGGTAAAAATATTGATTATTTTAAAATTTTGAATATTATAAACGAAATATGTATAAAAATAACGTGTTATAAAAGTGAAAAAAAAATATGTTTAATTTATATATTATTTGCATATTTTTTGATATTATTCTTGTTATTGATATTATTTCATTATATAGACAATACTATTCCCCTTTTAATATTCTTGTAAATATACCTCTTAAATCTTCAATACGTTTTAGAATTAAATATACAAAGCACTTTAAAGTCCTTTGTTTTTAATTAAAAAGTTATTAAGACCTAATTAATTTTTTTATTCAATACAACTTTTCACAAGTCCACATCTGAACATAGAAAGGAATGCCACAAAGCACGATCCCGAGCGACCTGCACCTATCGACCCCCTGTATATTTTATCAGCTCGTATAAGTCCTAAGTTATATTCTAATGAAATTAACATTAAATTTTCATGGAAAATGTGAAACATTTTGACTGTCCAGGTGTACACTTTTTTAAAATATGAAAAAAGTTAACACGTGAAAATTTGTATAATAGTAAAAACCGATAAAGTAAATTATACATACTGTATGTGGATAAGTGCAAGTTAAATACTCAATTAATTTAACATTGAAATTACATATACAAGAAAAATAGATACTAATTATAGCGCACATAAAAGCAAAGTCAAGTAATATTGTTCATCAAGAATAATTATGGTATCGTGAAACGAAATCCTATAATATACGAGTATTCCTTAAACATTCAACAGTTACACATAATATATTATTTTTTATTATTGGTTAATAAGGCAACACAGTACATAATGAAAAATAAAAATAAATATTATAGTATTGCGATGTAAATAAATAAGTAAAAGTAAGGTATCCTACACGCACTATTTTATCGTGGCAAAACAAAAAGACCTTATTTATTAAAATAACAAAAAAGTTACTAAACTCTTTTGATACAGTCGAGTCACGCCCTGTTCGCCCGGTAGAACGTAGAAAAGACTTCTTGCAATACAAATAAATAATTCATACAGTCGGGTAGACTTGAGACAGTTGAGACGGTGCTGAAATAATCCGCATTCGATTACTTTTGTAAGTTCGAAAAAGTATCAAATTTATTTTAACAATTGAAATGGGTCAATACGAACCACAGCCAGAATATAAAAATTGAAGCTAATAAATATGATTTAACTATTTTATCGTTAATTCCAAAACTAAACAAGGACATTAAAAGTCTTATAAATCAGAAGATTAATATGCATTACTTGGAGACTGTTTACAAACGCGGCGATGGTGAAGTACTTCCGAACGATGTCCCTTTACCCTGAAAGTCGTTAAAGTGTAAAATGTTCGCTTAGCTGGAATATTGTCAACAAATTAATGCCTTTTAATTATACGCTGTTACTATATTAAAAAAAATACGGCTTAAGTTATGATTTTGGTCACGAACGTTATTTCCCGAAATAATTCGTCATACATAATTGTCATACCCCTGTCATAAATTATTACCTAAAAGTTTTGATTATATTCTATGTACTTTGCGGCTTAGAGTTTTCTATAGTATTGTCTGATATAAAAATAATATGTAGGTTTTTAACTTACTTACTTATTACTTATTTACTCCAAAAAACAAAACAAAACGAATACAGTTAAATCTAAAGTAGAAAATGTACAACAGGCGGTCTTACTACTCTGAAAGTGATCTCTTTCAGATAACCTTAGTGTAGAGAACTGATGCAAACAATAGTTAAAAATAGAGGGGGGCGTACAAAATATAAATAAAAATATGAAAATACATACAAATAAAGATAAGTGCAGATTATGTATGATATAATATAATAGATTAACTTATATAATAAAGAATTGTCTAATGAGTTTAGGTGCTGTCCAGACCACAGACCTATTCTCCCTAATGAAAATAAAAATTTCTAACCGTTTAAATAGAGAACAAAACTTGTTATAGTCTTTGATTTAAATCGGGGGGCACGGCAGTGCCCCCGCCAAGTCGAGCGCGAAGCAAACACTGCCGTACCATCCTTTACTGGAACCGTTTCGCCGCATTTTCAGGCCTCTATTTGAGAACCTCCGGATAAGACCAGAACGCAGAAATTTTCGTCATCCAGTAAGCTATAATCACATACTTAAAATTTAAAATTTCAAGTCTATAGGTCATTTAGTTCCGAAGTTAAGCGAAAGCAAAGTTTCGCATTTATGACACTCACTCACTCATGAGAACAGAACTTGTTATAGTCTTTGATTTAAATCGGGGGGCACGGCAGTGCCCCCGCCAAGTCGAGCGCGAAGCAAACACTGCCGTACCATCCTTTACTGGAACCGTTTCGCCGCATTTTCAGGCCTCTATTTGAGAACCTCCGGACAAGACCAGAACGCAGAAATTTTCGTCATCCAGTAAGCTATAATCACATACTTAAAATTTAAAATTTCAAGTCTATAGGTCATTTAGTTCCGAAGTTAAGCGAAAGCAAAGTTTCGCATTTATGACACTCACTCACTCATGATCATCAGAATAGAACTAGTACTTCCCATAAACTCAGAGAGCTGAAATTTGGTACAGAGTTAGGGTTTAATGGCCACATAAAGGGAAAACTATAAAAACTAGGATAATCGAAGATCTGGAGTACCTGGGGACCCTGATTGGGAAACACAAGAGCCCAACCAAACTATTAGAAGAGATCGACATACCGCCTTTACAAAAAATATTCAACTTGGTGGGCCGCTTCATTTGATGTCAAAAATCGAACAGCAGATCTCAGATGTATTAGAGATATGGTAATGCCTCCTTCTACTATTGGTACATAAAAAAAAATACGTGTACAGAGAACAATTCCCAATCTGTGTGGCGTATGCCCTAACAATTCATAAGAGCCAAGGTCTAAGTCTAAAAATGCCCTCATTGGCACCTCCATATTCTCTTGTGGCCAAGCCTACGTGGCGCTTTCACGAGTAACCAATCTTCATGGGGTGCACCTCATAAATGTTGACTTCAAGAGTATAAAAGCTCAAGCTTCAGCGATCACCGAATACAACCGGCTTAGGCGTAAATACATCGCCGATCTTTCAGAAATTAAACCGTATAAACCGTCTAAAAGAATAAATAATGAACGCGAACGGGCAATACGAAAAACTGTTGCTACTGTACAAGAATCAGAACCGGAAAAAAAGAAAAGAAAGATTTGTAATAATAAAAAAAAACTACTCCTAAAAAAATGTGTCAAATAAGAAAATCTAATAAAATAAATCATAATATGCCCACGTTTCTACAAAAAGCAGTGAAATCCCACCAAAAACATTCTGTAAAAAAACTAGCCAAGTCTCGATGGAGCTGCTTGTTTATCTCTAAAAAGTAATGAAATCTAGACAAAGTCGTGCCAAGTCTAAGGTTCCTTACTGCGATTTCTTTATTATTATAGTTATTGTTGTGTGACTTGGCCGTTGTAGGGAACACAACGGTACAAAACCAGGTGCTATATTGCATACACACCATTGCACCAATCTGTCGGCAGAACCACTACCCATTGACGATGGAAAATTGCCACTTGGAAAACGTTGATTGAATAACCAGTCAATTGTAGGCTTGATAAAGCTGCGTATTTCAATAATACTTTTGTATAGGCGAGCCTGAAACAAACAGTATAAAAAATTATTTCCAGTACAGGCGGACTTCTAATCATTGATAGAAGTCCGTCTGTACGTCTATTTTATGTTAGATCGGTGGTCGATTTGACGCTCCAAAAAGAAGAGAGCAGAAGTCAGCATTGTGAATGCTAATTGCATGTGTTGCACAATCAACAACCGCCTAAAATGAGACACTAGCGTCCAATTACCAATACCACTATGGGCTATTATCTCGCTTAACAAACATAAGTAGTTACAACAGATATAACATTACGTGTAAACACAATTACGTGCAACATTACGTGTAAACGCAACTTTATCAAGCTTATAATTGACTGGTTATTCAATCAACGTTTTCCAAGAAGCACTTTTCCATCGTCAATGGGTAGCGGTTCTGGCGACAGATTGGTGCAATGGTGTCATGTAGCGCCTGGTTTTGTACCCTGTGTACCCTTCAACGGCCAAGTCACACAACATTAACTATAATAATAAAGAAATCGCAGTAAGGAACCTTAGACTTGGCACGACTTTGTCTAGATTTCATTACTTTTTAGAGATAAACAAGCAGCTCCATCGAGACTTGGCTAGTTTTTTTACAGAATGTTTTTGGTGGGATAAAATGTTGCGCTTTCAAACTGCTCTTTAACCAGGAGCCGAGTAATTTAGTATTATGTGCACTAAGTAATAGGGTTTTTCTGCATTTGCATTGATCGGGTTGATACCAGCGCAGTGCAACAGGCCCTGCACTGATGTGTAAGGCCGGCGAAAAACAAATCAGTGCAGGTAGTGCGCATTGTAGGCTATGAGGCTTCCATCTAAGCTATAAGGGTTGACAACGCATCTATACTCTCCTTTGTTTGAAGTTGGTTGCAGATATCCATAGGCAGTAGTAGCAACTTAGCATCAAGTCGGTTATAGGTAGGTACGTTTGTCACTTCTACAATAATGTTATGTTTTCTCATCAATCACTATTAGAGTTAACCAAAAATAATTTATGTTTAATATACATCTTTTCATACGTCTTTAAGTATAGAAGTGTTTTAGGTACTATTACTACTACTTGCCGTGTCGTGTAGTGGTGGTTAAGAATATCCACTACCCCATATCTTCCCGTGGGTGTCGTAAAAGGCGACAAAGGGAAACAGGCAGGAGATGGGCAGCCGCATCTTCCTGATAACAGCAAAAGTACAATAAAAAATAATTGCGAATGCAAGCCACTCGCCAAGCGTGGCAACTATGGCAAATACCCCCCAATGATTAGAGCAACAAAGAGACGGCCACCAGTCCCCGGCGGCCCCGCTATTCCTGGCTACGGTGTCGACCATGGTAACGGCGGAGCAAGGGGTGCTAAGAATCTCCGGTGGAGCTTCGGTTGCCACCTAAGACGACTCGACCTGGCAACATACAACGCACGCACTCTGAGGACTGACGAGATGATCGTGGAGCTGTAAGAAGAGATAGACAAGTTACGCTGACATATTATAGGATTATCCGAGGTCCGAAGAGAGGGGGAGGACACGGTAATCCTTGAATCCGGCAACTTATTCTATCACCGGGAGGGCGACCATCTGTCACAAGGAGGTGTTGGATTTATCGTCCACAAGTCTCTTGTTAACAACGTTGTAAAGATTGAGAGTGTCTCAACGAGGGTTGCGTACCTTAAACTCAGAATCACCAAACGGTATTCGCTGAAGGTCATACAGAAATATACACCAACCTCGGCACAACCCGATGAGGAGGTGGAGGTCTCGTCCTACGGGTAGATCCACATAGACAGTATCTTCTGAACTTGCTTTGCCATATGGTCTAACACAACTGGTTATTTCGCCTACGCGGATCCCAGATGTGGAAGACCATGTACCTTCCCTGTTGGAGCTTCTGCTGTCCTCTCATCCGGACGGATATCAGGTTTCCGTCGATGCCCGTCTTGGCTCTTCGGACTATTGTCTGAAACGGAGTGTGGTGTGCTCCCCTCGCGGTTGCGTTCTGCAGGTTGCCGCCGTGTTTGGTATTACAGGTCAGCGGATTGGGACGGAATGCGGTATTTCTTTGCTCCCAACCCATGGGAGCGGGTTTGCTTCTTGCCGGATTATCCCAGCGCCGTTGCTGACTCTGTCATTGATGTGGTGCTACAGGGAATGGAACTATTTATTCCATCATCTGTGGTACCCATCGGAGGCAGACCTCAGCCTTTGTTTGGTCGCTCCTGTAAGACTGCATTACGCAGTAAGCAGGAGTGTTATCAAGCCTGGGCTGCGGCTTCGGTGACTCGAGATGTAAACACCGGCATACTTAAAAAGAAATATAACTTCACCTCCAGGTACTTCAAAAGAGTTATTGCCAAGGCAAAGTCAGAGCACATAGGCAGAATTGGCGAGAAACTAGTTCGCATTCTGGTCTGTCGCCAAGGCTGTCCAAGGAAATTTCTGTAAGCCATCACTACTATCATTATCAAGAAGTTGCTATGGCTTTTGAGAAACATTTTACTGATGTTCCTTTTTTGACAACAAAATCATTAAATTCTTCTCCTACTGTCGCCGAATCATTGCTCAAACAAAATGTAAAGGCTTGTTCAAATACTTTTAAATTCCATAGAGTACTGCCAAAAGAAGTCGTTAAATATTTTAAAACTATTGATGTTAATAAAACGGCAAACTTATGTGGGATTTCCGTTAAAGTTATTTTATCTGTAATAGATATATTAGCACCTTATCTAGCCACTATATTTAATATAAGCGTCGAATCTGGTGTATTTCCTGATTTAATGAAACAAAGTAAAGTCATACCTATATTTAAATCTGGTAGTACATTAGACCCCGCCAATTTTAGACCAATTTCTGTACTACTAACATTAAGTGAAATATTTGAAAAAATTATTTTAGATCAGATGTTAAATTTCTTTAATGTTAATAAATTGCTACATAAAAATCAATTCGGTTTTACAAGGGGTCGCTCGACAACTGACGCTGGAGTTGAGCTTATTTAAACATATTTTTTGTGCATGGGAGAATTCAGAGGATGCTTTGGGTATATTTTGTGACCTTTCCAAGGCCTTCGACTGTGTTCACCATGAGACATTAATCAGGAGGCTACAGTACTGTGGTGTCAAGAACACAGCGCTTAAACTTATTATTTCATATTTAAGTAATAGAAAACAGAAAGTTATTATCAATGGTAAAAGTTCTTCCGGGTCACCTGTACTAATGGGTGTTCCTCAGGGCTCGATTCTTGGCCCATTCCTGTTTCTGGTATATAGTAATGACTTACCTCACCTTGTAGAGGATAGTCATGATATAGTATTATTTGCTGATGATACTTCCTTGATTTTTGATCTTAAAGGTCAATCATTTAAATGTGACTGAACGTCCACAAGTCGACTGACGGATTCCTCCAATTGTGCTGAGGACGTGTGCTCTGGAGTTGGCACCGATTCTAACGCGTCTTTTCCGGTACTCCTACTCCCTAGGCGTAGTCCCGAAATCATAGAAGACAGCTTTTGTCCACCTGATCCCTAAAAAAGAAGTGACAGCTCTGACCCGTCCAACTACAGGCATATCGCCATCACCCCCTTGTTCTCCAAAATAATGGAATCCGTTATAAACTGCCACCTCATGCGGTACCTTGAGGATCACCAGCTGATTAGTGACCGCCAATACGGTTTTCGTCGGGGTCGATCAGCTGGTGATCTTCTGGTCTACTTAACTCATAGATGGGCGGTGGCAGTAGAGTCCAAGGGGGAGGCATTGGCCGTTAGTTTGGACATTGTGAAGGCCTTCGACCGGGTTTGGCAGAAAGCGCTTCTTTCAATGCTACCTTCCTATGGGCTTCCCGAGAATTTATGCAATTGGATCACCAGCTTTCTTGCAGATCGGAGCATCAAGCTTATTGTAGACGGTGCATGCTCCAGCAACAAGCCTATTAACGCTGGTGTTTCACAAAGCTGCGTGCTATCTTGGTGCTGTTTCTTCTGCATATCAATGATATTTTCCAAACCGGTAGCATTCATTGCTATGCGGATGACAGCACTGGTGATGCTCTATACACCGGCCGTGCCAATATTTCTCAGGAAAACGTCGCCGAGTACCGGAACAAACTTGTGTCTGAAGTCGAGTCTTTGCTGGACAAAGTCTCGGATTGGGGGCAACTAAATCTAGTCCAGTTTAATCCTCAGAAGACACAAGTTTGCGCGTTTACCGCTAAAAAGAACGCCTTTGTCGTATCTTCTCCGTTTCAAGGTCCTCCACTTGGTGCCACAGCTAGTATCGGAATCCTCGGCGTCGACATATCGAGTGACGTGCAGTTTCGTGGTCACTTGGAAGAGAAGGCCAAATTGGCCTGTAATAAGCTTTGCGAGCTCAGCAGAGCGGGACAGTATTTCATACGGGCACACCGCCTGCAACTTTAAAAGGCCTGCGCCTTTACGGCCTCACATGGAATACTGTTCCCATCTCTGGGCTAGGGCTCCCCAGTGCCAGCTCCTTTCACTTGACCGCACCCAGCGCCGACCGGCTCGAATCGTCGACGACCAAGTCCTTTCCGATCGGCTCGACTCATTGGCGCTGCGAATAGATGTTGCATTTCTGCATTTTCTTTCGCATTTACCACGGGAAGTTCTCTGAGGAATTGTTCGGATTAATCCCAGCCGCCAAGTTTCACGAACGCACATCGCGACAGAACTCTCGATACCATCCACACCATCTGGATGATTGGCGGTCCACCACTGTGCGATTTAGAATATGTTTTCTTCCTCGCACAACTTTCTTGTGGAATAGTTTACCACCAGCGATTTTTACTGACCAATACGACTTAGGGACCCTCAAGAAAATTTGCCACGATACATTCAAGAAAAGAGCCTACTCTTTTCTAAAAGGCCGGCAACGCATCTGCAATTCCCCTGGTGTTGCGGTTGTTCATGGGCGGCGATAGTCACTTACCATCAGGTGAGCCGCATGCTCGTTGGCCCCTCTCCTATAAAAAAAAATTCAATACAGCTTGTATTGTAGAAGCGATCGAGCAGAACCAAGGCTCCAAAGTGTTTGCACGAGATCTCTCTGCCATAAAGAGCCAACTGTCAAAGCTGAAGACCGAGTGTAGCAGCATCTTTTCCCGGACACCTGAGATTTTGAGTGTATTGAGAGGTTCTATGGGCAGCTGTACACGTCATCGTTGGAACCACACGCAAGTGTGAGTAACGATCCAATAGCGAGTCTTATCTGACACTATTCCGTAGATATCCCGGACGTCAGTTTGAGCGAGATTAGAATGGCTCTCCAGCACCTTAAAGACGGCATGTCCCCGGGCGATGATGGAATTACAGCGGAGCTTTTTAAAGCGGGTGGAAAACCGGTACTTGAAGTCTTTCAGAAGGTCTTCAATTTCGTCCTCAATGGTGGCACTACTCCGGAGGCGTGGAGCAGAAGTGCGGTGGTCTTTTTTTTCAAGAAAGGCGACAACGCTCTCTTGAAGAACTACAGACCGATTTGCTTTCTGGGCCGCGTCTACGTGCTGTTTCCGAGAGTCATTACGAATCGTCTCGCACGCAGACTTGACGACTTTCAGCCTCCCGAACAAGCCGGTTTCCGAAAAGGCTTTATTACCATGGACCACATACATACCCTGCGGCAGATTAAACTAAGACAGAGGAGTATAATCTGCCACTTCGCCTTGCGTATGTGGACTATGAGAAAACCTTTGATTCCGTCGAAATTTGGGCGGTGCTGCAGTCTCTTCAGCGGTGCCAAGTTGACTAGCGGTATATCGAAGTGCTGAATTGTTTGTAGAGTAGAGCTACGATGGCTATCCGAGTACAGAATCAGAGTACGAAACCTATCCAACTCCAGAGAGGTGTAATACAGGATGACGTTATATCCCCGAAACTCTTTACCGATGCATTGGAAGACGTTTTTAAGCTACTGGACTGGAAAGGATACGGTATTAACATCAATAGCGAGTACATCACTCACCTTCGATTTCCCAACGATAAAGTCCTTATGGCCGAATCGCTGGAGGACCTAAGCACTATGCTCAATGGCCTCAATAGTGTCTCCCAACGGATAGGTCTTAAGATGAACATGGACAAAACAAAGATCATGTTTAATGTCCATGTCACACCTATGCCGGTAGTTGTTGGGAGCAATAAGCTCGAAGTTGTTCACGAGTATGTTTACCTGGGACAAATAGTCCGACTAGGTAAGTCCGACTTCGACCGAGAGGTCAATCGACGGATTCAACTCGGCTGGGCAGCGTTTGGGGAACTACGACACATCTTCTCGTTAGACATACCTCAAAACCTGAAAACGAAATTGTACAAACAGTGCGTGTTGCCAGTGATGACAACTGTGGCAACAGTGAGACGTGGTCCTTCACTGCTGGCCGTATGAGGAAGCTAATGGTCGCTCAGCGAGCTATGGAGAGGGCTATGCTCGGGGTTTCTCTGCGTGATAAAATTAGAAATGAGGATATCCGCAGTAGAACCAGAGTAACCGACATAGCCCAACGGATTAGTAAGCTGAAGTGAAAAACCGACAGCCGATGGGGAAGAAAGGTTCTCGAGTGGCAGCCTCGTACCGGTAGGCGAAGTGCAGGGCGACCCCCCACTAGATGGAGTGACGACCTGGTGAGACATGCAGGAAGTCGATGGATGCAGGTGGCTTAGGACCGTGCTTTGTGGCATTCTTTAGGGGAGGCCTATGTTCAGCAGTGGACTTGTGAAGGGCTGTTTTGATGATGATGATGACTACTACTTTATCACTAATTGCTGACATTATAAAATCAATATATATGTAGCTTCCCCTAAAATTTTTATACGCATGTAGTGGTTTACTTAATTAAAATCAATAATTAAAAATTTTAAATTTTGTAGTACTTTTGGATAACTCTTAAACAATTGGGTAAACCGTGATCAAATTTATATGCGACCACATGAGTAGCACCAGCTTTCAAATAAAAATAATCATTGAAATCTGTTCACGTAGAATAAAGTTATGATGTAACACACTTAAAAAAAACATACAGTCGAATTGAGTACATACTACTTTTTAAAGTCTGTAGAAAATATATTCTCATAGTACCAATCTGGTAATAATGATTATCATATAATGTATGTCGCTTCATTTACGCCAGTACGTCTGGCAATATGTAAGTATGAGGTAGTATATAGTCCACGATAGACGTCTGGTACTACCAACGTCAACCCGCCCACCAAGTTAAAGCAAATCCTCCCTACAAAGATAGAGGCTTCTGTCCAGCAGTAGGTATTAATAACGGACTTACGTAGAGAAAAAAAGATAATGCCTAGTTCAACTGTAATATTGAAAATTTTAAGGGTCGTTACCGATCTTGTCAAACAAATAGAACTACTACGTGAAATAAATGGGAAAGCTACAACTTGAAATAAAATAAATTTATCAAAGGAGTTTTAATGATATCCTTTGTTGTCGGATCAACTACATAGTTGGATTCCAATGATTTGTTTGTAAGTTTCACTATCAATTAATGACCCAAGAACATATAATGGTGAAACGAGTTTCTTTGTACAAATATTTAGAACGCAATCTTGATACAGTTACCACATTTAATGTCAACGTGTATTACACGCACACACTTAATAATGCTGATCGAATTTTATTGTACATTCAGTACCAACGGAATCTTCTTACGCATAAAATGAATTTGAAAGAATAAGTGTTTTTCCTTTAATCATGCTTGAAAGGCTGGACAGGTTCTAATAAAATTTGGTACAGAAGTCGATTAAGAGGTAGAATGGGACATAGGATAATTTTTATAATAATTATTACTAAAGTTTTATAAGCCCAGCAAAGCGAGCGGATAGCGGCTATTATCCTTAATTTCATAAGTTAGCCTCCTAGAAATATTTAAAGTAGGTAGTACTATAATTCTTATTCTTATCTTGTTCTATGACAACGGTTAAATATAAATTGTAATTAAAAAAAATCACATTTCTCTTACACAGTAAAGAGAAAAATTAAAAAATGTTTTCTAAAAATTTATGTATATGGGAGCATCACTGAACAACTTATTTAATAAAAGATGAATAATTTAAATCGGTTCAGCTTTTTCCGAGAAATCAAAATCAAACAAAAGAGCCTCCTTGTAGAACTCAGTTACAAAAAGGAATATAATTCTATTTATTCTAGTTCCTACTCATTTTAAAACACCGTTTTTTTATACTAGTATTTGTGAAATTTTAAGTATTTACTCTTTATAACTGTTAAGAGAAAGGTTCTTATGTGATAATTAAATGTGGCAAATGAAACCGGAATATGCACTTATAAAAGAATTAAGAAATGCCTAAGTTATTGATGAATAGATTAATATACAATTATATATAATCCATTTAGATAGAATGGGAATAGCTACGTACTTTAACTGTCTATCTTCTCAAGTCTACCAACATCCTTATTCATTTCGTCTTTCTCAGGGTTGACTGGTAGAAAATGTCTTAGGGCATTAAGTCCGCCCTTTGTAACTCCAAGTTGAAGGACAAATAAATAAAAAACTATATTGTTCGACATGTCCTGTGAAAATATGTGTATGTTGCCCTTAAGCAGGTATATTAAAGTAAGCACACATTATTTTTCTATACAAAACAGTTATACTAATTCATAATCATCATCATCACTAGAGCCGTATGCCAGAAGAAGCATAAAAGCAAGTTGAATGCAGTGGAGATGCGCTCTCTTCGTAAAATGTGCGGCGTTACCATGGCCGACCGAAAGCGAAACGAAGAGATTCGCAATATGGCAGGTTTGAAAGATGACCTTATCACAAAAATTAATAAGGACGTGCTTCGGTGGTTTGGGCACGTTGAGCGAGTGAAGACCGAATGGTGAAGAAAATATATAGCATGAAAGTTAATATTAAAAGGTGTCGAGGTAGACCGAGACTAACTTTCGAAGGCCATGTGAGCAAATTGCTCGAAGAGGGTAGGGTCAAGAGTACTCGGATACCTAGACGTGCATGTATGAAGAAGATAATGAATCTGAAAGAAGCGAAAGAGGTACGAGTATGTAAGGATCGTGACACTTGGCGATCTGTTCTCTCTGGCTACCCCATCAGGGATTGAGCGAGAAGATAAGCGATCATCATCATCATCACTAGAGCCTTTCACAAGCCCACTGCTGTACATATGCCTCCCCAAGGAATGCCACAAAGCATGGTCCTGAGCCACCTGCATCCATCAAATTCCTGCATGTCTTACCAAGTCGTTACTCCATCTAGTGGAGGAACGCCCTACACTTCGTACACAGGCACGAAGCTGCCTCTCGAGAACCTTTTTCCCCATCGATTGTCGGTTCTTCGAGCTATATGGCCAGCCCATTGCCACTTCAGATCACTAATCAGTTGGGCTATGTTGGTCACTTTAATTATCGGATATCCTCATTTCTAACTGTATCACGCAAAGAAACTCCGAGCATAGCCCTCTCCATAGCTCGCTGAGTGACCTTGAGCTTCCTCATCCGGCCACCAGTGAAGGACCACGTTTCAGTTTCATACGTACATAATTTCCCGAACGCTGCCTAGCCGAGTTGAATCCGTCGATTGACCTCTCGGGCGAAGTTGGACTAACATAGTCGAGGTATTTGTCCCAGGTTAACATACTCGTCAACAACTTCGAGCTTAGTGCTTCCAACAACTACCGGCATAGGTGTGACATGGACGTTATATATGATGTTTGTTTTGTCCATGTTCATCTTAAGACGTATCCGTTAGGAGGCACTATTGAAGTCACTGTCGTAAGGGCAATATCGTCTACAAATCGAAGGTGAGTGATGTACTCATTAAGACGGTACTCATAACTTTTTAATGGGTAAACCGATTTTAATTATTATTTTTTTATTTGAAAGCTGGTGCTTCACAAGTGGTTCCATAAAAAATTTGATCAAGGTCTGACCTCTGACCTCTTTTGAGTTATTCTTAATAATTTATATCGAAGTCAGCTGTACAAAATTTTTAATTTTAAATGATAATTGCTAAAACTTTAGTATATACATGATCATCATATCCTTCTAAAAATTACTTATTATGTCTACTAAACATTATAATATGTATACCTATCAGTATAATATGTTAAACATAATAATAACATTTAATCCATTTACTTACAGCACGATGAGTGACAAACGAAGTCCGTCCTTGAAGTCTTGCACTGATTTTCGCTGGAGTATCTTCATCTTCTCTTTTTGGGTCAAACCATCCAAATGCTGTTCCAACTACCAAAACAGCGCCTAGGATCATCAGGGCCAGAAAGCCACCAATTGCAGCTTTTGTTGCCTGAGATATTACCATCGCCATTGTCACTGCGAATTATCACCGCTGCATCATTCTTGAACTAACATGATTCCCCACTTCTACTTTTTAATGCATTCACAAAAAATAACGGCAGAATGTCTAAAGAAGAAAATGAGCGTAATGCAAGTTCAGTTCCCAGTTCAATATCGTAGTTTTTGTCACTCACTTTAATAATAGTATGTTTCATAGCTAACGTTTATAGATAAGATCCTGTAATTAATTTTATGAATAAAATTATTAATTTATAGGTATACATATAATTTAGTACGTGAGGGTAGTATGGTCATCTGATTAATATGGTCACTTTCTTATAACTCAATAACTACGGCCTTTTTTGCATAGATTGCTCTCTGATACGATAGCTCTTCATCAGCCAATCAAAAAATAAACGGTCAAAAGGGCGCTACTTTATCGACGCCATTTTGACAGTTGACATTATAGTAAATATTTTAGTCGAATTTAGTACTGTGTAGTGTAGTTCATTTTTTAAGTAGATTTTTCTAAGTGTTCTTAATTATTTCTAAAGCTTGTTTGCTATTTTTTCTTAATGTATTAGTTATAGTATACAACTTTGTGTTTTTTGTCTCTGTAGTCCTCCTAGTTTTGGTTTTATATTACCCAACAAGTACCTTATAATTTACGTTTTATATTTATTATATTTAAAAAGTTATAAAAAATACACACATATACGTATTCAAGAAAAGAGCCTACTCTGTTTTAAAAGACCGGCAACGCATCTGTAATTCCCCTGGCGGTGCTGTTGTACATGGTCTGCGGTAATCACTTACCATCAGATAAGCCGCATGCTCCTTTGCTCTCTGATTATTATTATAATATTATATAAAGAAAGTCTTCTAAATTGTTCCTTATTTATCATTTTAAAGCTTGTTAATTAATATCTGACGGAGATAATACTGCAATTTTTTTTAACTTGAAAACATTGCCGTCCATTTATTAATGTGAACCTTGTTATAAAGGTCAATAGAAAGATAATAATATGTATGTTGATAGAGCTACAGTGCTTGACAACAAAGCAAATACGGATGCTAATAGTCTACACGGTTATTACAATCTACGAAATACGAACATGTTGTCTTAAAACCGCAAGGAGATATTAGAGAGTGAAACTTTCAACGATTAATTAAATCACTTGGCGTGATTTTAAAATTTTTAATAAGCTGAAATTCTGTTTCCATTTTATTTTCTTTAAATGTGATATATTTCAAGTGACCTTTTAAAGAGTTGAAGTAACTAATACCTTAAGTAATAATTTAATTGTTGTGTGCGGGCGGCGTAAGAAAATCCAGTACCCATTTGTTGCGTGGGTTTCGTAAGAGACGGGAAGGTCAAACAAACATTAAAGATTTCGATAGAACATGGTAAGGCCACCTTCATCACCTTTAAACTAGACGTAAAATACCTGAACAAGCGATGGGCAGCTGAATGAAAGGTGCAAGGCGTCTGGTATTGCGATTTTAAATACGCCTGCCAAGCGTAACGATTACGGAAAATCCGCCCTATATTGTGAGAGGCCCATATCCAGCCGTGCGTACTGAAGTAGAAGAAAAATAAGAAACAAACATTTATCCCCATACATCACTCCAGAACTTATCTAATTCTATTAATAACACAAACACGAATCTTGTTGTTATATATAATCAGAGCAAGTCTTTCTTTTTCATAAAATCCTAATAAAACTCACAACATTATTGTTGAAAATATCTATATGATTTCCAAAATTATTTGAAATAATTTATCACCAATTGCTAGGGATGGAAATACCTGACAGATCTAGGATTACATTTTTGCCAGAAGCTTTCTAGGTTCTAGCTCCAGAAATCCAGTAGGAAGACGATTGTGGCAGCATCTTCCTTACGACGCTTGCGCAATACGTTACCCATTCATACTGTAATATTACTATCTTAGTATCTGAGTACTATACTTGATTATGTCGATGCAAGCGATTCTAACCTTACTAAGGAATAATGAGAGAAAATAATGATCATAATATTTGGCCTTCGCAAAAGTGATCATGTTTCCGAGTTTCGCACTAAGCTCAAGTGGCACCCTATTATTTAGACTTCGTCGGAATACTCATATTCTATCTCTACTACTACTGTGTATTATTTGATCCGAAAGCACCAAAGTAACATAAAGAAATAATTGAGTACGTAGGCGCAAATTAACATCATTCCATACTAGCTAATAACCTTATTTTACGTTTGCTTACAACTTCTTTTTTCATTAATAATTTTGTGTTAAATCAATGAAATTGTGGAATTTGTTTTGGAATTGAATTCGCTTTAAAAAAGAACTTCGGAAGGAGTTTATTCAATAGCGCATTGATTAATTTAAAAAAATACACACAAATACTCAAGCCTGTCACCCAGAGGGATAGGCAGCGACTACGGACTTCCATTTGGCGCGATCCTGACACACCTCTCTCGCCTCCTTTACATCCATATATCTACGCATACACGCTCGTCGGTTAAGGGTACTCCTAATCTGGCCCATTTTTAATGTATCGCCGATTTGGTCGATAAACCTTCGTCTAAGGCGTCCCTTCTCGACCCTGCCGTTGACTTCTGCTACTTAAATTTGCTTTGTGACTCTTTCCTCGTTCATTCTTTCTACAAACTATCAAACCACCGAAGCATTCCTTTCTTAATCTTTGTCACAACGTCACCACTTTTCTCTTATTACACTATTTCTCACCCTGTCATTCAGATTTAGGCCTAGCTTACTCCTTAAGGACCGCATTTCTACAGCATTTATTCTACTCTCATGCTTCTTCTGCCAGAACAAACTTTCACTACCATAAATTAAAGTAGGGACTAACACAGCTTTATGAATTGCCATACGTGCCTTATTTGACACATTCTTACTCCTCATAATAGCGTATATAGCCCCATTTACTCAATTTCCTGCGTTCACTCGTCGTTCTATATCCTTATCATATCTACCATTCCTGCTAAATACACATCCCAAATATACAAACTCATCCACTTGCTCAATCAACTCCCCTTCTATTCTTATTTCACATAGCGTTTTACTTTCTTCTCTTTTAAAAACCACCACTTTTGTCTTACTTGCGTTCACTTTCATACCCTTTTCTTTCAATGACCAGTTCATTAAAGTTCATAAAAAAAAATATAGAAATAATTATTTCAATCCCCGTTCTACTAAATAAATTTTGTTAAGTCTTATCTACTTTCTACTTCTCTTCAATGTCTGTTTATACATGATGTATAATAGAAAATTACTACTTTTATACGTCCCACAGCTGGGCACAAGCTTGCTTTTATTTCTGAGAAGGTTTATGGAACAATTATTCCGCAGTGCTGCTGCAATGCATCATGCGGGCTTTGCATGTCCGCAAAATATTTTATTTCTTAAATATGCAGGATTTCCCCGATGTTTTTCTTCAACGCCAATCACGTGGTAAATAGTCACAGTTTAAAATTGCTATTAATAATTATTTGGTGCCGGCGGGGATCGAAGCCGGATTGCTCAGGTACTGTGAAATTTACAGCGAGCGCTTCTAAGCTACTACAGCTCTATGATGCATTTATTTATTATTATATTTAGATGTAATATTTATGGTTGTCTTTTTCTCTTACATTCTTATATTCTGTATGTAGCTTATATGTTTGTAATAACACTTCTATTTAAGTTTTAGTAAAAATAATCTCCTGGACTCACTGTAGGGTCGCTGTGCGGCCTATGTGATATAAAGGTGTCATGTCGCGCGGTTCAGACGCGTGATATACGTGGGTAAATCCGCAGGGTACAGCTAGTCTATAATAATTCAGTAAACATTATTTTTTAAAACCAACCGCATAGTTTAATATTATTTACATTTTTCTATTAAGTTTTTTAACCGTATAAAGTTAGCTGTGACTAAATGAAACAAAGAACAAAAAGTAAAGAAACTCGCAAATCAAAAAATATTTTAAATTGAATTTTTGAGTAAATAACGTAATTTTAAATTTTTTCTTGAGACTTAATTAATGTCAAATTTAAATAACAAATAACTTTGCAGTCATATCAATTCCGTAAGTATAAAAGTTGTAAAAAAAAATAAAATTTGCTATTTACATTGCGTTCGAAGTCAATCTATTTAAAATTGACGATGATACTTATCTTATATTTATGTCAATAGAGGCATTTATAAGTAGTCTTTTGTGATATCAAGAGCATATTATATTTTCAATTCGGTAAATAGAAGGTCTTACGAATAAAAATAGGTAAATCCATTTCTGGTTATTGAAAATTTTACAGCTTAAAACTCATAATAAATTATATTGAAACAATATAAACCATAATAATACATAATAAAATGAACATAATCAAATATAATACAAAATTAATATTAATAAAATCAAAAGTATTACAAATCAATATGTACAGAAAAGAAAATTATACTTTTATGTGCTATAATAATCGTAAGTGCTAGTGCTTATTTCTTCTAATACATTTAAACTAAGCCACGTATGAAGCTTTTGCGCGTAATAATTAATATAAATATAAAAGAACGAAAATTTAATGTGAATATAAGAAATAAAACGTATATAATTGACTCTCGAGTGACTTTGTAATAATGAAAGATAATAAAAACAAACTCCTCGCTAAAACCATCAATATTACATTAATTGTGGCATATTAGATTTTTATGCCATTAAATGATAATTTAAACCAACAAAATCGTTACAGCCTATCAAAAGTCCACTGCTAAACAGCAGCAGGCGGGTTGGTAACCGTAATTGTATATTATATTTATTTGTTATCTGGAAGATGCTGCCTATTTCCTGTTTAGTTTTGTAGTGGATTCTCTTATGCCGCCTGCATAATAATTATCAAAATATATTACAAAATAGAATCAATTTTAAGCTTTCTTAAAATCGCAAGTAATGTTCACGTAACGCGGCAATATGTGTAATTATACTACACTTTTATGTAGCCTACTCTTTTTTGAAAGACCGGCAACGCATCTACGAATTCCCTCGTGTTGCAGTTGGATGGGAAGTGACTACTGCCACCCTTAATTAAGGAACCTTACCATCAGGTGAGCCGCGTGCTCTTTTGTCCCCTCTTATATAAAAAATACTAATACGCAAGCTAACAGTCGACTTGATGATAAGTGCCTACAGCAGCCTTATAAATTAAAAAAGAACGGATCATACAGTATATGTCCTTTAAAGTCAGTGTGACTAAACACTCGTCACATCTATCTTTGATTTAGAATTGTAATGCAGACGATCCGTTGTTATACTGAGGACCAACAAAAACTTTTTCGGTACTAGTCCCTCATCAAACGTAACATAAAAGCACTACGCTTGTATTTTATTGGAGCGCGAATCGATTATTTGAAGTACATTTATATTCAGAAAAATGTATAAGTATGCGTCAGCTGACAAGTTTTACTTGGAGGGTTTGTTATATTTACTACGCTGTAAAACCACAGCTTTCGTGCCGAAATGTTTATAGAATAAGACTGATAAACTAGCACAACAGTCCACCTGATAGTAAGTGGGTGCTTAGGGCCTAGATGTCTATCTATATCTATCCTCGATTAAGAATCATTTTGTACGTGGTAGAGCCATGCTGCACCTATATTAGTAATAAAGTTGTAGCACGAATGGGTCGGCTCGACCGGGGAAAGACCACGCTCTCTCAGAATACAAGCGTAAAATAGCAGCTTTAACACTGCTGTGTTTCGTATGGTGAGTGTAGAGAACTGGAGACACTTTTTACTGGAAAAAAGGCATTCCAGCTTACTCCTCACGGGTGACAACGCATCTGCATTTTGATTCGTAAACGAGGTTAGATGTAGATGTCTATGGGTCACGGCAACCACTTACCATCGTGTGGACTGTGTGCTCGTTAGTAACCCTATCCTACAAAAAAAAAATCAAAATGCAGATGCGTTGTCACCTCTTAAGTACTATAATGCAATAACTCATTTTCAGTAAAAAGCGTTTTCTACAATCACCATACGAAATAAAGTAACATGAAGCTGCCATTTCATGCTGGTTTTCTGTGAGAGCGTGGTCCTTCCCATGATCGTGACGACCCATTCGTGCTTTAACCATTCCTGAGCCATGCTGGCTCTACTATGTATAAAAAACAGACGAAAAGCAGAAAATTTTCAAACCACTCTGAACAGTGGTAAAAGCATTTCTCAAAATACTATCAATAAACATTACTTGTTATTTATACTAAATAAAATTATTCTATTCTATTCTATTCCTCATCATCAATGTGTGAAATTAAGGCTTAGCAGGTTTTAACAATTTTTTGCTATCATTGGGTCTTCAAAACCTTTTGCGGGATACACAGCACATAGGTGAGCTTGTTTAGGTATATAAGGCATATCAACCTGACATCCCTTATACAAAAACAAACGACGAGAATAAAACTAGAGAAAAAAGCAATAAAGTAACGACGTATAGTATACGTATTCAGGTTTATTGCAAACCAAGTCCGATAGCAAACTACTAGGTACACGAAAAAGGCGTAAAAGGAGATCAAATCCAAAAGATAGGCAAGAGCTATTTGAAAGAAGACTGATTTAAAGTTAAATTATTGAAGCGAGCGAAAAAACTTTTGGTAACAAGTAAAAACGGCCTTCAAGAAAATAATAAATGGCTTCCACATAACAGCTTCTGAAGTCGGTGCTAAGACAATGTATCGTGGAGTTTAAGCTTCGAAGTCAGAATGTTGAGTAGAAATTATATTATTCTTCATAGTTTTTAAGTGTGTTTTTTAAATGTTATTTTTTATCCAATTGAGTGGACTAACGAATATCACAAGTTCACGTTAACTAAAATGTTGTCAATTTAGTTACATTACAAGTTTCATCTCCTGTTTTCTTTCTGTTACATTTAAATTGGTTAAATAGATAAATATACGCGTTGAATATAGAACCTTCTCCTGTTCTGAGCTCGGCTATTTTATAATTAGGCATTATTTTAAATTAATTGCTAAAATGGACTGGATTTTTTTTAAATGACTAATCTTCTGCACAATGTCTTCAATGATTATACGGAAAAGCTCAAATTCACTCAGCAAGCAAATGTAATATTATAAAATATGTAAGAACGATATCCACAGTAAGATAGAGAAAGTAAGTGACTCGTCCCAAAGATTTAATAAAATAAAGCGCCAATGAGTGTGACTATATATCTCAAAAAATAGACAAATGCGGAGAAATGGTTCTAGAAAGGTCTTGTGCCGACAATCACAGTATGCGACAGTGTGTAAAGTGAAGACGAATGCATGAGGTCAATTGATGCAGGACTATGATATGGGGCAGTCTATGAAGCCCATGGTGAAAACATCTAACTATGGCTGAAGTGGACTCATGATAACATATCAAACATTATCAAGGTGGCGTAAATGATTACATGAGACAAATTTCTGTGTTAAACCATTATGAAAATGATTGATGAAATTTAACAAAGCGTGAGTCAAGCGCCCACCTAAATGTAGACATCTATATTTTTTTTTCATGTTAGCAGGTGCCTTTTAACGGCCTTGATAATGTAGAATAGAGTTTGATTTAATCCATGAAATTTTGGAGACTTATTTAGATTATGTTTTCATTATACATATTATTTTATTTCTATAAAAAAGCAAAATAGATTTATTTGTACCAATTTTAAATTAACATTATAAATTCTTCTTGTGAATATATAGATGCATAATCTGCACAAAAGAGAATATTACAGATTTCAAAATAAGATAAAAACACAATAAAATCCGGAACAACTACTTTTTCATTATGATAATTTAATTTTATTACGAAATTAATTTTTGACAGCGATATATATAAATTTATTTAATTATAAGTAGCGTGCTTTGATTTACTGAATTTTAAAATGTTATGTTTTTTTTTTGCATTTAGATGATATTCTTCAATATATTAAACTTCTAGCCATAACTAGATATCAGGTATGAGTAATACACTTTATATATGATATATCATTATGTACTTTAGTAAATTAAAAAATAATTATTGAAGCTTTAAAAAGTCCTATATATTATCAGACCATTAAACTCAAATGCTTAAACAAGTTTTTGCTGTATGAAATAATTTTATCTAGTAAACATTAGCGTATACACGTAATGAATAATGATTTGTGACCATTTACATTTTTTTTACCCACATATACACAATTTAGAAACAATCATTGTTTTTTTCTTCAAAACTAGCACACATTATTTAATAATCACGTCACAGAAAATCATTCAAAGTTGAAATTTACTCTACGCTCAAGTCCGTAGGCATCTCGCTACGATTTGTGAAAAGGGATCGCTTTCATTGCGTCGCGCGCCGTTCTCGAGACAACCGTTTGGCTACGACGCTGCCGCGGTACTGGCTATGCGTGTGCTACAATCCGCGGCTACATTTTAGATTATTACTCGTAGCACAGATTGTACAATCAATAGGTACAATTTTCAATGAAATTATATTTCTATTGATCTATAAAAATAATTCTGTCCTTTATTCAAAAATATTACGCTTAAATTTTCTTACAATATTTTGAATTCGTCTTAAAATGTTTTAAATCCCTTACTAGGGAAATATTTACGTATTATAAATTATTTTATATTACAATAAGTAATGTTTTATTCAAAATTAGTGATCTGAGGAGAAAAAAAATTAACTTTCATTACAAAGCAATTTATAGCATTTGACAATAATTAACGTTTAGATCATACTTTTAAATTTAATATTTAAAAATGAAATCTTTACAGAAAATCTATAAATAAGTAAAACTTCTACTATCTTCAAGGGTAAAAAAAAATGTATATGGATGCGTACAGACCCGTATCTATCATACCAGCTGTAGCAAAAGTTTTTGAAAATGGGATAAGTTCGCGCCCTTCAACTTGTTTGATGGCAACGCAAGTTTGCGCTGGTAGGATACGTTAGAGGTTTTAGGTTTTATCATTTTTATACAAGGAGGCAAACGAGCACGCGTTCTACCTGGTGGTAAGTAATTATTGCCGATCTCGAACAAGTGCAAGACCAGGGGTATTGCAGGTGCGTTACTGGTATTTAAAAAAAAGAGAAACACTCTTTTTTAAATAACTATAAGTCGTATCGATCAGAAAAAAATCGCTGGTGGTAGCCGGTTCCATAATGAACTAAAGATGGTATAGATGGAATCATGGATTCTGTTGTGATGTTTGGTGCTGAAAATTAGCAACAGGAATCAGCCTGAACAATTAATTTGAGCACTACCCGTGGTACATTGAAACAGAATATGTAAGGACTCAGTCGTCGAAGATGCGATAAAGTCAAAGAAGCTGGCACTGGGATTCCCCAGACCAGAGATGTAAACATTATTCCATGTGGGGCCGAACAAATTGCAAGTGGTGTGCTGCATGAAGTACTGTTCCACTCTGCTGAGCACACCAAGTTTTAGAGGCCAATTTGGCCTTCCCTCCCAGGTAACCACGGAGTTGAACCTCAATCGATATGTCGACGCCAAGGATTCCGATGCTGGCTGAGGCAACAAGGAGAGAGTCCTGAAGTTAAGAAGATACGACAAAAAGGTTATTTTTATCGTTAAAAGCACAAAACGATATCTTTTGGACTACTTTTTAGCGTTTTTCTGAGATTTAACTGAACTAAATTTAATAAATACAATTGTAGATTTAAAATATTAATATGCCTTATATATTAACAGCAACAGTAAGTCTACCTGACTTAACGTTACCGTTATGTACGCGTCCCCATAAATTCACTCATAAGATGGATATCTGTCACAATTGCTACGCTTGGCATGCGGTTTGCCAACCGCAATATTTTTTTTATTTTTATTTGGTATCTTTAGTTGGCCTTGAGGTTGGACTTCGGATGAACATGTCAAAGACACAGTTGATGACAAACAGCACATATCACAAGATTCGTATCTTTCAATTCGTATCTGTCGATGAGTATCTGTATCTGGACCGAATAGTCTCTTTTTAGGGAAGACTAGACAAAGAAGTTGCAAGACGCGCCGAAAACGCCTGGAAGAGCTAATGGTCTATGAAGGATCTTATCAAGGGTGGTCTTCTTTTATTCTTGAAAAAGAAACTCATGGACGTGTGCATACTTCACATCCTCACCTATGGTGCCCAGACATGTTCTTTGATAGTCCAGCAGAGGTCCACACTTGAGGTTTGTCAAAGAACAATGGAACGGAGTATTCTGGGCATTAAACTTGTAGACCAGATTAGGAATGATGAAATTCGTTCCAAATCCAAAATTGCTGAAGTCACACAAAAAGCTGCTACCCTAAAATGGGACTGGGCTGGACACATCTGCCGAGTACCAAGTGAAAAATGGGCAAAAGTGACAACTCAATGGGTCCTTAGAAAAGGCAAACGTCAGCGGGGCAGACCCAGGCGGAGATCGCAGGATGAACTGGACTCCTTCATGAAGGACTGGTCTATGTTGGTCTATGGTGGCTTTTTACTTTTTATAGACCACCGATATTAAATTTGATTTTTCTAGATGACTTCTTTCTGCAGTTGATAAATACGAAAATACGTTCAATAATTACAATAAAGACGTTTTAAGTGCGGCCTTGTTCTTTTCTTGCCCAAAAGATTAGTACAGCCTTAATCTTTATTCAGTTAGGAATCGAAGCCAGCGTCCCTAGCAATGTACCGCGGTAGAACTATAATATGATAATTTAAGTTTTGAGCTTTAGTTTTTTCATTAACATACTTTTAATAAAATATTATGTTATGCATATTTTATGTTATTAACACTAAAATAGGCAAATTATAAACACCGTTATTGTTTTATAATGATGTGTTCTCCTATAATTGGTACTCGTAGTAAATAGTAATTTGTAGATGTAAGGCATGAGTAAGATGTAAGTAAGTGTAATATGTATATCTGTTGGAGATCCATACAAATAAATAAATGAATATAATTAGGTTAATTCTCAGTAATCGAGAAATATTCATCCAGATGTCAAAAATATGCTTTAAATAATGGCCAAGTAGTAGATGTGTTGCCCTGGTGGTTATATAAATATTTATATTAGCTTTAATTTCAAATCGTAATAACAACTGCCGTAAACAACTCAAATTACATATTGTATTTACGCGTAAATTCTAAATCAATGTGCAAATACTAGTTGCATTGAAATTAGCAATCCCCTTGCCAAGCGCGATGATTACGACAGATCATCCCTGCTTGTAGAGTCTCTCAAGATTTATTTCGCTCACAGATATCGTAAATTGTACTTAAATTTAACTTTTCACACAATAGACACACAATAAAAACGCTCGTGGATTTATATTTCAGACTGGATATATTTTACACAAACATATAGCGGTGTAAGAATATCCACTACCCCATATCATCCAGTGGGTATCGTAAGGGGCGACAAAGGAAAAATAAAAGAGGGAATGGGCAACAGCATAACTCTTTGTGATAACGCCAGCAAAACGTGACAACTGTGGCAAAATCGTTCCTATGAGGCAATCTATGGAGGAGGAAGTTCAGGAGTGAAATTTTATCGGCTTTAAAGGATGGGTGGATATATATTATGTAAATATACTTACTATTTTTAAGGCGGACATGGCCGCAGCGAGGCGGCGGCGGAGTGTGGAGGAGCAGTCAACGACCGCCGCATTCCACATAGGATGGCCGCGACAGTAACCCGCGCACTAGCTAGTCTTTAGTTTTCATATACCTTTTTTTCTGTTCTTATAAAAAATAAAAAATTATATATATGTTTTTTAAATACGAAATTAAACTCTTAAAAAATCAAACACATGAAGCTTTAATCCTGTGCAAACAAATATTTTCTTAATACTCACTGAACCACCAATACCAGTATACATATATAATTTTACAAATGAAGAATTTTTTCTTCTTTTATTTCTAAGTTAAATTTTTATGCTAATTATTGACTTAAAAATGTTTGTTGTAAGAATTTACTGTATTTTTTTAACAAATTTAAATTTTTATTATTATAGCTTTTTATTTTCAATAAATGAATATTTTCAAGTTAAATATGATTTCTGTTTAAAGGAAACACCGGATTTTATCGTAGCTTAATTTACCGCCTAGAATAATTTTTTTAATTAAAAAGGAGAGAGGACTACATATTTGTGCCATTTGCTGTAGAGACTATCGGTACGTGGGGTCCACGTAAGATGGTTGTTCCTAAAGAAACTCCATCCGCGGCTGGTTGTTGCTGCTGGTGATAAGCGGGCTGGTTCTTTTCTCGCTCAAAGGCTAAGTATAGCCTTTGAGACTAAGTAAAACGAAAAGACGGAGTACAAAGTATACGAGGCGCAAAGCACAATTTGCAAAAGAGTAATATAACTGCGTGGGTCAACAAATTTATTGTAAGTAGTCTATTAAAAACCACACTTCGCCTTTCCTGTAGTCTGTATTAGTTACCGGGAAGCTTATTAAGTGATAGCCGAATTCATAGGAAGAAAAGAAGAAGACGAGGCCTTTTACGTTCGCTATCCTAATTCAGCTCGATCCAACTTTGTCATCTCACACTGAGACTGGAATAATATTCGGAGATAAATAAATATGACTGAATCCCGCTATTAAGATAAAACTGAGATGCCTTACTGAAACTGAATTTTAATATTGAAAGGGTCAATTGATTATCATGATCTGATGAATGATGATTATATTCCTTCACAAGTCATCGGCTAACATCGACATCCCGCATTACTTACTCAGCCTACTGGTACGAGGCTGCTAGTTGAGAACCTTTCTTCCCCATGCATAGTCAGTTCTTCAAGCTTTGTCACCCAGTGCCATTTCACCTAACTGACTCGTTTAGCCAGTTCGATAACTCTTGGTTTAATGCGGATAGCTTCATTACGGATTTTATCAATTAATAACAACAGTTCGATAAAAAATATCACAATCGAATAAATAACATACGATTAATGTTTATATTAATATTTTAGTTTAAAAAAAGCAGTAACGGACTATAGATTGTAAATGTTTGAACATTACGCATTTGAATTTGTGTCGTTATTTTTATTTTTTATTTTATCAACCCCGAGTCAATTTGTCACACTGAATTGAAGTTCGAACTCAATTGTGGTATAATATAATATTCATGGACGCTGGTGTAAGCTGTCATCGCTTGAAATAAATAATAAGTTTTTTTTTTATATTTCGTGTCATATAACAGTATATTTATTATTTATTGAAGATGAAGATAGAAATAATACCTTGATAAATTTAGATTATTAGGTATTAATAATAATGTCTTACTAATATCTTATGAGCAGTTCAAACTTAGAGGATTAGCGCTAGCCTTGAAATTCAATAAAATGCGAGTAGGCTAACTTCAATCCACGCCAGCACCAAGGAAACTGAAAATTACAATTTTAAGTAACAATTTACCACTTTGTGGTTAAATAAAATTGTGACTAAGCCTGCATGTGCCAGAAATTTAAAATATTTTGAGATTACATTATAAAGTTCGCCTACACGCAATAATGGTAGCGCGACCAAATTTTCCTGTCTCGGATATGAGAGGAGGTTTTTGCCAAGCAGCGAGACAAATGTAAGGTGTTCCTTTAGCTCTTACCTTTAAAACTTAAACCGTTAATAAGCATAATACTTAAGGAAAATAGCAGAGATATTTATCAAAAGTAATTAAAAAGGTGTTAATAGACATAAATTAAAATAGCACATACATTTCTTCAGGCATTACGTTAAATATACAAATTAGTTTAATAAAGTTAAAGCTTGTTTAAAATAGCTTTTAGTGTGATCAAACAAATATGTTATTTATTTCGCAATTTTTGCTAATATCACTGTGTGTAAATACAAACTCTATATACATAATTTTTTGCTTGAATTTGGGTGCTTGAATACAGAAAGCAGATTTTTAATATACTTTATTTAATCATACTGGTTACATCACAATTTATCAAGTTATTACGTTTGGGAAAGTCATCGTAAGTGTACAGGACACATTTATTTCTTTAGCTGAATAACCGACGATATAAATAAAGAAATTGTCTTTATGCTGTCTGTTACTCAGTTAAAAAGATCGAAGTTACGCCTTCTGTTAAAAATGTATGTGCTCTGTGAAAGCTGACCTAGATAGAAGTTCGCTAATTGGTCTTATGTCTAGCGAATGCAAAGACTTTTCTGCTACTATTATACTTTTTATACTATTGCGAAAAGTTAAATATTTAAATAAAAACATGTTTTACCGAAATCTAAATCATGATTCAAATACAATACCTGACAATGGCCACATAGCTCAAAGAACCGAAAAAAGAAAGGTTCTCGAATGGAAGCTTTATACAAATAAGCGAGTTGAAGGGCGGTACTCCACTAGATGGAGTAACGCCCTGATATGAAATGCAATAATTCGACCATGCCTTGTGGCATTCTTTGGAAAAGTCCTATGATCAGCAGCGGTCTCGTCAAGGATTGTAGTGCTATTAAGCTTTTAAAAGATATGTGTCCTAGAATTACAATACTTCTATTTGATTTTGCTGATAGAATTAAGCTTATAATAAAATGTCAAAACCAGCTTAAAGGACCTAAAAATAATGAAATAATTTCCACATAACATCTTCTGAAGTCTTCTGAAGTCGGAGCTCTGAAGTTCTGAAGTTTAGTGAAGTTGCATTATTTTCTTTTCATTAAAAATTTAATTTTTTGACACATTTGAGTGTATTAAGGAACGTATTAAAACAAGTGCATAGTAACAACAGGAATGTTGGCTAAATAATAAAATTAAAAACTTCATCCTTTTTGTCTACGCTTAGGGTCGGTGAAGATATTACGTACCATATTATAATATACAAATACAAATCGGGATTTAATGCCACATCTATCATTTAGGATTTATGCATTCGGAGGTAGGCCCTGAAACTTATTTAGCACACCACCATTCGGTAAAGAGTAGTGTGAGGTAACACTTCCCAGGTATAATCATCATTTTCAGTTTCGCTGGAATTAGTGTCTAAACTCAACATAATTTTTTTAAGGCAATATTTAAAAATAACATCACATTTGCGTTTTGCGGAATAATTTTTTTTTCTATTTTGATTTTATATTTAAAAAATTGTTTTAACGTGTACAATTTTTGCTAAAAGTCATCTTAAAAAACATAGTGAGTTTTGTATTGTTTTTCGCAATAAATTAATTTTATAAAAAGTTTTATTTTCACAGTTATTTTATATATGATAGGGTGACAAACGAGCACACAGTCCACAAGATGTTAAGTGATTGCTGTGACCCATAGACATAGCTACATTTATCCTCAATAAAGAATCAAAATGCAGATGCGTCGTCACCCATGAGGACCAAGATGGAATGCCTCTTTTCCAGTAAAAAGGGTCTCCGGTTCTCTGTACTCACTATATAAAATACGATACACAGCAGTGTTAAGCTGCTAATTTACGCTGGTATTTTGTGATATCGTGGTCCTTCCCCGGTTGAGCCGACCCATTCGTGCTACAAATATACTTCTAATATAGCTGCAGCATGGCTCTACCACATATAAAACGTTGTTGTTGTTGTTCCCGTCTCTGAGCAGGGGCTCCCCAGTACCAGCTCCTTCCACTTCCACACGTTGCGTCTCTCTGCGTATTTCATCGCATTAACCACGGGGAGTACTCTGATGAATTGTTCGGACTAATTTCAGCCGTTCAATTTCATTATCGCACATCGCGACAAAACTCGCGATACCATCCATACCATCATGATGATTGGCGGTCCACCACTGTGCGATTTAAGAGATGTTTTCTTACTCGCCAAACTGCCTTGTGGAATCGAATAACACCAGCGATTTTTCCAGACCTATATGACTTAGGGACCTTCAAGAAAAGAGCCTACTCCATTTTAAATGACCGGCAACGCATCTGCAATTCCTCTGCTGTTACGGTTATTCATGGGCGGCGGTAGTCACTTTCCATCAGGTGTGCTCGTTTGCCACCTCTCCTATAAAGAAAACGTTGCTGAAACTGTTGAAACAATAAATATTACATAGCTTATTGAATACCCAATTAAAACGATTATGTTAAAAGCTGAATACCGACATTTGAGAAAATGTTTGGTTTCCAATAAACAGCAATTTGTTCCTGTATTTAATTCACAACTTCTTTGGAATCTCTTTCCTGAAAACAAAGCGGGTAAGTAAAATGGAAGCAGAAAGATTAAGTTTATGATTGAAATTAAACAAAAGATAAAATAACAATCGAGTTTCATAACTATTTGGAGCCATATAAATATAGTAATAAAATATGGCCGTGTTGTATTACTATTGGGTTCAAACTACTTATTGCAATTTTACGTGCTGTTTTACCACGTGCTCGGCGATGAAGGAAACCTATCGAATTATGATGTCTACTCAAGGATTAGAGATTTTTGAGCATGTCACGCCCACGCGCGCGCATTTCCTCGATTTTATTTCTGAGATATTCCTGACTACGAGCTTCTTACTCCTATTAACGGCCGAGCATCAAGTAAGCCAGCATCTCTGATGACTAGGATGGATTGCCTGGAAATCGTACAAACTGATCTTTCACTTCAACGTAGCTACTTGTAATCTATAAAGTGATTACTTTATTTGTTATAGTTATAGAATATTAGTGTGTTGATAAAACTAACCGAAATAACTTAGGTATGTATTGTTATAAAACTGTTGCATTAACATGCTTTATTTTTATTCCTTACGACTTAATAAGCACAACATCTCATCTTAATATATGTATACAAATCAAATTGAACAGTAGATTTCGTGCTTTTATTTATTTATATTAGGGAGGCTTACAAACTAATGTCTTCTTGCTAATTACAATTATCCACATATTACTCATTATTATTAGAAGAGCCGTGGTAGCTCAGATGATTAGCGCTCTCTGTAAGCTTCACAGTACTCGAGCAACCAGGGTTTGGACCCACCGTCACCAATGAAATTATTAATTGCAATTTTAAGTGCTCGGCGGTAAAGGAAAACATCGTGAGGAAACCTGCATGTCTGAGAAATAAGAAAAAAAATATTTCGAAGATATGTAAAGTTCGCCAAAACGCATTGGGGCAGCGCGGCGGACATTTCCTTGCCCTAAAACCCTATCAGAAATGAGAGGAGACCTGTGTTCAGCGGTGGGACGTAAATAGGCTGCAACTTTTACTTTTACATATTACTTCATCTGAATTTATGAATTTACCTCAAAACCTTAAAACGAAATTGTACAATCAGTGCGTGTTGCCAGTGATGACTTACGGATTTGAGACGTGGTCCTTCACTGCTGGCCGTATGAGGAAGCTCAAGGTCGCTCAGAGAGATATGGAGAGGGCTATGCTCGGGGTTTCTCTGCATGATAAACTTAGAAATGAGGATATCTGCAGTAGAACCAGAGTAACCGACATAGCCCAACGGATTAGTAAGCTGAAGTGGCAGTGGGCCGGCCATATAGCTCGAAGAAACGACAACCGATAGGGGAGAAAGGTTCTTGAGTGGCAGCCTGGTACCGGTAGGCGAAGTGTGGGGCGACCGCCGACCAGATGGAGTGACGACCTGATAAGACATGCAGGAAGTCGATGGATGCAGGTGGCTCAGAACCGTGCTTTGTGGCATTCCTTGGGGGGGGCCTATGTTCAGCAGTGAACTTGTGAAATTCTGTAATGATGACGATGATGATGAAAGTAGTCTAGGGATTGAATAAAACTATTTTACGGAATTTATCGTGCTTAACTTACCTATTTATACCTATTTTATTTCCCGACGTTTCGAGTGCCGTGCGACAAAGAGCTTGCAGTATAAGTTATGCTAGCTTATTAATATTGGATAAAACTATATTACAATATGTTTTCTAGAATTACTATTTTATTTAAATATTGAAAAAGAGGATTTTAATCAAAATATTAAATAATGCGAGGAAAAAATCTAAGTTTCCTAGACAGAAATTGTGCGGCTCTATGAGAACTGACCTAGAAAGAACATTAACAATGAAGTCACTTCTGTCCTTCTGGTGTATGCCAAGCTCGTTTTTGTAAGAAGTAATTTTAATTATTAATAAAATAGTAAATTTTTTAAGGAATGCCTTAGATTTTATATTATTTTATAACTAATTATGAAATCGCTATTTTTTGCCTAAATTTATATACACATAGTTAAAAGTTTATACAATTTTGTTAATTTTCCAAAGACAATAAAAGTTTAGATATATTATTTACTTAACTCTCTATATAAATGACTTCCTTATGATAATTAAAGTTACCAAGGAGGAGGAATATCTCAACTCATTCTCCAAATGTCAACCTCGTGCATAAGTAGTGCACTCTGCTGATTTACACGCAAGGACCTAGCGACCGAATAAATGATGGAAGGATAAAGTTTATATAAGTAAAGTTCTTATGGCCTCTAATAGTTGACAGTCTTACTATTAATAATATATTATGTAGAAAACACTAAGTAGGGCCTATGGTGAAGGAAACAACCCAGAGGATGGGCATCAGTGGCTTCCTAGAAATAGCTAAAAATAAAAACTGTGGTTACTTATTCCAAATATGTCTACTATAAGGCAATCTATTGGGGAGGTCTTTTTTCAGATGTGGACTTACAATAACGTAACGGGATGTAAAATATAGACCAGCCACATCGGAGAAGCTAGCACAGAGGCGCATGACATATGGTGCTACGGTTGTCGATCCACCTATCAAGCGTAGAAGTTATAGATAATCCAGCCGGTTATTAAAAGTAATATTATTGCAAATTTTCGAATTTTCGACGATGAGGATGAAGAGGATTCCTCAATTCATTCGGTGATTCACTACAGCCTATCAAAAGTCAATTGTTGTACATCTCCCATAGATATTAAACAAGTTTTTATAATAATATATTAAAATGACGTTGATTGTAGCTGAATCGAATTCATTACGCCATTTCGTGCCATGCGTGCCGTAAGAGGGACTATGGTAAATGCCAGAAGTCTTATAGCTTACGATAGATTTATAAAATATCCAAACTAATGTTGACAGTGAGCTACATAAACTGATCGAGACTTCCGGTACTGTAGTCTACAATTCGTCATAGGCGTGGTGTTTGTTCAAACCTTCGTATAATGCAGCAGTGAATCTGCCATTTAAACAATATATTACAATCTACTATTCATTCATTCATTAGCAGTTGAAGCATTTCGTGAGGGAACTGGACAGACGACATCGATAAAGTGAAGGATGTATCCGTGGCGCAGTAGCATAATATTGAGTCGCTGCGATGAAGGCTGCGGGTTAGAATCCCGTGAGGAATAAATATTTGTATGGTCTATAAATAATTGTCCCGGGTCTGGATGTGGTAGGACCCCTCTTGTGCCTAGGAGTTCGTACAGGAAATAAAAAAGTGAGTTAGTAGCTCTCTCTTACCTATTTCATTTTCTATCTCAGACCTTAGGGATCACATCGCATCTTAGATGTCCATGGATTGCAGGAACCATTTACCATCATGTCGACGACTGGAAGTTCGTTTGTCACTTCAGTTTTATATTCTCTCACAATGGCATGCTTTCTTGTGATGCATATATACGATCGATCCTTGGGCACAGGCCTCCTTTCATTACTGAGAGGATTTAAGGGTAAGAAAATATCTGCCATGTTGCCCAATGTAGGCGTAATTCATATTATTTCATCAAATTTCTTTTTTTGTTTCTCAGACATGCTCTTTTTGCCACCATGTTTTCCTCCACCGCCCAGGGACGTGATATTTCAGTGCTTTAAATTGTAACTAACACATCCGGTTAACGAGTATTTTCTAATAATTTAAAATGATTAGTTATCCCCCGAGCTACCCACCCCTGGGTCTCTGGGAAAATATTTAAGTTAAAATTGTAAAAAAAAAGGTTTTGTTCGGGAAAAGTAACTCTTGTCGGTGCTAGTAGAACAAAATCTGGATTTGATTTTTAAAAATTAAAGGATAATTTTAGTATTCGTGAACTTGATTCACGTAATTCAGGAAAGTTTTCTGATAAATATCTTGAAACACATCTTGGTATTATGATTTAATTTTAGGAGTTGTAATTTGTCGGCAATTAATTAGATTCTTAAAATGTTATTTACCTACGAAAAAATACGTAATTTCGCTAAACAGTGGCATTTGTAGATTTTTTTTCATAAACGATTTTTTAACAAATAAGGCACTTAGAATAAACCTATTTTTTATCTGGATTATCGTTGGTCTATTTAAACTCATGTTCATAGGCTGTGCTAGTAAATCAGCAGAGTAAGCAGTTAATAATTTCGTTATTGTCAGAGGAAATCAGACATTTTATGGCGAGCGCTTATCTTCTTACCTTCCACGAATCCATCTATAGAATAGGCTCATTAAGTGTGTTTGTCCTAACAATCAGAGGTACATATTGACCTTTGACAATATTTAATTAAGACGAAACTGAATATATAAAATATTAATGAAATACTATTATCCTTAACAACTTGATACATTACGAAATATATAATTAATATTTTTTTTTAGGATCGAGTGACGAACGAGCACACAGTGCACCTGATGGTAAGTGGTTTCTGTGTGGCCCATAGATATTTACATTTATCTTCGTTTGCGAATCAAAATGCAGATGCGTTGTCACCCGTGAGAACTAAGATAAAATGCCTCTTTTCCAGTAAAAAGGGTCTCCGGTTCTCTACACTCAAGATACGAAACACAGCAGCGTGAAACTGCTATTTGACGCTAGTATTCTGTGAGATCGTGGTCCTTCCCCGGTCGGGCCGATCCATTCGTACTACAACTATACTACTAATATAGCTGCAGCGTGGCTCTACCACGTAAAAAAAATGTACAGATAAAAAGAAGCAAAAGCACAATAATAATAAACTTTTTTAAATTTTTTTGCTCTATGTCATATCTGTTAACTTTTCCGTTTTAAATTGCAATAGATATGTAATTTCTTTATATTTTGGTTGTTATTTGTATACTTTTGTACTTCATTAATTGATTCAGTGACATTTTTTTAAATTATGTTATATAGATGTCATTAAAAATTTATTGCACGCCTCATAATGCTAAGTGTTATAAAGCTGTGTTATAAGTGTTATAAGGCTTCACTCTAGACATGTCAAGTTCAAGCAATTTTGTGTCCTTAAAATGCCTATATCATGACCATATTGCACTTATACGATAATATGAGCAGCCGTTTATCAAGAAAACACTTTAATTAATCCATGTTATATTTTTAAATAATCATTTTACATTGCTACTTTAAAAAAAATCATGATCAATCAATCAATCAAAATCAAATCGTGGACGTCCGTATGTTGATTTTGTATGCAGTCACGACAACTCCCGAAAAAATTGACGTATCGAGACCGGTTTTTTTAATTAGCTTAAGAATTACATCAATTGGTTCCCTATTTCATATCAATAGCCTAGTACGCGTTGTTTGTTAATAAAATGATTTTCAACTTTTAAAGTTTTATTGCTACTTAAAATTTAAAGACCCTTTCATATTTTTAACCCTTGATAGACAAAGGACAAATGTACCATACAGCCTATATCGATTTTATACTTTGCCTAATCTAATGTGATTTATTTTGATAACCATTTTTATTCTCTCTAGAGGACACCTGTACCAACCCTATAGAGCACTAAGTTTAAAACACGTAAATAATATATTTTAAAGATCAGAAATACTTATATTTTTCATCAAAATTAAATGAAACGCTCATGACGCGTGCAATTTTGGATTTTTCAAACTATCTTTATTTGATTTTGTACTCCTGTTGCGATTACTATTACAACCAGAAAAGGACACATAATTTACTTCCTTTTACAGTGGAGTGAAATCACTTCTCACTGAAGTTTGTGGCCCGCGCATATTACCAGTGAACCGTAAAATTAGTTTGAGATTCTTCTAGTCGGAGAAATTCGGAGTGAAATGTGGAATAACTTTAAATGCAAATTTTTTGAACTCGGCTTATACTACTTATAATATGATGATTACTTATATTTACGGAAACACTACACATAAAGTAAACAAATTTTAAGGATTCTGAACATATAACTAACGTGAAGCAGCGACGCTCCGGAAAGTCTGCGGTATATGAACATGTTTAAGATCATCCGCAGAGATCGTGATCCTTGGCGATTTTAACGCCCACCACGCCGAATGGCTCGGATCACGTTTAACCGATCATGCGGGAAGATCTGTTTATGACTTTGCCTTGGCATATGGTCTGACACAACTGGTTACATCGCCTACGCGGATTCCAGATGTTGAGGATCATACACCTTCCCTGTTGGACCTTCTGCTGACCTCTCATCCGGACGGATATCAGGTTTCCGTCGATGCCCCTCTTGGCTCTTCGGACCATTGTCTGATCCGGAGTGTGGTGCCACTCACGCTCCCCTCGCGGTTGCGTTCTGCAGGTTGCCGCCGTATTTGGCATTACAAGTCGGCGGATTGGGACGGAATGCGGTCTTTCTTTGCTTCCTACCCATGGCGGCGGGTTTGCTTCTCGCCGGATGATCCCAGCGCTGTTGCTGACTCTGTCACTGATGTAGTGCTACAGGGAATGGAACTATTTATTCCAACATCTGTGGTACCCATCGGAGGCAGATCTCAGCCTTGGTTTGGTCGCTCCTGTAAGACTGCATTACGCAGTAAGCAGGAGTGTTATCAAGCCTGGGCTGCGGCTTCGGTGACTCGGGATGTAAATACCAGCACACTCAAAAAGAAGTATAACTTCGCCTCCAGGTCCTTCAAAAGAGTTATTGCCAAGGCAAAGTCAGAGCACATAGGCAGAATTGGCGAGAAACTAGTTCGCCTTCCTTCGGGAACCCGTGCATTCTGGTCTCTCGCCAAGGCTGTCCAAGGGAATTTCTGTAAGCCATCACTACCATCTCTGCACAGGGAGGACGACTCACTGGCCCACGACGCAAAAGAGAAGGCCGACCTTTTAGGCTCCCTTTTTGCGTCCAACTCGACTGTTGATGACGGGGGGAACACACCGCCGACCATCCCGCGGTGTGAGTGCTCCATGCCGGATGTGCGATTCTCACAGCGCTCGGTTCGCAGAGCACTCCTCTCCCTTGACATCCACAAGTCGAGTGGGCCTGACGGAATCCCCCCAATTGTGCTGAGGACGTGTGCTCCGGAGTTGGCACGGGTTCTAACGCGTCTTTTCCGGTACTCCTACTCCCTAGGCGTAGTCCCAAAATCATGGAAGACAGCTTTTGTCCACCCGATCCCTAAAAAAGGCGACCGCTCAGATCCGTCCAACTACAGGCCTATCGCCATCACCCCCTTGTTCTCCAAAATAATGGAATCCGTTGTAAACTGCCACCTCATGCGGTACCTTGAGGATCACCAGCTGATTAGTGACCGCCAGTATGGTTTTCGTCGGGGTCGATCAGCTGGTGATCTTCTGGTCTACTTAACTCATAGATGGGCGTTGGCAGTAGAGTCCAAGGGGGAGGCATTGGCCGTTAGTTTGGACATTGCGAAGGCCTTCGATCGGGTTTGGCACAAAGCGCTTCTTTCGAAGCTCCCTTCCTATGGGCTTCCCGAGAAATTATGCAATTGGATCACCAGCTTTCTTGCAGATCGGAGCATCAAGGTCGTTGTAGACGGTGCATGCTCCGACTACAAGCCTATTAACGCTGGTGTTCCACAAGGCTGCGTGCTATCACCAACGCTGTTTCTTCTGCATATCAATGATATGTTGCAAGCTGGTAGCATTCATTGCTATGCAGATGACAGCACTGGTGATGCTCTATACACCAGCCGTGCCAATATTTCTCGGGAAAACGTCACCGAGTACCGGAACAAACTTGTGTCTGAAGTCGAGTCTTTGCTGGACAAAGTCTCGGATTGGGGGCGACTAAATCTAGTCCAGTTTAATCCTCAGAAGACACAAGTTTGCGCGTTTACCGCTAAAAAGAACCCCTTTGTCGTATCTCCTCAGTTTCAAGGTACTCCCCTTGTTGCCTCAGCCAGTATCGGAATCCTCGGCGTCGACATATCGAGTAGCGTGCAGTTTCGTGGTCACTTGGAAGCGAAGGCCAAATTGGCTTCTAAAAAGCTTGGCGTGCTCAGCAGAGCGGGACAATATTTCATGCCGGCTCAACGCCTGCAACTTTACAAGGCGCAGGTTCGGCCTCACATGGAATACTGTTCCCATCTCTGGGCTGGGGCTCCCCAGTGCCAGCTTCTTCCACTTGACCGCATCCAGCGCAGAGCGGCTCGAATCGTCGACGACCGAGTCCTTTCCGATCGGCTCGACTCATTGGCACTGCGAAGAGATGTTGCATCTCTTAGCATTTTCTTTCGCATTTACCATGGGGAGTGCTCTGAGGAATTGTTCGGATTAATCCCAGCCGCCAAATTTCACGAACGCACATCGCGGCAGAACTCCCGATACCATCCACACCATCTAGATGATTGGCGGTCCACCACTGTGCGATTTAGAAGATGTTTTCTTCCTCGCACAACTTCCTTGTGGAATAGTTTACCACCAGCGATTTTTCCGGACCGCTACGACTTAGGGACCTTCAAGAAAAGAGCCTACTCCTTTTTAAAAGGCCGGCAACGCATCTGCTATTCCCCTGGTGTTGCGGTTGATCATGGGCGGCGGTAGTCACTTACCATCAGGTGAGCCGCATGCTCGTTTGCCCCCTCTCCTATAAAAAAAAAAATCCTCGCCATTACATGAGATTTGATAGACCACAAATTCTCGCAACGGAAAACCCACAAATTTCTACCAGAGATGATTTGCAAGGCTATTGAAATTAAAAAGAACATCCTAATTTCAATAGAAAAGTTGAATGGGTGCTACCATCTGCTTAAAAATTAATAAAATTAAATCCAAACCCAAACATACCACTGCAAGACGTCAAGATACCGTAAGCTTGTTCTGCGTATACATATTGGACAAAAAATTAATATTCTAAAACTGAAGGTAGCCCGGCTAACTATAACATCGGAACGTCGAACACCTCAGTCCCCCCGTGACCATGGGTGCTTTAAAGCACCCGAAACGTCGGGAATTTAAAAGTGAAAATTGAATGCGATAGAATCCGTAAAATAAGTTTAATTTTCCTAATAATATGATTATATAACAGAATTTAAAAAAAAACACATAAAAATAAAAATGAAAAGTAAAACTACAAAGTTGTTGTGTATTTTATTAAATCCTAACATGGTAAGTTTATGAAATTATATCATACAAATAAATATCATTTATTATATTAGTATAACGCCCACGCGCGCGCGTGTATGTGCGTGTGCGTGTGCGTGTGCGCTTGAGCGTAATTTTTCGTACCACAAAATCATTTTGAACGGGTGTTTTTTGACCTAAGCATTTAGCCAAAAATACTTAATTATCTAAATATTTATATTGCTTGTAGCAGTATCTATTTTTCTAACAATTATCAATACTAATCGACTCAAAACATGACAAACAAAATTAACACAGAAAATAAGCACTGCTTTGGTGGTAATTTTGAGTAAATAGAATTTATTACGCTAAGACTTTTCGATTTGGTGGTGTGATCGATTTACCATCTATGGTTTCATCACCACTAACCAGGTGGAATTGTAGTTAAGTACAATTTAAAAAAATTAATAATTTGTGTATTACAAACAAAATAAAACCAAAATAAAATATGAGCATATTTTCGCATAATTTTAGGGAACCGGAGACACTTTTTACTGGGAACGAGGCATTTCGTCTTAGTCCTCAAGGGTAACAAAGCATCAGCATCCTCGATCAAGCATAAAAATGATGATGAAATATATATGTCTACAGGTCACAGCATTCACTTTTTTTTATATAGGAGACGAGCATGCGGCTCACCTGATGGTAAGTGACTACTGCCGCCCATGAACAACTGCAACACGAAGGGAATCGCAGATGCGTTGCCGGCCTTTTAAAAAGGAGTACGCTCTTTTCTTGAAGGTCCCTAAGTCGTATCGGTCCGGAAAAATCGCTGATGGTAATCGATTCCACAAGGAGGTCGTGCGAGGAAGAAAACATCTTCTAAATCGCACAGTGGTGGACCGCCAATCATCCAGATGGTGTGGATGGTATCGGGAGTTCTGCCGCGATGTGCGTTCGTGAAATTTGGCAGCTGGGATTAATCCGAACAATTCCTCAGAGCACTCCCCATGGTAGATGCGAAAGAAAATGCAAAGGGATGCAACATCTCTTCGCAGTGCCAATGAGTCGAGCCGATCGGAAAGGGCTCGGTCATCGACAATGCGAGCCGCTCTGCGTTGGATGCGGTCAAGTGGAAGGAGCTGGCACTGGGGAGTCCCTGCCCAGAGATGGGAACAGTATTCCATGTGAGGCCGAACTTGCGCCTTGTAAAGTAGCAGGCGGTGTGCCGGCATGAAATACTGTCCCGCTCTGCTGAGCACGCCAAGCTTTTTAGAGGCCAATTTGGCCTTCCCTTCCAAGTGACCACGAAACTGCACGTCACTCGATATGTCGACTCCGAGGATACCGATACTGGCTGAGGCAAGAAGGGTAGTGCCTTGAAACTGAGGAGATACGACAAAGGGGTTCCTTTTAGCGGTAAACGCGCAAACTTGTGTCTTCTGAGGATTAAATTGGACTAGATTTAGTCGCCCCCAATCCGAGACTTTGTTCAGCAAAGACTCGACTTCAGACACAAGTTTGTTCCGGTACTCAGCGACGTTTTCCCGAGAAATATTGGCACGGCCGGTGTATAGAGCATCACCAGTGCTGTCATCCGCATAGCAATGAATGTTACCAGTTAGCAACATATCATTGATATGCAGAAGAAACAGCGTTGGTGATAGCACACAGCCTTGTGGAACACCAGCGTTAATAGGCTTGTAGTCAGAGCATGCACCATCTACAACGACCTTGATGCTCCGATCTGCAAGGAAGCTGGTGATCCAATTGCACAATTTCTCGGGAAGCCCATAGGAAGGTAGCTTCGAAAGAAGCGCTTTGTGCTAAACCCGATCGAAGGCCTTCGCAATGTCCAGGCTAACGGCCAACGCCTCCCCCTTGGACTCTACTGCCTCCGCCCATCTATGGGTCAGGTAGACCAGATGATCACCAGCTGATCGACCCCGACGAAAACCGTATTGGCGGTCACTAATCAGCTGGTGATCCTCAAGGTACCGGATGAGCTGGCAGTTAATAATGGATTCCATTATTTTGGAGAACAAGGAGGTGATCGCGATAGGCCTATAGTTGGATGGGTCTGAGCGGTCGCCTTTTTTAGGGATCGGGTGGACAAAAGCTGTCTTCCATGATTTTGGGACTACGCCTAGGGAGTAGGAGTACCGGAAAAGACGCGTTAGAACCGGTGCCAACTCCGGAGCACACGTCCTCAGCACAATTGGGGGGATTCCGTCAGGCCCACTCGACTTGTGGATGTCAAGGGAGAGGAGTGCTCTGCGAACCGAGCGCTGTGAGAATCGCACATCCGGCATGGAGCACTCACACCGCGGGATGGTCGGCGGTGTGTTCCCCCCGTCATCAAGAGTCGAGTTGGACGCAAAAATGGAGCCTAAAAGGTCGGCTTTGTCTTTTGCGTCATGGGCCAGTGAGTCATCCTCCCTGTGCAGAGATGGTAGTGATGGCTTACAGAAATTCCCTTGGACAGCCTTGGCGAGAGACCAGAATGCACGGGTTCCCGAAGGAAGGCGAACTAGTTTCTCGCCAATTCTGCCTATGTGCTCTGACTTTGCCTTGGCAATAACTCTTTTGAAGGACCTGGAGGCGAAGTTATACTTCTTTTTAAGTGTGCTGGTATTTACATCCCGAGTCGCCGAAGCCGCAGCCCAGGCTTGATAACACTCCTGCTTACTGCGTAATGCAGTCTTACAGGAGCGACCAAACCAACGTTGAGATCTGCCTCCGATGGGTACCACAGATGTTGGAATAAATAGTTCCATTCCCTGTAGCACCACATCAGTGTCAGAGTCAGCAACAGCGCTGGGATCATCCGGCGAGAAGCAAACCCGCCCCCATGGGTAGGATGCAAAGAAGGACCGCATTCCGTCCCAATCCGCCGACCTGTAATGCCAAACACGGCGGCAACCTGCAGAACGCAACCACGAAGGGAGCGTGAGTGGCACCACACTCCGGATCAGACAATGGTCCGAAGAGCCGAGAGGGGCATCGACGGAAACCTGATATCCGTCCGGATGAGAGGTCAGCAGAAGGTCCAACAGGGAAGGTGTAAGATCCTCCACATCTGGAATCCACGTAGGCGAAGTAACCAGTTGTGTCAGACCATATGCCAAGGAAAAGTCATAAACAGATCTCCCCGCATGATCGGTTAGACGTGAACTGAGCTATTCGGCATGGTGGGCGTTAAAATCGCCAAAGATCACGATCTCTGCGGATGGGACCTGTTGTAGCAAGAAATCTGTAGCCATTTGGACGTGGTCGATGAGTCGGTCTGTTTCGGCATTATTGCTTTGGGACCTATAGAGGCACCCGTAGACGCGCGGATGGTCGTCGCTGTCTACGCGTAGCCAAAGGATGGACAGGTCCGAACCTTCAAGACTGCCGAGGCGTCGAGAACAGATGTCCTCTCTGACATACACGCAAACTCCAGCCCGAGGCACAAAGGAATGCTCCAATTTGTACCCCGGGAAGGAGAGATACGAAATATCAGCCGGAGAGGAAACCTGCGTCTCGGTCAGAAAGAGCAAGGCCGGCTTCGCCGTCTCGAGATGGTAGTGGACGGCGTTTAGGTTAGAGTGAAGTCCCCTGATGTTGCAGAAATTCACGGATAGCGTGGCAGGGGTCGCCTTGGTGTTCTTGCTCAGTTTGCCTCTAGCAGTAATGCTTTTGAGCGAAATTTTGCCCCCCCAGAATACGCGGGGCAGCCTGAGCACCCACGCTCAGGATCGGAATAACATGGTCGTGGATGCTCAGCGAGGGATCCTCCAGAGGTGCTGGTACCCTCCTGGGGTAGTTCTTCGTGTAATTCCGCTACCATGTTGATGGGGGGGGGGGGAATTGGGCCTCCGGCCACCTGCACTCACCAGACGAAACGCAGAAGCAAAGCTTCTACTTCACGCCGGTATTCTGTGAGGTCGTGGTACCAACCCGGCTCGAGCCGGCCCATACATGCAACAGCAAAAATTGCTGCGTGGCTCTACCACCGTTACCACCAGATGGACTGTATGCTAGTTTGTCACCCTTATTTTCTAAAAATACAAAAATACTTTTATACCTCGACCTACATACATGATGCATTAAAACATGAATAGGAAGAGGTGTATTTTCATGAAGCGACGAAAATGACAGTCTTAGATAAGCAGCAGGATTTCTGGTTAAAGTCTTGTGTGTCTCAACGAGCAGTTATTTATTTTGGCATTGTAGTTCCTATGCTGATTTATTACTTAAGTAAAAATATATAACCATTTTAAGAGATCTTCAGTTCAATATAAGATGTAATCGAACTGAAAACTTTTAATAATGATAACAGTATTTATGAATACAACCAAACGAGAACAATATATAAATAGCAAAATAATCATAGTAATAATTTAATATAAAAATATAAACTTGTTATCATACGGACACAGTCAAAGATATTTTTATTGACAATACCATTCCGTATGACGAGAGCCTCGTGAAAGACAAAACAGACATATTTTTTCTCACGAGATTACTTGCATGTGGGTTGGTCTGTTGTGGCCTGGTATATATATATATAGGTCTGTAGTCGTCTCTGTGAACGAATTAATCTTGTTTAGACTCTTGGGTTATTTGAAGCGACTCGGACTCCGTGACGTACGGCTCCGGGCTCTTCGGATTCATTCCTCTTTCTATCAAGCCCTCAGCGATTTGGTCTCCTCTGTCGCGGGCCTTCGTTTAATTGGTTTATATTTATTTAAGGTAATAATTCTATTTAATTTATTCCGCATTTCATTTATTTTATTATAAATTCCAAACAGACACGAAAATTATGAAAATATTTATTTATTTTATGATCGGTTCATTACATTTTTTAACTTAATAATTTTATTCGTGACCTCTCTGCAAATTTTCATTTACATAATATTTGCTACAACTATATGAATAATCATGAAACATTAAAGGAAATGGCTGTCGAACGTTTTAACACGTAACCTTTTATTTTTTAAGAAGATAAATAAGGGAATCCTTTCATAGAAAAAGTTGAAACGACTCTTAATGCGATTGTATTTCGACAAGAATTCTGGCAATGTTTAATGGAATCTACACAATTTCATTGCCCCAAAAAGTTTAGGACAATTTTATTTCACGCTTTAAGACTTTGAATTCCGAATGAAATTTTATCTCATGTTGGAAAATTTAGCTTTTAATTAATTGTAACTTATAACATGCAAGTCAAGCCGCAAAATTATAGACGTGGTTTTTTGGATTCGTTGTCATAATTTCTTTCTGACCAACTACGCCAATATTTGGATCATCTTAGTCAAAATTTTAGTATTTTGACAGATTTAGACTTAAGGAGTATTTTTCAAGCTGAAAAATATGTGTAAACAAAAATTTTAATGCATTTCCTGTAACAGTTGAGCATATTTATGCGATTGGTATAGCTTAAGCATTAATTATGCAGGTTTAAAAAATACTTAGCAATTGAGCTTGTTTACTAAACTATCAAGTGACCAAGTAGTATTTTTTTAAATATCGGTGACAAACGAGCACGCTGGACGAGAACGCTGTGGCCCATAGACATCTACATTTATCCTCGATTAAGAATCAAAATTCAGATGCGTTGTCACTCGTCAGATTTAAGATGGAATGCCTCGTTTCCAGTGAAAATGGTCTCCGGTTCTTAACACTCACCAAATGAAACGCAAAAGCATTAAGCTGCTATTTTATGCTGGTATTCTGTAAGAGTATGATCCTTCCCCGGTCAAGTTGACCCATTCTTGCTACAACCAAAATATAGCTGCAACGTGGCTCTACCACTTATAAATGAAAAAATCTGAGTTCCTTAACTTAAAGCAAGCAGCCAAAACTAAACCTTTAAATTAAAGTAAGTAATAATTCCCTACAATACTCGCAGCTTCCGAAGTCAGTGATAGGTCATAGTGAGAGACTTCGGAGGCTATTATTTGAAATTTATTTTATTCCTTATAGTTTTTAGTCATCTTTTACTTTTAATTAATAACTTAATTTTATTAATCTTTTTGAGTGGAATAAGGAATATAGTAAGCAAAAAGAGAACGAATTATACCCCTATTTTTTCACCCTTAAAGATTCATCCAAATTTATGCGTGACTAGCTATAAGGTATAAGCTATTTAATAGAAAAAGAATCATCAAAATTCGTTCGTTATTGACAAAAATATAACTTGTAACATACATACAAAGAACATATTACAGTCGAATTGAGAACTTCATCCTTTTCATGAAATCGAAAAAATAGCCCTGATGTATTAAGAACATTACGAAAAGGACCAAACCAATTGGAAAAAAAATCCTGTGTATTCCAATGCGTCTTGGTCATTTTTTTATCTTCTTTGCCCAATTATTTACAAATAATAGTAATTTTTTGATATTTTTTAGTATTTCAACGTAGTCCGCTATTAGTATTTTTTCTTTGATTGAAAATTTTTATTAAGATTGTATTACCTTCACAGAATGCTGATAGTAAGTTTTTATATTAGACGATCTCTACTGCAATATGCTCAGTTGCAATTTTAAGTATATTTATTTTGTTAAAACATAGTATAAAATTGTATCTAATTAAACACACAATTTACACATTACTGGTTACACACAATATTAAAAACTATAATAAAGAAAAACTAAAACTATTAATATGATGAAATTCATAGCTCTTGTAAGTTTCAAAACCTTTTTATTTCTTACACGGATATGGTACATGATTAATGGTTGAGAAATTCGCGTCACCTTCTACTTTCTCACAATTTTTCTTCTAAGTGTCCGAAATGAAAAATAGCAATGACATCTGTGTAAGTAGCTTATAAAATAGACTTATATAGTTTCGATTTTTAAATTGTTAATATTGAATAATAAAAAATTAAGGAAAATGACAATACAATTTATGTGAAGCGATTCAATATACTATACTGAAATTACTTAATTTAAGTAGTGTAGTAGACTTAATTGTTGTATTCATAATATTTGTCTACCTTAAGATTGAATGCAGCGAACGTATTTTTTCCAAAGATCTCTTCTGTCAGTACCTATCACCAGTAAAATAAAAAATAAAAAAACAAATAAAAGAAAATTTGCAATACATATGGCTCCGTAAGAATAATTCCCCTGAATCGGGAAATTTAAATAATAATTAGCATTTCAAATTGGATGCTGTTTCTATTCAACGGTCAAAATTTTAAGGGTTGGTCATTTTACCATTCAAGAATTCCAATTTTTAGTAACCATCATCAATCATCATTACATGTCTTACTAGTTTAACCGTGACCCATAGACATCTGCATCTATCCTCAATAAAGACTCAAGATGCAGATGCGTTGTCACCCATGAGGACTAAGATGGAATGCCTTCTTGATAACAAACTAATAATAAAAAACTGTGCTTGCCTATCCCACTTCTAATCGTGGCAGCTATGGAAATCATTGCCGCATAAGTACCAAATCGTTTATTTAAAGCATCAATATAAATTAAACCCAATTTTGGTTATCCATTTTTCTAATAATTTTTTACTAAAAGAGATTTTAAATTTCATCAAGGTTTTTGTAATAATTCTAAATTATTGTTTATTTTTTCGATAAATATTTGTTAACTAAGCATTGAAAGATCTTTCTTCGTAATCGACGCTTGTAATCGTTATTAGTAGGTATAGTATCATTTGAAAGTGAAAAGTACTTATTTTTGGCATATAATGTTATTGGAATTTGAACCCAAGACATATCAGCCAGGTGATCTTATCAGAAGGCAAAGTGGTCGTACGGCAACAAGCTACAAAGTGAAAGTTCAATCAGTAACAAGTTCAAGAATTTCATTAGTTGAAATGACTCACATAATACCTCCATGATATTTGCCATAGTTGCCACAGTTGGCAGGACGGTTGAGAACTGCATATTATTTTGAGCTATTATCAGAAAGACGCTGCTGCTCTATCTGCTAATCTCTAGTTTCATTTCTTTCTGTAAATTAAAGGTGGCTTATTCCCAAATACTTTTACATATAAACTACTTAAAGCTATTATATTTAAATTGCCGTGTGGTGGTGGTGTAAGATATCACCTCATTTCGCCCCAGGAATGTTGTAAGTAGCGACTCTAGAACACAATAGTAAGACAATAGCAATGAACTATATGTAGTACCCGTGACATTGAATAAGTTAACGTAAATCCTACAACGAAGTTGGCCCAATGTCGAGACCAGTAGTGGACTATTACGGGCTAATAAAAATGACGATAAAGATACTTTAATTAAATTCATAAATACTTTTTTTTAATTTACAGCAATCGTTATTCTACGCTATATAACTTAATAAAATCATAAATGGATTAGGACCAACAAATAATTGATAAAAGGGTTGCCAAATTATGCAAAACAAAACCGCAAGTTGAATTTATTCTACAATATAACAACGAAACTTGACGAACAAAGCTTAAATAATAGCTCGAAATACATTGAAATGGACTGATACAGTAAAATTAATTTTAATATACTTGACTAAACCAAATTCGAGTATGGATGAAGTGGGCTATAACGCCCCGTTGTGTGCGTTGAAGATCTAGAAGAGGCGTTAAGGGGCCCAGAAAAAAATGGGTGTCGTTGGTTGATTTGATATTTCATACAATTACATACAGTGGTAGAGCTAAGCGGTAGTTTTTGCTTTCGCACGGATGGGCCAGCTCGAACCTGGGTGGTACCACGACCTCACAGAATACCAGCGTGAAGTAGAGGTTTACCTCTGCGTTGCGCTTGGTGAGTGCAGGTGTCCGGAGGCCCAATCCCCCCCCCCCCCATCAACATGGTAGTGGAATTAAATAAAAGACTACTCCAGGAGGCAACCAGCACCCCTGGAGAATCCCTCGCTGAACGCTGAACATCCACGACCAAACTACTTCACTCCTGAGCATGGGTGCTTAAGCTGCCCCGCGTATCCTGGGGGGGGGGGGGGGGCAAAATTCCGCTCGCGACTAATGCTGCTCGGGGCAAGCGGAGCAATGCAACCAAGGCAACCCCTGTCACGCTATCCGTGAATTTTTGCAACATCAGGGGACTTCATTCCAACCTTAACGCTGTCCATTACCATCTAGAGACGGCGAAGCCGGCCTTGCTCTTTTTAACCGAGACTCAGGTATCCTCTCCGGCTGATACTTCATATCTCTCCTACCCGGGGTACAAATTGGAACACTCCTTTGTGCCCCGGGCTGGAGTTTGCGTATACGTCAGAGAGGACATCTGTTTTCGATGCCTCGGCAGTCTTGAAGGTACGGACCTGTTCCTCCTATGGCTGAGCGTAGACAGCGACGACTATCCCCGCGTCTACGGGTGCCTCTATAGGTCCCATAGCGGTAATGCCGACACAGACAGACTCATCGACCACGTCCAAATGGCTGCAGACTCCGTGCTACAACAGGTCCCATCCGCAGAGATCGTGATACTCGGTGATTTTAACGCCCACCACGCTGAATGGCTTGGTTCTCGTTTAACTGATCATGCGGGTAGATCTGTCTATGACTTTGCTTTGGCATATAGTCTTACACAACTGGTTACTTCGCCTACGCGGATTCCAGATGTGGAAGACCATGTACCTTCCCTGTTGGACCTTTTGCTGACCTCTCATCCGGACGGATATCAGGTCTCCGTCGATGCCCCTCTGGGCTCTTCGGACCATTGTCTGATCCGGAGTACGGTGCCACTCACGCTCCAATCGCAGTCGCGATCTGCAGCTTGCCGCCGTGTTTGGCACTATAGGTCAGCTGATTGGGACGGGATGCGGTCTTTTTTTGCATCCTACCCTTGGGGGCGGGTTTGCTTCTCGCCGAAAGATCCCAGCGTTGTTGCCGATTCTGTTGCTGCTGTGGTACTTCAGGGTATGGAACTTTTTATACTATCCTCTGTGGTGCCCATCGGAGGCAGATCCCAGCCATGGTTTGGTCGCTTCTGTAAAATAGCATCACGCTATAAGCAGGAGTGCTACCGGGCCTGGGCTGACACATCAACGTCTCGCGATGTAAACACCAGCGCACTTAAAAAGAAGTATAATTCCGCCTCCAGGTCCTTCAAACGCGTCATTGCCAAGGCAAGGTCTGAGCACATCGGCAGAATTGGCGAGAAGCTAGTTTGCCTTTCTTCGGGAACCCGTGCATTCTGGTCTCTCACCAAGGCTGTCCAAGGGAACTTCTGTCAGCCATCTCTTCCATCTCTGCACAGGGAGGACGACTCACTGGCCCATTTCGCAAAGGAGAAAGCCGATATGTTGAGCTCTCTTTTTACGTCCAACTCGACTCTAGATGACGGGGGGAAAACACCGCCGACCATCCCGCGATGTGAGTTCTCCATGCCGGATGTGCGATTTACACAGCGCTCGGTTCGCAAAGCACTCTTCTCCCTGGATGTCAGCAAGTCGAGTGGGCCCGATGGAGTCCCTCCCATTGTGCTGAAGACGTGTGCTCCGGAGTTGGCACCGGTTTTAACGCGTCTTTTCCGGTACTCCTACTCCCAAGGCGTAGTCCCGAATTCATGGAAGACAGCTTTGGTCCACCCGATCCCTAAAAAAGGCGACCGCTCAGACCCGTCCAACTACAGGCCTATTGCCATCACCTCCTTGTTCTCCAAAATAATGGAATCCATTATAAACTGCCAGCTCATGAGGTACCTTGAGGATCACCAGCTGATTAGTGACCGCCAGTACGGTTTTCGCCGAGGTCGATCAGCTGGTGATCTTCTCTTCTATCTGAATCATAGATGGGCGGAGGCAGTAGAGTCCAAAGGGGAGGCATTGGCCGTTAGTTTGGACATAGCGAAGGCCTTCGGTCGGGTCTGGCACAAAGCGCTTCTTTCAAAGCTTCCTTCTTATGGACTTCCCGAGAAATTGTGCAAATGGATCACCAGTTTCCTTGCTGATCGGAGTATCAAGGTCGTAGTATACGGTGCATGCTCTGATTTCAAGCCTATTAACGCCGGTGTTCCACAAGGCTGCGTGCTATCACCAACGCTGTTTCTCCTGCATATCAATGATATGTTGCTAACTGGTAGCATTCATTGCTATGCGGACGACAGCACTGGTGAGCGAGACAGTATTTCATGCCGGCACATCGCTTGCAACTTTACAAAGCGCAAGTTGGGCCCAACATGGAATACTGTTCTCATCTCTGGGCCGGGGCACCCCAGTGCCAGCTCCTTCCACTTGACCGCATCCAGCGCAGAGCGGTTCGAATCGTCGACGACCGAGTTCTTTCTGATCGGCTCGATACACTGGCACTGCGTAGAGATGTGGCATCTCTTTGCGTATTTTATCGCATCTATCACGGGGAGTGCGCTGAGGAATTGTTGGGACTAATTCCAGCCGCTCAATTTCACCATCGCACATCGCGACAAAACTTGCGTTACCATCCATACCATCTGGATGATTGGCGGTCTAGCACTGTGCGATTTAGAAGAAGTTTTCTCCCTCGCACAACTTCCTTGTGGAATCAATTACCACCAGCGAATTTTCCGGACCGATACGACTTAGGAACCTTTAAGAAAAGAGCTTACACCTTTCTAAAAGGCCGGCAACGCATCTGCAATTCCCCTGATGTTGCAGTTGTTCATAGGCGGCGGTAATCACTTACCATCAGGTGAGCCGCATGCTCGTTTGCCCCCTCTTCTATAAAAAAAAAATAACTTTACATTTAAAAATTTACTAAAATTAAAACCTAGCTACTACTCTATATCGAATAATTAGTTTATATTTCTGTCCTGTATGATGGTATATACACTAGAAATACTTAACATAGATTTCGTAGGATAGACCGTACGCCGTAAGCAATGAAGTTGTAACAAGTTTTTGTTAAATAACACAATTGGTGCAATCCGGTAGCAATTGGATAGTTCATAGATCTTGTCTTAACTTACTTAGTACGATTGAGCGCTGAAAGAGATAAACGAGTTTGTGCGTGTTTGTTTTATTCTTTTTAGTGCGTGCTGTATTTAAATCCTATATAAAAGCTCGTAATAATTTTTATAGTTTTATTAGTGGTTTCGCGCGTAATCTTTAAAATAGTATTTAAATTCAACACTTTATTTACATATTTGTAGAAACAAAGCAATATCGGAAGCAAAAAAGAAGAGACGGCAATATAGTGCTGAATATATTTATTATGGGTTCACAGAAAATTCGACAAATCCATCTTTGCTTTTGTGCCTGCCTTGCTCAAAAACATTTTTGAACGAAGCTATGAAACCTTCAAGACTTCGAGATCATTTTAATAAAAGGAATCCAGAAAAGAAGGACAAAAATGTAGCCTATTTTCAAGATCTGGAAAAAGAGCATAAAGTTCAGCCAAGTGTATCAAAACTTTTTTCGGTGGTTGCTAAGCAAGACGATGACGGACGTTGAGCTTCATACAATATCTCTTTGTTAATTTCTCAAACAGGTAAACCGCACACCATCATATTTTATACGTAGTAGAGCCATGCTGCAGCTATATTAGTAGTATAGTTGTAGCACGAATGTGTCGGCTCGACCGGGGAAGGGCCACGCTCTCACAGAATATCAGCGTAAAATGGCAGCTTAACACTGCTGTGTTTCGTATGGTGAGTGCAGAGATCCGGAGACCCTTTTTACTAGAAAAGAGGCATTCCATCTTAGTCCTCACGCGTGACAACGCATCTGCGTTTTGAGTCGCAAACGAGAATAGATGTAGATGTCTGTGGGCCACAGCAACCAATTACTATCAGGTTGACTGTCTGCTCGTTTGTCACTCTATTCTATAAAAAAATCGGAAAAACGTTAATTTTGCCGGCAATAAAAGAAGTAATAACTACTGTGCTCCATAAACCAGCGGCAGATATAATTCGAAAAATTACTTTGAGCAACAGTTTTGTGCAAAGACGATTTGATGAAATGGCTGAAAACATTGAAGTGTTCTTGCGCAATCATATGAAGACTAGTCGCTTTTCAATACCAACTAATTAAGCATTGTTGCCGTCTTAAATGAGGTTTATTAAAAATGAAAAAATTCGTCAAAAACTATTATATGGTAGAAATTTAGAGACAGATACAAAAGAAGAAACCATATTTAAAACACTGGAAAAGTTTTGTAATAAAAAGGAATTCCCTTGAAGAATATAATATGAGCTGCTATAAAAAAGATGTCAAAAAGGCTTCATAGCTTACTTACTTACTTATCTTCACGCACAATCCCTGACGGGGTAGCCAGAGAGAACAGATCGCCAAGTGTCACGATCCTTACATATCTCTTTCGCTTCTTTCAGATTCATTATATTCTTCATACATGCACGTCTAGGTATCCGAGTACTCTTGACCCTACCCTCTTCGAGCAATTTGCTCACATGGTCTTCGAAAGTTAGTCTCGGTCTACCTCGACACCTTTTAATATTAACTTTGAAAAACTGGTGCCTAGACTAGGTAAAACCTGTATCTTAGGTCACCAGGTCCCCACCTTTTTTTTTTTTTTTTTATAGGAGAGGGGGCAAACGAGCATGCGGCTCACCTGATGGTAAGTGACTACCGCCGCCCATGAACAACCGCAACACCAGGGGAATTGCAGATGCGTTGCCGGCCTTTTAAAAAGGAGTAGGCTCTTTTCTTGAAGGTCCCTAAGTCATATCGGTCCGGAAAAATCGCTGATGGTAATCGATTCCACAAGGAAGTCGTGCGAGGAAGAAAACATCTTCTAAATCGCACAGTGGTGGACCGCCAATCATCCAGATGGTGTGGATGGTATCGGGAGTTCTGCCGCGATGTGCGTTCATGAAATTTGGCGGCTGGGATTAATCCGAACAATTCCTCAGAGCACTCCTCATGGTAGATGCGAAAGAAAATACAAAGAGATGCAACATCTCTTCGCAGTGCCAATGAATCGAGCCGATCGGAAAGGGCTCGGTCGTCGACGATTCGAGCCGCTCTGCGCTGGATGCGGTCAAGTGGAAGGAGCTGGCACTGGGGAGCCCCTGCGCAGAGATGGGAACAGTATTCCAACTTGCGCCTTGTAAAGTAGCAGGCGGTGTGCCGGCATGAAATACTGTCCCGCTCTGCTGAGCACGCCAAGCTTTTTAGAGGCCAATTTGGCCTTCTCTTCCAAGTGACCACGAAACTGCACGTCACTCGATATGTCGACTCCGAGGATACCGATACTGGCTGAGGCAAGAAGGGGAGTGCCTTGAAACTGAGGAGATACGACAAAGGGGTTCTTTTTAGCGGTAAACGCGCAAACTTGTGTCTTCTGAGGATTAAACTGGACTAGATTTAGTCGCCCCCAATCCGAGACTTTGTCCAGCAAAGACTCGACTTCAGACACAAGATTGTTCCGGTACTCGGCGACGTTTTCCCGAGAAATATTGGCCCGGCCGGTGTATAGAGCATCACCAGTGCTGTCATCCGCATAGCAATGAATGTTACCAGTTAGCAACATATCATTGATATGCAGAAGAAACAGCGTTGGTGATAGCACACAGCCTTGTGGAACACCAGCGTTAATAGGCTTGTAGTCAGAACATGCACCGTCTACAACGACCTTGATGCTCCGATCTGCAAGGAAGCTGGTGATCCAATTGCACAATTTCTCGGGAAGCCCATAGGAAGGGAGCTTCGAAAGAAGCGCTTTGTGCCAAACCCGATCGAAGACCTTCGCAATGTCCAGACTAACGGCCAACGCCTCCCCCTTGGACTCTACTGCCTCCGCCCATCTATGGGTCAGGTAGACTAGAAGATCACCAGCTGATCGACCCCGACGAAAACCGTATTGGCGGTCACTGATCAGCTGGTGATCCTCAAGGTACCGGATGAGCTGGCAGTTAATAATGGATTCCATTATTTTGGAGAACAAGGAGGTGATCGCGATAGGCCTATAGTTGGACGGGTCTGAGCGGTCGCCTTTTTTAGGGATTGGGTGGACAAAAGCTTTCTTCCATGAGTTCGGGACAACGCCATGGGAGTAGGAGTACCGGAAAAGACGCGTTAGAACCGGTGCCAACTCCGGAGCACACGTCCTCAGCACAATTGGGGGGATTCCGTCAGGCCCACTCGACTTGTGGATGTCAAGGGAGAGGAGTGCTCTGCGAACCGAGCGCTGTGAGAATAGCACATCCGGCATAGAGCACTCACACCGCGGGATGGTCGGCGGTGTGTTCCCCCCGTCATCAACAGTCGAGTTGGACGCAAAAAGGGAGCCTAAAAGGTCGGCCTTCTCTTTTGCGTCGTGGGCCAGTGAGTCGTCCTCCCTGTGCAGAGATGGTAGTGATGGCTTACAGAAATTCCCTTGGACAGCCTTGGCGAGAGACCAGAATGCACGGGTTCCCGAAGGAAGGCGAACTAGTTTCTCGCCAATTCTGCCTATGTGCTCTGACTTTGCCTTGGCAATAACTCTTTTGAAGGACCTGGAGGCGAAGTTATACTTCTTTTTAAGTGTGCTGGTGTTTACATCCCGAGTCACCGAAGCCGCAGCCCAGGCTTGATAACACTCCTGCTTTCTGCGCAATGCAGTCTTACAGGAGCGACCAAACCAAGGCTGAGACCTGCCTCCGATGGGTACCACAGATGATGGAATAAATAGTTCCATTCCCTGTAGCACCACATCAGTGACAGAGTCAGCAACAGCGCTGGGATCATCCGGCGAGAAGCAAACCCGCCCCCATGGGTAGGATGCAAAGAAAGACCGCATTCCGTCCCAATCCGCCGACCTGTAATGCCAAACACGGCGGCAACCTGCAGAACGCAACCGCGAAGGGAGCGTGAGTGGCACCATACTCCGGATCAGACAATGGTCCGAAGAGCCGAGAGGGGCATCGACGGAAACCTGATATCCGTCCGGATGAGAGGTCAGCAGAAGGTCCAACAGGGAAGGTGTATGATCCTCCACATCTGGAATCCGCGTAGGCGAAGTAACCAGTTGTGTCAGACCATATGCCAAAGCAAAGTCATAAACAGATCTCCCCACATGATCGGTTAAACGTGAACCGAGCCATTCGGCATGGTGGGCGTTAAAATCGCCAAGGATCACGATCTCTGCGGATGGGACCTGTTGTAGCAAGGAATCTGTAGCCATTTGGACGTGGTCGATGAGTCGGTCTGTTTCGGCATTACCGCTATGGGACCTATAGAGGCACCCGTAGACGCGCGGATGGTCGTCGCTGTCTACGCGTAGCCAAAGGATGGACAGGTCCGAACCTTCAAGACTGCCGAGGCGTCGAGAACAGATGTCCTCTCTGACATACACGCAAACTCCAGCCCGAGGCACAAAGGATAGCTCCAATTTGTACCCCGGGCAGGAGAGATACGAAATATCAGCCGGAGAGGAAACCTGCGTCTCGGTCAGAAAGAGCAAGGCCGGCTTCGCCGTCTCGAGATGGTAGTGGACGGCGTTTAGGTTAGAGTGAAGTCCCCTGATGTTGCAGAAATTCACGGATAGCGTGGCAGGGGTCGCCTTGGTATTGTTGCTCAGTTTGCCCCAAGCAGTTTTGTTTTTGAGCGGAATTTTGCCCCCCCCCCCCCCAGAATACGCGGGGCAGCCTGAGCACCCACGCTCAGGATTGGAATAACATGGTCGTGGATGCTCAGCGAGGGATTCTCCAGGGGTACTGGTACCCTCCTGGGGTAGTCTACTTTGTAATTCCGCTACCATGTTGATGGGGGGAATTGGGCCTCCGGCCACCTGCACTCACCAGACGAAACGCAGAAGCAGAGCCTCTACTTCACGCCGGTATTCTGTGAGGTCGTGGTACCAACCCGGCTCGAGCCTGCCCATACGTGCAACAGCAAAAAACTGCTGCGGGGCTCTACCACCGTTAAACCTGTAGGTATCCATGGACAAAATAAATAGATGAAGCTACAATAAATGATTTCATTCGCAATTAAAAACAATACAACGAGATTTACTTATATTCTAGTAAAAAAACAAACACAAAACCAATAAGAAAGAGAACAACAAAAAAGGGGAATGTCTCACTAAATGGCAAACAAAGACAACAGTTAAACATTTTACAACGGTAGGTACTTCATTTTACTTATTAATGGTCGCATTATTTAGGATGCATATAATTGAGTAGAATAATAAAATTTGTGTATGTGTTTATGAGTAATAAGTAGAGTTACATAAATAAAATAAAAACAGTATGTATAGTTAAATATATGTATATACATATTTTATTATGTTAATAACAGACAAAAATATTATTATTACATATATACATATACTTTATAAATCACCACACTTTATTTTTAGTTTATACTTTCTTTTTTAATTTTGTTCTTATTATATACATATATTATCACCTCTTTGATTGCTTTAATAAATTAACAAGTTTATAGACAATATAAAAATTATAGACGTTACATCAAGTTATTATTAAATAAGATAATAATAATTACTTAATTAATAATTCTTATCAAATTTTCAGTCAGTTCAGTCAGTTTTTCTTATCAATTTTCCCGTTACATAGGTTGTATAAATATGGACCAAGAAAATCAAAAAATCTATGTGCAAATTTCGTCCTAAATACTTTGCTCGAGCACACTAAATCATATCTTCGCTTTTTGATTTTGAGCTCTGGATTATAAAAAAACTAAGCGATGTTGCTTATGTATAATCGATTGGACAAATAGCTGTCGCACAGATAGTACTTTCCATTGCCTGTAAAGTTCTTTAGTAGGGTAGAGAAAATTACGAAAGGATGCTACTTTTAAGATTGCTCTTTGGGCTCTTTCTAATAGTAATAATGATGTTTTCGACGAACCTCCCCAAGCAGATATAGAATAGGTCAAAACGAACTGACACAATGCATAATATACTGTTTTATTAAGTTAAAATCAGCAATATGACGCAATTTTTTGAATATTTAAACTAGTTTACGTACCCTAATTTTTAAAAGAGTAATTTGTTTTTCAAAGTTTAGATGCTGATCTATAGTACCACCTAGATATTTTATAGATTCAGTATTGGTTAATTCTGTGCATGAACATATAGATGTTTGACCACAAGAGTGAACAAACAATTTGTAGATGCTTTGGGGTGGAAGAGACAACCGCTGAATACCAAAAGTAATGTACATTGTTTTGTCTGTGTTAATCGTTAAAAGGTTACAAGATAGCCACCTTTTAGCCAGCCGTTACAGTGACGAGATTAAGTCTAATTTGGGCATATTGAAAAACCTCCCCCCAATTGTCGCCCGTGAAAAGGAGACATGTATCATCGGTGAAACAGATAATTTTACCGTGATCTAGTTTCAGGTTGCATAGCCCATTTATATAAGCCAAGAATAGGGTTGGACCGACTATACTGCCCTGCGGTACACCAAACTTAATAGGATGTTGACAACTAGTATAGTTGCTATTCTTGACGCATTGGGTTCTGTTGTGGAGGAAACTTTGAAAGAGGTCCAACTGTTTATCCCTAACACCCAAATCCTCTAACTTATTTAGGAGTATGGGGATAGAAATCGTGTCAAATGCTTTGGCTAAGTCAAGAAATACACCAGTACATTTTCTACCGGCATCTAGGTTTGACACTACATAATTAGTTAGATCTAGTATTGCGTCATTAGTACATTTATTTTTACGAAATCCATATTGTTGTAGAGATAAAAGATTGTTACTTTCATAGTAGTCCGTGAGTCTATTATTTATTATCCGTTCGATTATTTTAGACATTGCAGGTAATATAGATACTGGACGGTAGTTCGTTATACGATCTCTATCCCCATTCTTATGGATAGGAAGTATAACGGATTTTTTAAACACATCGGGAAAGATACCATGCCACAAACATAAGTTACAAATGCGTGTGATGTATGGAATAAGGATATTTTTAAGCTATTTTAATATGGCAGATGATATGCCATCCCACCCCAAAGCTCGACTATTTAGAGACGTAGTAATGAGCTCCACTTCTTCTTCATCTGTCTCAAGCAATACAAAAGAAGAAGCTGATGAAGCACGGGTCACAATAGGGGCAGCAAGTGTGTTGGAAAGTATTTTTGGGCAAGACCAGCGCCTACATTGGCAAAATAATTATTGACAGAGTCGACAGCACACTGTGGTGTAAAGTCAGTGGAGAGAAGATGTAAAGCTATGTTTTTCGGCTTAGGTTTGTTTATGTTGAGATTAACTACGTCCCACAAATTTTTGACATCAGATCCGGCTTTACGAATTTATGATTTTTCCTGTTCAATTTTTAATTTTTTTAATAGATTGTTACGGAAATTCCTGTAAAAACGATAGGTAATGTTTAATATATCATTGTTGGGTGAAGCTCTTAATTTCATATGCATGTTATCCCTATTGCGTATACACCGCAAAAGACCGACCGTAATCCAAGGTTTGATAGTTCTAGTCTGTCTTGGTAAACTTAAAACTTTTGTATTAGTAATAAGTTCTTTAGCAATTAGGTTGACTAGATAGGATGCTGCAAAATTGGGATCCTGTGAAAGAGCTATTGAACTGTAGTCATAGTTTTTGAGGGTGTTTTCAAATCCGACTGTATCAAGCTTATTACAACGTTTGGGTATATTTCGACATTTTGTACATGTTGTCCGTAATTAAATAAAAGAACAATAGATTCATGATCAGTAAGGGACGACTGGACTATATAAGCACAAGATGTGAGTTTAGATTTGATTAAACAGTGGTCAAGACAAGTGTTGGCTCTAGTAGGATTAAAATGAAAGAAGGAAGACCATGGAAAGCTGCTAGGTTTAAGTACTGGTCAGCATCGTCATCACGGCTATTACTCGATATATCGATGTTTATGTCACCCATTATAATAATATTTTGAAAAGCTTTTAAAGAAGTGAGTAGTGAATCCAGTGAACTCAAAAATGATACAAGGTTATTTTTAAAACAATAGGGGCGATATATAGCAACTATAACTGTATTGCCAAATTTGATTACAAGACAGTTAGCTTCTGAAAAAAAAAAGTTCTTCGACTTTTTTTTTTCAGAAGCTAACTGTCTTACTTCACTTAAGCACTCATGCTTAAGTGAATTATTAATGTACAGGAGCACGCCATCGTTTTGGTTATATAAGCTCTCGGTCATATAAGACACAAAATGGGTACATTGTCAGTACGAGACAGCCAACATTCCGAAAGGATAATAATATCAAAATTAATTTTTAATCTAGACAGAAGAACAGATAATACTTCAAAATTTCTCTTTATACATCTGATATTTTGTGATAAAATTTTTGTATAGTTATTCAAGCAAGGGGGTGTTAAACGGCTAAATTGTTCCGGGTCACAGGTCATAAATTCAGATAATAAGACGTCATCGACGTCAGCAAAAAAATCACTCATATTGTTGAATTTCGTAATTATTTGTTAAATACTCAACTTATTAGTTGTTCCATAATTTTTCAAATTTATCAGTACCCTGCAACAACGACTACTTGCTTGTCTACTGCCAACATTTGGAAAATCTCCACAGTGATTTCATTGAAAGATTCCAAGACATTTAGAAATTGGAAATACCCGACTGGGTGTTAGATCCTTTTTCAAATGTCAACATACAACAGCAACAACACCCCAATTGGTGGTAAAATCGAATTCGAAAATGGCTACCAAGAATTTTGGCTACAAAAGTCAATCCTACTTGTTTGTCTACTGCCAACATTTGGAAAATCTCTACAGTGATTTCATTGAAAGATTCCAGGACATTTAGAAATTGGAAATACCAGACTGGGTGTTAGATCCTTTTTCAAATGTCAACATACAACAGCAACAACACCCCAATTTGTGGTAAAAATCGAATTCAAGAATGGCTACCAAGAATTTTGGCTACAAAAGTCAACCCCGTACCTGTACCATGGATTGTGGTCGATTGCTTAACGATTTTTGATAGCATTCCCATCGTCATATTTGTGTGAACGTGGATTCAGTGCTGTGATAACGCTGCTTACTAAAACTGAAATCGCTTGCATGGTACCGAACGCGGTGACTTAGGACTGTTTATGAGTAAAATCGAACCTGATATCAAAAAACTTGTTAAAAATCATCAAATTTATCCATCTCATTAGATTGCTTTTAAAATTAAAATTGAGTACCTATCTATATTGTTTCTTTTAATTTAATTAAAATATATTTCTTATATTATAAAGTTGCGTTTTAACTGCTCTCACTGGTAAAATTGTTTAGTTTAGAATGTAAGTTTAAGCACAAGAACACCATAACTGAATTATTTAAAGATATGACATTTTGGTTTTTAAGTTTAAGTAGTGTATTAATAATTGAAGGCGTTGAAAAATAATTGATTTTGAAAGAGGGTGGTAAACTAAACAAGTTTAATAATCTCTGCTTTAGCTGATGGTGTATGGCTACAATAGTGCATGTACATAGCAGCCAATTTCAAACAAAGAAAACTACAGATTCATTGTTACCTCTAAGGTCTTTAAATGAAATTCCTTACAATTGTTTATTATACTAGCTCTCAAATATAACTTATTCATGATTTAAATTGAAAAAAAAAAATGTCACAGATGTTCTTTTCATAACACTGTTTTACGATTGCCCTCACATAGAATTTATTGTACGTACTGCAGGATTAGAAAACGTGACAAACATAAGGATTAGTATGAGGCTCTTACAAAAGGCTTCCGTGTTGGAAACCTTTTCATAATTTTTTTAGCTTTTTCAGTAAAGTAACTCGTCTAGGTAAATTTAAAACACTATAAGTATTCATTCATTCATTCATAGGGATACTATTCAAGTTGCTACACTCTATAGGCGCGTTAGTAATTACAGATTTTATTATTATGAAATTGTTATCGGAAGGATGCTGCTCACCATCCCCTGATACATGTTATCTATGTGCCTATTACAACACAAACGGGATGATATGGGAAAGAGGGTCTCTTTTGCCGCCATTGGACGATAAAATACAAATTTATAATATAAAACGTTTTTTCGTCAACAGTATTGATAGTAAACAAAGTGTTTCTATCGATACTGTTCAGATTTTCCAGAATGATCTAGTGATAGTCCTCGTAGTAAGTCAGGATTAGGTGATGGTTTACAAAGCGTAAAAGGATGCAATATCCCTTCGCAGCGCCAGTGAATCGGGCCGAATATTCTCTCTTCACTGGATGCGATCAAGTAGGATGTAGCACTGGGGTACCCCGACATAGACATAAGAATATTCCATACAAGGCCGATCTTGCGCCTTGTAAAGTTACAAGCGGTTTATAGAGGCCAATTTAGCCTATCCTTACAAGTGACGGCAAAACTGAACGTAAAACACGCTAACCTGCAAACGCGCAAACCAAGTGTGATAGATAAGTTAATAATGAAGATATTTAATATATGTGCTCGTGACACAGGAGTTTTTGACAAGTTGTTTAAGAGCAAAAAGCAATGTTTTAAATGTTTAGTATTTTGTTTTATTTTGTAAATTCTAGATGGCGCTAGTAGTACTTTGTTGCACGCTATAATCAGCTCACGTAATGCTATAAGGGCAAACTAAAATATTGTTTAATAAATCAGTTCAGGATACGTATCAAGGCGTTTTATTTACCCGTTACGTTATCCCTAGCGTAGCTAGTAGTACATTGGTCTTTCGAGCTGGATAAAATGTTCGCGATCTGAGGCCTAGTCAGTGAAGTGCAGTGGTCAGTAGTTGTGGACCACACCCCCTGGAGTCGCAGTGGATCGCTGCAGCAGGAGTTCAGGCACTGGTTAGTGGTGGTGTTTATTTCTGCCAGGCAGGATGTATCCTGCATTATGTATTATAATGTATTACTGCTACAGTGGTGGGGAGGACACAAGAGTTCAACTTTGGACAGGGAGCTATCAATCGCGATAAGTGAAGATTATAATAAATAACAGGTGTCACAAATAGATGGCGCACGGCTTTTAGTAGTGAGTGTAAAGTCAATACCAGTGTAAAAAGTCCCGTTGGGTTTCTTGCTGGTTCTTCCCAGGACAGAGGTATTTTCCGAACCAGTGGTAAATAAAATAATGACTTTCAATAAGTATTATGTAATAATCCATATTGAATAAAAATCATTCATTCATTCAGTGGTCAAGTTAAAAAGCTAATGTGTCAAAGTGTAATCATTTAGTGGTTAGTGCAAGAAAGAAAAAAAAAACTGTAAGTACTTTTGAATTTGTATGTCAAGCCATTTGGAACTATAAAGTGAAAATAACTTTATTTAAATTTGTAATTGTGTTAATTTAAAAAAAAATGACTTAGCATTATAATAACTCACATTTTAAATTTGTAATTGTGTTAATTTTGAAAACTTATGATAATATTCAAAATAAGTTGCCAACGGGTATAGCCGTATACATTTAATAACTTTGAATGGGACTTAAAATAAATTTGAAATACGTTCAAAACTAGCAGTATAAATGCTCGATTTTGTTCAAAGGGTTATTAACTCTTGTAACATTTTCATGTCTTTCTTTCTAAATATACTTAATTAATTTTTACTTTTAAAATTGGGAAGGAGATATTGATTTAAAAATGGATAAAATTATTAATCTCCAAAGGGAAGCACAAAACGTTATTAATAAAGCCTATAGTAATTATAAAAAATGTCCCAAGGAACGTTTAACGTACGAATATTTAGAGACGAGGTTAGAAATATTAGACAGTAATTGGCAATCTTATATTGATAATCATAAAAAGTTGTACGAAAATATTAAACCGCAAGATTTACAATCATCTGATTATGTTAAATTAGAGGTTTATGATAAAAATGAGGACACTTACATTGTTTACAAATCTCATATGAAATCTGCAAAAAATAAATTATGTCCATCAGAGAAGAAGCCACAGCACAGTGATTCGACTCCTTTTCTAGATAAACCAATGCGCCGTGAAATTACCTAGAATTACAATTCCTACATTCTCGGATATATACTCGGAATGGACGACATTCCAAGATTGGTTTTTGTCAATAGTCCATAAAAATGAATCACTCGATAATGTGCAGAGGCTTCATTATTTAAAGAGTCATCTCACTGGTGAGTCAGCTCAACTGATTCTGCATACTCCAGTTACCGAAACAAATTATAAATAATCTTAGGATGTTTTAGAAAGGAGATATAGTAACAAAAGTTATTAGTCTAATTGTATTTAAAAAATTGTTTGGTCAAAAACTGATATATTGTGAATCGGCATCCAGCTTAAAAGAATTGTTTAAGTGCATTAATAATTTAGATATACATGTGAGCAAATGGGAAATAATTGTCATTTATCTTGTAAGCTATAAACTGCTATATATTTATAGCAAGTGATGATTCTTTAGCTACAACTGATATGTTCAAAATATTTATCGAAAATCGTTTTAGAGCATTAGAAACAATTGAACGGCGTAAAACTACTCATACTATAAAATATACAATAAAATAATAAAAAAAATATATATTGATACAATAAAATACTCATAATGCCACCAACTCTCCGAACACGACAGTTTTGCTAGCGACTAATTCTTTTAGTTTAAAGTGTGAATACTGCTCGCAGAATCATAAGTTATATTTCTGCAAACAGTTTTCGAGTCAAGATGTTGACCGCAGACGGGAATCTGTGTCAACAAGAAAGATGTGTTTTAATTGTTTGGGCCGAAATCATCTTTCCTACGATTGCAAAAAACCGACAAAGTGTAGGATATGTCAAAAAAGACATCGCACACTATTGCATCCCACCAACAATCAGGAGAAAAAAGACCAGGCTGCTGTTTTAAATCAGTCGGCCAGTTGCACTGACACTTCGGAATTCAGATTCCTTCGGAATCTGAAGTTCCGGTAGTAGCTTGCCTTTCTACTGGTCGGATCCCTAAACCCAGGCAGGTCTTATTAGCAACAGCACTAACAAGAGTTGAATCTATAACTAGAGAACATGAGCTAGTACAAGACTTATAGATCAAGGTTCTCAAGGCTTGTGTTTCATTACAGAAACAATAGTTCTTCAATTGAAGAAAATTCCAGCAGTCGGGGTGATTGCAGGATTATCAAATAATAAAGTTATGCGCGCTCAATCCAAGGTTCGATTCCAAGTGCAATCATTTGTTGATCCAAATTTTAAGATGGAAATTGAAGCAAGCAATATCACCGACTGTCTACCTGAAAGGAAGATAGAAGCAATAGCTTGGGAAGAGCTTAACCAATTGACGTTAGCCGACCCACAGTTCAACGTACCCAATAAAATTGATATTTTATTGGGTGCGGATGCTTATAGCAACATAATAAAGCATGGGATAAAGAAGTGCACAAATGGGTCCATGATAGCACAGAATACCACGCTTGGGTGGATTCTTTCCGGTGTGATAAACAATGTAAATGAAAAAAATAATACATCTACAATGAAACTTCAAGTTATGCATTCACAGGTCATGGAAAATGAAATGCTGAAGATGTTCTGGGAAATAGAAGAAGGTACGTTTTATAATAAAAAGAAAATACTTACTGAAGAAGAGCAAAAATGTGAAAGAATTTATGAGACTTCGACTAAAAGAACGCCAGAAGGGCGATATATAGTAAAATTACCATTGCGAGACGAAGAGTTACTTTGCAAGAATGGCAATTCTAGAGAAATAGCGATAAAGAGACTAAAGTCATTGGAAACGAGACTAATAAAGAATCAAGAGCTACGGGAAAAATATCATGTTTTAAAGGAATATTTACAGTTTGGGCACATCAGATCAATAAGTAACCATGAACCAAAGATTAACGAACCTATTTATTTACCACACCATGCCGTGGTACGAGAAGACAAGTCCATCACAAAGGTTAAAATGGTATTCAATGCTTCAGAGCCGAATAAGTTTGGTGTATCATTAAATGACGCATTGATGGTTGGAACTACCTTACAAGCAGATCTCAGACACATGATGTTACGCTGGCGAGCCCATCCGATTGCCTTAGTGGCAGATATTGTATAAATGTATCGCCAAGTGCTTGTAACCGAAGCAGATGCCAACATGTATCAACGCGTTGTGTTGAGTGAAGATCCTAAGGAAGAAATAAAGGATTATTAACTCTTAACAGTCTGTAATGTCGGAACTCGGAAGTTGCTGAATGAAGGAGACGTGTTGCTTGTACAAGAACTTTAATTATACTGTCCAAACTTATTCTACTTAACACTAATATATAAGTACTGTGGTGTAGGCTATACTACACCTCCCACCGACAAAAAAAAATAAAAAAAAAATTTATCTATTTTTTATCTAACCTCAAACTATTCTAAACATAATTAATGAATAATCTTAATTTAAATATAGTGTAAATTAAGTCTAAGTGTTATAAAAATTACAATCTAATGTATACCGAGATTGAGCAGGGCTTTTGGCAACGCTCTCTCGTTAGTAAAAATCGCGTATTCACAGAAGTAATTATATGACATAGTCAGGCATAATTATGTATAACATAATAGAATATAATATTATTATGTTTTGGTTTTCGCAAACATTTATGTTATTTTTTATTCGTATCCTTAATCATCAAGACAAGTCATCTAGTTAGGACATTAGTACTCATTTCATTTTCATATTTCTTTTCACACTTCAATACTTCTCTTTGTTCCCTTTTTTACCTCATATATTTATTTCATTCTTGTTTAACAATTATTTATTTTTCATTTTACTTCTCAGCATTTTTGCTACATATTCATTCAATATTTGTGTCATTTCTTTCACGTACACGGCTCGCGTACATACATGATCAAGACAATGACTAATATTATTTCATTCACTTCTTTACATTATATATAGCATTTCAACTCATAATATAATTTATTAATTGCACCAATACTTTCACGTACACGACTTGGCGTACATACATGATCAAGATAATGGACAATATTCCTATACAATTCTTGATAAAGTCCCATTTCTTTAAACAATTCATTAAAAATCATTCCGTATTTCATCGAATCCGAAGAACTTTAAAAATTAATCGGTTATTAGGTTTTCCAAACTCTCAGCTGATCGGGCCGATTGTATGTGGATATGCTAACCACCGACAATTTTCTTTACCTATGTCACTCAAACTTACAACTTTATCATTACTTTTCATTTCTAATTATGTATTCTGTAACTTATCCATAAATTTACTCACATCTTTTACAAATTTATATCATAAACAGTCTCGTATAATATTTAGTTACATCATTGTCAGTCAGGGATTAGAGGCACAACAAAATTCATGTAAATTAATTGTAAATTAATATAAGTTTCAAAATCGTATTAAGCGAAGTAAATATTTTCATGATCCACACAAGTACGCACTATTTTCCGAGAAAATAATAAATTATAATAGTTTAAAAGTTTACGATTTAAAAGTTCAAACAACATAAAACCGAAAACAAATTATTACATTTCATATTAAGATGAACAGAACAAAGAAGTCAATGCTAAGCAACGTAATCATTTTCAATAACAATAACATAATCACATAACAAAAGACAGATCAAAATACAAACTGGTGGAATATTATAATTTGAGACACCTTTACGTATATGGAAACGTTTTCGAATACATCGAACTATGATCACATGGTGTGATTCACACCTAATTTTAAGATAACTTGTATAATATGTTATAGATAATATGAATGCAAGTAAAATAAAGTGTACCTTAAAGTGATAGTTTTAAATGTTTTTAAAATTTATACAGAAGTTAAAATACTTGCATCTGGAATAGTTTTATTAGTTTCACATCGAAAAATGTATTATTTTTTTTTAAATTACTTTTGCTAGAAATATGATGTTTATTTTATTGTATAGACAACATTATTGAAAAATCTCTACAACTTCTATCAAGTTTATATAACAAAACATTAATTTAATTATACATGAAAAAAAAAACAATTTTCATTATTAATTAGGGTTAATATACAACTTTAAGATTTATTTTTCTAAGAAAAGTTGAAAAAACTTATAATAATAGCTAATTGTTTATAACCTTTGTCATACTTGTATAGGAATATTGTCCATTATCTTGATCATGTATGTACGCCAAGTCGTGTACGTGAAAGTATTGGTGCAATTAATAAATTATATAAGTACTGTCGTGTAGGCTATACTACAAGTCATCATTGGAACTGCATCGGTGCCTTACCTAGCTGTGAGAAAACTTCATCAGGTAGTATATGATGCTGAAGTTCTATACCCAATCGCTGCGGAACAAGTCTTGAACAGCTTCTATATGGATGATTTAATGACATGTTGTGACACGGTTCAAGAAGGTTGCGTAATTGTTAAACAATTAAAAGAATTATTAGGACAGGCAGCATTTGAATTGCAGAAATGGAACAGCAACAGTAAAAGGCTGATGAAACAGATAGAGAAATTTGAAGGAAAGAACACTGTAATAAAGAAAACAAATTTGAAGGGCAATAAAGAAGAAGTAAAACTATTAAAAAATTAAATAAGTGAAGTCAAAATAAGATCAGATGATACAATAAAATTTTTAGTACCAACCTGAAGCTGCGCTGAAGATGAATATAAGTACGCAGTACAGCTTTCCCCGGTGTCACTTCTTGGTTGGGGAACCATTAGTTAATGCAATCGATAGGAATTATGATTCGAGTAACGTAAATTCATTGTCAAGGTGGCAGTTAGTACAAAAATTGTTGCAATCATTTTGGAAAAGTTGGTCACAAGAATATTTGGTCATGTTAATGCACAGATATAAATGGTCGCGTCAAATTGCAGAACCAAATTTGGGTGACATTGTGTTAGTAAACGAGGATGATATTCCTCCGGAACAGTGTCATTATCTCAATTTATCGTTGTATTAACACGTATTATTGTTTAGTTACTTCTAGATTTTATTGTTTGTTTGTCATAGATTTAAATTTAAAGTTCTATTGATATGTGTTGTTGTATATGTAAAATATACCCACTACTGTCAATGTAATATGGGCATGGTGGGCGGCGTTCGCTAATTAAGGACATTTTAATTAAATGTCCTTGGTGGGCGGTATGTTTAAGAACAAAAAGCAATGTTTTAAGTGTTAAGAATTTTGATTTATTGTGTAAATTCTAGATGGCGCTAGTGGTACTTTGTTGCACGCTATAATCAGCGAATCGTAATGCTATAAGGGCAAACTAAAATATTGTTTAATAAATCAGTTCAGGATATGTATCAAGGCGTTTTATTTACCCGTTACGTTATCCCTAGCGTAGCTAGTAGTACACAAGTTCCATTGATTTCCAATTATATTGCAGCTCAAAAAAAATAACAACTTGTATTTATAAAATAGAATATTTCTACTGATATTCATAATGTGTAAATATATAAACATTTTCAAACTAATTATCTAAATATACAATTTTCGTATAATAGCGACTACATTTTATGCTTGGCACTAATGCCAACAGTTCCATTCATAGTTAACAACGATACTTTATAAAATAAAAAGCCCTACTGTTCGATGCTACTTGCGTAGACACTCAAGGGTACCTCGTTTAGAGTCGGGGCGGAATCAGAGGCAGCTGAGCTGAGTAAGTGGCGCATATATGAGTCTCTGAGAGATGACTACATATTTGTGCCATTTGCTGTAGACTATCGGTCCGTGGGGTCCATGTGCGGTGAAGTTCTTAAAGGAACTCTATCCACGACACGGCGTTGCTACTGGTGACAAAAGAGCTGGTTCTTTCTCGCTCAAAGGCTAAGTATAGGCATTCAGCCAGGAAACGCAGCCAGCTTTATTGGCACGATACCACGGGGAGTAGGACTGTATATGTGTATATGTATAAGGATAAATAAGTTATTAGTTTTAGTTTTTTCTATTATAGCTTTTTAATTGTATATAATAAAATATTGTATACTAGATAATATATTAAATCGTATTAAATCAATATTTGTTTCTTCTAAATATATCTAAAGGTCACATAATAAATGTATAAGAATATATGTTTACGCGAAGAAAAACTAGTTTTTACGGATATTATCGCGTATGTTAACTTATTCTATATTCCTGAAGTTTCGAGTACTTTACAGCGCCCAAGGTGATGGGGAGGTCAGAGGTTTTTGACGTCCCATTCTCATAGTTAACCACGGCTACCTTCAGAGTAAAATTATTAATTTTCGGTCTGATCTATACAGAATGAACTAAAGTCCAGTCGCGGAGCAGGAAGAATTTCGTACAATGACCGCTATTCCTACTGACATTTTTTTTTAACATTTGTCATGTTAAATGTTGTATTTTGCCGAGCCACATACCGCTTGACGTCAGCCCACACTAGTTCGATGGGACATAATTCGCAGTGGCATGGAGGTAATCTCAATACCTGCACACCAACTGTTTTCGCCATCTCATCGACCACGTACGATTGGTACTAAACATCTTTAGAAATCTTTGACCTTATGAGATTCTGCAGCTGGAAGAAGAGATAGACAAGTTACGCTGGAATATTATAGGATTATACGAGGTCCGAAGAGATGCGGCAAATTGTTCTATCAGCGAGAGGGCGACCATCTGTCCCAAGGAGGTGTCGAATTTATCTTCCACAAGTCTCTCGTTAAAAGCGTTGTAGAGATTGGGTGTGTGTCGACGAGGGTTGAGTACATTATACTCGGAATCTCCAAACGGTATTTGCTGAAGGTTATACAGGTCTATGCACCAACCTCGGCACATCCCAATGAGGAGATGGAGGAAATGTATAAGGATATCTTTACAGTCATACATTCCTCCAAAACCCACAATACGGTGTTTTTTTATACCCGTTTTTTACACGCAACTACCGCAACCAATGAACAACAACAGCACCAGGGAAATTGTAGATCCGTTGCTAGCCTTTTAGAAAGATGAAAGCTCTTTTCTTGAAGGTGCCTAAGTCGTATTGGTGCGGAAAAATCGCCGGTGGTAAACAATTCCACAGAGAAGTTGTACGAGGGAGTAAACTCCTAGTAAAACGAACAATCGTGGACAGCTAAGCATCCAAATGGTGTGGATGGTATCGTGAATTTTAAGGCGATGTGCGTGCGTGAAATTTGGCGGCTGGAATTAATCCACACAATTCCTCAGAGCACTCTCCGTGGTAAATGCAAAAGAAAATGCAAAGGGATGCAACATCCCTACGCAGTGCCAGTGTATCGAGCCGATCAGAAAGAACTCGGTTCTCGATGATTCGAACCAATCTGCGATGGATGCGGTCAAGTGGAAGGAGCTGGCACTGGGGTGCTCCGGCCCGGAGATGAAAACAGTATTCCATGTGAGGCCAGATTTTTCGCTTTGTAAAGTTGCAAGCGATGTGCCGGAATGAAATACTGTCTCGCTCTACTGAGAACGCCAAATTTTTTAGAGGCCAATTTGGCCTTCCCTTCCAAGTGACCACGAAACTGCACACTACTCGATGTGTCGACGCCGAGGATTCCCATGCTATCTAAGACAGCAAGGGGAGTTGAAACTGAGGAGATACGACAAAGGGGTTATTTTTAGCGGTAAACGCGCAAACTTGTGTCTTTTGGGGATTGATCATCATCATCAGCATCATCATCATTACAGCCCTTCACAAGTCCACTTCTGAACATAGGCCTCCCCCAAAGAATGCCACAAAGCACGGTCCTGAGCCACCTGCATCCATCGACTTCCTGCATGTCTTACCAGGTCGTCACTCCATCTCGTGTGGGGACGCCCCACACTTCGCCTACCGATACGAGGCTGCCACTCGAGAACCTTTCTTCCCCATCGGTTGTCGGTTCTTCGAGCTATATGGCCGGCCCACTGCCACTTCAGCTTACTAATCCGTTATCCGTAATCCGTAAACACTATCGAGGTCATTAAGCATAGTGCTTAGGTCCTCCAGCGATTCTGCCATAAGGACTATATCGTCGGCAAATCGAAGGTGAGTGATGTACTCGCCATTGATGTTGATACCGTATCCTTTCCAGTCCAGAAGCTTGAAAACGTCTTCCAATGCAGCGGTGAAGAGTTTCGGGGATATGACGTCACCCTGTCTTACACCTCTCTGCAATTGGATAGGTTTCGTACTCTGATTCTGTACTCGGATAGCCATCGTAGCCCTACTGTACAAGCACTTCAACACTTCGATATACCGACAGTCAACTTGGCACCGCTGAAGGGACTGCAGCACCGCCCAAATATCGACGGAATCAAAGGCTTTCTCATAGTCCACATACGCCAGACATAGTGGCAAATTGTACTCTTCGGACTTCTGTACAATTTGCCGAAGAGTATGTGTGTGGTCTATTGTGCTAAAGCCCTTTCGGAAACCGGCTTGTTCGGGAGGCTGGAAGTCGTTAAGTCTGCGCGCGAAACGATTCGTAATGACTCTTGAAAACAGCACGTAGACGCGGATCAGAAGGGAAATCGATCTGTAGTTCTTCAAGAGAGCGTTGTCACCTTTCTTGAAGAACAAGACCACCGCACTTCTGCTCCACGCCTCCGGTGTAATGCCACCATGGAGGACGGAATTAAAGAGCTTCTGAAGGACTTCAAGTACCGGTCTTCCACCCGCTTTCAGAAGCTCCGCTGTAATTCCATCCTCGCCTGGGGCCTTACCGTTTTTAAGGTGCTGGAGAGTCATTCTAATCTCGCTCAGACTGACGTCCGGGATATCTTCGGAATAGTGTCGGATGAGACTCGCTCTTGGATCGTTACTCACACTTGCGTGTGGCTCCAACGATGATGTGTACAGCTGCCCATAGAACCTCTCAATCTCACTCAAAATCTCAGGTGTCCCGAAAACGATGCTGCCACATTCTGTCTTCAGCTTTGACAGTTGGCTCTTTCTGGCAGACAGATCTCTGGCAAAGACTTTGGAGCCTTGGTTCCGCTCGATCGCTTCTTTAATACGAGCTGTATTGAAGTTGCGTAAGTCCCGCCGCATGCATTTGGAGATCTGTCTGTTCAGATGCCTGTATGCTGTCAAGTCTGTTGAAGAATGTAGCTTCATCTCCCGTCTAACAGCCATGAGATTAAGAGTGTGATCGGAGAGTTTTTGTGTTCTTCTGCGGCGGGTCTTGCAGAACTTAGCTCCGACCGCATGGACAGTTTCCACGAGCTTGTCATTCATATCGTCCACTTCATTGCAGTCTTGTAGACACTGAAAACGGTTTTGAAACTCGAGCTGAACGGTTTCGGGACTTTGGAACCGAGCACGAGGGGGACGGAGCGTCGACTTCATTAGACGAGACCTCTCCAACTTAACGTTTAGGTTCAGTGTGCCTCTAGCAATTCGGTGATCGCTACCAGTTTTCACCCTCGCGATCACGGAGACATCACTGAACAGTGGTCGTCTGGTCGTCATAATGAAGTCAATCTCATTTTTTGTCGAACCGTCGGGGCCCGACCAGGTCCACTTCCTGTGGGGCCGCTTCTGGAAGAAAGAGTTCATCATGAATAGTCCCTCTTTCTCCATGAAGTCGGCCAGCTGCTGGCCCCTTGGGTTCCGTTGCTTTATTCCAAATTTCCCTACTTTCAGCTCACCGTTCTCTCTTGTGCCTAGTTTTGCATTGAAGTCTCCCATTAACACCGTATATTGGGTTTTGGAGGAATGCATGGCTCTACAGATATCCTCATACATTTCCTCCACCTCCTCATCGGGGTGTGCCGAGGTTGGTGCGTAAACCTGTATGACCTTCAGCGAATACCGTTTGGTGATTCTGAGTATAAGGTACGCAACCCTCGTCGACACACTCCTGATCTTTACAACGTTGTTAACGAGAGACTTGTGGATGATAAATCCGACACCTCCTTGGGACAGATGGTCGCCCTCCCGGTGATAGAGCAAGTTGCCGGATTTGAGGATTACCGTGTCCTCCCCCTCTCTTCGGACTTCGGATAATCCTATAATATGCCAGCGCAACTTGTCTATCTCTTCTTCCAGCTCCACGATCTTCTCGTCAGTCCTCAGGGTGCGTGCGTTGTACGTTGCCAGGTCGAGTCGTCTAAGGTGGCAACCGAACCTCCACCGGAGATTCTTAGCACCCCCTGCCCCGCCGTTACCATGGTCGCCACCGAAGCCAGGAATAGCGGGGCCGCCGGGGACTGGGGGCCGTCTCTTTGTTACATTCATAGTGGGGTATTTGCCATAGTTGCCACGCTTGGCGAGTGGGTTGGCAACCGCAGTTTTTTTATTGTAATTTTGGCTATTATCAGGAAGATGCTGCTGCCCATCTCCTGCCTGTTTCCCTTTGTCGCCTTTTACGACACCCACGGGAGGATATGGGGTAGTGGATATTCTTGACCGCCACTAAACGTCAGATTGGGGATTGAACTGGACTAGATTTAGTCGCCTCCAATCCGAGACTTTGTCCAGCAAAGACTCGACTTCAGACATAAGTTTGTCCCGGTACTCATCGACGTTTTCCCGAGAAATATTGGCACGGCCGGTATATAAGGCATCACCAGTGCTGTCGTCTACATAGCAATGAATGTTACTAGTTTGCAACATATCGTTCTGATCTGATCTGATCTGCAAGGAAACTGGTGATCTAATTGCAAAATTTCTCGGAAAGAGGAAAGGAGCTTCTAAAGATGCGCTTTGTGCCAAACCCGATCGAAGGCCTTCGCAATGTCCAAACTAACGACCAATGCCTCCCGCTTTGACTCTACTACATCCGCCCATCTCTGCGTCAGGTAGTCCAGAAGATCACCAACTGATCGACCCCGATGAAAACCGTACTGGTGGTCACTAATCAGCTGGTGATCCTCAAGGTTCTGCATGAGCTGGGATTTCATAATGGATTCCATTATTTTGGAGATTAAGGAGGTGATGGCGATAGGCCATTAGTTGGATGGGTCTGAGCAGTCACCTTTTATAGGGATCGTGTGGACAAAAACTGCCTGCGATGATTTGCGGACTACGACTAGGTAGTAGGAGTACCGGAAAAGACGCGTTAGAAGCGGTGCCAACTCAGGAGCATACGTACACAGCACAATGAGGGGGATTCCGTCAGGCCCACTCGACTTATAATTGTCCAGAGACAGGATTGGTTTGCGAACTGAGCAATGTGGGAACTGCACATCCGGCATAGAGCACTCACACCGCAGAATAGTCGGCATTGTGTTACCCCGTCATCAAGAGTCGAGTTGGATGCAAAAAGGGAGCCCAAATGTTCGGTTTTCTCTGTTGCGGTATGGGCCAGTGAGTCGTCCTCCCTGTGCAGGAAATTCCCTTGGAGAGCCTTGGCAAGAGACCAGGATGCACGGGTTCCCAATTTAAGGTGAACTAGTTTCTCGCCAATTCTGCCTATATGCTCTGACTTTGCCTTGGCAATAACTCTTTTGATGTATCTGGAAGCGAAGTTATACTTCTTTTTAAACATGCTGGTGTTTACATCCCGAGCCGCCGAAGCCTCAGTCCAGGCCTGATAACACTCCTGCTTACTGCGTAATGCAGTCTTACAGGATCGACTTAACCAAGGTCGAGATCTGCCTCCGATGGGTAAAACAGATGATGGAATAAATAGATCCATTCCCTGTATACGCTGGTAACGTCCGGCGAGAAGCAATTCTGCCCCCATGGGTAGGATGCAAAGAAAGACCGCATTCCGTCCCAATCAGCCAAACTGTAGTGCCAAACACCGTGGCAACCTGCAGAACGCAACCACGAGTGGAGCGTGAGTGGAACCACACTCCAGATCGATGGTTTGAAGAGCCGAGAAGGGCATCGATGGAAACCTGATATCCGTCCGGATAAGAGGTCAGCAGAAGGTCCAATCACAAAGGTATATGATCCTCTACATCTCCGTGTAGGCTAAGTAACCAGTTGTGTCAGACCATATGGCAATGCCAAGGCAAAGTCAGATCTCCCCGCATGATCGGTTAAAAGTGAACCAAGCGATTCGGCGTAGTGGGCGTTAAAATCGCCAAGGATCACGATCTCTGCGGATGGGACCTGTTGTAGCAATCTGTAGCCATTTGGACGTGGTCGATGAGTCGGTCTGTTTCGATATTACCCCTATGGGACCTATATAGGCACCCGTAGATGTGCGGATGGTCGTCGTTGTCTAAGCGTAGCCAAAGGATGGACAGGTCCGTAACTTCAAGACTGCTGAGGCGTCGAAAACAGATGTCCTCTCTGACGTATACGCAAACTCCAGCTCGAGGCACAAAGAAGTGTTCCAATTTGTACCCCGGGTAGAAGAGACACGAAGTATCAGTCGGAGAGAACACCTGCGTCTGTGGCAGAAAGAGCAAGGCCGATCTCGATATGATTATGATGTTGCAAAAATTCACGGATAGCGTGGCAGGGGTCGCCTTGGTCTTGTTCGTCTTGTTCTTGGTTCTTTTATTCGCCTTGTTCTTGGTCGTTCTCAATTTCCCCGATTCGTAGTAATTGTTTTGAGCGGAATTCAGACCCCCCCCCCCTCCCCAGATAACGTGGGGCAGCCTGAGCACCCACGATCTGGAGTGGCGTAGCATGGTCATGGATGCTCAGCGAGGGATTCTCCAGAAGTACTGGTACCCTCCTTGGGTAGTCTTTGATTTAATTCCGCTACCATGTTGATAGGGGGGGGGGGGGGGGGGTTGATGACGTTATTAAATTTTGCCTCTCAATACATTTATGAAAACGTAATGAACTTACACAAAAATAAAAGTAGTTTTACAAAAATAAGTGATATTCATTTTGTAAATATAAATTTGCAGTACCGGTTATACCAGGGCTTCCCAAACTTATTTTTACTGTGACGCCCTTGGGAATTTGCCACTTTTTTGCGACCAAAATCCTCTGGCCAAAAATACCTACCAGTTGTAATTCTAGCATAGTAACAAGATACCAGAAAATCTGCAAATAACATGTATAATTTTTATTAAATAATAAGAAAAAAAAACAGGAACAAAAATGAAAAGAGATACTTTGTTAGCTGGCTACTAATGAAAAGGATGTGCTTGCTTTTCTGAGCATAGCTTCTCAAAACGTGGCTCAAGTTTGGAAATTGCCACTCCCATCTCTTTCTCAGCATTTATTTTCGATCTGTACTTGTTCTTTATTACTGCAACTGCAGAAAAGCCTGTTTCACACAAGTACGATGTCGCAAATGGTAATAGAACCCTCAATGCTGCATAGCTGATGGCACGATATTTGTGAGAAACTGAGTTCCAAAATTCAAGCAGTTTGTCTTTGTCGTATTGGAGCTTAAGGCTGGAGTCACAAGACAATTCTATTAACTGTTCTTCTTCTTTTCTCGAAATTGTTGATGATGAGGTCGACTGAAAAATATTTCTAACCCAGTCATATTGCTCTAGATTTTCAGGAAAATAGTTTTCAAAATATTCACTTAATAATGACAATTGCTGTGTAAATATTAGTTTTAGAGAGGGATCAAGGCTTTCTATCGAGTTTTCTTGTAGAGTTCATTGTAAAGCAAGGAAACAGTCAGTATGTACATGATCTTCTTCTAATTTTCTCTTGCATAAGAGCAACTTCTTCTGAAACCCAGTGATTTTATCTGCCAGTTGCAGTATGTGATTATTGTTTCCCTGCAAGGACTTATTAAGATCATTATTTCTGAAATATGTCACAGAGATATTTCAATTTTATTATAAACTCTATATTAAAAAAGTTTTGCGCATCACTGTGTGATTCTGTCTCTAGATAAGTATAGAACTCATTTTGTAGTTCGTATACACGTGCGGGTACGTTGCCTTTGGACAACCAACGAGAGTTGCAATAATAAATTAAAGAAGTATGCTCGGCACCCAATTCTACCCAAAGCTTATGGAAAAATCTCGCTTTAACAGGTCGTGTTTTAATGTAGTTCACCATTTTGATAATCATATCCATCACAAAATTTAATTGAGGTGTAATTTCCTTTGCAGCTGAAGTATCTCTATGTGACACACTGTGTTATGACACAGTGTCTATTTTACATTTGGAGCCTTGTTTTTGTTGAGAGCTTGTAGTCCTCTATACTGTCCAGACATCGCTCGAGCACCATCCGTACACACACCCACACAGTTCTCCCATTTAATATTATTTTCGATCATGTATGAGTTTAAGATCTCAAATAGATCAGTAGCCTAACCACTTTCACATATTTTTCTCCGAAATAACAAATCCTTACACATATTTGTTTCTTGTATGTACCCCACGTAACATATCAATTGAGCATCGTCATTACTATCCGTCGCTTCATCAAGTTGAATGGCAAATAAGCCTGAAAGTTTCTCCACAATATGCTCATTAATATCTTCTGCCATATCAGGGATACGGTGGCTATTCATATTGTTTAAAAGAGGTACATTTTTTATTTCTTTAGCCGCCGATTCTCCAATCATCACCGTACCATATCTACCGCTGCAGGTAAAATCAGTTCCTCAGCAATTGTATGTAGCTTCTTACATTTGGCAACACGGTGAGCTACATTGTAGGAGGCAAGCAATGCTTTGGTAGGAACTGATGCTGTTGAAAGCAAAGCCGTGGACTAATGTTTCAGTTTTCGTAATTTTCAAAAAGATGTCGCAATTTTCTAACAAAAAAGTCTATCGGCTTACCTTATAAGTTACTGTGAGTTGTTTCCAAATGACGTTTTAGTTTATTAGGAAGCATACTTTCAGGTGCCAACACTTTATGACAAACAACACATTGAGGAAGTTCTACATTCCCTTTAGTAATGTAGGTAAATCCGAAATCCAAATATTGCTCGTCATATTTTTTATACTTCTTCCGTTTTTCTGAAGTTTCTTTACTGTTTTCTCCTGAGTCTTGACTTCGTTTTCTATTTCTTTGAATAAAATTATTCAAAGTCAATATTGAATCTCCGCGTGCGTAATTAAAACAAAAGCTTGACTGACTGAAACGATATGTATACGCGGGGAAAAGGGAAATACACCGAGGGAGGTCGACGCCGGCGCCGACCGGCTACCCGCGATCGACAGAACATAATCAGAATGAGCGCGGCGCTCATTTGACTAGGTTGCATCGACACAGCAATCTGTAGACGCATCACGATGCCCCTGGGATAGAGCCGCAACGCCCCAGGGCGTCATGACGCACAGTTAGGGAAGCCCTGGGTTATACTACTCCACCAAGTCAGTTATTCATTCTTGGGGCGATGTATACGCTTTTACAACAAAATCCCACAAAATATACAACTAAGTTTGTTTGAAAACGGTTATTATAACTTTGACGAATTTATAAATGATGATAACCCCTGGGAATGAGGTGAACGCTACCAAGCTATTTCTAATTTGTTTTATGTTGTTAATTTTGTAACATACAAAAAGTCCGCTGGGTTTCTTGCTGGTTCTTCCCAGGATAGAGATTTTTACCAGTGATAATTAAATAAAAGAGTGACTTTCAATAAGTATTATTTATAATCTATATTGAAAAAAAAACCTGTTTCTGTTTCTGACTTCTACATTAGATATATTTTCATTTTAAAAAGACATTTTTCTTGGTCTGATCATAATATGTCTGACTAAGTTGGCTCTCACAATGTCGGGACCTGAGAGGTTAAAGAGTTATAACTCGGCAAATGTTATAAGGGATAGCTTGGTGGTGCTCGAATAAATGTTGTAGGGATCAGTAAGGGTCAACTGCTGGCGATAAAATAATTCATGATAGTGGATCTAAGATGGGACCAAAAACAAACTGATTAGGCCCAAAAATGGTCATTTGAGACGGCAGCCAATCGCCTTCGACTTAGCGAATCACCCGATGGTGTCGAGGTGAGGTAACGCCGACGGCGGGGGGGGGGGAGTGTGCCAGCTCCGGTGATTCCGGCGCTGGGCTAAGAGAGACAGTAGCTCGAAAGGCAGCGGCGCGGGCCTTTAGCGTATTTTGGTGACCGCTGCAGATGTTTCGCGCGACCGGTTTTTTTTTGGGTTATGGTCTAGATTTTTAGAATTTGTGCGCGTTACTTCGCTACTGAATTGTGATTTCGTGAAAACCGCCTCGGTTTAGTTTGTCTAAGTTGTAAGTTCGTGACAAGAGGCTTGTGTTCTATTTGACGGATAAAAGTAATTTCGTTTTAAAGTAATTGCGCCAATTATATAGTGATTGCGTGTTCAAGTGCATTTCGCAATATTTAACTTGCTTGTGTGACGTGGAATCTTGCGCGCGCGCCGAGTAGAGATACGGTCTGGAATTTGAACCGCGCATCCCATTTCGAGGGCGTCACCCGGTTGATTGTTTTGGAAATCATTGTTTAACTGTGCCGTCGCGTTAAGAGCCTTTTGTGTGTTGACTCTGTAGCTAGTTTGCTCGTCAGCTAGGTTGATTTTGAATTCTTATTGCGGCGTAGTAGTTAATATCGTACAAGGAATTTAGTAGTTGTTTGTAACGCTGAACTCTGTGACTCGTGAAGAGATCGCGTTAGCTCCCTATTTGTAATATGGTGATACATGAATCCGGAACTATGAATGTGGAATTTTGAACTACTGTTTGTTATTTGTGTCGGGTATCACGTGTTTGATTTTACGATGAACGTGGAATTAGTTGCGTTGAAGTTAGTTAAATGTACAATAAATTCGATAGACTGAAATAGTGACATGAAGAAAGAAATTGTCCATTGGTGACGCCTGCTGGAGTGATGCAGCATTGCTGGGCAGCATGGGACCAGGCCGCTGCCGGTCACTCAGCTGGGCCAGGTCATATAAATATACACACCACTAAAACACTACTCACACGCACCTACACCTACCTACGACCTGACCGAGCCTTGGGGCGGTCTTAGCTTCGGATCCAGGTACGTACTATTTACTTACCTAGCCTTCTCCCTATTGTGTAGTATGATAGGTCAACTGTCCATAAGACCATTCGGGCCCGAACACTCGGCTGCCCGTCGAGGAGGCTACTATGGGCCCTAGCCAAGGCGACATTTGCAGGGGCAGCTGGGGGCCGTAACACCAACAATAACGCATTAAATTCAATTAACAGACTTAAAAACATGTCCAGCAATCAGTAATAAATAAAAAATAAATTAATAGTAAAAAAATCAATTTTTAACGTCAAGCTTTTATTAAAATGCTTGAAAGTGAAGAAAATAAGCTTTAAATTGTTGTAATGTAATGTTAATGTGTTGATGAACAAAAATACTAATTAAAATAACATTTTTATAAAACAGATTAATCTCGCAACAAGCTTTTAATATCGTATAAATTGTGTAATTTAATAAATTGATAGGTTTAATTTAATTTAAAGTTTATTTTCTTCTTTTACAAGCATTGAAATAAAATCTTCTTTTCAAAAACGTATTTTTAATTAATTTATTTATATACTTATGGTAACCAATAGGTTATTTATCTAAACATGTGATAAACATTCATCTATTTCAAAAATGACGATAAGCAAAAAAAGGCGTTACGGCTAATCCCATCGAACTTATACCAAATGTTGTCCTTTTTTGTACTTTATTCCAGCCTAGCATTTTGGTATTGATAGTATATATATTTTATTTTAAGAATTTCGATGTTTAAAGCAAATTGTTATTAAAAAAATATTGCAGCACTTCGTTTATTCGAATTATCATTAAAATTACAGCCCATCGCAAGTCCACTACTAAACGTGGTTTCTTCCATAAATTGCCGCAAAACACGGTCTGATCCACTTTGCTTTTCATACGTTTTTCGTATAAGTACTAAGTTATAATTACTTTTGTTTGTAATGGTATTTCTCAAATAATAGTGAAAATATAAGGTGTTCTTAATATATAAAAAATGCCTGGTAAAAAGAAAGTACGCATAAGTAGACCATAACTTGTCAAAAAATTGGGAAAGTCTTTTGATTTTAATACTAATAAATTTATAACTGCGTATTTTTATTTGAAATTATCCTTTCCTCTTATTACAAAATAATTTCAGTTGATAATAGTAGTAGTTAAGACCACCAAAAATCTGATTTATGAAGTAAAAAGACGAAAAGCCTGCTGTCAGAGGCGGTATTGGTTTTAGGGACATACACCCATTACCTAGACTGCCACTAGCACTGCGCTTGCGGTGCGTCGAGTATGTTAGCAGATCCCGGTGTAGTAAACACAATGCAATAGTTCACGTGTACTATAAATAGCTAGCTTGAATATTCATAATTTCATAAATGAGTAGTTTTCATACGTTTTATCATGATTTGCAAATACCTAAATTTAAATAATAAACAGTTTATGTTATACTATCTTATCATCATCATCATCATCATCATCATTACAGCCTTTCATAAGTCCTCTGCTGAACATAGGCCTCCCCCAAGGAATGCCACAAAGCACGGTCCTGAGCCACCTTCATCCATCGACTTCCTGCATGTCTTACCAGGTCGTCACTCCATCTCGTGAGGGGTCGCCCTACACTTCACCTACCGGTATGAGGCTACCACTCAAGAACCTTTCTTCCCCATGGGTTGTCGGTTCTTCGAGCTATATGGCCGGCCCACTGCCACTTCAGTTTACTAATCCGTTGGGCTATCTCGGTTACTCTGGTTCTACTGCTCATTTCTAATTTTATCACGCAGAGAGACCCCGAGCATAGCCCTCTCCATAGCTCGCTGAGCGACCTTGAGCTTCCTCATTCGGCCAGCAGTGAAGGACCACGTCTCATATCCGTAAGTCATCACTGGCGACACGTACTGGTTGTATAATTTAGTTTTAAGGTTTTAAGGTATGTCTGACAAGAAGATGTGTCGTAGTTTCCCGAACGCTGCCCAGCCGAGTTGAATCCGTCGATTGACCTCTCGGTCGAAGTTAGATTTCAGACTATTTGTCCCGGATAAACATACTCGTCAACAACTTCGAGCTTAGGGCACCCAACAACTACTGGCATAGGTGTGACATGGACATTAAACATGATTTTTGTTTTGTCTATGTTCATCCTAAGAACTTTTCGTTGGAAGACACTATTGAGGTCATTGAGCATGGTACTTAGGTCCTACAGCGATTTTGCCATAAGGATTATATCGTCGGCAAGTCGAAGGTGAGTGATGTACTCGCTGGAAAGGATACGGTATTAACATCAATGTTAATACCGTATCCTTTCCAGTCCAGATGCTTGAAAACGTCTTCCAATGCAGCGGTGAAGAGTTTCGGGGATATAACATCACCCTGTCTTTCACCTCTCTGCAATTGGATGGGTTTCGTACTCTGGTTCTGTACTCGGATAGCTATCGTAGCCCTACTGTACAAGCACTTCAGCACTTCGATATACCGACAGTCAACTTGGCACCGCTGAAGGGACTGCAGCACCGCCCAAATTTCGACGGAATCAAAGGCTTCCTTATAGTCTGCATATGCCAGACATAGTGGCAAATTGTACTCTTTGGTCTTCTGTACAATTTGCCGAAGGATATGTATGTGGTCTATGGAGCTAAAGCCCTTATGGAAACCGGCTTGTTCGAGAGGCTGGAAGTCGTCAAATCTGTGCGCGGGTCGATTCGTAAGGACTCTCTAAAACAGCACGTAGACGCGGCTCAGAAGGGAAATCGCTCTGTAGTTCATCAAGAGAGCACAGTTCCAGCACACACAGCCGCAGCGCACGGCTGTGTGTGCTGGAACAGTTAGAGATATTAAAAAGTAATAATAATACCGTTGCATTGCTGAATGAACAAACAAATGTTACTAACTCACCTCTCTTAAATATCTTCAAGCCTGCTCTCTAATAATGTGAGCGTTGCGCGGCGGTTTGTTTTTTAAATTTACAAACAGCTGCGTAAGTCCAGCGGTGATTGTTCGCATGTTTTATCGCATGACGCAGTCGCTCGCTTCTTAGGTAGAGAGCGGTTGCATCATCGATTTGTATAAAAGGCACTTGTTTTGGCGCGCCGCTCACTTAGCGGTTAGCCACCGTAGAGTCTATATCACCTGAGGATGCCTCGTGTAGAGGCGAAACACGTGTCGTATTATCGTCAGTGGTGTGTCTTGCCTAGTGTAGTGGTGTTGGGAGTAGCGGTGCTGGGATTAGTGGTGACGGGGATAGTGCACGCAATTGAGGGAGGGCGGGAGGTGCTTCTTCATACTAGGTAAGACACATCATTTTATTTTATAACGCGGATATTTGCAAAGTAAAATTTTTGTAAAAGCTTTTATACTTCAAGTACTGTTTTTCCACCCGCTTTCAGAAGCTCCGCTGTAATTCCATCCTCGCCTGGGTCCTTGCCGTTTTTGAGGTGCTGGAGAGCCATTCTATATCTCGCTCAGACTAACGTCCGGGATATCTTCGGAATAGTGTCGGATAAGACTCGCCCTTGGATCGTTACTCACACATGCGTGTGGCTCCAACGATGACATGTACAGCTGCCCATAGAACCTCTCAATCTCATTCAAAATCTCAGGTACGCCGGAAACGAACTTGCCACACACGGTCTTCAGATTTAACAGTTGGCTCTTTCTGGCAGACAGATCTCTGGCAAACACTTTGGAGCCTTGGTTCCGCTCGATCGCTTCTTCAATACAAGCTTTTATTTTCGTGGGGAAATCCTCATGGATACCTACGGCTGCGGGGGCAACAGGAAGGTTATGCCGGACTACTACCGGCTAAACCCCACGGTGGCCTCCATCAGCGTGTACGAGGGGTCCCGGTATTTCCGTTCGGAACGCAACCGGGCCCTCTCTCGCTTCGCTTTATTGGAAGCACGTCCCAGGGGCAGAGCTTACTACCCCCAGCACCCTCGCAGTGCTATCATGATATCTCGGAACCACTTCCGAGCCATCGTCCTCCTCGGGAACACCATCTACAAAGGGAGGGACGTGACGAACGCCTTGATTACGTCATCTCCGAGCGGCATCTGTCCTCCTCCGATCCCGCTCAGAAGCCTCCTTCTGGACCATTACGGTCTCACTGAAGGTGGCTACGGCCCTCCACGCCGAGTCCCCGCTTAACATCGCCGAAACGACTGCTGGCAGGGAGAGGTCCCGACTGACCCGGTTTGCCAGGATCATTCGCTCCCGTTCCTACGCTGGAAATACCACCAGCGTATGGAACGCGGAATCTTGATCCTGTCCACCGCAGTGGAAGCAGTTCGCCGTCGCTTCGCGTCCAATCTTACACAGATAATCACCGAAGCACCCATGCCCGGTAATTATCTGTGTAAGTCTGTAGGTGAGTCTTCCTACTCGTCACTGCATCCAGGCTTCGAAGACGTTTGCGCGCATAGCGCTCCTCGTTTAGTCGAGTGCACCACATCGCTAAAGCATTCTGTCGCTCCTGCCGTTTTATAGATTCGAGCGCCTCATTTGGCTCACTGCCACCTCTCTGACGGAGGATGCGGATTCGGTTGTACACCCTCGCATCCATATCCGCCAGTATGTCTAGGGGTGGGAAACGAGCCAAGAATTTGCCGCCTCAAAAGATATCGTGCGGTATCCCCGCACGACCAGTATAGCCATTCTCCGTTGGACACTGTAGATTTTAGATCTACAACGCCAGATGGCTAGCCTTTTCGCTCACACAGGTGTCCCGTATAAGGCTACGGACCGTACTACTCCCGCATAGAGGCGGCGTATTTCCTCCCTCGGTCTCCCTAGATTGGGCAGCAGTCTGTGCCTAGCACCCGCCTTCCTCTCAATCCGGGTGACTTCTTCAATATTCTAATTGCAAATTCGCATGCATTTGGAGATATGTCTGTTCAGTTGCCTGTATGCTGTCAAATCTGTTGAAGAATGTAGCATCATCTCCCGTCTAACAGTCATGAGATGAAGAGTGTGCTCGGAGAGTTTTTGTGTTCTTCTACGGCGGGTCTTGCAGAACTTATCTCCCACCGCATGGAAAGTTTCCACGACCTTGTCATTCATATCGTCCACTTCATTGCAGTCTTTTAGGCACTGAAAACGGTTTTGTAACTCGAGCTGAAAGGTTTCGGGACTTTGAAACAGAGCACGAAGGGGACGGAGCGTTGACTTCATTAGACGAGACCTCTCCAACTTAACGTTTAGGTTCAGTGTGCCTCTAACCATTCGGTGATCGCTACCAGTTTTCACCCTCGCGATCACGGAGACATCACTGAACAGGGTTCGTCTGGTTGTCATAATGAAGTCAATCTCATTTTTTGTGCAACCGTCGGGGCTCGACCAGGTCTACTTCCTGTGGGACCGCTTATGAAAGAAAGGTTTCATCGTAAAGAGTCCTTCTTTCTCCATGAAGTCGGCCAGCTTCTGGCCCCTTGGGTTCTGTTGCCCTATTCCAAATTTCCCTACTTTCAGCTCACCGTTCTCTCTTGTGCCTAGTTTTACATTGAAGTCTCCCATTAACACCATATATTGGGTTTTGGAGGAATGCATGGCTCTAGAGATATCCTCATACATTTCCTCCACCTCCTCATCGGGGTGTGCCGGTAGGTTGGTGCGTAAACCTGTATGACCTTCAGCGAATACCGTTTGGTGATTCTGAGTATAAGGTACGCTCGTCGACACACTCTCAATCTTTACAACGTTGTTAACGAGAGACTTGTGGACGATAAATCCGACACCTCCTTGGGACAGATGGTTGCCCTTCCGGTGATAGAGCAAGTTGCTGGATTCGAGGATTACCGAGTCCTCCCCCTCTCTTCGGACTTCGGATAATCCTATAATATGCCAGCGTAACTTGTCTATCTCTTCTTGCAGCTCCACGATCTTCTCGCCAGTCCTCAGGGTGGTTGCGTTGTATGTTGCTAGGTCGAGTCTTCTTAGGTGGCAACCGAACCTCCAACGGAGATTCTTAGCACCCCCTGCCCCGCCGTTACCATGGTCGCCACCGTAGCCAGGAATAGCGGGGCCGCCGGGGACTGGGGGCCGTCTCTTTTTACTCTCATCATTGAGTGGTGAGCGGGTTGGCAACCGCAGTTTTTTTTTATTGTAAGTTTGTTGTTATCAGGAAGATGCTGCTGCCCATCTCCTGCCTGTTTCCCTTTGTCGCCTTTTACGACACCCAAGGGAAAATATGGGGTATTGGATATTCTTAACCGCCACTACACGGTAACTACTTACTACTTTCTTATACCACATCTCTATTATAAGATATTTATGGCTGAATCGTTGTCTTTTTAACCGTGTAGTAGTGGTGTAAGAATATATAATACCCCATATCAGCCCGAGGGTGTAGTAAGAATTGACAAATGCAAAATGAAACAGAAGATGGGCAGGAGCTTCTTTGTAGTGACAACTCAAAATAATTAATAGAATCAGGCATTACTTTGCGGAAATCCATTATATTAAAGTTAGTAAAAATTACTTCGCCTAAATCCGCTTGATAAAATATAAATTAAAAAATAAAATGATGTGTTTAGTTTGAAGTTAGTTTGAAGCTAGTTTGAAGAGCACCTTCCGCCCTCCCTAAATTGCATGTACTATCCCCAGCACCTAAGTATACTTAGCGGTCAGCCACGCAGAGTCTACATCACCTAAAGATGCCTCGTGTAGAGGCGAAACACAAGTCGTATTGTCGGCAATGGTGTGTCTTTCCTAGTGGATTAGTGGTGACGGGGATAGTGCACACAATTGAGGGAGTGCGGGAGGTGTCGTTCAAACTAGGCAAGACACATTTTTTTTTATAGAATAGTGTGACAAACGAGCACACATTCCACCTGATGGTAAGTGGATGCTGTGGCCCATAGACATCTACATTTATCCTCGTTTGCAAATCAAAATGCCCATTGCGTTGTCACCCGTGAGGACTAAGATAGAATGCCTCTTTTCCAGTAAAAATGGTCTCCGGTTCTCTACACTCACCATACGAAACACAGCAGTGTTAAGCTGCTATTTTACGCTGGTATTCTGTGAGAGCGTGGTCCTTCCGCGGTCGAGCCGACCCATTCGTGCTACAACTATACTACTAATATAGCTGCAGTATGGCTTTACCACGTATAGAGTTCATTTTATTTTATCAAACGGATTTACGCGAAGTAATTTTCACTTACTTTAACAACTCAAAATAATAAAAACAATTTTGCCATAGTTGCCTCGCTTGACAAGCGGGATGGGTTGCCAACCCGCTTGTCAAGCGAGGCAGCCATGGTAAAATCCCCCTTAAGGCAATCTATGAGGGAGGCCTATGTTCAGCAGGCAGTTATAGGCTGTATTAGATTTTCTTTTTAAGAAGCGTTTTCTTTTTAAGAAAACAATACGTAACTCTCATGCCTGTCACCAAGATACAGTTCAGATACTGATACATTTCTTTCCCTTTTATATATATCTACGCATACACGTTCGTCAATAAGTATACTCTTAATTTGTGTCCTAATTGCGTCCCATGCTTCACCTGACTTTCTTTGTTTTTAATTATTTAAATAATAAATAACAAACAGAAACAAGAGAATGGAAACTAAATAGAAATAGATAGAAAAAAATAGGTCGACCAAATTGTGGTCTTAGGAAGACTGTCGATAGTTAGAAACAAGGTACTTAATATTTATACTTTAATTTAATTTATTTATACTTTAATAATCAAAGTTCAACATTCAATGTCCCGGATTCATTTATCACCAAATTACAAATAGGGAAACGCGATCCCTTCATGAGTCACACGATTCAGCGTTAAACACATCTAAGTTCCTTCGTTCAATACTAAACACCACGCCGCAATAAGAATTCAAAATCAATCTAGCTGACACGTAAACTAGCTACCGTGTCAACACACAAAAGGCTCTTAACGCGACGGCATAATTAAACGATGATTTCCAAACAATCAACCGGGAGACGCCTTTAATCAGTCAAATACAATACCATCCTCTTGTCACAAACTTAAAGCCTAGACAACTTAAACCGAGGCGGTTTTCACAAAACCACAATTACGTAGCGAAGTAACACGCACTAATTCTAAAAATCTAGACCATAATCCGGTCGCGCGAAACTTCGCCAGCGGCCACCGAGACACGCTAATTAACTGTACTGCTGCCAGCGTGCTACTCTCCTTCGCCCACGAGCGCCAAACGCCGGGAGGCCGCATACCACTGCCCCCTTCCCGCAACACGCGTGTTACCTCACACATCGGGCGATTCGCTGAGTCAACGCTATTGGATCGCGTTTCAAAATAACCATTTTTGGGCCTAAACAGACTATCTCTGCATTTTGTGTGCCCCTCCACTGAGGCCGAACTTGTAAGTGCCCTCAGCACTGAAGCCTTTGTGGTCACGCTGGGCCGCTTCGTATCGCGTCGCGGTTAGCAGACCTGATCCGGTGGGATTGCGGAACGAATCATAGGGGCACAGATAGGCGTTTGAAAGAGGTCGTCGGACTTCTGTCCAGTAACAGGGCTTATTTAGGTGCTGTGATATCCAGGAAGGGTATCCAGTGGAGGTTCGACCCTCCGGCTTGCCCACATTGGGGCGGTATTTTTGAGGTTAAGGTTGCAAAATCTGATGGGGTGCCTAAAGTGGCCTAGGTTTTGGTTGTAGATTCGGTCTTGCAACGTGCCGTCGCGACCCTATCCCGTTTGCCAATTTACTTGCGGACATAAGTCCTTATGTCCGGGACGGGGGTTTGTTTAGGCCTAAACATGGGCATTTAAAACGGCATCCAATCGCGTTTGACTAAGCGCATCGCCCGATGGTGTGAGGTGAGGTAGGCGCCGCGTGTGCCGGCTTCCCGTGATTCTAGGCTAGGAACAGTAGCTTGACAGCAGCGGCTCTGTCGACTAGCGTATTTTTTTGTGACCGCTGGACCGGTTACGCGCGGCCAGTTTTTGGTTTTGGTGGTCTAGAATAGAGTATTTGTGCGTGTTTAATTTACTATTGAATATTGGGTTTCGTGTAGACCGCCTCGAATTGGTTGTCTAAGTTGTACGTTTCGTGACAAGAGGCTTGTATTGAATTTGAGTGATTAAAAAGAGATCGCGTTCTTGCTCGTAGAAATAATTTGTTGCTGAGTGAAAACGGAAGTGAACTTTGATCCACCGTTTATTAGTCGTGCCGTGTGTTACGTTTTTGATTACGATTAACGGGGATTTAGTTGAGTTTGAAGATAATTAAATGTACAATAAAGTTGATGGATTGAAATAGTGTACAATAAAGTTGATAAACTGAAATAGTGAAATAAAGGCAAAAATTTTTCCATTGGTGACGTCCGTTGGAGTGATAACACATCGTGGGGCAGCATCGGACCAGGCCGCTGCCTGATCATCTCAGTTAGGTCAGGTCACACATACACACCTTCTAACACACTACTTACATGCACCTACCTACCGCCTGACCGAGCCTTGTGGTCGGTCTTAGCTTCGGAACCAGGTACGTCCTATTTATTTACCTAACCCTTATATATATATTGATTATCCATCAGCATTTCGAGCCCCACCGTTAGTTGTCCGTCGAATCTACAGCTGTATGGGCCTCTGTATGGTCGACTTTGTCGAGGCAGCTAGGGGCGTGTACACTAATACTCGTGTATTAGCATTGTCAAACATATGATCGACGATATGTCACGTTGCTGACAGGCTGACATATCAGCGCATACAGGCCACATTGATATCGGCTTACGATTACTTACGAGTCATGTCGTCTCCCGTGATACCTCTGTCAGACCCACCTGATTTTGATTTTCGCCCTGTTTTACTCGATCATCATTTCTTTTTTAAATCCACAAAACGAAATTCCGTTTGTGAAAGTATATATTAATCGCTTATCAATCTTTCTGTAAATAAATATTTAGTCTTTAAAGAATAAGGGTGACAAACGAGCACACAATTCACAGGATGGCCAGAGGATGCTGTGGCCCATGGAATTTTTCATATTTTATCCTCAATCAGGAATAAAAATGTAGGTGCGTTACCAAAAAGGATCTTAAGTTCTGTAGAATACGTGGTTATGAGGAAACTATTTTATTATTTTGTAGTTACTTGTAGTTGGCTTTTTGTTTAATGTGTTGAGTGAGAACCTTTTTTAGTGCACTATCACATGTTTAAAGCAACAACTGGAATGATGTATAAACACTCGTAGTTACATTCAAAATATTAATCCCCTATTTAAAACTCTTTTTATTAATATAATGAATGTATGTATCTCCCCCTGCAGTATAATCTATTTAAAAAAAGAATCACTAAGCTCGGTTCAGAATTCACAAAGATATCACGTAACATATTACAAAAAAGGTGCATTGAGAACCTCCTCCTTTTTTAAGTTAGCTGAAAAAGTAAATTCGAAGGAAGAATAGCTTTTAATATTACGTTTCAAAGACTGCCCACTAAATTTATGGGATTCATTTAAGTAATTGCTTGGCGTTACTTAGTTGTTCATTTGCTGCACGTACAAGTGTCTGAAATAATATAAACATAATTACGTGCTTTTTGTTTCAGGTATCTGTTGTTTTGTTAAGGATGAAAATAACATTAACTAAGAACGAAGTTACATCAGTGTTTTAATTATATACTTTATTGTCTTATACATTTTTAGTTTTTATTTGATATGCTTATTGCATTTACAGTCCCGAAAAGTATTTAATAACATTATTTTACTTCTTTTTTTTTTTTTTTTTTTTTTTTTTTTTTATAGGATAAGGGTGGCAAACGAGCACACAGTCCACCTGATGGTAAGTGGTTGCTGCGGCCCATAGACATCTACATCTATCCTCTATTACAGCCGCGTGGCTCTACCACTGTCTAAAACTTCTTCACTTCTTTTTAAAAGGCCGGCAACGCATTTGCAATTCCCCTGGTGTTGCGGTTGTTCTAGGGCGGCGGTAGTCACTTACCATAAGGTGAGTCGTATGCTCGTTTGCCCCCTCTCCTATAAATAAAAAAGTAGGTGTATTAATTAAATTAAGTTTAGTAAGTTACACACAATTAAATGATACTAGGGTATTACACCCATTTTCAAAAAGTGTTTTAAATGAATCCTAGAATGATAATGAACTGCTATAATTTTTGTATAAAATCGAATAGTACCATAAAAATTACCTTTAATATATCATTTTAAATTTTCGCGTGAAAACGATAGCCGCCATGCTGTTCAAATCTTGACGTGACTACCCTAGAGTTTTGCCGATTTTGCAAAGGAATAAGATATTTTTGGATATTTAATGATGAGGTATCATCTATATCATTGTTGTGTTATGCTGAATGCAAAAATACGAGCATATGAACGCTGAGGATATTATGAATTCAAGTGCCAACTGTGTTAAATATGAGAAATACTTCGTTAAAATTGGCAAAAAAGGACCCGAAGGCATTGTCTACAAAATCTAATTAATTTTTCTGTGAAGATCGCTTTGAATTAAGTGTGATTTATATTTAACTATCGCTTATACGAAACAAAATATCATGACATGAAAGGTGCATGACCTATTTCAAGTAAAATTTTGTAATAGATTAGGTTAATAGCTAAACTACAAGACAATCCCCTAGCACTTGCACATTCGTCGACATCTAGAAAATTTGTAGTCTGCGGTGAGTCGAGAAGAAGATAAGAAATCTGCAAGTGTGACGTGAAGCAGAGGCAAGCAGTAAGGTTCAGAGCCATGCCAATTACCGCAGCGCATAGAGTAGCTTCAAGGAACATAATCATTATTCCAGTGCTGCAATGAATTATTTATATTATTATATTTAAACAATAGTTTAGTTTTTTTTAGTGTACCTAGACATATTTTGTTACACTAAAACTCATCATATGAGTCCCTACAAAAAAAATCTCGGAGCACCCAATTGCTGCAGTAATTTTCTATACATATTAAACATTTTTAGAAAATAACATAAAAATAGAAAATTAGCTCAAGAAAAATATCTGGTGATTAGCTACAAACTTGTATTACATTTCTATATCATTTATAATTTTGTGGCTTTGTGGCATTTCTTGGGGTAGGCCTATGTTCAGCAGTGGACTTGTGAAGGGCTGTAATGATGATGATGATGATGATGATGATCATTTATATTTTTAGACATTCAATTTTCTAAGCAAAAATTACATTCACATATCGTACTATATATATATATATATATATATATATTACGATATGTATATATATATATATATATGTTTTTATATAATTGATCCAAAGTCTTAAATTATATTAAAAATAACTTGAGTAACTCAGGATATTTTTAAAATGTAGAGAGGGCAATGCGAAAAAAGGAAACATTAAGCAAGAAACACATGAAGCAGAGATCACTTTTTGCTTGTGTTGTACCCCGTAACAAATAGCCTCCCATAAATCCCGAGAGAATTCTAGCAAGCGTAGGTATTACAAATAAGTTGTTGCAATTATCTCCATTTTTAAACGCTACCTATCTGTTTTCTCGAAATACTACTCGAAGCTAGTCCAGTGCGGTGTTAAGTAAATTTAAATTATAAGTTATAAAATATATTATTATGTTAGATCACAAAATGTAAATAGTATTCACAATTAGTATTTTGAGGTTTGGCTAAGATATTGGTTATGAGCATTTTGGCAGTTACCACCCGCCTGTCTAACTTTTCCAAAGAAATTGTCGAGACAATCTTCATATAAGTCTCGTGAATATAAATGAATTTAATTTCTTCCGATTTTAATTCTTCATAAAGTTTCATTAAAGATTTTATAGACACTTGCAATCCTTGAATGAAATTCATGCTATTTGTAACATCTTTCTGCCTATCACTTCTTATTGATTTTAAGTTCCTGAAAAATATTAGCATTTATTCTAAAAGCTCAATTTGATAACTATCGCATCGAAAAGCTCTTTTATATTTATTTGGAGATCACAGTGTACTTGACTGTATGAAATCAAACAAATTATTAATTTTATTGACAAAATCAGCAGTATTTCTTGCGGTAACCTCGATAAGATTTAAATTTACGTTAACCATATTTACACTTTTTTATATTTCATTTGATTAATTATTCTTGAAAAAACAAAATTTGACACTTATTAATTTTTACACAACCCTGAGTTTGAGCACTGGCCGAGCTGGTTTCAAGAAGTTACTCTCTGTACGTGACGAGCCGCCAGTGATCACGCACACATACGCCTCATGCCCCAAGCTTGTACTAGTGTACACACACGCGCGGTTATATGAAGCTTTGCCTCTGTATGGTATGATTTCTTTACTCAAATGATATGGTTTAGTAGATATTCTTACATCACCACTCCACGGTTTCATAATTATGTAATTAATATCTCTAAAAATGTTTAAACTTGCATTAATTTTTTGCTCTTACCAATTCTTAACACTCGGTCCTCTTTGCTCAAAAAAGTTGCTTACATAATTTTTTTTTAATAAGACTATCGCTAGAGTCATAATCAGTCGGTTGCAGTTGACCAAAAAGTTGGTACGTTTCCCTTTACACTTTAAGAAAGCGTAATATTAAGTTAAAATAATATGAATAATTGATCACTAAGAAGGTATCCGGTAACGGTATTTTCCACTTCTAATTGAGAAAGTTTTAAGTTCCCTTTTTATTGCTTCTGCCCATTGTTCAGAACGAAATAAATTTGAGCATGTTCCCATTTCTAAAATTGTAAAAGTTTTAATTGTTCTTACTTTTCTAATTACGAAGTATACAGTCTCATGAGCACAAGAATTTTCAAAGGCAGTTAAGTTGATTTTTTCTTTAATGAAAATAAAAACAATTTTATTTGCAATAATGCATACTGTGCGCTGTGAAAGACATTTTAATGGTTAAACCTAAAGTTTACTTAAGTAATTGCATATGGTGATATGACTATAGTGAAATATACTCGTACTCTTCAAATAATAGAATAGATAAGTTAGAAAATAAAGTAAAGTTCACCGCGAGGATAAGTCGCGCGTTGGCAAATTTTTGAACGTTAATTTAGTATTTTTCGTTCAGCCACAGAATACGTAATAGTACGAGACTTCAGCACAGAATGCAATTGTTTATTTTATTTGTTTACTACAGAATGCCAGTTATAGTGCTCCTGGGATATTTTTTATAGAATGAGGATGAGAAACGTAGCTAGCCATGGCTTCCCCTCTAAGTCCTCTTATGGAGGACATTTTTATGGATAATTTTGAAAAACAACACATAGTTGTCAATCAAAATATTTTATACTATTATCGATATGTAGACGACATAATTATTTTCTGGACTGGCACAAAGAGGCAACTGGATGTTTTCCTTAATAAAATTAATAAAATCCACGACAAAATTAAATTTAAGCTTGAATTGGAACAAGATTGTGTCCTTAATTTTCTTGACTTAAGAATAACAAGAAAAGAATCATCACATGTTTCCAAATTTATCGAAAGCCAACTCATACCGACACGGTTATCCCCGCGTCATCGTGTCATCCGTGGCAACATAAAGTAGTCCCTAGCTATTATTTTTAATACTATTGTCGAATCTTGTGTGTTTTCTGATTTACTGAAGCAAAGCAATACCTGTATTTAAATCTGATAATACATTAGACTTTACCAATTTTAGTAAATTTCTGTACTACCAACACTTTATGATACTTTGCTATGGGGACACGCAACCGACAATGAAATTACATTTGTTTTACAGAAGAGGGCAATAAGAGCAATTTATGATTTAAAGTTTAAAGATGTTAATATATTAAATTTGGCCTCTCAATACATTTATGAAAATGTAATGTACGTACACGAAAATAAAGGCCGAATTCAATATAAGTTATTAAGAATAACACAAAAACTATTGGTCTGACCTTGATAAAATTAACTACAAGAGAAGTACCAGCTTTCAAATAAAAAAAGAATCATCCAAATCGGTTTACCCAGTAAAAAGTTATGAGGTAACACATAAAAAAACATACAGCCGAATTGAGTACCGTCTCTTTTTGGAAGTCGGCAGAAAATAAGTAATATTCATCCTATAAATACTAGGAGCAGACACAAGCTACGAGTAGTAGTACCAGTTACTCGACTCCACCGAGTAGGTAATTCATTCTTGGGGCGATGTATACGCTTTTACAACAAAATCCCAGAAAATATACAAAATTTGACCTGCTCAAAGTTCAAAAACTTTATTAAACCAAGTTTGTATAAAAGGAGTTATTGTAATATTAAGGAATTTATGAATGATATTAACCCCTGGGAATGAGGTGGTCGCTACCAAGCATTTCTAAATTGTTGTGTTTTGCATTCTTTAACAAAAATGATTGTAAGCTGTTATTTAAAAAAAAAGCCCCGCTGGGTTTTTGTTGGTTCTTCCTAGGACATAGGTTTTTTTTCGAACCAGTGGTAATTAAACAAAAGAGTGATATTTCAATAAATATTATTTATAATCTATACTGCATAAAGAAGTTTCTGTTTATTGATCAGTTGCGGGCCAATAAATCAAAGAATAATAGTGAAAATTCCTAATAGTAGACAAAGTTTACATTATGAACTTGCCATGAAAGATACGAGTAGATCGACGTAGATCATAAATTAATCATAGTGAGGCATTAAATATATGTTAAAAATAATTATTAAATACTTTACGCGTCTGCTAAAAGTCTTTTCATATAAACAACAAAATCAAGGCGGCTTCTAATAAAATTAAAATCACATGGAGTATAATTAATAGCAAAACTGGTAAGGTCAAGCTCCGCAATTCAAGTTGCCAATTGCATTTTAACATTACGTTAAATGAGATTATCAGATATAACTAATTTAGATTTGGTAGTTGCAATGTTTTCTAAAAATAAAAATAAATTTCATTCCGAATTATCAGACTATATTGTAAGATATTTCAAAACTAATGATATTAAGAAACTCTGCGATGTATAGGGGATTTACATTTAATTTATTACATCTAAAATAGATAAAATTATTCTATCGCAACAAATTTTTTTTAATACCAATATCGAATCTAACCTGAATTAATGAAACGTTGTAGACTTATACTCTTATTTAAATCTAGTAATTACATTGGGCGCGCCAATTATGGCCTTATACGAGGGCAAAATTGTAAGTTTTTAGAACTGGCCACTTGTAAACAATATAATTAAAAAAGAAGTCCTAATTTTGAAAATGGAACACTTTGCCTGTTGGCAAAGTGTTGCATTATTGTCTACGTGTTTTATTAATTTGTCATTTGTTTACGATTTGACGGCAAATTGAAAATTGTCTGTGTCACGTCAGCATGAATTTAATGCGAAAATTTTCGTTCACTGATTTTTTATAACTTTCGATGTCATTTAAGTCTAAAAGAAAGTTATGATAGACTTCGATTGGCCTATCACGATGAAGCCCCATCTCCTGCCACTATTTACAACTGGTGTAATGCGTTAAATCGTGGTCGCACTAATCTCACCGATAATCTGCGTTAGGGACAGCCTTCTACGACGACGACTAAAGATAACATCAGTGTTTTGCGGCGTATGATATATACTGACAAAAGAGTGATATATCACCAGATTAGGACAAGCTTAGGCGTCGGTATGAGTCAAGTGAACAAAATCCTCCATGAAAATTTAGCGGTCAGGAAGCCTTGTGCCCGGTGGATACCTACCGTCTATGGATATTTACCGTGTAGTGGCGGTGGAAGAATATTCAATACCAAAGAATAACTACATGTAATAATGCACGTAAAATTTTAAATTTTAAGCTAAGAAAATGAATACGTAAACGGAAACCTTGTATTCTCTACGCAGTGGGCTGATGAATTTCATATACCTATCTTTTACAAGACATATACATAACCTTAATACGTATAAGTGGTATTGATAATAGTTTTACTCGTGCCTATCACTCAAAGCGGTAGGCAGCGACTACAGGCTTCCATTCGGCACGATCTTGATACACCTCTCTCGCCTTTTTTACATCCCATATACATGCATGCAGGCCGTCGGTAAAAGTACTCTTAATCTTCTCATTCTTTCCACATGATCAAACAACCAAAGCATTTTTTTCTAAATTTTGATTACAACATCATTTTTCAAACCACATTTTTCTCTTATCACACAATTTCCCACCCTGACATTCAGATTCAGCGGTAACATACTCCTTAATGACCCCATTTATACAGCATTTGTCTTACTCTCGTGCTTCTTCTGCCACACTCATATTCCACTACCATACATTTAGTGTAGGGACTAACACAGCATTGTGAATTGCCATACGTGTCTTTTTTGACACATTCTGATTTCTATTTTCTACAATAGAGTGTGAGTGTACCCCATTTACTCTATTTTCTGCATTCACTCGTCATTTTATATCCTTATTACATCTACCATCCCTGCTAAAAACACATTCAAAATACATAAACTCATTCACTTGCTCAACCAACTTTCCTTCTATTCTTATTTAAATATTGTTGTACTCTCTTAAACCGTCACTTTCATCTTACTTGCGTTTATTTTCAAGAGTTTTTACAAGACAAGTTTACAGACAGACATATTACAAAATTTTGTTGCAGCAATTATATTATGCACGCTCCGAATCGCGCCAGTGAACATGGGCTGCTATTATTTTGTAATTTGGTATTCCTTTTTTTTTTGGCTTCACATCAGTGTTCTACTCACGCCGTCTGTCTTACTTGTTGGTCTGAGCCGCTACCCATATCGTCATGTGGATGTGGTAACACGACAGAGGTATGTAAACCAGGCGATGAGCGGCAGCATTTGCCGGATAACAACTAGAAACTATGGAATATCCTCGTACATAATATAATAGATATATTGTATCTGTGTATATCTTCTAGATGTCTTTCAAATTGTAGGTAGTTAAATTATCTACCTTAAGCACAGTAAAACCGACAGTTAATTTTGCCTTGGAATGCATACCCTTGGTTTACAATAGAGTAGATACCACGAGGCGTAATTACGAAAATGTAACCGCCAAGGGCCGTAAATGTGCACACAATTAAACCTTTGTTCATCGCGTTAACTACTTACATAAATTTAACGTAAAACTACCTAATTCTCCATCATAAATTTTCCAAAATATTATTAAAGTTACAGCTTATATAGGTCCCACTGCTGAGCACAGACCTTCTCTCATTTCTGAGAGGATTTTAGGGCAAGGAAGTATCCGACGCGCTGCCCCAATGCGTGTTGACGAACTTCACATGTTTTCGAAATATATTTTTTTTCCTTATTTCTCAGACATGCAGGCTTCATCACGAGCACGAGCACGTGGTAAATTAGCACTTAAAATTGCAATTAACAATTTCATTGGTGTCGGGGATTGCACGCGTACTGTGAAATTTACCTTGAGCGCTAACCATCTCAGCTAGCACGGCTTGAGCAAAGATAGTTTGGTTCAAGGTTTGACTGATTCTGGCATAGGCTATTCTAAAAAATACCATATTATATAACACAACAAAACCAATGTAATAAATCAGAATTAAAGAAAATAAATGTCCCTTTTTTCTCTACATAATTGATGGGTTCAGAACAAATATGCCAAAGGGTGCGTATAGTGCGTAAGCAGGAGGAAATTCGGGATTAACATGCGACTCTTATACTACGAAGAACTCGCGGCCTGTTAGATTTTTCTTTCAGTTTAACTCATCTGTTGGTACATCCTGGTTGGTGAAGACGAATGCGTTTTAGTTATTATAAACCAGTAGTTGTCTACTTTGGATCGACGTTGAACATGCGATAGTGGCAGCCTTCCAGTAGCGCCGCTGACGGGCATACTGAGTGAGTTAACCGTGTAGTAGCGGTGTAAGAATATCCACTACCCCATATCGTCCCATGTATGTCATAAGAGGTGACAGAGGGAAACCATATAGAGGGACACGGACAGCAGCAACCATGATTAAATTACTCCCTGTGAGGCAATATATGGAGTAGGCCTATATTCAGCAGTGAACTTTTTAGACAATATTGTAATAATTGACTACCATTCAACCTGATGGTAAATAATGATATAGCCGATTAAGGTAAAGATTATATAATTCGATAAAGTTTTTTTCACTCTTGCATTGTGCACCCAAATTGTAATCGAAAGGAAAAGCAGACGCTGGCAAATTGTTTCACTCCTTTGCTGTGTGCGTTATGAACAACGAAGTATTCCGTTTTGTTTGTCGTTTACCAAATAACGCTTACTATTTCATTTACAGAACTAAATGTGATAAGCAAATGCTTAAAAGGAATATGTCCTAAGCAGGTGCACTCTTGTAGAATAGTTTTTTCACAGTAGATATAAAATTACTAATATTGTAAAAATTTTTCTTGAAATAATACATAATTTCCGAGTGGTAGTACCTGGGAGCCCCACAGCACACATCGTAATTTCAATGTATGCAAGCAATCTGGGTTTCAAACTCACTGACTCGAGTAAAGTTGTTAAGTAGAATTTTTAGAGGATATATAAAGTCAACAATGCAGAGGCAACACGGCGTGGTAGACACAAACTCCTTGCTTGCTGTGAGATCATAATAATATTGTTTCATTTATCTTCCAGTGTCTCTTTATTTTTGATAACTCTATATTTTATTCATAAATGACGTCAAGGTCTGTTTCAACAATTCTCATTTTTTAATGTACGCTGATGATATTAAATTTTATAAAAAATGCCAAAACATTCACGACTGCTCCCTTCAAAGAGATCTTGACAGATTTTCTCAGTACTGTTTAGATAATAAGCTTCACATAAGTCTGCTCAAGTGTACAGCAATATCTTTTACAAAGAAAAAAAAAAGCCTTTAAAATTTAATTATTGTATCAATCGCATACTCTTACAAAAAGTTAACATAGTCAGGGACCTTGGTTTAATTCTAGACACGAAATTACATTTAGATTACCATATCGATTACATAATCGATAAAGCTTTTAAACAATATGGTTTTATCATGAGATCCTCTTAATACTTTAAACAATCATTTACTTTCTTAATTCTATACAAAACATTCATTCGTTCACAATTAGAATACGCTATACCAATATGGAGTTACTTATAGAAAATATGTTATGTATTAATTGGAAATGGTCCAAAAAAATTGGTGCAAAATTCCGCTCGCGACTAATACTCCTCGAGACAAGCGGAGCAATAATGGTCTTATTGGCGACCGCTGTCACACTATCCGTGAATTTTGCAACATCAGGGCCTTCTTTCTAACCTTAACGCTGTCACTACCGTCTAGAGACGGCGAAGCCGGCCTTGCTCTTTTTAATTGAGACTTAGGTGTCCTCTTCGGTTAATACTTCATATGTCTGTTACCCGAGGTACAAATGATAACACTACTTTGTGCTCCAGGCTGTTGCTGTTGAGTTTGCATACATCTGTTTCCGACGCCTTGGCGGTCTTGAAGGTACCGACCTGTCCTTTCTATGGCTGCGCGTAGACAGCAACGACCATTCCCGCGTCTACGGGTGCCTCTTTTGGTCCCATAGCGGTAACGCTGAAACAGACCGACAGATCTCGGGCGGCCTGCCAACCACAGACTGGGTAAAAAGTGCGTCCCACCTCCTAAAAAAAACAAGGGAAGAAAGAACGAGCACACTCCGTCTGCATCCATAAATACGCCGGACACAGTGACATCAGTCCCTACACCGAGTCCTAACTCGGCAATGGAGGTGGTCGAAAAAAGAAAATAAATTTCACACCCCTTAAAATTCTCCAGGGCTATCTGAACCACTGCCGCAATGCACAACATCTGCTTATGCAGACCATTGCGAAGTGGCGGGTTGCCCTTGCAGTAGTAGGGGAGCCCTATTCTGTTCCCGACCATCCTCGCTGGTTCGGTGATGTACTAGGCTCTGTAGCCATCTACTGGGGGAGTGCAGAAGAAGCTCCACCCTGCGCCTTATTGAGAAGCGGGCAGGGCTTTGTTTCAGTGCAATGGGGCCCCCTGGCCATAGTGGGCTGCTATGTCTCTCCCAATAGGTCCCTTGCCGACTACGAGGTGTACCTAGACGAGGTGGCGAATTGTGTTCGCAAATGTCAACCTCATCCGTTGATCGTTCTCGGACATTTTAACCACCCACACCAGGGCTTGGGGTAACTCCAGAGACGATCCGAAGGGAGAGACAGTGATGGAATGGGCGGCTGGGCTGGACCTCCGATTAATGAATCAGGGGTCCGTAAGCACATGTGTACGGTGGCAGGGGGAGTCCATCGTAGATCTTACGTGGGCAACTCCTCTTGCAATGCAAATGCTGTCGGGCTGGCGAGTGGCGGAGGAGGCGGTCACACTGTCCGACCACCGCCACATCGTGTTCGATGTCGCACTTCGCCAGCCCGACAGTAATCCCAGTCGCCGAGGGCGCAGCCCACCGCGGCGTTGGTGTCTTAAGCGGCTCGATCGGGATAAGCCGGAAGCCGCCACCATCGTCGCGTCCTGGCCGGATAACGCCGAAGAGGTTCAGTCCGATCCTGAAGTGGAAGCATACTGGTTTCGGGGTTCGATGGTGCAAATTTGCGACCTGAACTAGTCGCCCCAAGCGTAGAGCAGTGTACTGATGGTCAGCAGAAATCGGACGGATCCGTGCGCTCTGCTTGCGGACTCGGCGCCAGTACACCAGATCTCGAAGGAGAAGGCGAGCTCCGCCTGAGGAGGTAGCCAGACTCTACGGGGCATTCCGAGCGGCTACAAAGGCGCTTCAAATTGCTATAGCCAATGCCAGGTCTCGGTTCTGGCAAGAACTTCTGGAGGGACTCAACGAGGATCCCTGGGGGCGTCCATACAGGATGGTACTGGGTAAGCTCCGGCCTTGGTCGTCCTCCTTGACGGAGACTCTCGATCCGGATCTGCTGGGAAGGGTGATCAGCACGCTCTTCCCAGAAGACCGGTCAAGTCCCTCAGGTCACCTACCGTCTTCATGGGAGTGGCAGGATGAGACGGGGGTGACCGTCGAATAACTGAACCGAGCCGTTAGCCGCTTAAAAGTCCGGAACACAGTACCGGGGCCCGATGGAATCCCGAGCCGGGCCCTGGTGCTGAGTCTCGCTGCCCTGGGGGACAGGCTCAGGCAGCTGTTTATCAGGTGTCTGCGCTGTGCCACGTTCCCCCAGCCTGGAAAGAAGCAAGGCTGGTCCTCTTGAAGAAGGAGGGCAGGGCCGCTGATTCTCCCTCTGCGTACCGCCCCATATGCTTGTTGGACGAAATTGGCAAATTATTCAAGAGGATAGTTGCCGGTCGGCTCAATAGGCATCTGTCGCGCGTAGGTCCCGATTTGACCGATAGCCAGTTTGGGTTCTGACGGGAGCGTTCTACTTTAGATGCGATTATGCGCGTCCGCTCCATGTCGGAACAAGCAATATCCCAGAGTGGCGTGGCGTTGGCGATAAGTCTTGATATCGTCAACGCCTTTAACTCCCTATCCTGGGATGCAATCAAGAGGGCACTGGCACATAATTAGGTGCCCCCTTACATGCAAGGTATTATCGGGGACTACTTTCGTGACAGGTACATTCTATACATGGGGCAAGATGGCAGGAAGATCCGGAGGGAAATCAAACGTGGGGTTCCACAGGGCTCGGTGATGGGGCCGCTACTGTGGAACCTCGCCTATGATGCGGTTCTGCGAATCGATCGTCCCGCTGGTGTAGATATCGTCTGCTATGCTGACGACACATTGGTGATCGCCAGCGGGATCACTTTCGAGAGGGCCAAGGAGCTCCCCAAACTCGGGGCGGAAGTTGTCGTTGCCAAAATCCACGAGTTGGGATTAGAAATAGTAGGAGTCCAGCATAATCTTTTGTTGCCCCCGCAGCGGAAGATATCAATGAGGATTTCCCCACGAAAAAAAAAGACCGACTCATCGACCACGTCCAAATGCCTACAGATTCCTTGTTACAGCAGATCCAATCCGCAGTGATCGTGATCCTTTCCGATTTTAACGCCCACTATAGAGAATGGCTCGGTTCACGTTCAACCGATCATGAGGGCAGATCTGTTTATGACTTTGCTTTGGCGTGTGGTATTATACAGCTGGTTACTTAGTGTTCGCGCCAAACGCTAATTTCAAGAATCGACGCCTGGGGGCGCGCAAAGCGGTGATTTCCTACCGTTTGACGTTCACGCGAGACCGGATTGGTTGCTTGTGGGGCGGGTCGGAAGTGATTGAATGCAGTGGAGTGAGGTCGTCCGGTATAACCTCTATTAGTGTCGGTTTGTTAGCAAATTTATGCAACGACGAGGAATTTGTGGAGTCTAGAAAAATGGACGCCGGGTCGATTAATTGTTTGGAAGTTAATGTTTAACTGTACCGTCGCGTTAAGTGCCTTTTGTGTGTTGTCTATGTAGTTTTTTTGCGTGCCAGCTAGGCTGACTTTGAATCTTAATGCGGGCGTAATATTTAATATCGTATGAAGGAATTTAGTTTGTCGGTTGTAACGCTGAACCTTGTGTCTCGTGAAGAGATCGCGTTAGTTCCCTATTTGTAATTTGGTGATAAATGAATCCGGAACATTGAATATTGAACTTTGAACTACTGTTCGTTACTTGTGTCGGGTATCACCGTGTTTGATTTTACGATAAACGTTGAATTAGTTGAGTTGAAGTTAGTTAAATGTACAATAAAGTGAAATAGTGACATGAAGAAAGAAGTTGTCAATTGGTGATCGCCCCCTTTTTGACAGATCTCACCTTTGGAGTAGAGGCAGCGCCTGTGGATCTGCGGTCAGACTTCAACGGTCCAGTCAGGTCAAACTTTATACACATCACTAAACACCACTTTACATGCACCTACACCTACCTACAGCCTGACCGAGCCTTGGGTCAGTCTTCGCCTCGGAACCAGGTACGTCCTATTTATTTACCTAGCCTATCTCTATTGTGTAGGTCAATTGTCCATAGGCATTTTGGGCCCGTCCTCTGCTGCCCGTTGATTGTGCTACTGATGGGCCCTAGTTCAGTCTACCTTAGTTGGGGCAGCTCAGGGCGTGTACACTTAGCCTACGTGGATTCCAGACGTGGAGGATCATACACTTTCCCTGTTGGACCTTCTGCTGACCTCTCATCAGGACGCATATCAGGTTTCCGTCGACTATCTTTTATGCTCGTCGAACCATTGTCTTTTCCGGAGTGTGGTGCCACTCACACTAACGTCGCGGTGCATTCTGCAGGCTGCCGCCGTGTTTGGCACTATATGTCAGCCAATTAGGATAGGATGCGGACTTTTTTTGCATCCTATCCTTGGGGGCGGGTTTAGGTCTCGCTGGAAGATCCTAGCGTTGTTGCTGATTCTGTTGCTGATGTGGTACTTCAGGGTATGGAACTTTTTATTCCATTCTGTGTGGTGCCCATCGGAGGCAGATCCCAGCTATGGTTTGGTCGCTCCTGTAAAATAGCATCACGCTATAAGCAGGAGTGCTACTGGGCCTAGGCTGACGCATCAACGTCTCGGCATTCGTCTAGCATCGGAATCCTCGGCATCGAAATATCGAATAGTATGCATTTTCGTGGTCACTTGGAAGGGAAGGCCAAATTGGCCTCTAAAAAGCTTGGCGTACTCAGCAGAGCGAGATAGTATTTCATGCCGGCACATCACTTGCAACTTTACAAAGCGCAAGTTCGGCCCCACATCTAATACTGTTCTCATCTCTGGGCTGGGGCACATCAGTGCCAGCTCCTTCCACTTGACAGCATTCAGCGCAGAGCGGTTCGAATCGTTGACGACCGAGTTTTTTCTGATCAGTTACATACACTGGCGCTGCGTAGTGATGTTGCAACCCTTTGCATTTTCTATCGAATCTACCACTGGGAGTGCTCAGAGGAATTGTTCGGATTAATTCCAGCCGCCAAATTACACAAATGAACATCGCGTCAAATCCCACAATACCATCCTCACCACCTGTATCTTGGCGGCCCACGACTATGCGTTTTACTAGGAGTTTCCTTGCTCGTACAAGTTCTTTGTGGAATTGTTTACCACTAGAGACTTTTCCGGACCAATACGACTTAGGGACCTTCAAGAAAAGAGCTTACACCTTTCTAAAAGGCTGGCAACGCATCTGAAATTCCCCCGGTGTTGCGGTTGTTCATGGGCGGCGGTAGTCACTTACCATCATGTGAGCCGCTTGTACGTTTGCCCTCTCTACTATAAAATTCTTTTAGATTTAAGCTGAAGTGGCGCTATAGTCGCGCTATACACGTAAACACACCGTAGCGCATATCGCACAAACTAATTCACAATTTTTTACGTGTTGACTATAAAAAAAATTAAGTTAAATTTGAATACATTTTTATATACAAATTGTATGTGGGTTTATTACCCCTAACTGATACGCGCGTCGGTAAAGCGGGATCTTTAACAATACTTTAACAATTTCAGAGGTAATAAAACCATGAGTACACCTTACCCGGCGGGATATCTCCCATTTTTCTTCTACGGTTAAAGAACCTAAACCTGAACATTAAATACACTAAGACAACCTGTTCAGAAGAAATTGCAGATTTTAGATCATGGGCCTTTCTCTTTGAAAAGAGGATTTGCATAAATCGCCAATTGTCAATAAGATTGACATTTTTAACGCTATTCACTAGTTTGGATAATTTGCTTGGCATGTTGAATTAGAACTATAAAATCCATGAGTGTTTTCTGGCATTTCCATAGGCGCCATTACCACCTATGGAACTTTATTGTGGTTATTCCCTTACACTGATTACATAGATAGATAGATAACTCTTAATTTTATTAAGTAATAACGAAAAAAATATGAACTACAAACGGTGGTCATATCATTTTAACTGATTTCTATTGGGGAAACCGAACGTAAAAGGACATTGTAATTTTATATTTTGAAGGATAGGTGCAATGTGTAATATGAAATAAACTGATGAAGAGAAACTAATTATTAAATAACATTTATTTAAATATATTAATAATATATATTATTGACTGCCTCGTTGGTCTAGTGGTTCTAGTAGTGCGACTGCTGATCATGAGGTCCAGGGTTCAAATACCGGGTCGGGCCAAAAAAAATCAGTTATTGAGTGTTTCCATCAAGAAATTCTTAGTAGCTGCCCGGAGTCAGGAAGATGGCGGTGTCTCACCCCCGTGCCTCGGAAGGCACATAAAGCCGTTGGTCCTGCGCCTGATCTCTCTCCGGTCGTGTCGGTTTACCGTCCCATCGGACTTTGAGAGTGAGGGAATAGAGAGTGCACCTGTGCTTGCGCATACACATGGGCACTATAATCCTGTCCTGCGCCGATGGCTAGTCTCCATTGAGTCTGGCCGCCGTGACCGAAATTCGGTCTGGAGGACATTATTATTATTAATATATATAATAATAAAATATTTAATAATCATACATAAATATACATATTTTAACATTTTTACACATATACATAAAAACATCAATATATTTACTGTAAATTTATGATATATTATCTTAGCATTATTCTTATCTTATCCATTCCAGTATTAAGACTATTTTACTCAAATTATAACTTACAGGTAACATGTCAACACTTTATAAACGCGATATTGCAATTTCACTAACGCTTGTGCATTTCCACGTATGCACTCATGGCATTTCATATTCAACTTAAATTTATATTATTAAGTACTTGGAATTTGTTCATTTAGACCAAAGATGAATACTTTTTTAGTTCGAAAAAAGAGACTTCAATTTCTTTGGTCTGGTGTTGACAATATCTATATTGATATGGATATGAACAACTCGAAATAATTTAAAACTGCGATTGCAAATCCGCCGGCCAATCGTGGCAGCCCTAAAAAATAAAATTCCAATCCATGGGGGAGGACTGTGTACATCAGCGGATTTTCGACGTAATGACTGAATTAATAATTTATGGATTTTTTTTTCACACAACCAATGTTTATTTAATGATTTTAATATTAAAGCGCAACATTTAACAAAAAATAAAAGCTAAAAAAGAAAAATAAATATATAGAACATCAGCACATTGACCATCTCAGTCCCCCTTCGACGATGAGTTTTTTCAATTAGTTCCATAATTCTAATTCTTGAAATTAAAACTATTTGTGTTCGAGTAAGAATAACTTCATATTAAAAGATTGCGACCTAAATGAATATCATAAATCATTTCGCTTTCACTGATATTCCAAGCGACTTGCTTAATGGATATTGTAATCCAATCTAAAAAAGAAATTTTTGCGTTTTAAAAATAAGTGCTCTAAAGATGATTATTAAATATTATATCAAGCAAAAAAAAATATTGTATGTAAACTTCTTTACTTAATTATTTCTGTATACGTAATTGATATTAATTCGTTTTATATACCTGTATATATCTCTGCCTGTTTCTGTGCCTGTAAGGTGCACCACGTTTAGATGTGGTGGTAGCATTTAAACAAAAATGGCTTATTTTCCCTTATTTTGACCTTAATTTAATTTACTTAAGAGGATGTAACCTCTTTTCGTAAATTTTAACGGTCAAAATACAATTTAGTTTTTAGGGCAAAGGACACAATACTTTTTGCTTTTAAATACATACCTGTAAACAATATCTGAGGCGAATTACTCGTAGCATGTAATGGTTATTTAAGGAATATTAATATAATTTTTCATTCATTCTTAACAACCTATCAAAAGTTCACAGCTGAAAATAGGCCTAACCTATAGACTGCCTCATGGGGGGGAGGGGAGGAGTTTTTGTCATAGTTGCCACGATTGGTAGGCGAATTGGCAACCGCAGTTTTTTTATTACTTTGAGTTATATTCAAAAGGATAATGCTGCCCATTTCCTGATTCAGCTTTCTTCTGTCGCCCACGGAACAATGTGGGATAATCGACATTCTTGCATCGCCATTTTACGGTTTATCATTGGTATATAACGCTAACACCGGGTCCGTAGCACTAAAATTTAAGTAAATAATTTACCTTTAATTGTACATGAACTCCCGGAATTCCATAGTCAGTGTAGGCGCCATATTAAATTTACCTCATAATAGCTCTTATAATTGCATAGCTCTTTAATGAGGGAAAACATGTCGAAGCTGGATTGTTTGCAAATATTACAAATTCGGTGTAGATTGGCAAATTATTATAAGAAAGGCAAAAAAGACTAGTTAAAATTGACAACTGAAATCCATACTCCAATTCTAGGCAGTGGAGGGGGAGAGGGGGGGGGGTTTATAATTTATTGATTTTAATGCTAGTTATTCGTAATGATTGCTGCGCAACGAAAAATCCATTACAGCCCACCCTGAAAGACGAAATTAAATATCCCATGAAATACCTTTATTTCCTATTCTTTTCAGTTACTCTGCTACCGAGACGCCACAACTTAAGTACTGGTTGCCTGTATAACTGTTCAGAAATTCCCACATTTACACAAAGTAGAGCCATCCTGCAGCTATATGATGGTTGTAGCACGAATTAGTCAGCTCGACAGTCAGCTCACAGAATACTAACGTAAAATAACAGCTTGATGCTGCTGTGTGTGTTTGTATGGTTAGCGTAGAGTACCAGAGATCCTTTTTACGGGAAACGGGGCATTTCGTCTTAGTTCTTAGGAGTTACGCAAACGGAAAAACGCGTTCCTACACACTCTCCAACGCCTTCTTGCGCAAGAGACACTCCGTCCCTCCCGAGTCCGTTACTCGGAGCCCTTGAGACGACAAAAAAGTTCATTTGGATGTGCCAAATGTTTTAGTACAGTTACTTTATACTCTTTGGCACCAGCCTTTTCGGGCCCAGCAGCGGGCCGATTATTGTCTATGATATAGCCTATGATTTCGCCATCGACCATGTTTCGGCCGCGGAGGGTAGAGAGAGCGGCGTATTCCTATATCTGGGTCGTTGGAAAGGGCAGAACAAGGTCTGCCTGGCGAGCTAGTAATAATATAATTATTTATTTATTGCTCACCACAAACGACATAGACATTGGATACATTAATGTTACATCTCTATTTAACAATATTTAGTATTACAGGTCACCTCGGTATTTTTTTTACCTGTAATCCCCTCGATTTACTAGGCACTGAGCATATATAGAGTACCAAAGTCTAATAAATACAGTTAGTATTTTTTGAATAATTGAAAAAACTGTTACTATACATTATATATAGAAAAAAAAAACAAAGAGAAATATCGTAATTGCAGGTGATTTTAACATTGACTGTCTTAAGCGTAATAATACTTTAATAGAATTGGAATGTTTGCTCTTAAAATTTAATCTTAAATTAGAAATAAATCAGCCTATACGACTTACAAGCATGACGTGCATTGATAACTTTGCACATAATCTGAAGAGTTTTATACGTGGTAGAGCCATGCTGCAGCTATATTTCTGGTATAATTGTAACACAAATGGGTCGGTTCGACCGAGGAAGGACCACGCTCTCACAGAATACCAGCGTAAAATAGCAGCTTAATGCTGCTGTGTTTCATATGGTGAGTGTAGAGAACCGGAGACCCTTTTTGCTGGAAACCGAGGCATTCCATCTTAGTCCTCACAGGTGACAACGCATCTGCATTTTGATTCGTAATCGAGGATAAATGTAGATGTCTATGGGCCACAGCAACCACTTACCATTAGGTGGACTGTGTGCTCGTTTGTTACCCTTATCCTATAAAAAAAACTGTAAATATGTGAAATAGACTTTGGCTTATCAGACCATACAGCACAAATATTGAAATTGCCGGTTCATAAAACTTTCATAATTAATCAGTGGCAAATAAATAGACGTGACTATAGTCAAGAAAACATGCAAAAATTTAAAGTATATTTACAGTGTATATCTTTCTCTGAAATCTATAATACTGATAATCCAATCACAGCCTTCAATGCGTTTATAGATACTTTTACACCCCTTCATAATTTATATTTTCCTTTTAAAAAAATTACGATTAGACCTAAAGAAAAATTGCAATGGCTACACGTGGAATAAAAATTTGTAGCCAAAAAAGAGAGCTAATGTGGATCTATAGGCTAAAACGAAATGAAATAAACAAAATAAAATTTAAAAATATGTCGAGCTTTATAAAAAAATTATTCAACTTACAAAACGAGTTCAAAACAACCATAAAATAAAAACAGCGGTTAATAACTCTAAAGCTACTTGGGCAATAATAAATAGTAAAGCTTTTTTTTTCATTTATTACCCATAAAGTTGTACAATAATTAATACACATTGAACACAGCGCAAACCACTGAGGTTTAGTTGCTGTGCTTGCGTTCGCTATGCTTAAAAAAAGAAGAAACAAAATTACGATACCTATTCATGTAACTATTCGATCTTTGCTGTCCAAAGAACTCACTAGAAAAATCTTAACTTTATTTTTTATATTTTTTTTTTCATTAATAGAGTTCCTTAACTCAGGATCCAATTTATTTATGATTCTAGGAATCAAGTATACAGCAGTGCGTCTGCCGTAAGTGTTCCGCGCGGCTGTTTACTTGCCGCGAGTAATCGCCCGAGTACCCTTATTATGTTTCACTTTGTTTTAATAGAATTATTAAAAAAATCTTCCTTAAGAAGTTGGAGTTTGAACTGGTCGTGCACGGGTAGTACGTTGCAATATTTAAATAATTGTATTTCATTTGACGAAAATTGTTGTTTTATGTTAGGTGAGGCCACTTGTTTTAATATTCTTATTTGAAGATTATATATCCTATCCAGATATGACTTGAAAGTTTGCCCATAACTGGATAGGCCATAGCTGACTATAGAGTTAACAAACGCGTTATATAATGCTAATCGCGTCCTAAAAGTCATTTGTATTTTATGATTCTTAAGTTTGCGAGGAACGCTCGTAATTTATCACATACTCGCTCAACTTGGGGGCCCCAGTTAAATGTAATAGCAATTACTAATCCAAGGTACACGTGAGAATCTACTGTTTAATTGGTGGACACCTACAGTGAATGTAATTCGAATTATGACGGCAACTGCGATCATGAGCTATAAGATTGTTCGATATACTCTTCTCTCTAATATAAGGAGATCTTATGTGTAGCATCTTAGTTTTAGCTGCATTCAACACTGGGCCTGAGTCATGACACCATTTATTTAAGTTGTTGAAGTAGTATTCCAAATTATTTAATGCTACTTGTGGATCTTTTGGAGCAGATATGATACACGGGTCACTTGCGAATTGATAAGAGGTACAGTATTTAAGTACGTTAGTCATGTCGTTAACATAAACCAGAAAGTGCAGTGGACCGATCACCGACCCCTGGGCCGTACCTGTCGAGACCGATACGGGCTTACTTAGGCATTCATCTATTTTTACTCTATAAGTTCTCGTATTGGCACCAGTTTAGTATTACACCTCGGATTCCAGTACTTTCTAGCTTAGTTGTTTGTTTTTTATGATCAAGCGTATCAAAAGCGCGGGAAAAATCAATAAATACTACTAGGACGTGAACTTTTTCATTTAAATATCTATTGACCTCATCCGTAAATGTTCGCAGCAACTTTGTGGTGCTATTACCGGATTGGAACCCATATTGGTTCGTACTAAGTATATTATTTAGCATATAAAAGTTATGCATCTGTTCACAAATATATTTCTCTACTATTTTGTCGATAGCGGGTAACAAAGTTATGGGCCGGTAATTTGATATAACTCCTTTAGAACCCATTTTAAGGATAAGTCGCACACAACCAATCTTTAATCCTTCTGGGTACTTACTAATTAAGAAGCTTGCGTTTATAAGGTTAGCGATGGCAGTGCATTAAAAAAGTTAAATTAAAAAGTAAGTTAATTTAAAAATTAAAAAATTACTTCGCAAACATCCGCTCTATAAAATAAAATGATGTGTCTTACCTATTATGAAGAGCACCTCCCGCCCTCCCTCAATTGCGTGCACTATCCCCGCCACTAATCCCAGCACCACTACTCCCAACACAACCACAGTAGGATTTATAGAGCGGATGTTTGAGAAGTAATTTTTTTAAAAACTTTAATATAATGGATTTCCGCAAAGTAACGACTGATTCTATTAATAATAAATAGATCAAAAATGAATGTGCCAAATCTGAAATGTGCATATGGTCGCTTTCATAAAAGTAGGTAATAAAACTTTAACTAGTCTACACGACATCACGAATGCCTTTAACAATTTTTTCATAGATAAAATAAAACCAATGTTAGGGACGGGAAAGCAAGTAACTTCAAATATTGTGAAATTAACTCAGTCAATGTTTATGATACCGAGTACACAATATGATATACTTAAAATCATAAGATCACTAAGAAATACCACAAGTGTAGGACATGAGGGGATCTCAACTAAAATTATAAAGCTTATATTTGTGATCATCTTAGCCACATTTTGAATATTTGTATAGGCACAGGAACTTATCCGGAAAGTTTAAAAACTTCAGTTGTTAAGACATTGTTTAAAAAAGATGACAAACAAAGTATGAACTGCTATAGACCCATTACGCTTGTCCCTATACTATCAAAAGTTTTTGAAATATATATATATATATTTAGAAATTTATAACATTTAGAAAAATTAAACATTCTTACAGAAGACCAAAAAGGATTTAACATGCAAATAAACAAACAAATACTTAACTATGTTGTCCCACAAGGGAGTATGTTGGGCCCCTTGTTAGTTATCATCTACATAAATGATTTACCAAGAATAACAAAATATCCAATATCGCTCTTTGCCGATGACAGTACGGTCACAATAAACTCTATCAATAAGGACACATTTGAAACTGACATAAATAATACAATCAATTTAATAATCAACTGGTTAAATAATAATAATTAAACAATAAATCTCCAAAAAACAAAAATTATGTACTTACATTAACGCTTTGCAACACCAAATACTAACGTTAATTACCAAGGTACAGAAATCAACCAAGTACACACAGAAACATTTCTAGGTGTAACTATTGATAAAAGTCTGAATTGGAAAGCGCACACAAAAGAACTAAACAAGAGAATTAGTTCTTCTGTTCTCTATAAACTCGCATCCGTCTTAAATACTGATGCACTACTCACAGCTTACCACGATATTGTTGATTCCATCTTGAGGTTTGGCATCATATTCTGGGGAAATTCTACTAATAAGGAAATTATATTTAAGTCCCAAAAAAGGTGCATCAGGGCTATGTTTGGTCTTAAAATTACTGATAGCTGCAGACCATATTTTATTGAGTACAAAATTTTAAGCTTGCCCTCTCTCTCCCTTTATAGCCTTATATATATGAAGTAGCCAACTTCGTTCAAAGTAACCCTAAATTGTTTAACAAACTATCAGACGTTACAATTCGCAATCGCCGGGATAATAACAGGGTATGCGCAATTAGATCAAGAACGGCATTGATGCATAAAAGTATTTTCTGTCTGCCGTCAATAATACATAACAAAATCCTTAAACCATCAAAAAATTGCCTACTACACTTTTTAAGCTACATCTTAAAAATATCTGATAGTCAAATGTTATTACAGCTTGCCTGATTTCTTAAATGATTGATTTTTTTATAATATAAACATTGAATTGTGACATTTCTCTAATGTAATCTTAGGTGATGTCATTGAAATTGTTGTGCATCTAGAATTAGGTCCGTAGAGTTAGTTTTTATTTTGTATAATTAATAAAATATGTAGTATAATTTTTGTACGCCATAAATGGCAAAATATGTAGCTAATGTTAGGTTTTTTAACATCTTTATATTTTTCCCCATGTTTTAAAAAATAAATATCTTTATCTTATCTTTATCTTTATGAGTATAATATACAGAGATAACTTTTGTTATGATTACAAATTATATTATATAGAGCGTATTAATAGTTTGGCTATAAAGAAATAAATAAAATAAAAACCATATAAGTATGTACATACGTTTGTATGTGTGTGTGTGACTGTTAGTATGTCCGTATGTATGTTTGTGTATATTTATGAGATTATTTGGAGTAATCGTTCAGTGTCTGTCTGTGTATGATAGAGTGTGAAGATATTCCCCGAGTCTATTTTTACATGACCATTTGTTGACTTCATAAATAGACAAATTTTTGTGTAATTTATTACACAAATGCGGTCCAAAAAACGTGAAGAATTTCCTTGCAAAAGACGTGTTGCAAAGCACTGATCGAGATACAAGATGATTACGGCGATATTCCTTTTGAGTTATTTTTGTAATTGTTTGTTGTCTTAAGACTATATACAGTACGAATGACTATCGAACTGTAAGAACTTCGCTAATTTTATACAGTTCTAAATTTGGATATAGGTAAGGTTTAAAATGTATAGCTTATAAAAGTCACCTTTGTGCACGTTCTAATTCAGTAACATGCATTTGGCTCCGCCCCAGACTTCAATTCCGTATTTTAATAAAGATTGGCACAAGACATAATAAGCCAATTTTAGGACTTATCTATTAGCAACATGTCTCAATTTTTCAAATATAAAAATTAATTTACGCACTCTACCACATAGTGTTTTAATATGAGAGTGGAATGTCAAGGTATTGTCAAATAATATATCAAAATATTTGATACTGTTAGTCTTCTCCAAAACGGGACACGAACATTGGAAAGTGTTGGAGTTACTACAATAGTGAGAAACAAGAAGAAGGAAAAATAATGTTGAAATTAATCTAAGTTATAAATTATTATAAAATTATGAATTCAAACTTAAAGTAAGTACAACTCAAATTGTATTTAGTGTTTGTTCTTTACAAAAACTGATAACTTTTCAAAGGGTTCCCAGCGGTCATTCGGTATATGCGAATATATGCGGTCAGTGCCTTTAAGGCCCTCAGAGGTTATAAGACTGTTCTAACTTTATCCTGTACGAGTAGCATTTCAAGTTAAACTCCTAAGAACAAAGTTATATTATTATCACTCTAATCATTTTTGCTTATTGTAAAGTATCAGTTTTCTTTACAAAGTTTAGCTGAATCTCGGTAAGATAACCTCTTTATATGAAAATCAATTGCTGTCTGTTAGTTTCGCTACAACTCGAAAACGACTTAAACAATTTTGATGATTTTTTTTTGTGTACGTTTGAGTGGGCCCTTTAATGGTTTAAATTCACATTTGAACTGAGTAGGTGGTACTTCTGTTGAGATCCAGAAAGCACACGTGCGAAGCTGGGGTGGATCGCTAGTATCTTTTAAAAGATTCATACCGCAAAATCAAATATCAAAGGGATTCAAAAATTACAATTTACCGCCTTGATATGCATGAAACGCATCCACCTGATTGTACAGGATATGACAACCAGGAATATTCATTGAAAATATCATAATCAAATCGACTGTTGATTGGAGAGAAGCATTCTCAGTGTTAAGTTGTCACTGTTGTTGATTGATACACGAGTAGACTGTAGTATTTATAGGTTTATTCGATTCCAATTTACATAATAAAATTTAAATTTAAATAAAATTTAAATAAATAAATTTTCTACGTGGTAGAGCCATGCTGCAGCTATATTATGGTTGTAGCACGAATGGGTCGGCTCGACCGGGGAAGGACCACGCTCTCACAGAAAACCAGCGTAAAATAGCAGCTTAACGCTATTGTGTTTCGTATGGTGAGTAAAGAGAACCGGAGACGCTTTTTACTGGTAAAGAGGCATTCCATCTTAGTCCTCACGGGTGATAACGCATCTGCATCTTGAGTCTTTATTGAGGATAGATGTAGATGTCTATGGGTCATAGTAACCACTTACCATCAGGTGGACTGCGTGCTCGTTTGTCACCCGATCCTATAAAAAAAAACATAATATGTAGAAATTAAGATGTTGATGCAAAGATAATAGAAGGTACGGGAAACGTTCGTTTACGCCAGTGTTCGATATTGAGTGTCGCCCTCGGAGCTCACGCATATCTCGCCAGCGGTCAAAACGACGTTCAAGGCATTGGACGTCTCAAATGTGCGGGCGCACGCACGGTGCGAGGTCTTCCTATGTTCTCAACAAGACGTCGCGAACATACTCCTCGCCGTTGAAGCGTAGTCTTCAAGACTGATTGAGTGGAAGTGGACACAGGTTGTTAAAACTTCGAACAATAAGTCCCTTCTTTGTTCGTATTTCAGCAACTCTGGATACTCCATCACTGCCCTTTGATAGTTTTGTGATCCGTCCCAAGAGCCATAGCAGAGGCAGTGCATTTTGTTCCCTGGCCAAAACCAGGTCCCCTATCTTCAGTTTGCCAGATGCAGCATGCTATTTAGTCTTCTGCTGTATTTGAAATATATATTCCTGTGAATATCGCCTCCAAAAATGCTGTCTAAGCTTTTCAATTCTCTGAAATCGTTGAATGCGATTAATATTAGCATCTTCAAGTGAAGGATATGGTACTGACATGAATGGCCGTCCAATGAGGAAATGGGCTGGCGACAAGAAGGTAAGGTCGGAAGCATCTGTGGATAAAGGTGTGAGAGGTCTAGAATTCAGAATTGCCTATATCTGAAACAAACAGGTGGAAAGTTCTTCATAAACTAGATGTGTTAAGTTTAAAACGCGACGTAAAAGAGTTTTTACCGATTTGACGGCTGCCTCCCAAATACCGCCAAAATGGGGAGAATATGCTGGTATGAGGTTTAAATTAATATTAAGTTTTGATAAATTGTTCTGTATGTAGATATATTTTTCGCCGTTAGGAATCGAGTAAGTTCGTTGCTGGCTCCTACGAAGGTTGTGCCATTGTCAGAATACATGTTTTGAGGCTTACCCCTCCGCGATATAAAACGATTGAGTGCCGCTAAAAACGCCTCCTTGGTAAAATCCGTAACAAGCTCCAGGTGCACGGCTTTGACTACGAAACGCAAATATAGGCCTTTTGTAATCGACAACCGCGTCCCTTGCGGTCAGCTATCAGGTTAGGTCCACAAAAGTTCGAGTTCGAGACACGTTCTTCCAACAGGTAAGTCACCCATAATGGGTTGTACTGATTTAGCATTAAACCTTTTACAACGAATACAAGCACGAACTATTGATTTTGATAAATTTCTTCCACCTAGAGGCCAAAAATTCTGTCTAACGTTAGATAAGATTAGTTGAGGGCCAGCATGAAATAATTATTTGTGTTTAGCCTCAAAAATAAGTTTAGTTAAATGATGTTTTGAACACAATACCACCGGGTGCTTAATATCATACGTGTAACATGAATTACTAAGTCTACCACCTACTCTTATAAGGTTATCTGAATCGAGGAAGGGAGCAAGTGATTTGAGTCTGCCACTCTTAGGTACTGGTTTAGCTGTTTTAAGTATGGCGTATTCATCAGGAAACATTTCTTGTTGAGAATAACTAAGAAGATGTTGTTGTGATGATCGTAATTCTGATAAAGTGAGGAAGTTATTATGTTTAGATGCCTTATTTTTTCAATTAAAAATGAAACGTTGAACGTATTCAAATACTCTTACTAGTTTTTTATAATATGATCAACGATAAATTAATTGATGCAGTGAATTGATATTATTTTGTTGTTGTATATCAACATGAAGTGTAAGCTCTGGAAGTGTTATTATTGTATGTATGTTTGGAGATGATGGAATTTTTATAATCAAATTATTTAAAAATTCTGGGCCCTTCCACCAAAGTGCGGAAGCGCTGAGGAAGTCAGCATTCACCCCACGAGAAGCCAGATCAGCAGGGTTCAGCTTAGATGGGACATAACCCTAGGTGTGTCACTTTGTAATTTCTAGTATCTCATTAACTCTATTTCGTACAAATTGCTTAAGAGAACTTGACTCTGTGGAAAGCCAACCCAAAACAATTGTAGAATCACACCAAAAAAAGCAACTATTGAACTCCATAGTTAAAGACTATCACTTTTTTATGAAGCCGTGTGCCTAGTAAAGCGCCGCATAGCTCCAAGCGAGGTATTGTTATAGTCTTTATAGGCGACACCTTATTTTCAACTTCATCATCCCAGCCACATTTATGTACCCACAGTTGTTGTAATATATTTTTGACCTGTAAAATACACGGTCCAACCAGACCCAAAAGATCGAAAACTTGACTTATGAAAGATATAATATTACGTTTTGTGTATTTATGTATAAAGGTGTGGTTAACTGAAAAATAAAAAGTGTCATGAAAGGTGTCCCAGAATAAACCTAATGTTTCTGTAGGAGAAGGATCAAGATTAAGGGTTTTATGTTGATCCCTTTTTTCATCATTCGTTATATTGTTTATAATTGTTTGGCTATTTCATTGCCATTTTCGTAAGTGAAATTTCGCGGACTCTAGTACAATCTTTATTTCTTTGACCAAAGCGATAACGGACTCAATAGACTCCCCGTCACCCAAATAGTCATCCATATAAAAATCATGTTTAATGGCATACTGTACTAACAAGATAGGAGTATCTTTAGCGAGGGACACTAAACTATTAGTGGCTAAATAAGAGGCCGATGAGGTTCCGTTGGTAACTGTATTAAGAGTATATGTTTTGAGGGATTCGTTAGTGTTAAATCTAAATATGATTTGTTGTAAGGTAATCTATACATTTTTTCTACATCTCCTGTAATAGCGCATTTATGTTGACGAAATCGTAATAATATAGACATAAGATCATCTTGTATTTTTGGACCCACCATTTGTATATCGTTGAAACTCTTACCAGATGTCGTGGCAGCGGATGCATCAAATACAACGCGTAACTTTGTTGCTGTACTCGACTCTCGTACTCTCTGGTGTGGCAAGTAAAAATTTTATTTATTTGTGGAATGTGAATTAGGTAAGTTTTGGGTCATGTGACCTAGATTAATATATTCTCTAATAAATTAGTGATAATTTTGCTTGTATTGAGAGTCTCGTTCAAACTTACGCTCAAGTGCAAGAAACCTTCACTTAGCTAAGGCATATGAATCACCCAGACAATCTGGTGAGGTCTTCAATGGTATTGTCACTACAAATTGACCAGACTAAGTGCGATATGTAGTGTTATTAAACATTTCTTCACAAGCTTTTTCTTCCTGAGAATTTGAGTACTGACATGAAATTGAGTCTAACTCCCAAAATTTTGAAAGAGTAAATTCTTCGTTATTGTTCAATGTATGATGACATACATTACGAGTTTGAACGTCTTTAGTATATATGCATCCAGATAAAAGCCATTCTAGTTTTGAGGAATGTAATTTTGGATATGTTGGACCAATATTCCAGTTTTTTGCATTTAAGACTGCCCAAAATATTTCTGCACCCACTAAAATGTCAATAGAAGAAGGTAGGTGGAATTCAGGGTCAGCTAATTTTATTTCTGAAGGAATTGGTATATGCTTAATGTTTACGTAAAAATTGGGTTGGGCGTGTGAAATTTTTGGCAGGATATAACAAGTAATATTTGCTTTATAATCACTAAAGTATGACTCAAAAATTAGTTCGCATATTTGGGTGGCCCGTGTGACTTAGTTATTAATCGTACAGATAGTGGAATCAGTGTTATATCTTACCAAACTATGCTTATTGCACATATCTTCCGTAATAAAATTACAAGTGCTTCCATTGTCAAGCAGAAGTCTGGCTGTGTGTTGTTTTCCGTCTTTGTCTTTTACACGTACAAATGCTGTAGATAATATGACGTAAGCAGCGTTAGAAGATGAATTGATATTTGTCGAAAGTGCTACATTAGAAGAAGATGGGTCTTTATGGAAATTATCTTTATGCAATAGAGTATTATGTCTAGAATTACAATACTTGCAATTTGATAATCCACAGTGGTTACGGACATGAACTGGACGTAAGCAATTCGTACATACTCTACTTTCAGTGGCTTTTTTTATACAAGAATCTACATCAAGTTTAATGAATGAAGGGCATGTAAATAAGAAATGATTTTGTGAACACATAGGACATGTAATGTTTTTATTATCATTTTTCTTGTCGCTATTTATTAACTTACATTAACTTACTTAGTTACAACTTAAGCTGCACCTGTATTCTTCCCATAGCCGATTCGTAACCGAGTCTAATTTTTTTGATATTACATAAACAATAATTGTGTCCCAGTGATCGAAAGATTCACCTAATGTTGCAAGTGCTCTTAAATTTTTATTCATCACATCAATAAGATTTCTTATTTCTAAACTACTTTCAGAGGATATATTTTTCGTATTTAATAAGGCTTGTATATGATTATTAATTAAAAGACGTATGTTATCATATCGCTCCGTTAAATCTGGATAATTGTTTGCTGTTACATCTAAACTTTGAATAATTAATGACGCAGTACCTTTCAAAGCTGCGCGTAAATAGTGAAATTTATGTACGTTTGAGATGTATTATTATTATGGATAATTGAAAGATACGTATCTCGAAATTCCAAACATTCCTGAAAGTCACCGCTGAACTGCGGCACGTTGATGACAGGCAGATGGAATTTCGGTGCACAGCTATCTTCGTGGTCGTTTGTCACGGAACCTGCCCTAGAAGACATTGATGAAGTAGCAGCATTCATCATACTACGCGCCAAAGCAAACAGTGAATAATATTGTTCTTCGTATTGGAGGCGTTCGTTGTATTCGTCCTCAACCTGCTCCGACAATGCCTCAATCTCCATCTGTAACGCGTCAAATAGGTCGTATACCGCATCAATTTTCCTAAGCCGGCAAGAATGCTAGAACTAGAAAGTTACGATTTTTGTAGCTCAAACAAGACAACCGAATCTTTTATAAGATTCAAATAATTACTAAATGATGTGAGTTTGGCTTTAAGGCCGCCATGTTTTTTAATTAGGTGTTTAAGGGAAGCACTGGCCATTTTGATTCTTAACACTCTTAATTAAAACAAATAACAAGTAATAATTATACACTTTACCCACAGAAATCGATGTCAGTTAAAGAAGTAAAAAGAAGTATTTTTTTATGAGTGGGTAATAAGAACGAACACCTAATAAATATGCAACATGCAATATGTATAAATATAATGAAATAATAAGCTTATTACGTGCTTATCTATAGAAAATTGTTATAGGAATAATTTTACGATTATTGTTAAAACGTAGATGAAAAGTTTTATCCTCAATTGTAATATAATATGTCTAAAAATAATTTTACGAAAAATGCAGTAGAAATTAGACACAATTCTGAATTCCTGGAAAATGGATAGGTGATATATAAGTATGAGAAAGGAATTGGAACGAACTCACTCAGTGCTGTTTTCCATTTTGGGTCTCCATATCCGTATTCTTTTAATTCTGAAGTATTTTCAAGTACACATAATGGCTGCCATAATGACGCTTAGATTTAATTGCCGATATGCTTCTGGTTCATTTTTAATCGAAGGACCACTTTGTTGTTGATTAATACACGAGTAGACTGTAGTACTTATAGGTTTATTCGATTCCAATTTACATAATATGTAGAAATTAAGATGTTGATGCAAAGATAATAGAAGGTACGGGAAACGTTCGTTTACGCCAGTGTTCGATATTGAGTGTCACCCCCGGAGCTCACGCAGATCTCACCAGCGGTCAAAACGACGTTCAAGGCATAGGACGTCTCAAATGTGCGGGCGCACGCACGGTACGAGGTCTTCCTATGTTCTTAACAAGACGTCGCGAGCTGTACCCGCTTAGTAGTAGCTTCAAATAATTATTAATATTCAAGATTTCTTTTATTTGTTTTCTAAATAAAATAACAAAAACAAGGTAAATTATTTGACAAACCTTATTTCGTATTTTATTCAATTCCTTATTTTAAATCCCACGGCTAAAGTTTCCACTTTCCAGTAACCGTCTAAGTTCTCCAGTGGAGAATTCGTGGTCTGCAAAAGCGGACGTGTAAAACTTTGTTGAAAAAGATTCCTATATTTAATTTTTAAATTTATATTTTTAACTAGGAGTGGCATAAACAGCGATTACAGAGGTTCCACTATGAGAGTGCTTAAAATCGTGAGATTATTGAAATTTGGCACAATTATAAACTGCGGTACCATAAATGAGATCTAAAGTTCATATTCTCAGTTTTTTAGCTAAGAGAAGAAAGGGAATTTTTTTTCTGGTATCATCGTTATGGTTTTCGATAAAGAAGTCTTATTTCAATATGTGTAATTCATTATTTTGTGCTTTTTATTATACCATTTTTCGCCTAAATGATTAAATATTTTGTTTAATTTTTTTTTCATCATTTGATTTGATTTTTTTGATATTTTAGTATTGTATCCCTTTCTAAAATAATATTTTAGTTCCACTCTGAATGTGTTGAGTTTTTTTAAGATTTAGTTTTCCAATAGATTAGAAAGATAGAAGAAATGAATTATTCTGTGTTATCTCATCACACTTTTAATATTATGATATTGAAATTAACTGCTAATGTGTATTATTGTTTTTAACATTCCACCTAAATGCTAAGTGGTTACTGTAGCGTACGACCACCTGCAACCAAAAGTAAAAACAATGAAGGCCACAGATTTGGATGTGGTCTTTGCTGAGAACTAAGGTGCAAGACCTCGCAACATAAGTGCGTATTTCTGTTTCGATTATGTTTTAAACTAGATGAAAAAAGTGGGTGCATTACTGCTTTAAGAAAATGAATAGCAGCATCTTTCTGATAGAAATTTAATAATAATATTAAAACTAAGGCAAGTACCTATTTGCCAAGCGTGACAGTTATTTCAAATATATCCCATATGGGACAATCTTTTAACGTCCCGAGTTCGAAAACTAATATACGTCTTTAAAAATCTGAGACATGTAGCTAAACCTGAACTAGTGAAACAAATATACACTGCTTTGTGTCAATCCATTATAACTTACGGTATAACAATATGGGGCGGAACTTCAAAAACTACATTAATTCCCCTAGAAAGAGCTCAGAGAGCTGTTTTAAAGGTTTGTACTTTTCGATCCATTCTTTATCCGACTTATGAACTATATAAAAACTGTGAAGTATTAACAGTCCGACAAATTATTTATTTAGCTTACAATTTTAAAACAACACATGTTTGTAAATTTTACCTCATCTCAATTAACAAAGAGAAGACCGGAAAAAGTGTTCCATACTGTGTTACCTACCTTTAAACATTCCTATGCACATATATATTTTTGTTTGCTTGGTCCATTCATGTACAGTAAAATAAATAAGTAACTAAACTTATACACTTTGAATAAAAATCAATGTAAAAAAACTCTATTTCAATGGCTTCAAAAACTAAATTATGATGAAACCGAAGACTTATTACAATCTCTAAATAATTGAATTACTTTTTATGATGTGTTATTATTACGCACGCACGCAAGCACGCACGCACGAACGCATGCACACACACACACACACACACACACACACACACACATACACACACACACACACACACACACACACACACATCCGCGCGCGCGCGCGAGAGGTACAATTGACACTCCATACTTAAAAAACTAACAAATATTAAGGTTTAATTTCATACTTTAACGCAATATTGTTGGTGTGTTTACGTAAGTTCCTAAATCAGAAAGATTTTTGTAAAATTGTCCCATAAGAAAGAGCACTGTTGCCTGAGATACAAGTTCAATGCTTAGTTCAGGCGCAGATGCAAATGTATGTTTTTGAAAAAAAAAATCCTGATTAAAGAAATTATTATTATTATTATTAATCTCTGGCCTATCTTTAACAGTGGGTTTCGATGGGCTGTAATTAATTAATGAGTAAATAAATCTGCCGCTTACCGACAGAATTGTAGGAAAGGAGTTGACCGGTATTACAATCACAGACGGACTCTCTGGCTTAACATCCCAATAAATATGATGAAATGTTAGTAGATTCGGTAGATTTCAACATTAAGTTATCTACCAGAAGCCTTGAAATATTTCTCTCATTTCCTATAGACACTTTTTACGACGCGACGAAATAGCGTAATGAATTCTCCATGACACGGAAAATTTCTATCAATTATTATTAATTGAAATTTATATTTCTGCATAATTTTGTGCAAGTGCCATTATTACATAATTTATTCTGAGTAATTTGCGAATAAACCTATATAGTAAGTTACTGAACGCACTTTTTACGAGTATAACGTGAAGCGATATTAGTATTTAACACACTTTTTATCATAATTAATAGAATCAGGCGTTACTTTGCGAAAATCCATTATATAAAAGCTTTTACAAAAATTTTTACTTCGCAAATATCCGCGTTATAAAATAAAATGATGTGTCTTACCTAGTATGAAATGAGGGAGGGCGGGAGGTGCTTCTTCATACTAGGTAAGACACATCATTTTATTTTATAACGCGGATATTTGCGAAGTAAAAATTTTTGTAAAAGCTTTTACACTTTTTATCATTTGACGCGTTATTATTATTCTTTACCATTTTTTAATTGATGGAATCTTTCGTATAATTAAAATTTCTTGAAGTTGATAATTGATGGTTTTATAGACACTAAAATTTAAAATTTTGTTTCTGTTTTTCGCGGTTTATAATTTTTCTTGATCGAAGAAGAAGAACTTTTCTGAAGAAGCACTTTTCTACAGATATATAACAGTGCATCTATTAACTAAATAACTTGCATCGTCAAACATCACACGAGTCTCAAGACTAAATTAATTCAATACTGAATACGACAACGTGTTCTAAGAATTTGTTAAAATGATTTCGATAAAATTAAGTGCAGTACATCTAGACATATTCGATAATAGCAGTTTTACATTTAAAAGTAATTTACCTTTTGCTCCTAATATTTCATATATTTTTATAAGTTACTTTTTGGTAGATTTATATTTCTAGTGTGGTTATTGTTATGCATTGTATATTTTTTGGATTGTAGATTATATCGATATCGACCTCCCACGTAAGTTGTATCCTTAAAACTGCAATTTTAAAGATTCAAATTGGACTAAAAACTGCATTTATTATTGTATCTTTTTGAAATTTGGTATATGACTGTAATTTATAGTATCCTTGACGATATTGAAACATATTGTAAAAAATATGTATATTTTCCGAGATATCGTTCATACAACTCTTTACCACGGAATACAGGCTGCGACAGTTGTTGTATCTCATAATTACAACATTATACCTCGGAGTTTAGATTTCGTCAGTTTTTGTATAGTTACAACAATATTCATTAAAACTATAAGTCCCATTCTACTGTATGTGGCAATAACAATAAACATTGCTTAAAAATTTAAGTGTGTGTGTAATACTCTTAAATTGTTAACAAGTATGTGAACAAATACTAGGTACAATAATAAAAAAATAAATATTATCAAGTATAAATTTCCTTAATTTTTTAACAGGAACTTTTTAGGTATTCAAAAAAATCGTTCACAAGTCAGGTTATTTAAGACATAAAAAGGCTTTTGTACATACTTTAATTTTTGACAAGAATATAAACACAAAACATAGCTCACTCCCTAAGATATTTTAGTTACTTAATAAATTCTTCCTAAATTCTTAAAAGCTAATTAAAATATAATCTTTAAAATTCAATATTAACATACATAACATAACATAAACACTCACGCCTGTCACCCAGAGGGGTAGGGAGAGACTACGGACTTCCATTTGGCGCGATCCTGACACACCTCTCTCGCCTCTTTTACATCCATATATCTACGCATACACGCTCGTCGGTTAAGGGTACTCAATATTATGGAACATAAAATAAAAAATATTACTTATACGTAATAACTTCTATAAGATCAACTTAAAATGAAGATAACTAGAAATCAGGTAAGTATTTATGATTATTGGCATTGCAACTACCCTTGGTTTTATTCGAAGTTTACAATAAAAACTATTTTCAAAATTATAATTAAAACATTAAACAAACGAATTAAGTAAATGGCTAATTTCAATTAAATAAACCTAAGTTTTGATTTCAATGTAGCCGTAAATCAGTAAAAAATCCAATATTGATTTTATTAAAATCAATAATAAAAATTAAGATGCATAATTAAAAGAAATTTCAATCAGTTAAAAAAGAAAAAACTAACAATGTACTACTCTGAATCATAAAATTAATCATCATTACGAGAGCCTGCAACAAAAGATAAACTCCTGAAAAAGTCGTGATATGTAGCTAAAATAATTTCACTGTGACACAGACTCATTAAATCGTCATATTTCGCCTTTGTTAATAGAGAGAGCATAGCTCAGTCAACTATTTCTGTGGCTTCTTCGGGTATTGGTATTAATGTCAATCGTCATAGCATTACTGTTTGTCAAATCGTACCGATAGTCAATTTTAAAAGGATCTCCTGCACATACACTTTTTTATTTTGTTCCATTTAACTACATCCCCATTTATATATTTTGACCAACTGCGCCCGTTCAAAAGTTCTTTATAATTAAAAAAATCGGTATGCTTCATTTATATGACGTTATATGGTTTTTCATCCTGTTTCGCCCATCTAACCAGGTTAAACCATTCCAGAGGGTTATAAATAAGTTTATTTTCGGATAACCGTTCTATTAAAACGTGAACGCTGTAACTATCTGCTTGGGTATGACCTCTTTCGAGAAAGGTATGTTTTATAGTAGTTTTAAGTTTTTGCGCAATGTACACATATTATGCAAACACAATGCGATTGCGGTTTTGGCCGGCACAATTATCAGGCCAGAATCGAAATTCTTGTGCGCCCCGTTCATGCATTTTTGTATCAAATGAGAAAGACAGCTTGATACCTCATTAGGATCACGTTTGGTTTCTCCCTCATGCCACATATAACAATGCCACATATAAAAATCTTTGCCAAATGCCACATATAAAATTTTTTAAAACTGACAACTTCCACTTGTAATACAAAATATTTAACTGACCATGAGGTGCATTAAGAATCTTTTGAAAATCAAAAGAAGCAGCAACGATTTTACCTTGAGAAGATTTGTTTTCATTTTTGTCAGACTTCATGAATTGTCTAGATAACTTCTTGTTTGTGACGTGATTTTCATGATCTGTGATTTGTTTTTCAGTAGGACTATCAATATTTCTAAAAATGTAACATTGATCGTTTTTTTTTATGGAATAGGGGTGACAAACGAGACTGATGGTAAGTGGTTACTGTGGCCCATAGACTTCTACATCTATCCTCCATTACGAATTAAAATGCAGATGCGTTGTCACCCGTGAGGACTAAGATGGAATGCCTCGTTTCCAGTAAAAGGGTCTCCGGTTCTCTACACTCACCATACGAAACACAGCAGCGTTAAGCTGCTATTTTACGCTGGTATTCTGTGAGAGCGTGGTCCTTCCCCGGTCGAGCCGACCCATTCGTGCTACAACTATACCAGTAATATAGCTGCAGCATGGCTCTACCACGTACTGATCTTTCTTAGGTACATAAAACTTAGCTTAAATTTTCATTTATAATATCTCGATATTGACGTTCAGATTCAGCTCTCTCTTCATATGTATTAGATATCCATCCAAATATATTTTTTGACCTCTGCCTCAAATTGTAAATGTAGTACACACACACACACACACACACACACACACACACACACACACACACACGTGCATACACGAACTCACTCACACACACATACACACACACACACACACACACACACGTGCATACAGGAACGCACTAACACACACACACACACACAAATAAAATTAGTCTTGTTAGTAAGGTTGTGTTTATTTTTTTTGTTTAAATTTGCGATAGCTGTCATCATTATCATCATCATTACAGCCCTTCACAAGTCCACTGCTGAACATAGGCCTCCCCCAAAGAATGCCACAAAGCACGGAGCCACCTGCATCCATCGACTTCCTGCATATCTTACCAGGTCGTCACTCCATCTAGTGGGGGGACGCCCTACACTTCGCCTGCTGGTACGAGGCTGCCACTCGAGAACCTTTCTTCCCCATCGATTGTCGGTTCTTCGAGCTATATGGCCGGCTCATTGCCACTTCAGCTTACTAATCCGTTGGGCTATGTCGGTCACTCTGGTTCTACTGCGGATATCCTCATTTCTGAGTTTATCACGCAGAGAAACTCCGAGCATAGCCCTCTCCATAGCTCGCTGAGCGACCTTGAGCTTCCTCATCCGGCCAGCAGTGAAAGACCACGTCTCAGTTCCGTATGTCATCACTGGCAACACGCACTGGGTGTACAGTCTCGTTTTCAAGTTTTAAAGTATACCTGACGAGAAGATGTGCCGTAATTTCCCGAAACGCTGCCCAACCGAGTTGAATCCGTCGATTGACCTCTCGGTCGATGTTGGACTTACCTAGTCGGACTATTTGTCCCAGGTAAACATACTCGTCAACAACTTTGAGCTTAGTGTTCCCAACAACTACCGGCATAGGTTTTTTTTTTTTTATAGAATAAGGGTGACAAACGAGCACACAGTCCACCCGATGGTAAGTGGTTGCTGCGGCCCATAGACATCTACACCTATCTTCTGTTACAAATCAAAATGTAGATGCGTTGTCACCCGTGAGGACTAAGATGGAATGCCTCATTTCCAGTAAAAAGGGCCTCCGGCCACCTGCACTAACCAAGCGAAACGCAGAGGTAAACCTCTACTTCACGCTGGTTTTCTGTGAGGTCGTGGTACCACCCCGGTTCGAGCCGGCCCATCCGTGCGACAGCAAAAGCTGTCGCGTGACTCTACCACTGTTATTTATTTTATTAGGTGTGACATGGACATTAAGCATGATCTTTGTTTTGTCCATGTTCATCTTAAGACCTATCCATTGGGAAACACTATTGAGGACATTGAGCATAGTGCTTAGGTCCCCCAGCGATTCTGCCATAAGGACTATATCGTCGGCAATTTTAAGGTGAGTGATGTACTCGCCATTGATGTTGATACCGTATCCTTTCCAGTCCAGAAGCTTGAAAACATCTTCCAATGCAGCGGTAAAGAGTTACGGGGATATGACTTCACCCTGTCTTACACCTCTCTGCAATTGGATAGGTTTCGTACTCTGGTTCTGTACTCGGATAGCCATCGTAGCCCTACTGTGCAAGCACTTCAACACTTCGATATACCGACAGTCAACTTGGCATCGCTGAAGAGACTGCAGCACCGCCCAAATTTCGACGGAATCAGCCTTTCGTATAGTCCACATACGCCAGACATAGTGGCAAATTGTACTCTTCGGACTTCTGTACAATTTGCCGAAGGGTATGTATGTGGTCTATGGTGCTTAAGCCTTTTCAGAAACCGGCTTGTTCGGGAGGCTGGAAGTCGTCAAGTCTGCGTGCGAGACGATTCGTAATGACTCTCGAAAACAGCACGTAGAAGCGGCTCAGAAGGGAAATCGGTCTGTAGTTATTCAAGAGATCGTTGTCACCTTTCTTGAAGAACAAGACCATCGAACTTCTGCTCCACGCCTCCGGTGTAACGCCACCATGGAGGACGGAAGGAAAGAGCTTCTGAAGGACTTCAAGTACCGGTCTTCCACCCACTTTCAGAAGCTACGCTGTAATTCCATTCTCGCCTAGGGCCTTGCCGTTTTTAAGGTGCTGGAGAGCCATTCTAATCTCGCTCAGACTGACGTCCGGGATATCATCGGAATAATGTTGGATAAGACTCGCTCTTGGATCGTTACTCACACTTGCGTGCGGCTCCAACGATGACGTGTACAGCTGCCCATAGAACCTCTCAATCTCACTCAAAATCTCAAGTGCCCCGATACGATGCTGCCACATTCGGTCTTCAGCTTTGACAGTTGGCTCTTTCTGGCAGACAGATCTCTGGCAAAGACTTTGGAGCCTTGGTTCCGCTCGATCGCTTCTTCAATACGAGCTGTATTGTAGTTGCGTAAGTCCTGCCGCATGCATTTGGAGATCTGTCTGTTCAGTTGCCTGTATGCTGTCAAATCTGTTGAAGAATGTAGCTTCATCTCCCGTCTAATAGCCATGAGATTAAGAGTGTGATCGGAGAGTTTTGTGTTCTTCTGCGGCGGGTCTTGCAGAACTTAGCTCCGACCGCATGGACAGTTTCCACGAGCTTTTCATTCAAATCGTCCACTTCATTGCAGTCAGTTTTGTAACTTGAGCTGAAAGGTTTCGGGACTTTGGATTAGAGCACGAGGGGGACGGAGCGTTGACTTCATCAGACGAGACCTCTCCAACTTAACGTTTAGGTTCAGTGTGCCTCTAACCATTCGGTGATCACTGCCGGTTTTCACCCTCGCGATCACTGAGACATCACTGAACAGTTGTCGTCTGGTCGTCATAATGAAGTCAATCTCATTTTTTGTCGAACCGTCGGGGCTCGACCAGGTCCACTTCCTGTGGGGCCGCTTCTGGAAGAAAGAGTTCATCATAAAGAGTCCCTCTTTCTCCATGAAGTCGGCCAGCTGCTGGCCCCTTGGGTTCCGTTGCCCTATTCCAAATTTCCCTACTTTCAGCTCACCGTTCTCTCTTGTGCCTAGTTTTGCATTGAAGTCTCCCATTAACACCGTATATTGGTTTTGGAGGAATGCATGGCTCTAGAGATATCCTCGTACATTTCCTCCACCTCCTGATCGGGGTGTGCCGAGGTTGGTGCGTAAACCTGTATGACCTTCAGCGAATACCGTTTGGTGATTCTGAGTATAAGGTACGCAACCCTCGTCGACACACTCTCAATCTTTACAACGTTGTTAACGAGAGATTTGTGGACGATAAATCCGACACCTCCTTGGGACAGATGGTCGCCCTCCCGGTAATAGAGCAAGTTGCCGGATTCGAGAATTACCGTGTCCTCCTCCTCTCTTCGAACTTCGGATAATCCTATAATATGCCAGCGTAACTTGTCTATCTCTTCTTCCAGCTCCACAATCTTCTCGTCAGTCAGGGTGCGTGCGTTGTATGTTGCCAGGTCGAGTCGTTGTAGGTGGCAACCGAACCTCCACCGGAGATTCTTAGCACCCCCTGCCCCGCCGTTACCATGGGCGCCACCGTAGCCAGGAATAGTGGGGCCGCCGGGGACTGGGGGCCGTCTCTTCGTAACTTTCATCATGGGGGGTATATTACCATAGTTGCAACGCTTGGTGACCGGGTTGGCAACCGCAGTTTTTTATTGTATTTTTACCGTTACCAGGAAGATGCTGCTGCCCATCTCCTGCCTGTTTCCCTTTGTTGCCTTTTACGACAACCACGAGAATATATGGGGTATTCTTAACCGCCACTACACGGCAAGCGATAGCTGTGTACCTCTTTTATTTTAAAATTTTAATTGTAATCCTTATTTGTATTTATTTGGCGGTTTCTAGTTTATTGTGTAACCTCGCTATGGATGAGCGGTGCTTCTTAGCACAAGCAAGATTAAATGCTCAAAAGGAAGCTCCAAGTACTTGTAATTGTATTAGGCTTACCGTAATAATTTTTTTTGTATTTTTGCCTCGTATATTGTAATTCAAGTGGACTGCAAGCTCTTGTTGTGGTCACACATACTGGTTATAACACATTGTTTTTTTTTTTACCGGGTGGTTTGTGTGTCTCCCTCTTTGATCTGGGACTAGTGTTCCTGTCGTCGTATTCATCTTTTCTAAAGCCTTATTGACGACCTGATCACTAACAGACATAGTGCTTAAAAATGCTTTTTACACACATCCAACTAATTAATATTATCTTCACCATGACCTGTAGGTAACGAGTACTTTAAAGTATACTTACGTCTTGAAACGGTATCTTTATAGACTCTTAGTTTATTTTGCTTCTTTAACAAGCTAGCTTTATACATCCATTGCTCTTCTCAATCGCCTGAACTCCAAAAACTCTCAAAAATCTTCTTTCTTCTTCACTTAATTTATCAATACATTTCTTGCGGCAGTGATATGGTGGGCCCATTTTTCTACTTGCTTGTATTTTACCTTTTCTCGATATATATTCTTTTCCCAAATTACAATAACACTTTCTTTTATTATCTATCCATTCACGAAAATGTCTTTTTCTAACATTCCCTTTACCTTTCCTTGATTGTCGACGGCGGTATCTTGCGCTTAGACTATTATTTGAAATATCTGACAGTGGACTATTGTTCATTTTTGTATATGTCGAGCAGCTAGAAAGACATGCTGGTAAGGGTTATGGTGAAATATCCAACACTGATAAATTTTCCTTTTGTATGTAATATGTGCAGAAATCATTATCACAATTGTAGTCTAAGTAATTGATACTACAAGGATGGGGTATCTCAAGATTTGCAGTATCAGAATCTGTTGCTACTTCTAAGTTATTGTAAAAGATGTCTCCATCTATTATATTTGCGAACTCATTCAGTTGTGAATCATTAAAACTTATTGGTAATGGAGATTCTGAAACAGTTATAATTTTTAATTTATTGCTTATAACACCCAATTTTAGAAAAGACTATTTACTCACAACATTGAAATTAAGTAAAAAAAAAGTAATAGCTACGTAAAGTATAGCATGTCATGATACAACAAAGTTTTTAATAATAACTTCCGAAGTAAATGTATATATAACAATATTTTTATTTTAATGAAAACGTATAATGTTGTATGTATTCTATACAACATTTTTAATGAACGCCCAACAACGTAAACTATTATAAGTAATCTATACAACATTTTAGATTAGTATCACCACAAAAAGTTATATTAACATAATTAATGCGATTAAATAATACAAATAGAAACATACGTGTGATATTTTGGAGGTTTGAACCATGAAAACTGTTTAGTTCTATTTCATCTTAAGAACGTTGTTATTTTCAATGGGTGTCTCGGAGTTACTATTTTGTGTAATTGAATTATTGATCATATCACATAGTCTACGCCCTCTACTTATTATAACAGAACGTTGTTATTTAATTGAATTACTGCTTATTACGTAAGTCTACTTTCAGAGAATTTAAATGCTTCCTACATACGTGCGGCCGGTATATAGTCCAGTGTGGTTAGTTGTATGTGACCAATACGAGACGCGAGCGCGTGATTCTCCCGGCCCTGCGCCCCGTGCAAAATATTGCAAAGGTCTACACAATGTTTTAGTCCATTCTCGTTCGAAAGTTACAACAATTTATTAGTTTTCATTAAAAACGCCTGACGGCATTTTTGTGGCATACAACAACTTACGTGGGAGGTATCGAAATATTTATATTACTGTCTGTTTGTTTGATTTTTATTTAATTTGATAAGCTAATAAACTAAATAAAACTTAAATGAAATTAACGTATTAACAAGAATAAACATTCAGTCTACTACTTTTTTTTAGAATTAAGCATGATAAACGAGCACAAAAACAACCTGATGGTAAATAGATGCTGAAGTCAATAGTAAAAGACAACATCCTCGATAAGGAACGAAGATGAGCATGTTTTACCAACTCCGGGGAATAAGATGGAATACGTCTTTCCGGTAAAAAGGGCCACCAGTTTCCATCACTCATCATGAAAAATATACATAGTGTGCTAGTGTCCGCTCCCCGTTGTAGCTGACCCATATGTGCTACAGCTATAATACTCTACAGTGGGGCTCTACTGCCTATCACGTTTATTAGTATTATTTTAAGTATATATTTCTTGCAGTTGTGTATACAACATATTGAGTTTATTTTAGAGTTTAAACAGCCTATTAAAAGTCACCTACTGAACATAGGCTTCCCTATAGATTACCTCGTTTTTGTTTTGTTTTACGCTTAACAGGCGGTTTGGCAAGCACAGTTTAATTTTTTATTTTTTATTAGGAATGCGCTGCTGCCCTCTTAGTTTGTTTCCCTCTGTTGCCTCTTACTATACCGACGTAGTCACATAGTGTAGTGGATATTCTTTAATTCAACTTATTCTTCTAAAATTCTCCGGCTCGGTAGTGTTTCATGTCAGCGTGTACTTTTCGTGGGTATATATTGAGCTTTTTGTTTGCCTTCTATAAAAGAAACCACATTTACAATCAATACTATGCACTCTGCTCTTTCTCCTTTATAAATTCTAAATTCTTACAATACACATAATTCATTTATTGAAACAAAAAATTATTACTGAAAGCTGGAGGAAACGTGCGTTAACTATGATATGATAGCGACTTTTGCGGGGTACTTTAAATAAAGTTATTGTAATAAGATGAATTTCATGTAATTATCATTGTTAATATTTTATTTTTCAATAAATAAATTATGGATTAACATGATATTTTAACGTTGGTAACGTTCTGCCGTTAGTGCCATCAGAGATTTATCTTAAGTTGATTTTGCTCTATAAAGTTCAAATCAAACAGTATTTTCTAGACTTAACACGGCCCTAAGGAGTTACCGATAATCTCTTAGTTTAATTTGTATTTTTTGAATAAAAATAAGAACCAATTTATTTACACAACACAGGAAAAGCAAATCAGTACAAACCAACAAGAAATTAATAGAATTATTGTACACTGAATCTGACTAGTATCATGCAGTTTCTTTCGAACAATATCTGTGTCTGAAATCAGGACTCGTACTGGCCAATGTTTCCATCAACTTATTGCAAGACGTGAGTAGACTTTAAGAGTTGGGAAAAATTCTCTAGGCAGTTAACGTTATAACGCTGCAAATAGAATAGAATAGAATATTTTTTTATTCAATATTGATTATTACATAACTCTTATTGAAAGTCATTTTTTATTTACCACTGGTTCGGTAAATACCTCTGTCCTGGGAAGAACCAGCAGGAAACCCAGCAACTTTTTTTTCTAACATATTTATCAATAATTTCATTTATACAATTTTTAAATAATTTTTCATGGAACCAGCATGGTGGCGATCATCTTATTCCCAGGGGTTATTTTAATTCATTTATTCCTTGATATTATAATAACCCTTTTTGTACAGTTTTTCTTTAATAAAACTTAACCTTGTTTATTGAAAAAAATATAATATGTTCTGGGATTTTGTTGTAAAAGCGTATACATTGTCCCATAAATGAATGACTGAATCTGTGGATACTGTGAATACCAGTTACTAGACGTATTACAAGCTTCTGTTTGTTCCTAGTGTTTAAAGTATGCACATTCTTATTCTTATTAAAGCTATTTATGTTTTTATGTACCTAAATTACTTTTTCATAAATATATTGCGATGCCAAAGTTAATATGTTAATTTCCTTAAATTTTTGTCTGAGAGACTCTTTACAATTTAGGTTATAAATCGCCCGAACGGCTCTCTTTTGCAAAACAAATATACCTTCAATATCAGTCGCATTACCTCATAGCAAAATTCCATACTACATTACGCTATGAAAATAACTAAAATACACTAATCTAGCTGTCTCAACATATGTGAGACTTCTAATATTTCTTACAGCATATGCTGCAGAACTAAGTCTATATATCTAAATTAGCAAGCAGCTAATTTAGATATATGGGGCCCATTGAAGTTTCGCCGAGTAATACAAATAGTAATACCGAGAAAAACAGTGGTATCCACAAGACTCAACTCCTCCCCTAATAACAGCATATTGGTATTCGAATATGTAAAACATATTCGAATGTAAGACATAGGTATTTTTAAATTTAATACACATTGTCTTATTGTCGCTTAAGAGCATATTGTTGGCGTTAAACCAATGTACTAATTTCGATAGAGTGTTATTTACATCATCATAATTAATTAACTGCCGTTTGAGGTTGAAAATTAAAGAGGTATCATCAGCAAATAATACTATATTGACGGCTCCGTGGCGCAGTGGCTTAGCAATGAGTTGCTGCGCTGGGGGGCGCGGGTTTGAACCCCGCACGGAACAAGTATTTGTATGGCCTACAAATAATTGTTCCGGGTCTAGATGTTTGTCCTTGTGAAATTTGTGTTTGTAAACTGCCTCCACGATACAGGAGAAAATCCTAGTGTGGGGGTAAAGTTTTTTAAGAATAAGAAAAAAAGTTGTCCCCTACAAGATAAGGTAAGTCTTTAATATAGATTAAAAACAGGAATGGGCCAAGAATCGAGCCCTGAGGAACGCCCATTGATACTACCGATCCGGAGGAAACTTTACCATTGATCACGACTTTTTGAGTTCTGTTACTTATATATGAAGTAATAAGTCTAAGCGCCAAATTTTTTACACTGTAATGTTGTAGTTTCCTGATTAATGTCTCACGATGAACACAATCTAAAGCCTTAGAAAGATCACAGAAAATACCTATGACATGTTGTGAATTCTCCCAGGTATTAAAATATATTTCATAAGCTCAACACCGGCGTCAGACGTCAAACGACCCCTTGTAAAACCAAATTGGTTTTTATGATGTAATTTATTTGTATTGAAAAAAATTAACAATTGATCCAAAATTATTTTTTCAAAATTTTTACTGAGAGTAGGTAGTACAGAAATAGGTCTAAAATTAGCGGGGTCAAATGTACTACCAGATTTAAATAAAGGTATTACTTTACTATACTTCATTAAATCAGGAATCACACCAGAATCGATACAAGTATTAAAATAATAGCAAGATGAGGTGCAATTAAATCTATTATGGACTCAATAACTGTCACGGAAATCCCCCACAAATCTGTAGTTTTCTTTACTTCAATGGTTTTGAAGTATTTTATAATATCTTGCGGTAGTACTTTTTAAAATCTAAATTATTTTAAACATGTATTAACATTCTGTTTGAGTAATGACTCGGCGACAGTTGGAGAAGTATTCAATGACTCTGTTGTCAAGATAGAAATATCAGTGAAATATTTCTCAAACACCGCTGCGACTTCTTGATTTGATTTAGTCAATTCATTATTAATTTTTAATGGATAGTTTGAGTTACGAGGTTTTTCTTTACCGGTTTCACTGTTAATTATACTCCACGTCATTTTAATTTTATTCTTAACCGTCTTAATTTTATTGCTAATTTGTAGCGATTTGGCTGTGGAGCAAACTCTTTGAAACATTTTAGAATAATTTTTGACATATTCTTTAAAAGCATCGGAAGGATTATATGATCTTTCATGGTAAAGGTCATAAAACTTTCGTCTGCTTTTATGAATTCCTACTGTCGCTCACTCATTAAATGCCTTGCGACTGTTTATTCTTGGAATGTTATTCTCTTGCGAGAATTTGTGGTTTCTTGTGGAGTCTTGTATGTAACTCCTCTGAAATATGGCAGTATAGCTGGAACGCGCTCGACTGTGATTGGTTTCATTTAGTCACTGTAAAGGTATCGCAGACGCAAAGCTTGTTGTTGTGCAAAACTTGCTCGATGTGTTGGAGCTCAATAGCTAAGTGTTTAGTGAAAGTGTGTTATAGCCCCTTTGTGCTAAAGCAAGTGTGTGGGGTGGTGAGATTTACTATTTAAATATCAGTTAGTGTTTGTATTTCATACACATTACGACTATTGGTATCATTAGGTTTAAAATGACTAAAACTTCTTAGAAAGCTAAAGATTTAATTTCCTCTAACTCTATTGCCAAATTTATATAGTTAAGGTGGTCTTAGAACGCGTTTACTTTAATGCATAGGTGAAAATTTGAATGTCTAAAAAGCCTAATTCTTTAAAATAAAAGTAGAAGTATGTAGAAAAACTTTAAGAACTACTAATATTGCCTTTTAGTTGATAGATGACAAACAAAATTCGAGGAAACCGTTTTGAAATTCCAGGCTCAAATTTACACTGAAAATTTTTAGGTTTCCTTACACAAAGGGTTATCGATTTGTCCGCCTCTTTGAAGGACCTTATAGATATATAAAATTGAAATTTAAAGAAGAAGTTGAAATTGGTGTTAAATAAGGTTTCTTAGTCAACGCAACCAAAAGATGATTTTATCGCATAATTTGATACTCGTAAACTTACACATTAAAAGCTTGAGGCAAGCAAAGCAAGTAAAGTCTGAAAGCACGTAAATAAATTGAAGTGAATAAATAATATATATATATATATATATATATATATATATATATATATATATATATATATATATATATATATATATATATATATATTTGTTTTGCGACTACGAGGGCTGCACTAAAAGTATCGGGAATAGATTATTTCCACTATTCCTGTCATATTAAAATCTTTTTAATTGAAAACCCCTTGGTTTTAAAAATCGAATACCATTCATTTATTTAAAAAAAGATTCTCGGTCTTGCCACAAGGTTTTATCAAACTAGTCTAGTCGTTGAGAAAATGGAATTGACTCGAGAAAATTCAAGAGCGATCATTTATTATGACTTTCGAAGTGGTTTAAAACAAAAACAGTGTGTTGACCGGATGATTTCTGCATTTGGTGATGAAGCTCCATCCAAAACCACAATTTATCGCTGGTTTGCTGAATTTCAACGTGGACGTGTCAAGCTCAGTGATGATCCCCGTCAAGGTCGTCCAAAAACTGCAGTCACCCAAGAAAACGTTGATGCTGTGCGTAAGCTGATTGAGGAAGATCGATATGTGACATACCGCGAAATTCAGGCAACTTTAGACATTGCCATGAGTCAAGTACAAATAATCTTGCATGAACAATTAGGTGTAAAAAAGTTGTTTTCCCGATGGATACCGCATTCGCTCTGGGAAGAGCAAAAAGCGGCTCGCGTTACTTGGTGCGTCAGAACTCTCGAAAGATTCCACGCAGGATCCTCATATGCTGTATACAACATTGTATCAGGTGACGAATCCTGGATATATGCGTACGAACCCGAAAAAAAAAACCAGTCACGAGTTTGGGTGTTAGAAAATGAGTTAAAGCCAACAAAAAATGTTCGTTCACGGAGTGTTGCAAAAACAATGCTGGCCACGTTTGTCTCCAAAACCGGCCATGTTACGACTATTCCTCTTGAGGGACAAAGAACGGTTAATGCAGAATGGTATGCTTGCATTTGTTTGCCACAGATCGTTTCTGAACTCCGTAAAGAGAACTGCAACCGCCGCATCATCCTCTATCACGACAATGCGAGTTCTCACACCGCACACGGAACAAAAGAGTTTTTAGAGCAAGAAAACATAGAATTATTAGACCATCCGCCGTACAGCCTCGACCTAAGTCCTAATGATTTCTATACTTTCCCTAAAATAAAGAATAAATTGCGTGGACAGAGATTTTCATCACCTGAAGAAGCTGTGGACGCCTACAAAACGGCCATTTTGGAGACCCCAACTTCCGAATGGAATGGTTGCTTCAATGATTGGTTTCATCGTATGGAAAAATGTATCAAATTTCGCGTAGAATACTTTGAAAAGTAATAAATACATTTTTAAATAGTAATGTTGTGTCACTTACTTGATTCCCGAAATTTTCAGTGCCGCCCTCGTACAAACCTTCATTTTCAGTTGAAGCATTGCGGTGATAACAACCGTTGTGTGGGCGACTTACGTTTTCATTAATTTTTGGTGCTAACCTTACCTATAACTATCAGGATGGACGAACTATTTACATAAGCACATAATTAACTTAATAACTCCCACACTTTATTGCACTAACCCTCAGAGTGCGATTCTTACTCGCAATTGTCCTTTTTTAATATTAACTGAACAACAGAGATGTCAATAATGTTTCAAATATATACAAAATTTTTACTTTGTATATTTATTTAATATTGTGGCACACACATACAATATTTATATATAAGAAGTTTAGAATTTATTTCCTCCTGGAATGTTCATCCTGGTTTTACAACTGAGAAGAGCCTGCGACGCGTAATTACGAAAATGTGACCGCAAAAGGCCGTAAACGTGCACACAATTAACCCAACGTTCATGACGCTGGCTACCGTCATAAATTAAAGCAAAAAGTGAAACATACTTATTCGAGTAGCAATAAATTTTCTGCTAACGATTAATTACTAGTGTTTTACTATTGTTTCGCCGTATGGTGGTGGCTTTAGAAAATCCATCACATCATTACGTCCCGCGGGCATAGTGATAATTGTCAAGAAGAACTGATGGGTTCCAATTGATAGCAGTAGGACAATCGTGTCTACGTCAGTCTTAAAACAGGTACAAATTCTGGTGAAGGATTGCAGTATCACTAGATGTAAGACTTCTGGTACTGCGGTCGTAAATCCGCCTACCAAGCATAAATCTTTACAATGGCAAGGGTCCACGTTCAGCTGGACTTCTTTGGGTAAATGAAAATAAAGATAAAGAAACACTGAAAAAAATATAGAGAAAATATAGCGACTTATTGACCTTTACTTTATTAGGTAAAAGTCAATAAGTCGATATATTTTCGAATCGAATCTATTTCTGATCCCTCTTACTTATTTCTATCGCCAAATAGGAATGCCTCGTACGATAACGGACGTTCAAATGCTATGTATGACATTGTGACAGAACATAAAACATGGATATATTGTTAAATTCTTGAAAGAAAGCAAGGGTATTGTGTATGGCCGTACATTTAGTACCTATATAAAACAAGTGAAAAGCCTACAAATACGTATTATAAAATATTTAATTAATTCAAAAGATAAGAAGAGTTGTAAAAAACAATATGAAAAATTATTTTCTATGTGTTAAATACTCCCTGTTGAAACACGGTTAAAATATTTAATAGCAATTGAACATTACTATACTGAAGTATAGTAATGTTCAATTAGAATATAAAGTACCTATTATTGATACTTACAACACGCGTAAGGTAAGGGAAAAAACTTGAAGAGCCTGGTACAAATAACTATTATGGACAGCGCTGGAATAAATACCTTGTACTCAGAATCTATAAGAAAATAAAATGGTTAAGAGAAACGCCTCCAAATAAAAATAAAAATAAATTAAGCAAAAACTTATTAAAATCTTCTCTGAAAAGGACATTATTAACAGAGCTATAACATATTACATATCGTTGCATACTTTTATTAATCGCTTTTTATGTTTGATTTATTTGATTTGCTTATTTATTGCTTTTGTTGTTTATTTATTTTTTAGTTTTATAATTTCTAAGTATTATGAAATTGTAGTAGGTAATTTTGATATAACTATCTTTTATTTTCTTTTTGTATTTTGTAATTAATTGTATTTGTATAGGTGCATTATAATATATAGTTTTAAGAGCGTGTACTAGCCGACAAACTGATTGCAGTTTGGCGGGAGAATAGTAAAAATAATGTAAAAAAAAATATTCTGTATGGATGTTCGAAGACGCAAACGAGAAATAATAAGGAGACACATTATGAGCAAAAACAGTTAATGATGAGTGTTGTGTCACTTTTGTTTGCCCAGTGTCGTTGAAAATGTTAGGGGAAAACGACCAAGAAGTAGCATCCTATTACACCATAACAATGCTTCGGCGCACACCGAGAACAGGTGAATGTATTTTTAGCTTTTAAAAAGGGTTTCAATTTTTTTATTTCCCCATTTACGAAGCTAGAAATGGCCGTGATAGCTTTCAACTAGCACGTGAAAAACATGCCATCAAACCAATATTTTTTCATAAAGAATTTGAGCGCATGAAAAAGTTTACGGCTAACGTTTACGAACGTATGAATTACTTTACATATAAATTGTTTCATTTATGAGTATTGCAAAGCTTTCAGTGTAGCCTACATATAACGGACGCTACTTAAAATACTTTGATAAATGTGTTTTAAAAACTCACAAAATGTCTTGCATTACACATCATACTATACCAATATAAATATTGTCATTCATCACGTTCCAATAGTATACATATTGTTAGATATTTGAAAAAATATATCGTGCGATTTTTAAAATAATTTCTGAGACTTTCAAAGCTTGATTTATTTATAAACACAAAGTTGAACGTATAAACTTTTCTTTTCATAATAAAATTTTAGTTATTTACTATTACATTAAGTACAATGGCGGTGTAAGAATATTCACTACAACCATATCATCCGGTGGGTGTCGTATGTGGTGATAGAGGGAAACTAATCAAGAGATAGGCAGCAGCGTCTTTCTAATAACGACAAAAGCAAAAAAATGTAGTTGCCAACGCGCTTGCCAAGCGTGGCAACCTTGGTAAATATCCCTCCTATGAGGTAATCTACGTGGGAGTCCTATGTTCAGCATTGGACTTTAACAGGCTAATAGGTAAAGGTAACGGTAATCTTCTCTATTAAAAGTCTAACAGGAAGATTTCTGTCCATTAAATAAGGTTTTTTTTTTCTAAATAATCAACGGACCAGCCATATAGCTCGAAGAACCAACAACCTATGGGAGAAAATATTTCTTGGGTGACTCTCTACTAAATGAAGTGACGAATCAATGAAATAGGTTAGCGATGAATGCAGGTAGCTTAGGACCGTAATCTGTGGCAATTTATGGGGGAGACCTATGTTCAGCAGTGGACTAGTGATGGGCCGTAGTAAGTATAAGTGAGGGACTAGTAAAATTCATATGTAAATCAGTGCGAAATTTTACTGTTTATAAGATAAATATATTTAACTTACACATAAATCTCACTGTGTTCCACTATTCTAAGGCGTGATCCATTTCGACGTTCCCTACTTTTTTAAAGAAAAAAACACAGAAAATTCAAATTTAATGGAGAATGTTTATAATCATTTGAAAGAACATTCTTTGGCATTTATTTTTTGAAGATTATGTCTATCAAATGTTGGCCGTTGCTACGTCGCAGATGGTCCATCAGTTGAGTCCAATTTTCGATGACTCGTTTGAGCATTTCGACTGGTAACTAGCGAATGACACGCGTGATGTTTTCCTCCAAGGCCTGAATCGAAGCGGGTTTGTCCGCATAAACTTTAGACTTTACATATCCCCACAGAAAAAAGTCTAACGGTGTGATATCACACGATCTTGGTGGCCAATCGACCGGCCCAAAACGTGAAATTATGTGCTCACCGAAATGTTCTCTCAATAAATCCATTGATTGATGCGATGTGTGAGAAGTGGCACCGTCTTGCTGAAACCAAATGGCGCCGAGATCACGAGCTTCAATTTAAGGCATCAAATAGTCGGTTATCATGGCACGATAACGGTCGCCATTGACGGTTACTTTCGCACCGGCATCATTTTTAAAGAAATATGGACCGATGATTCCTCCGGCCCACAAACCACACCAAACCGTTGTTTTTTCTGAATGAAGTGGCAGTTCTTGAATCTCTTTAGGTTGTTCTTCGTCCCAAATGCGGCAATTTTGTTTGTTTACATACCCATTGAGCCAGAAATGGGCCTCATCGCTAAACAAAATTTGCCTCGAAAACGTCGGATCTTCTTGGAACTTTTCAAGAGCCCATAGAGCGAAGCGATATCGCTTGGGAAGGTCGAGCGGCTTCAGTTGTTGCACAAGCTGTATTTTGTATGCTTTCAATTTAAGATCTCGACGTAAATGCGCCAAGTCGTTTTCCACAGTGGTAGAGCCACGCGGCAGCTTTTGCTGTCGCACGGATGGGCCGGCTCGAACCGGGGTGGTACCACGACCTCACAGAATACCAGCGTGAAGTAGAGGTTTACCTCTGCGTTTCGCTTGGTGAGTGCAGGTGGCCGGAGGCCCTTTTTACTGGAAATGAGGCATTCCATCTTAGTCCTCACGGGTGGCAACGCATCTGCATTTTGATTCGCAAACGAGGATAGATGTAGATGTCTATGGGCCGCAGCAACCACTTACCATCAGGTGGACTGTGTGCTCGTTTGTCACCCTTATCCTATAAAAAAAAAAAAAAAAAAAAATACGACAGTCCGAGTTGCTGCGAACGGCGCCGAATCGACTCTCCACGGTCTTCGTGTACACTCTCAGCTACGGCCGCTATATTTTCTTCACAGCGTGCTGGACGTAGTCTATTCGGTGGAATATTATCCAATAATGAATGCTGGGTCTCAAAATGGGTGATGGTGTTGCGAATAGTACGCTCAGTAGGCCGATTATGTTGACCATATGTTGAGCGAAGTGCACGAAACACATTCCTCACAGAACGTGAATTTTCGTAATAAAGTTGAACGATTTGTAAACGTTGTTCAGGCGTAAGTCTTTCCATTATGAAATGCCAAACAATACTAAACAAAAATAACATGACAACATGACACGACTCACACATGATCTGTAAAAAAAAGGCTATTGAAAAAAGTATCTCTACTTGAATCACCCTTTATTTTTAACTCCAATTGCATACAAAATCTTAGATTTATGTAAAACTTTGGATTAAGTTGCGAATTATTTTAGTCACATGATGATAGTGAGCGTTTTTGCCCGGTTGCTTAGCAGTTGTAAAAGATTATACTGGAAAATACATAAAACGAGCTTAAACGAATTTTTGTTTTATGCCAACAACCAATTTATTACAAAATGCATTGTTAACAAATCATGTAGTTCCCATATCGTAGTCTCATTGTTTGACAACGCCTTCGAATAAAATCGACTTATATTAAAGCTACAAATACAAATACTGTTAAAGCAATCCACATAGTTTGCCAGGTCCTAAAGTTATAAATAGGTACCTATATTAACGTTAATAGGTAGTGAGATGGAGGAATTAAAACAAGATAAGTAGAGAATTGAGAATGAATACACACCTTCTAGCCAAATTAAGATTAAAGATACAAGGTAATGTAATAAGTAATTTTTTGTAATCGATTCCGCGTAATTTTGTATTTATATAAAATACACGCACAATTAAATCCTACCCGTGATTTATAAAAAGTAAATTAACTTGCCACCGTATATTTCCTACAAGGGCACTATTATCTGTGTAGTCACGCAATCTTACTTTTAACGACTAAATTGACATTTTTTTCGAACTATATGCTGTATTTTCCAAAGGTTTTAGTAATTTTGACGTGACATGTACTCGTATATACGTTATTAGCTATTTCACGCCTCATTTCGCGAAGCTATATTAGGTATTGCTTTACTCTCGACACGTCGAGATCAAGCAATTTTGTGTTCTTAAAATGCCTCTATTATAACCATATTGCACTTATACCATAATATGAGAAGTCGTATATCAAGAAAACACCCTAATTAATCCATCTTTTGTTATCTAACATAATTTATTTTGGACGTATATTACGTATTTTTCAGAGGTTTTATAAATTGAAAATGAAAATGAAAATATATATACGTTGTCAGCAATTTTATCTTTTACATTAATAAGATGGTAAAAAAGTTAAAAATATGAATAAGCATATACCCAAAGAAATCTACATATGCGGCACGTAATAAATTTGTTTTCAATTGCTTAATTTTTATGATATTCACCCCAAATATGTTCGTATGAATTTTACTAAAAATTATTATTTAACATTATTGTTTACACATGCTTACTCTGTTCCTGTCTTATCATTAGATGAGTCTCGTACTCGTTTGCCCCCTTTTTCTATATAAAAAAATTACATTTTTCGTCAATATTTGTCAATTTTACAACTGTATGACCAGTCTATTGCCACTTAAACTGGGTAGATTAAACAATCGTTACGTATACGTATACATTACTTTATACAGGCAAGGCTTTATAGTTTACAGTAAAGCGTTATCACTTGAATAATCTGCCATGGGTTATCAGGTAGTGGTATAATCCACTTTATTTTGTGGCTTTAATAGGTAATTAATTGGTACTTTTCGTTATTAAAAATTGAATACGATAGATTATTTATTTACAAGAACATGTAAAGTAGCAAATTAAAATAGTGCCTAAATAAAGTGCATCTTTATATGTATATATATGTTTTAATGTTAATTGTTAGTTAATTTATTAATTAATGTTTTGATATCCTTTATGTTAATCTATATTACGCCTGCAGTGGAAATATTAAGTATCTACATGACTTGATTTAACGGTTAAATGTGAAAACTAAAAAAAACCGAATAAAGTGTAACAATGATTTTGATAAGTCTTTAGTTTAGGAAAAACAAAGAAAGAAAGGAGGAAATACACACATGGATTGCGATTACACTTAAGTTAAAGCTAGCATTATATAATATACCAACCGACTTAGCACAATGCTCACAAGAGAGTTACCGCAGCTCTGATATTTTGTTTGGAGCCATCAATCGGTGGAAATTTTAAAATAACCATGCAAAGGTCAAGTTATTTAGTTCGTATTGTTATTGAAATTTTTCTTTTTATTGTACATTCTTCAATATATTATTCGTACATTATATTTTTAATATTTTACAGTATTATTTACATTAAATTACTTTATGCTACGTTCCAGTATATTACCATAGTATACTCTGTGATGCTACTATCATCAGTGCGACCCCAAATCAGGGCCATTTTTAAGATTTTTTAAAAATTTTAATAGGTATTTTTAAGCCCCTTTTTATTGACATAATATATCTATTTTAACCAAATATTTTTATTGTGTAAATTGCTTATGCATAGCGATTTTCGGCAGCACACATAAATCACGTTGCCTTACTGACAACCTTTCGAGCTTCGGTACCAGACTAATTCGAGATAAAGGAATTATTTACGGCTACAGACTATGTTAGGTCAACCAAATAAAAATACAATACATAAATAGGCATTAAAGAATTATGAATCTTATGGATGAGTAAATTAAAAAACATAATCAATCATCATCATTACAGCCCTTCACAAGTCCACTGCGAAAGATAGGCCTTCCCCAAGGAATGCCACAAAGCACGGTCCTGAGCCACCTGCATCCCTCTACTTCCTGCATATCTTACCAGGTCGTCACTACATCTAGTAGGGGGACGGCCTATATTTCGTCCGCCGGTACGAGGCTGTCACTCAAGAATCAATTTTCCCCATTGATTGTCGATTCTTCGAGCTATATTACCGGTCCATTGTCACTGCAGCTTGCCAATCCGTTAGGCTATTTCGGTAGCCCTCTCCATAGCTCGCTGGGCGACCTTGAGCTTCCTCATACGACAAGCAGTTAAGGACCACGTCTTCGTTCCATAGGTTATCACTGGAAACACGCACTGGTTGTACAGTCTCGTTTTCTAGTTTTGGGGTATACCTGACGAGAAGATGCGCCGTAGTTTCCCGAACGCTGCGTAGCCGAGTCAAATCCATCGATTGACCACTCGGTTGAAGTTGGACTTACTTATTCGGACTATTTGTTCCAGGTAAACATATTCGTCAATAACCTCGAACTTAGTGCTTCCAACTACTACTGGCATAGATGTGACTTGGACGTTATACATGATCTTTGTTTTGTCCATGTTCATGTTCAGACCTATCCGTTGGGAGGCACTATTGACGTTATTGAGCATAGTGTTTAGGTCCTCCAACAATTCTGCCATAAAGACTATATCGTCGGAAAATCGAAGGTGAGTGATGTACTCGCCGTTGATGTTATTACCGAATCATTTCCAGTACAGTAGCTTTCCAGTAGCAGTACTAGAAAACGTCTTCAAATGCAGTGGTGAATAGTCTCGGGGATATGCGAGGGTGACACTGAAAGTTCTTAGAAAATCAAAAACTGCACAAAGTACAAGTTATTAGTTTTATTATATCTTTTCAAAATAGTGCGTATTTACATCAATACATCGCTGCATCCGATGGAACCACTGAGAAAAGCACACGTCCATAAAACGTTTACCTCGAAGTTTTTCCTTTATTTTCAGAAATAAATCAAAGTCGTAAGGTACAAGGTCAGGGCTAAGGCGGGTGACCCAGTAATTCCACGTCTGAAGTCACCAAGTAGTCGATTGTTTGCTTGGCAGTGTGCGACGAGGCGTTGTTGTGGTGAAGGAGGATCCTAATACGAGGTCGTTTATTCCGAACTTTTTCCAAGACAAGTGGCAAAAAATTGTTAGTGTACCACTCTGCAGTAACTGTTTTTCGATCCTTCAAAACAAATGTTGTGTAATGACCTGTCCTTCCGAATAACGAGGCCACCATCTTTTTTCCCACGCTTCGAACTCTCTTCATTTTAGTTGGCAACTCCTCGGAAGGAAACACCCAGACAGCAGACTGTCTCATAGTTTTAAGATCATAACAATAAATACAGCTTACGTCACCTGTAAGTATGTCGAACACAGCATTTGAGTCAGTGCCGTTAAATCTTTGACCCATTTCACGACACCAATTAACACGACGGAGTTTTTGGGCCTTTGTCAAATTATGACGTATCCACTGTGCACAACGCTTCCTGACCGCTAAATGTTCATGGAGGATTTTGTGCACTTGACTCATACCGACGCCTAAGCTTGTCCGAATCACTCTTTTGTTAGTCTATATCTTACGCCGCACAACACTGATGTTATCTTCAGTCGACGCCGTAGAAGGTCGTCCCGCACACAGATCATCGGCGAGATTAGTGCGACCACGTTTAAGCTCATTAAACCAATTGTATACAGTGGCATGAGGTGGGGCTTTATCATGAAAGGCTTATTTAAGTCTATCATAACTTTCTTTTTTGACTTACAGACATCTAATGTCATAAAAAATCATTGTATGAAAATTTTCTCGTCTTAAATTCATGATGACGTGACACAGACAATTTTGAATTTGCCGCCAAATCATAAACAAATGAAAAATTAATAAAATACACACACAATAATATTGGCAAATTCAAAATTTGAACTTATTTTTTATTATATCGTTTACAAGTGGCCAGTTCTAAAAACTTTTAGTGTCGCCGTCGTAACGTCACTCTCTCTTACACCTATATGAAGTTGGATAGGCTTCGTACTCCGGTTCTTTACTCGGATAGCCATCGTAGCCCTACTGTACAAACACTTCAGCACTTCGATATACCGACACTCAACTTGGCACTGCTGAAGGTACAGCTGAAGGGACTGCAGCACCGCCCAAATTTCGACGGAATCAAAGGCTCAAAATCTCATAGTCCACATACTCCAGACATAGTGACAAACTGTACTCCTCGGACTTCTGTACAATTTGACGAACGGTATGTATGCGTTCTTTCGTGCCAAAGCCTTTTCGGAAACCAACTTGTTCGGGAGGTTGGAAGTCATCAAGTCTATATGCGAGACGATTCGTAATGACTCTTGAAAACAGCACGTAGATGCGGCTCAGACGCCAAATCGGTCTGTAGTTCTTCAAGAGAGCATTGTCGCCTTTCTTGAAGAAAAAAAACCACCGCACTTCTGCTCTACGCCTCCACGTGGTACCAAAAGTTATTAAAATTGTAAAGGAAATTACTACTCAAATTAAAATTAATGCATATCCATTATAGCTTTAAATCTATAGAACATTTTTATTACTGATGGCAGAAAATACATCAAAATTAAAATAAAGCGAACAGTTTCGTTTCAGCTAATACAATTTAATAAGTAGAGCGTTCGAATTAGTATGGTCATTCGATCTAACCAAGATGAAAAATAAATTCCGCTAAATGTCGGTGATATTTATACATATATACGATAGTTAACATCTGGCGATTATAATGCCACATCTGGGGTAATAAGCGAAGGGGTTCCTCTTTGTTAACCTTGGGTGACCACACCACGGCTACTAACCCGCCCCCCCCCCCCCCCACACACACACAAAATAAGGCGGGAACTCGTTCTGGCGAAAAGAAGACGAGTGTGTATCACTCAAACAATTAATACAACAATTGTTTAATTAAACTAAATTGTATCGTTTTTTTGTATTTAATTTTATGAAACGTGGACAAACATACAAGTGTTCATGATAGTTTGATTTAGAAAACATACACATGCATGTACAGGATCTGCATTAATAAAGGTTTTACTAATTTTATTTGAAAGTAATTTGTTTCGATTATTAATGTTTGTAGACAAAGTATGCGAATTATGTAATATATGACATATAGCCTAGCATATATATTTTGTTCGTATAAAAATTATACTAAACAGGCATATTTTGGTATGTTAATAGTACGACAAGCTATAAAATGTGGCGGTAGCGAAGTTTTAAATTTATTGGGAAAACTATTTTTAACGAAACCGTGGAAGGCGTTGTGGTTAGTTTTATAACTTGACACTTAAGACGACTTTATAAATCCTCAAATAAGTTCCAAGCGTTAGAATCAATGTCGGCATTAGAGTTTAATTTTAAATTTTTAGCATTATAAATAGAACCATAATTAATAAAATTTAATAATATATACGTCTATATTTCTTTGTAATATACAAAGAAATCGATATATAAAGAATTACTTCTCCAGGCCGAAAGGTTAAATTAATCGCGGCTTGAAGTGACCAGATATGATTCTGGCGATGGGCCAAAAATGGCTTGATGGCTTAAATCACCATCTACTAGTTCAAAGGTATTAAAAGGATGATCTTACGTAAATTATTAGATGGTATGATGGGATGTGAGTTTATTATTTCACGATACTGCAAATGCCCATAAATTACTACAGGAAGGACGTGAAGGAATACATGTGCACTCACCTGGACTTCTGCTAGTCTGCCTCATGTTTCAAGGGCTGTGGCCACGATGATTGCACGCCTGCTGCCTTCACACATATAAACTTCACAGGTAATTTCAAAATATAGCGTTATGGTAAATTTTTATAAATTTTACTATGTTTTTGTAAAGTTTAATGTCAAAACCACACAAAGGCGGTAGCGATGACACGAGATATAGGCGATGCGGTTGATTGGGTATCTTTTGAACCCGTAAACACCAGAGTGCACAGGCTATAGGTATAAAAGGCGGTAGATAGGAAAATCGTAAATGGGCTTTGCAGTACACTTATTGGATAGTAAGTAATGAATCGCATAAGAGTTAGGCTGTAATGCAAAGTGGCGCGAACATACTCGATGTGATAGTTGTTACGACAACAATGTGTTGCTGTACGCAGCATCTGTAATAGTTATGATTATTTTATAAATAGATATAGATAAAATTTTATGATTCAGTTAACAATTTACTCGTTTTTAATGCGTTTGTTTATCTAAGCCGTTAAATAGCGGCGCACAGGGCACATAAAATATATTTCAAATAATGATATAATGTGTAGCTGAAAGTTTTATACTATATTTTTTTTCTATGTCATGTATGAAAAGTAAAAAGGCCACATTCCTTACTATAAGAACATTGATAGAATAAATAACATACCGATTTATTAATATGTACCTAGAAGAGAATATAAAATTTATATTAAGGTAGGTGTAATTCTAAGAAATATTTTATTATTTCATCAGTTTTGATTCAGGGCTTTCAAATTCAATTTTTGTACAACAATAACGGTTTCTCATTCAAAACTCAAAACATTTATATTTTTATTTAGGACTGTCAGCATTTTCAAACTGAATATAATATATTTTTTTCAAAACTAATAATGAATTTTAATATATATTGTTTCCTCATCTTTGGTTCAGTGCTTTCAAATCCAATTTTGTACAATAATAACATTTACTCATTCAATACTCGATAGATTTATATTTGTATTTAGGACTGTTAGCATTATCAAACTGAATTTTACGTAAAGTTTTTTTTTTGTTTATTAGAAGGATACTAGTTAAAGAATGATAATAAGACACGAGATTAAAACAGTCTTGAGACTTTTTTTTCCTTAAAGTCTTAGCCTTTCTAGTAAAACACAGAAAAGCTTTCATGAGGCACACTAAGTAATAGAAGTCTGTGACTATAAACGAAAGTACGAGTAAGCAAGTCTCAAAAGTCATATAATTTATGTCAATGTATGAGTAATGAAAGGTGTTAGAAAGTGATGACAAGTGTTCGGAAAATATTTTTTTGCATATTTTTATTTTGTTAATTGCATCTCTTATATAACATTTTATGGTTTTTTTTTCGATATTAAATTATCGTATCTACTTAAAGATTTTCCTTTCAGTAAGTATAACACTTTTCAGTAAGAATAAATTTAATCTAAATATTATTAATAATACTATAATTTAAAAATATCATTTTATTAATTAATATTTATTAATTTTAAACACCTCATTGTTGTCAGTGTTTACAGACCCCCATGTTCAAGTTATTTTTTTTATAGAATTAGGGTGACAAACGAGCTCACAGTCCACCTGATGGTAAGTGGTTGCTGTGGCCCATAGATATCTGCATCTATCCACGTTTGTGAATTAAAATGCAGATGCGTTGTCAGCTTTGAGAATGAAATGCCTCTTTTCCAGTAAAATGGGTCTCCGGTTCTCTATACTCACCATACGAAACACAGCAGCATTAAGCTGCTATTTTACGCTGGTGTTCTGTGAGAGCGTGGTCCTTCCCCGGTCGAGCCGACCCATTCGTGCTACAACTATACTATTAATATAGCTGCAACATGGCTCTACCACGTAAAATGATGCTTTTGAAAAAAATATGGAAGAAATTTAAGTCAAGCTTAATAAATAGAATAAATTTCTTGTAGTATGCGGAGACATTAACATAAATCTCTTGGAAGATTTTTCCATCAGTATTAAATTTTGCCGGTTTTTCATTCCATTCATTCGTTCATTATTGATAATTTATTATTTAAAGCTGCACATACTGTAGTGCAACTTGTATTGATAATAGTTTTATAAATATTGTTACAATGAAGAAATTCATAATTTAAAAACTAAGTTCAGATTACTATTGACAATTTGTTTGATTACCATAAATGCACAAAAAACAGGAAATTTAGAAAAATGTGTTCGTTACGATTAATGCAAAACGCCTAGAGAGATTTAGAAGTAATATCGTAAAAAACATTCAATGGCTTTCTTAAACGAACAATTTAGACTAATTATATGAAGAATTATTTACCCTTATAAGCAATGAATTTAATGAAACATTCTAAAACAATATCCAGTAACTTCTAAAAAATTATCCAGTAACAGTCGCAAGGCGTTTAATGAGTGGGCGACAGAAGAATTCATAACAGCAGACGAAGATTATACGAACTTTACCATGACAGATCGTATAATCTTTCCGATACTTTTAGAGAAAATGTCAAACATTATGCTAAAATGTTTAAAAGAGTGTGCTCCACAGTTAAATCTTTACTTATCAGCAACAAAACTAAGACCGCTTAAATAAAATGACGACTGTGTGTGCTGGAAAAGTAAGAGATATTAAAAAATAATAACGGTAACGTTGCACTGCTGAATGAACAAACAAATGTTTCCAACTAGCCTCTCTTAAACATGTTTAAGCCTGCTCCTTGACGATATACAGCCTCGCAACATGATCGTTTGTCACCCTCACGGTACGGTGAACAGCGATTGGTTGCATGGTTGTAGGGTAGGCGGACGTTTCGCAGTAGTTTGTTGTTAATTTCACAGGAAATATCGGCGTACGTCAGGTGGTGATTGATCGCATGACGTAATCGCGCGTTACGTAATTGGAGCGCGGTTGCGTCAGCAAGTAGTATAAATAGCAGTAGTTTCGGCGCACCGCTCACTTAGCGGCCAGCCTCCGCAGAGTCTACTTCACCTGAGTATGCCTCGTGTAGAGGCGAAACACGTGTCGTATTTTCGAGAGTGGTGTGTCGTGCCTAGTTTGGTGGTGCTGGGAGTAGTAGTGTTGGGATTTACGGCGACGGGTATAGTGCGCGCGATTGAGGGAGGGTGGGAGGTCCCCTTAAAACTGGGCAGGATACATCATTTTCTTTCTTTACGCGGAGTTAAGCAAATTAGCTTATAACAACCCCAAATAATTTTAAATCAAATGTTAAGTTTTTTTTAATAATAATAACTAACTCCATAAAAAATAATTTAAGTATTTTCTGTGATCTTTCCTAGGTTTTCCATTGTATTCATCGTAGATATTAACCAGGAAACTTCAAAATTACGGTGCGAAAAATATTTATTTTAAACTTGTTATTTCATATTTAAATAACAGAACTCAAAAAGTCCTTATCAATAGTAAAGGTTCCTCCGGATTGATAGTATCAATGGGCATCCTCAGGGCTCGATTCTTGGCCCATTCCTGTTCTTAATCTATATTAATGACTTACCTTGTCTTGTATGGCACAATCAGGATATAGCAACAGGTCGGTGAAAAAGTTTCTTCGTATTTTGTTTGTATAAATTTGACGACAAATCTCTTTAGTTTCACTGTTTGTATCTGGCTGCTTTTAATAACAATATATAAAGGACTTTGGAAAAAGAGAAAAGTATAAAGTGAAAAATACTTTCCCGCCATTTTTCAGTTGTTTTTCTGTTCGCAAAAATGAGTGGATCTAACGAAAAAATTTGACACATTCTGAAGATTTAATACAAAAAAGTAAAAAATGCGTCTCAAGCCTCGAAAAAAATTGTGACGTTTATGGACCTGATGCAATGTCAATAAGAGTAGCACAAAGTTAGAAAAATTATAAAAAATAAACATATTAACTTTTCCATCGCAGTATATTTATGGAAATGTATTATATGTACATAAAACATAAACACCTTTGATAAAATGAAAGATTTTCATATTTTAAACACTAGGAAAAAACACACACTCCTCAAAATTAGTAATTCATTTCAAGATGTACATTTCAGAAAATGTACAAAATTTGTCAATAAAGAAGTTTATATGTTTTATTAAAGAAATATTGTACAAAAAGGGTTAATAGGGTTAAGGGTTAATTAATATCAAAGAAACCATAAATAAAAATAGCCCATAGGAATAAGGTAATCACCACCACGCTGTTTCTATTAAAATTCATTTAAAAATTGTGCAAACAAAATTATTGTAGAGTGAAATAAGTTTAAAAAAAGTCCCGCTGGGTTTCATGCTGGTTTTTCCCAGGACAGAGGCATTTTCCGAACAAGTGATAAATAAAAAAAATTGTTTCAATATGTATTATGTAATAATCTATATTGAATAAAAATTATGCAAAGTCTAACTTAAGTTAAAAATACTCGCTTAATCGTAGGTTTCTGTTGGTAGCGTGCCTAGAAGACTGACTGAATTGCCTCGTTGTATTACAATTGCAAGGCTGTTCCGCTGACCAAAGTACCTATCTGCCAGCTCATAGTTCTCCAGTGTTATATATTTTATATTAAATTTAATTTTGTAGTTTTTACATTAGTAACATTTTTCAATCATAAGACAAATTTGAACCGCATAAAATACTACATAAACAAGTAACAATACAGTTGTATAAATAAAATAGTTTCATTGTATTCAGTTACGCTATAATTTATTGCATATCTTTTATCTAACTTTTGAAAAATGAGCCCTTAAACAATATAGGGAGGCACACGGTCAAAAAAATAGAACTGATGATTTTATTTTATATTTTTAGAAATAAGGGCGAAAAACGTGCTGTCCATAAGTGGATGCTGTGGCTTATTTATTTATTTAAACTTTATACAATATGATGTATAGGCGAATTTAATGCCTGAGGCATTGTCTACCAGTCAACCTTTAGGTGATGCCGAAATAAAAATTAGAAGTAGGTGTGTGAAACGCTAAAAGATAAGAATATAAATTAAAGTATATAAATATAAAAAAATTTAATACATATATGCATAGTATTGTTGCGCGCCACTATTAATAGCATTAGCGCCCTCTAGTATCGAGTAGCAGAACTAGAAGAGTCAAGAACTTTCTAGAAATTTCCATGGAAGAACTTTCTGAAAATATCGACACCTAGTCAATCGGGACCAATATGTACTCGAACATTCCAGATGTTTCAACAGTAGAAGGTTCTGAAAACTGAGGCCCTATATAAGAACGGTATAGACCGCGACCGAGGCAGTATTAAATTGGCCATATAACCAAATAGTTCGAAGTGATATAACTGCGAACTAAAGTGATCAGTAGTACAATTGTGTTTTATTATTAGTGTGTTTATAAGTTGTAATTAGTGTTCTGCAATTAAAGTGTCAATTTTGGTAATTTAATCGGCAGTTTTAATTGTCTCGAACCCTAAGCTCGTAATAGTATTATATATAAATTATGTACATAAAAATAATAAATTACATACATTATATATTTATATAAATATATACTACAAATGAGATGATTCTGTCAGGTTATTTAAGTAATGTTCGCAAACTTTCTTCTTGAATGCATAACAATTATTAGCTGTTCTAATTTCAAGAGGGAGTGCGTTCCAGAGGAGAACAGACTGTACAGTGAAGGAAGAATGTAGGAAGCTAGACTTATGAGAGGGACACTTTAGTAAAAGGTTGTTCGAAGAACGCAGGTTTCTGTCATGACTAGAGCAAAGGTACTGAAAATGAGAAGTTAAGCAAGAGGGGGGAATAGGAGACATCGGAGTGGAGTATAGGGTTGTGAATGAGCGTACACTTCGTCGCTGATGAATGGGAAGCCACTTAAGTTGGGAACGATAAGTAGACACATGGTCATACTTACGAAGATTAAAAATGAATCGAATGAAGTTATTAAGAAAACGATCATATTTGTCAAAAAGATCTGCATTCAAGTCTAAATAACACACATCAACGTAATCAATTAGGGGAAGAATTAAGGATTGCACAATTAATGATTTGGTCCCGCATGGAAGAAAGTTTTTCAGGCGGTAAAGAACCCGCAAGGTACCGGTGATTTTCTTGCTAACATTTGTCACGTGGGCATGCCAGCTCAAAGTGGAGTCAATGTTTAAGCCAAGATCCTTAATCGAAGAACATAATCCCAAAACAGAACCGTTGAAAATGATCGCGGGGAGAGCTGTAGTGTCTACTTTTTTTAATTGTGTGATGGCTACCTAGTATTATTGCTTGACACTTGGATGGATTAACACTTAAACCGAACTTGTCACACCAGCTCTTTATATAATCTAGGTCCTTGTTGACCATATCCAACGCGACGGACACACAATCAACATTCGCCTATGCGTACAACTGTAGGTCATCGGCATATAGATGATACGCACTCTGAAGATTGTGTGTGATAAGATTAATAAATACTGAAAATAACAGTGGAGACAGAATACCGCCTTGAGGGACACCAGAATTTATGTCACACCAGCTTGATGCATACTCACCAATGCGGACCGACTGCTGACGTCCCCGAAGATATGTTAAAAACCAATCCAGTGCTTCGGAAGAAATCTTGGAATGGGAGAGGATAGAAAGTAGAATCTCATGACTGATGGTATAAAAGGCGTTAAAAAAGTCAACCAAAGCCAGTACAGTGACTTTGGTGTCCTCCATGCCCGCCATAATGTCACCAGTGGCCTTAAGAAGAGTGGAAACAGTGCTGTGACCAGTCCTGAAGCCAGACTGAAAAGGGCTTAATAAATTGTTGTTATAAACAAAAAGAGATAGTTGCCTATATACACAGACTTTAAGTACTTTGGATAGGAAAGGAAGAATGGATATAGGTCTGAAGTGATTGGGTAAAGTCGGATTGGAAGTTTTTGGCAAGGGAATAACGTGGACCATGCGCCACAGCGACGGGATAACTCCAGAGTTTTCCTCGTAATCTAGGGAGAAGTTTATGATATGGGAAATAACTGGAAGAATATGGTCAAGGATATAAATGATCATAAGGCGGTTGATGTTATCGCAACCCACAGCGTTTGACTTGATGGAAAGGATTATCTTTTTAATTTCATCCGAAGTAACTGGAGAAAAATGAAAGGGATCGATATTTAGACAAGGTAAGCCATTTAAATAATCAAAAGTGTGACACTTGGTTTGGTGATCCAGAGGAGTATGAGAAACAAAATGACAGTTAATATCATCTAAACCAAGTGTCCCCTGAAACTCAAAATGAGGCTGTTTACCGATTCCGAGAGTCCTGAGGCTTATAATGTGTGAATAAATCTGACGCAGTTTACTTAAGAGTTTATCATAAAGAAAAATGTTATGAGTTACACATTTTTCACCTAAAGGAATACGTAAGTTTTTTTTTATAGAATAAGGGTGACAAACGTGCACACAGTGCATCTTATGGTAAGTGGATGCTGTGGATCATAGACATCTTAATTTTTGCTCGATTAAGAAAAAAAATGCAGACCCTCAGGACTAAGATGTAATGCCTCGTTTCCAGAAAAAGTGTCTCTGTTTATTTTGATTCACCACACGATACTGCTGCTGCTATTTTACGCTGGTATTCTGTGACAGCGTGATCCTTTCCCGGTCGACCCGATTCGTGCTACAATCATAATATTGATGCAGCAAGGATCTATCACGAACGAAAATAATATTGCTTAAGTTAAATAAAATTCATTTCTGTGCGTGTGTGTACTTGTCTATTTTAAATTGGTCTTTGATTGTTTTTAATGACAAACAAAATTTAACCAGCACACCACGATAAATAATTATATTTCATTCGTTCACCGCCACTACACGGTAAAAATAATTATCACTCATTAATTTTATCAATATGTTACGATAAGACTGACGATAACTTTTCCTTGCTAATTAATTTACAAAATTCTAAGTAAAAGACTACCTAAAATTAGCAAATAATCTAATATTAACAATAAACTTGTTTCTTACCTTAGGAGCTCGATTTTTTTGCAAAGAGTTTAAAAATTATTTATTTTAACAAAATTTAATAAAGGAGAACGTTATCACCTAGAGCAGGGGTCGGCAACCTTTTGAGTCGGAAGAGACAAAAATTACAATTTACAAAATTTCAAAGTTTTAAAGAGCCACAAATTTTTTTCTTGCCAACCATAAATAGTACTTGCATAAATAAACTTTTTGGTAAAAAAAAACTAACCCATTTATTAATAAGAAAAATATATATTTCTTCATATATAAATAGTGTTTTTCACAATAAATTTGAATCTAATTTCTATTATTATCTAATTATTAGATAATATATATATATATATATATATTATCTAATATATATATATATATATATATTATCTAATAATTATATATATATATATATATATATATATATATATATATATATATATATATATGGTATTATTAGATAATCACTTATTATTTAAGTAAAAAATTAAAACAATTAAACATTTATTAACATTGTATGTCTTACAACACGAACTATTACTTCAATAATAAGCAATTGAGCAAACAAATTCAATGGAAGCTTTGGCTTTGCATGGTTGTTGTAGAATGTTTAAATAAATTTGGCTCATAACTTGTTGTTTTAAGTTTTAAACACGACTCTGAATTTTCATTTGTTAGTTGGCTTTTTACATTACTTTTAATTATATTCTTCATTTCACTGTAGCAATCTGGAAGACTATTCCATGCGTCGAATATAAGTGCCTCAACTCGCGGCATTTCTTTTAAAGCTGTTAATTTTTGTTGCATTACGTACATATATTTCTGGACCTCCAACTCCTTCAACTTGCTTTTCAACTCTGTAAATTTTCAACTCACAAAGTTTTACTTTTAAATCTATGAATTGCATTTCTACAGATCCAGTATCAACTCCAAATGGCTTATTGTGGATCGATTTTTAAATGTTTTTTTTTATAAAATAAACAATATTTGCGTATGAAACTAAAGAGCCCCAGCTTCACATCCAAATAGCCGCATTTAGCTCGAGAGCCGCAGGTTACTGACCCTTGACCTAGAGCATAAAACATCTTTGAGCTAACTAGCTAACGAGCTAACGATTTAGCTAATGTTTATTTACAAATTTAAAACTAATACAAACACTTGTTCACAGTTTTTGAATAAAAATTTCTACTTTAGGTATCCGAAAATTATGGCAAATTTAGTTTTAATTTGGTAATCGAAATTTTATGCAGCGCCTTCTAAAACACATTGGCAATCAAAATAAATCACGATTCTGCATGCTTTTAAAAATGAACATCTGGGTTATATTTGAATTGATACGGACGAAAAGACATACCAAGAAACATCTAAGTGATTCCATATGTGTTGCTTTATGCTTATTAAGGCACACTTTAAAAATGTTATTGACATTGATGATCAAAGCACTGCCTTAAAGACTGTTACGATAACGATTCTGAGCCGTCCCCGTCCGATTTCTCGCGGAATCGATTTCGCTGGCAGACAGTTAATATTTTTGTGTATTTATTAGATAGTAGATAGTGATTACGAATTTTTAATTTTATAACTAACCACTTATTGTTACTGGCCATATCTATTCTACAATGAGGGTTAATATTCTTACGCTTAACAGATATCGCTAGTTGTTACTAAGCTGAACTTATTTGTTACCAGTCATGTCGTCCAGTTGTACACAGTGACATTGTCATGTCATGTCAGTTGCATTTTAAATTAAAAAAAAATCGGTTTCAAGTGTATACGTATGAATCCAAAAATGTCTGTGTTGGATTGTACCTTTATCAACTTTTTTTTAATTCTTATAATTTTAGGAATATCCCTAGTTTGGTTTTTCCATTTGTAAATATAATATATGACTAATATTTTAGAAAGAAATATTAATATTTACACCTTTCTTACAAATTAACTACCCGCGCTATGATATTTGTCAAATATTTAATCTTATCCAAAGTGGTGCCGCCCTGGTGGCAGAAATAGTCGTGAATTATGGCCGCATTCTCGTTTGCCCTTCTTATAAAATAAACTGAAGGAATAACAACCTTATGTTACTTTTAAAATTTTTTTTTAATATCTTCGTTAAAATGTAAAATAGTATTGTCGACTCATGAAAACTTTCGAATTTTACGATTCAATTTCCCGCCTAAACTTCTACATTTTTATCATAAAAATTAAAATATTAAATAACAAAAACTGCAAAATTTAAAATATTGTCAAATATCTTCAACACGATTTATGCCATAACATTTATGCCATGTGTGTGAAGTCACATATAAGAATATAACTGTTACATAATAATCCCTGATTTAATACTAAGGCTGTATGCATTAAACTTTACACATGGGGCTATTAATAAGCATGTTGTCAGATAAACTAGCATGGAAGGCGACCATTTGTGTAAAGTTGTTTCTGATAACGGATTTGCAGCATTTACATTGTTGCATTGTAACAAAAACTTTGTACAAACTTTGTAGCCTTTAAATACAATGAACTGTTTTGATACCATGTATCGGATTTTTAGTATATTATATTGGATGTTACATAAAAAAATTGTATTATTTTTAACTGTATTTTCGTACGTGGTAAAGCCATGCTGCAGCTATCTAATGGATGTAGCACAAATGGGTCCCCTCGACCAGGAAAGAGCCACGCTCTCAAAGAATACCAGCGTAAAATAGCAGCTTAATGCTGCTGTGTTTCGTATGGTGAGTGTAGAGACCCTTTTACTGGATACGCGGCATTCCATCTTAGTCCTCAGGGGTGACAACGAATCTGCATTTTGGTTTTTAATCGAGGATAGATGTAGATGTCTACAGAAACCATTTACTGTCAGGTGGCCAGTGTGCTCGCTTTTCGTCCTAATTCTATAAAAATATTAATAAACATAATATATGAACTTTTTTTTTATTTTTGCATAAATAGTCACGTTATATTATGTCGTAAACGTTTGCATGACTATTAAGTTAAATTTGGCTAATAATACATGCAAAAAATTAACGTAGACGATTTTGTTCATATTATTTACTGAAAGAATAATTTTTATTCTTAAGTTATTAAAAAAAAGTAACTTTATGTTCTTAGATGGCGGAAAATTATATTAAGTAAATAAAATTAAATATAATGAAAATAAATTGGCTAAGTACCGCGCAATAAAATAAAATAACGTGTCTTACCTAGTATAAAGAGCACCCTCCCGCCTTGCCTCAATTGCGTGCACTATCCCCGTCACCACTAATCCCAGCACCACTACTCTCATCACCACAATACTAGGAATGACACACCATCGTCGATAATACGACACATGTCTCGCCTCTGCACTAGGCATCCTCAGTTGAAGTAGATTCTGCGGTGGCTGAGCGCTAAGTAACTAAGTTAGGTGCGCTACAAATTAGGTAAGACACATAATTTTAATTTTAGTTTCGAAATTGCGCGAAAATATAGGTAATTGATTTGTTTTTATAGGATAGGGTGACAAACGAGCACACAGTCCAACTGATGGTAAGTGGTTGCTGCGGCCCATAATAGACATCTACATTTATCCTCAATAAAGAATCAAAATGCAGATGCGTCGTCACCCGTGAGGACTAAGATGGAATGCCTCTTTTCCAGTAAAATGGGTCTCCGGTTCTCTACACTCACCATACGAAACACATCAGTGTCAAGCTGCTATTTTACGCAGGTCTTCTGGGAGAGCGTGGTCCTTCCCCGGTCAAGCCGACCCATTTGTGCTACAACTATACTACTAATTTAGTTGCAGCATGACTCTACCACGCAAAAAAATTTAAATAATTTTTTTAACATATTTAATGCAACGTCTGATTCTATTATTTAAATAAAAATAATAATATAGCCAAAATTTAATGTTTGCTAATATATTAGCATATGTGACACTTCATAATTGTTATTAATAAATAATAATGAAATGTAATATAAAGACATTCTAAAATGTCTTAGAATTTATATCTTAAACAATTAAAATGCAATAATAAGCATAAAGTTCAAATATATTCATTTGGAATATTGAATTTTATAATAAAAATTATTAAAACTCTGTTTAAAATATTCAAAGTGTATTAAATAATACAAGAACAAGTCGTTCGTATTACAATAATATAGATAAATAACATTTGTAATATAATTGATAAAAATGGGTCAAAAATGTTCTGTTAATGAACGTGTTCATGTAATGGGGACATATATGGGGTGGTCGGGTGACCGACTACTAATAGTATTGTTGCACAATGACTAGTTCTCTATTAGGGACTTATGATAGTAAGGCCTATGGAACCAAAGCATTAATATAGAAGGTCTCTATGATGCATAAGCGTTATGATAGCAGAGTTATGACTTGAAGTCCCATATGTACAAGACATATAATAGAATGGTCAATGTAATAAAGCAAATATGTGGAAGGTCTAAAATATATATGTAAAAGCATTATATTGAAAGAAGTGGGACATATATGGGGTGGTCGGGTGACCGACTGCTAATAGTATTATTGCACAATGACTAGTTCTATATTAGGGACTTATGATAGTAAGGTCTATGGAACCAAAGCATTAATATAGAAGGTCTCTATGATGCATAAGCATTATAATAGCAGAGTTATGACTTGAAGTCCCATATGTACAAGACATATAATAGTATGTTCTATGAAATAAAGGAAATATATGAAAGGTCTCAAATATGTAAAAGCAAATGGGAATTGAAAAGGATTATTATAGTGGCGTGTAGATAGCTTCGCAGCGTCCGGGACCGTGGTAAACTTGAACTCGCTAATAGATGTGTCCTAGATATATCATGTTATAGCTGGTGATAACAATACGACTTTCCCGTGGATATTGCACACCCCTACCATTTGTGGGCGGCGTCTTAGCGCATAGCGTTATGATACGTCGGCTATCTTTCGAATTAAGGTGAGTGTGTTTGGTAGTATTTTAAGTGCTGCAAGCATACTCAACTCTATGTCTTAGTGCAATAGCGGTATGATACGTGGATTTTTAGTTAACAACATTATCAATTTTGTTACCAAAATCGATAGGGATCATATGGGTTTGTTGTGAGGGGGTGCCATTCGTATGATAGTTGCATTGATGCTTACTGCTACTTGCGGTATTGCGTCTTATGAAGGATCTGCGGGTGAGCTGCGCCTGATTAGACGCATCTTGTGGTTCTGGTCGATGGAGGTATGAGGGTCGTGATATCTGCTGGGACTGTATGGGATACCTTGGGATAGTGTAATCTGATGATGGTCGTATTGATGCCTGTTGCGTTTTGCAGCACTGCGTCTCTGCAATCGTTGGTTGGTGGGTCGCTATTCTCAATGGCGCTCTCTGCGTCTTGGTTTGACTCACAACCTAAGTAGCTTTACCCAAGTCGGGTCCCTTCATTGCGGGGCTGCAGACTGTCTGACCTCCATGATGTTTTATATAACAACATATTAATATATCTCTATAAATTTTCCATCTTTGCATGACTGAAGGCAACTTGTAAAAAATGACAAAATGACAGTGACACAAACCCTTTCTGATGGCAAATTATTACTATTAGGTTATAACTGCCTGTTGGCTATATCTGCCATGGTATTGGTTGATGGAGCATATGTGTCGATCTCATGCGGGTGATAGCTGGAGAAAGAATCTGAGGAGGCTCTCAAGGTTGCGGCCGAAAGCCACGCAACGTGGCTCCCCATTCCCTTGAGGTGAGCGGTAGACTCATGAAACGCTCTGCGGCCATTTGGCCGTGCTGATCATGCAATTGGTGGTGATGTACATCACGTCTACAGGAACGGCGGTCTGGCAGGTGGTGGCGCGCACGGAGGGCTTTCTATGGCCGGTGTGCCTATTGTTGCCTCATCCCGTGTGACGTACACTATGGCTAGATTTGATCGTATTTTGTATGGCGTTTACACGCATTGACATGCGCGACTTCGGTCGATGTTTGTGCTAACGCACTAACAAGGGTCCAAATCCTCTTTTACTGGTTTGCTAGTTATTTTGCTATGGACTACGGTCCAGTTCCCAACTTCACGTTCACTATGGGGGGAGCGCGTTAAATGGTTGGCGCTCACCGTGCACGGCATGTGTGGAGCAGTGTGCCTCCCCCACATTTTTTTAAATGTGGGAGAGTGAAGCCCTTGTATCTGGTATTTGATATAAATATTATGAGCCTTTTCCAAGCGGGAAGGGATTACTAAATAAGGAATTCTTGATGTGAACCTGATACAAGTGGAAATGGGACGATGTTTTTTTCTTAATTTTTTTTTCAGCTCTGTCTTCTTGAATGGGATTCTATAGCTTATAAGGCACTAGCAACATAACCAATCTGCTCTATGTTGCGTTATTACTATCGCACAATCTATTTTACAGAAGTCTGTAATAAGCTGTTAGATATCAAAGATTAATGACTTCAAATGAGTTGGTTGAAAGCTTAACACGCTCAACTTGAGTAAGCAAACTTTGTGTTGTTGTTTAAAATTAATTTATGCGTGATGAGAAACATCCATAATATTTAATTTCAAAATTTGAATAGCGTTATTTACTTTTTAAGATTTTTCCTAATCTTATAAATCTGTAATACCTTTATAAAGTTGTAACGTATAATTTAATTACATCTCAGGGGTACCTCTTTTAGAGCCGGGGTGGCATCAGAGGCAGCTAAACTGAGTAAGTGGCGCAAATATGAGTCTCTCAGATATTAATACTACTTATTTGTGCCATTTGCTGTAGAGACTATCGGCCCGTGGGGTCCACGTGCGGTGAAGTTCCCAAAGGAACTCCATTCGCGACTGGTTGTTGCTGCTGGGGATAAGAGGGCTGGTTCTTTTCTCGCTCAAAGGCTTAGTATAGTCATTCAGCGGGGAAGCACAGCCAGCCTTCTTGACACGATACCGCGCGGAGTAGGGCTTTATAATTAAGTTACTATTTTTAGTTTTTTTATTATAGTTTTTATTGTTGTGTATAATAAAATATTATATATTATGTTATGTAAATAAATGTAATAAATATATTTAATATATAAATAAATGAACTACTTGTGGCAGTTATAAGTATATTTAGATATAAAAGAGGATTTTGTATTTACAAAAAAATTCATTTCTACGATTTATACTATTTTAAATTTGACTTTAAATATTTTTATATCAATCAAAAACTGCAAGGCCAACAACTACAATTCTTACCATGTTCACTTAGGTTGAAAATACTTATGCCGATATTGTCAAAACAATTTCGGCGATTTGGTAACAGGTAAAGAACTGCGCTTATTTGTGGAATTTCCTTAGTTATATAGCGTTATAATGTCCCTCTTTCGTAACATATTGATCTCATCTACGCACAAATTTCTGGGTTTAAACAAAAGTTGATATTACGAACATTATTGTGTAATTTATAGTGATCGTACAATAAAGTAAATTTAATAAATAATCCAAAGTATATATTGTTTTAAAAACCTTACCTTTCCTGTTTTTAAATTATTTTGTGCGAGTAATTGGCTACAATCCTTTGTGGTGTTAATTAGTCTTAGACGGTAAAATTGCACTGTCTTAGCATAACGAAAGTATTCACTCTTGCCTTCAATACACCCAGATGGTTATTGGACGAGAAGACAAAAGCTTGCAAATCATTCCACTTATTTGCTCTACGCACTAAGAAAGACGAAGCAAATGGTTTAGTTTGAATACGTGAAATATACCGACTGGGAAAAGTGAAGACTCGCCGTCCACCTGTTTGTCCGTTGGTGAAAAGCGAAGGGTATTTTATGTAGTAGGTAGATATAGGTAATGAAAAATTCAACTTATTTTATCATGGTCACGCAACATGGCTTAGTGGTCGACAGTAGATTGTTGGTTGGTGATTGTTGGTTAAAAGTAAATTGTATTTCAGCTTCGTGTTTACTAGCGTAGGTATTAGACTACTAATTAATTTATATTAGCCGTATTTATGCCATATAGCGTCTTCCTTACATAGGTACCACCGAGAGAGTCCATCAATTTTCGTTGAATAAAATGACTTTACCACTTGAATGGAGTAGATGGCGGTTTACAAAGCCATTTTATTCGAAATAAAACATTCTATAAAACATCAACACATGTATTCTTTTGATTTATTACATTAAAATTTAGACTTCACATGTCTAAAAAATGAGGATTGTAACAAATATTTGCTATAAAATCAAACTTATATCCAATATTTTATGCTCCAATTGTGGTTGAAAATTTTCATATTAAATAAATTATTTGCCGTTAAACCTTTTTAAGTGTTATATTTATTATACTTTACGAAATTATATTTTTAACACTTAGATGTAATAATTGGCTGAATTCATTAGTGGCTGATGTTAATTTTATGTACTTTGTCGTTACGCTTTTGGCTGAAATATTAGTTGGTATTAATTTAAACGTTGTCAGTACAATAATATTTAAAATTGAAGTTTTACATAAAACTATTGGAAAATTGGAAGTATAATAATAAGGTTATTAATGAAAACTTGTGTGCGCTTAGGGCATGCACAATTGGATTTACCAATAGTTTTTTTATATATATATATATAATAATTAATAACGAAGTAACCGTGAACCGTATGAAGTGAATCGTGAAGAGCCGTAATAGTTAAGCGCCTACTGTAAATTTCGTAGTACCTGAGCACCCGGATTCCAAATTGTTAGTTTGCAATTTTTAGTTCTGATAAAATTCGTGCTCAACGGTGAAGGAAAACATCGTGAGGAAACCTGTATGTCTGAGAAATAAGAAAACTAAAATATTTCGAAGATATTTGAAGCTCGCCAACACGCATAGGGATGGTCATTTTCTTTGCCCTTAAACTCTCTTAGATATGAGAGGAGGCCTGTGCTCAGCAGTGAAACGTATAAAGGCTGTAATTTTAGCAAAGTAACAGTCCACCTTATGGTTTATGGCTACTAGAACATATGCACGTGTAACGATTTAATCAGTGGTAGAGCCACGCGGCAGCTTTTGCTGTCGCACGGATGGGCCGGCTCGAACCGGGGTGGTACCACGACCTCACAGAAAACAAGCGTGAAGTAGAGGTTTACCTCTGCGTTTCGCTTGGTGAGTGCAGGTGGCCGGAGGCCCTTTTTACTGGAAATGAGGCATTCCATCTTGGTCCTCACGGGTGACAACGCATCTACATTTTGATTTGTAATGAAGGATAGATGTAGAAGTCTATGGGCCGCAGCAATCACTTACCATCAGGTGGACTGTGTGCTCGTTTGTCACCCTTATCCTATTAAAAAAAAGAACTTTAAAAAATGGAGGTCTCAGATGCATAGTTACCTCAAAATTTAAGTAAAACTTCAGCTTTTGTACGTCCCACAGCTGTACGCCGGCCTTTTCTCATTTCTGAAATTATTAAAAAGCAATTATTTCGTCGTGTTATTCATGCGCGTGTTAGCGGACTTCACATGCCTTTGAAATATTCTTATTACTCATGATGTTTTCTTTCATTAACGGACACATCATCAGCACTTAATATTTTAATAATTACATGTATATGTGTAGTAATGCTTCATGCGTGGGTGTTCAATATACACTTTAAAATGTCAAAAGGTAGACTATTCCTGTAATTGGAAAAAACCTGTACATAATTACATGTAACGTATTGTTTCATCACATGCATATTTGATATCAGTACGAACAAAATACAAAACTACTTACGTAAAAAGAATAACACTTTCAGCGGCAGTACCACACAATAATTTTCTTGTTCTCAGACGGTATATCATTTTCTCATTTAGATGATAATAGCTGACGTCCTAAATGCTTTATCACTTCCATTTTGCCGGAGTTTGCGTTTTCGGCGTCTTTTGGATTAAACTTCAAGAGCAAAAATTAGCAACAACGTTGTTTTTAATGTCTAACATGGCTACATTTTTGTTTGGGTTAAGAAATTGGGCATCGTTTTACTTCGCACAAGTAACAAACAGAACAGATAAATTATTCTCTTTTATAAACTCGTTGAAATCTATTTTTGAATATGGGCCTTTCCTGTTGTGGGGAAAATTTGATATAATCGCTTATTAAAGTAATATGTACTATGTACTAGAACAAACACGGCTAAAAATCTGTACAATAGTGCGGGGCCCGTCGAAGACGGCGGACACAGATAATATTTTATGGTGCACTAAGTTAACTTAAGCCCACGGGTTCTTACGCGTGTTGCACAAAACTAAGTCTTAGCGTCTCTTATAGTACGTTATTTTACTTCAATGTAATTGTCATGCTAGGTAGGCAGATTGACTATGTCAGTGCTAGTTGCCTCGCACTCTGACGCTGCTAAAACCGTTAACTGTCTAGCCATACTGACATCTGTCGGAAATTATAGGTACATTCTTGCATTTTCTACAGTTACCTCTTAGGACATCCATAGGATGGGGTTGGAGAAAATCCTCTTAAGGCGACACCACATGGCATAAATAAAAAGAGAAATTTCGTTCAGCCTTTTTTGACGTGGTAGAGCCACGCTGCAACTCTATTATGATTGCAGTCGGGGAAAAAGTTTCTTCAAATTTTGTTTGTATAAAATTGAAGAAAAATCTCTTTGGTTGTACTGTTTTTATCTGGCTAGTTTTAATATCAATACATGTAGAATATTACGAAAAAGGAAAATAAAAAGTTAAAAACACTTTCCTGCCATTTTTCAATTGTTTTTTGTCGGCCAAAATGAGTTAATTCGAAGCGAACAAATTGGACGCATTATGAAATTTTATTACAAAAAAAGGCAAACGGGACTCAAACTGGCAAAAAAAATTGTGACGTTTATGGACCTAATGCAATGTCACTAAGAGTAGCACAAAGTTGGTTCAAGCGTTTTCAGTACGGGAATTTTAATGTCAAAGATGCAGCTCGCTCTGGTCGCCCTCATACGGATAAAGTTGATGCCATTTTTGAAAAAGTGGAAAAAGATAGGCTCATTTGTAGTTGCCGAGGAACAGAAGATTGACAACAATACAGTTTTGACCCATTTGAAAAAGTACGTCTATACAAAATAGCTCGACATTTGGCTACCACACGAGCTCACAGAAAGAAACCCAATGAATCGTATACTCATTTGAAATTCCCTATTGCAACGTAATGAAACAGAACCGTTTTTGAAAAAATTGATCACTGGTGATGAAAAGTGGACCACCTATGACAAGAAAGTGTGAAATAGATCCTGGTCTAAGAATAGTCAAGCTCCAAAAACTGTAGCGAAACCCGGATTAACACGCAATAACGTGATGCTGTGTGTTTGGTGGGATTGAAAGGACTTCGTTTATTATGAGCTTTTACCGCTGAGCAAAACCATCGACTCGGATTTCTACTAACAACAACTAATAAGACTCAACCAAGAAATTGAGTAAAAACAGCCGGAATTGGTCAGCAAAAATGGAGTCATATCATCATGATAACGCCAGACCACACATATTTGGCCACTCAGCAAAATTCAGAGAGCGTGGTTAGGAAGTGTTAATACGTCCACCATATAGTCCCGACCTTGCTACCCCAGATTTTCACCTGTTTCGATCTCTTCAGAATTATTTGAGTAGTGCTAGGTTGAAATCAAGAGAGGAATGTCAAAACTTCTTGTCGTATTTATTTGATCGAAAATGCCAAGACTTCGACAGCAACGGGATTACGTCACTAACCACAAGGTAGGTTACAAGTTATCGAACAAAATGGCACAAATGTATTATTATTAAATGTAATTCAACTTTGGAAAACAAATGACATGAATATTTTATATAAAATACAAAGAAACTTTTTCCCCAACCTTTTATTTAATTCAATTTCAATCAATGTATTATTATTCTTAATTAAACAATATAACGCTTCCAAATTTAAAACGATATTTCCATGACATTTCTTTTGCATCAGCAATATGCCGGAATCAGCTAGTCTAATATATAAAAATTAATATTTGTTTGTTCGTATTTTATGCACAGCCATACCGTTCGTCAGATTGCGCTTAAACTTTGTCAACTTATAGCTTGCACTAGCAATGCATTATAATTCCTAATTAAACAATATAAATCTTCCAAATTTAAAATAATAGATTCACAATTGAATAAAACTACTTTTACGAATTCTATCGCGTTTAATTAACATATTTTTATCAATTACCGACGTTTCGGGTGCTTTCCAGCACCCATAGTCACGGGGGACTAAGGTGATTGACGTCCCGATGTAAGAGTTAACCCGGAGTACCTTCAGTTTTTTTAATTATTAACTTGGGTTTGATCTGTGCAGAATGAACTTACTGCGTCTTGAAGTCTTGCAGTGGTATGCTTCAGTTTAATTGTAATTTTATTAATTACAGGATGCCAAGCCCAGTCTCCCTCCCTATTGGAATTAGGATGTTTTTTAATTTCAATAGCTTCACGAATCATCCTTGGCAGGAATCGATATTCTTTCACGAGAATTTGTGGTTTATCGAATCTAATTCAATGTTAGGGGCTGTCTAGGATATGATCACAAATTGCAGAATTCCCGGAACGTTGGTGCTTCACCTCAGCTATGTGTTCTTTTACGCGGGTTTTTATTGATCTTTTTGTTTGCCCTATATATGAGAGAGTACATTCGCAATCAAGCTTGTACACTCTTGCATCTTGTAGAGGAAAATTGCACTTGACGGATGGTAAGAACTGACTCATCTTCTGCGGCGGCTTGTAGAATGTTCTAATAGAAGCTCGCTTCAAGATGTAGCCAATCTTGTCTGTGACACCTCTGACATACGGTAGTACAGGAGGCACACGCTCGACTGCGGCCGGCTTCACTCGGTCATTCTGACGTAGGCGTGGGATCCTAAGCTTGTTGTCGTGCAGAACCTGCTTGACGTGCTGAAGCTCGGCGACCAGGTCTTTGCTATCACAGATTTCTCGTGCTCTCTGTAAGAAAGATTTGTCCACGGTAGCTAACTGTGAAGGATGATTGTGTGATTCACCGTTTAAATATCGGTTTGTGTCGGTATTTTGTAGTGAGATAAAAGACCTACATCTCGCTGACAATGAAACTATGGTCAGTTTTGATGTTCAGTCACTATTCACATGCTTACCTATTGAAGACTACATCTCAATTGTTACTAGGAACCTAGAAGATAACAAAATGCCTATAGAATATGCAGTATCAATCAAACACTGCCTCATATCTAGCTATCTATTATGGAAGGAAGAGTTCTTCATACTGCTCCTGTTAATCCAATATTCTACAAGCGGTATATAGACGATATTTTCACAATTTTACCATCTGACCAAGTAACTGCATTTTTAGACCACCTTTATTCCATAAACTCTAAGATACAATTCATAATGGGGTTAGAGGTAAACAATTCTTTAGCTTTCCTAGATGATTTAGTCATCCGAAATCCTGATAACATTATTGGTCACACTGTGTATAGGAAAAAGACCCATACCAAATGATATGTAAACGGCGAATCCCACCATCATCCTTCACAGTTAGCTACCGTGGGCAAATATTTCTTACAGAGAGCACGAGAAATCTGTGATAGCAAAGACCTGGCCGCCGAGCTTCTGCACGTCAAGCAGGTTCTGCATGACAATAAGCTTCGGGTCCCGCACCTAGGTCACAGTGACTGAGTGAAGACGGCCACAGTCAAGCGTGTGCCTGCTGTACTACCATACGTCAGAGGTGTCACAGACAAGATTGGGTACATCTTGAAGCGAGCTTCTATTAGAACATTCTTCAACCCGCCGAAGATGATAAGTCAGTTCTTACCATCCATCAAGTGCAATATTCCTCTACAAGATGCAGGAGTGTACAAGCTTGATTGCGAATGTGGTCTCTCATATATAGGGCAAACAAAACGATTAATAAAAACCCGCGTAAAACACATAGCTGAGGTGAACCACCAACGTTCCGAGAATTCTGCAATTTGTGATCATATCCTAGACGGCCCCTAACATTACATTAGATTCGATAAACCACAAATTCTCGCTAAAGAACATCGACTCCTGCCAAGGATGATACGTGAGACTATTGAAATTAAAAAACATCTTAATACCAATAGAGTGGGAGGCTGGGCTTGGCATCCTGTAATTAATCAAATTACAACTAAACCCAAGCAAACCACTGCAAGACTTCAAGACATAGTAAGTTCATTCTGCGTAGATCGGACGAAAATTAACAATTAAAAAAGCTGAAGTACTCCGGGTAAACTCTGACATCGGGACGTCAATCACTTTAGTCCCCCGTGACCATGGGTGGTGTAAAACACTTGAAACGTCGGGAATTAATAAAAATAAGTTAATTAAACGCGATAGAATCCGGAAAATTAATTTTATTCAATGTGTAGCGTTCGCGTAAATATAAGAAATCATTAATTCCAAAATTATTTATTTTGCGGTAGCAACGCGCCGTGTACCAGCTAGTATTTAATTAAATACTAGACACAGCCCAATAACTTTAAATCAAAATTTATCTACGAGTATATGATTACTACGAATAAATCATACACCGACTTTGGGTTTCGATGGCCAGCCTCAACGGAGATTAACCATGGGTTGCTGAGAAAACAATAACAACTTTTTCAGCATAATATTACAGCAGTGATTTGCCGCAGCGCTATTATTCTACAGATGGCACAGACTCGTCAAATTTCTATGTACAGTGAACCAAATTCTTAAAACCGAAGAAGTATGTGTATTTTAAGTGTTCAAAACATTCATAAAAATAAACTCTCACACCTGACACCTAAATGCGTAAGCAGAGCTCTCTTTTTAGTACAATCCTGACCACAGATAACTATATACAAGTCAAATAATCCAAACTACCCTCTCGGTTCTCTTACAATTTGGTAGATAAACTGGTCCCTTGCCGCCTCTGCCACTCACTTTAAAATATTTAGTTCATTGATTTTCATTTATTACACACAAGTCCACTGATGAACAAAGGCCTCCCCTCAAAGCACGGTCCCGAGCCATTTGCATCCATCGACTTCCTTCATGTCTTACCAGGTCGTCACTTCATCTAGTGAGGGGCCGCTCTACACTTCGCCTACCGGTAAGAGACTGCCACTAGAGAGCCTTCTTTCCCCATCGGTTGTCGGTTCTTCGTGCTATATGGCCGTCCCATTGCCACTTCAGGTTACTAATACGTTTAAAATACTTAAATATTTAGTATTTTTAATGTATATGTTTTATAAATATTTATATCAGGTTATTGTCAGCTACAGTAATAAGCTGTTTTTTTTGCCATGTTGACTGTGGGAAATGCATATAAACGTAAATAATGTACATTAAGGTTTATCTCTGTGCCAACGACCTTGGATGTGTGGGCAAAAAGATTGGTTGGGTAGCACACTTAGCTTAGATCCCCTGAACGGTTTCCCGCCTTGTCGTGGCTTAGTAGCCATTGCATGGTCACCTATGGTGAACGAAGATGGAAGTGGGCTTGACAAGCACGGATGTGTGGTGCTTGATATATTAGAGACTTGTAGACTTTTCCTGGCCCCATGGTCTCCGTGTATCGGGCTCTGGCGGCCCGTTGCACAAAAGAAATAAAGGGTCGCGAAGAACGACGGGCCTTGTATTCTTGGTGCGCCTTACCTTAGAATAAAAAGGGAGAGGAGAAGTCCTCCCCAGTCCAGGTGGTGCTGCCAAGTGGTGGCAGGCAATAGTGGGTCCGTGGATGTGTGCCAATATGCGGCAAAAATTAAAACACAACAAAACATAAAGGGTTTTAGTCATGTTGGTATGGTTACAAAGTATACAGTTCACAGTTACTGAGAACTCTCTAGATATAATTTATGGTTCAGTTTTCCTGCTTTTTCATTTCTGATAAATTTACCCTTATCACATCAGTATTTGTACTGCGGAAAACAATATTTTTTAACAAAATTATGCATTTTTGGAAAGATCTGTCTTTACCATGATGTATTAGTGCTACTTCTTGTCTCCAGTCAGTGGTATTTAAATTCGGTAACATGGACGAATATTCTGCAAAAATCGACTCGTAGTCAAGAATTCATATTTTCTCACTGTAAAAACATGTAATTAAATAATTTTAATTATATTTTTAAAATGATAGATTAAAATCTGAATTCATACATTTTAATATTTATAAGAAAGGTACCCGAAGAAATTGAGAAAGAATTTACGCATTATAAAAATTAACGACAGAATTTAATTGAAACCTCTACCAGTGCTCTTGTCAAAAAATAAAAAGTTAACCGAGTGAGAAATCTGGTACTTTGTACTAATGGTCGCTATTATCTAACAAGACGCTTACTAATAGACTCTTGACCAATCTTAATGCGCCGTGAGCTTTAAATCAGATATAATTGTACCGTCACAATATTCACGATTTTTTTATAAAAAAAGAACAAAAATCACGTAACATGTTTTATTTTATAACGACATTCATATAAAATAAGTCATTTAGCGTTAATTTCAATAACTTTTAATTAAAATTTCACTTTTGTAGTTGTGTAATCTTCAAGAATACAATAAGACTTCGAATAATGTATCTTCAAATAATTTCATTTTTCATCAAATTTCATTATGTTATGCCAGGGTGACTAGTGTATATCAAATCAATGAAACAAACTTTAGTTTTCTTGAGTAATAGCTCTTATATACTCGTATTTATGGGCTGAATGAAACAGTTACTAGCATTCTTGAGTAGTAGCTTCGAAATCCAATAGAAAGTTTTCGCAGGTCATCTAGGAGATTGAGCGGTTTTAAATTCCAATTCTGTCGTAGGGATCTTTACCAGTCAGACTATCCTTAAACAAGAGATTAAAGCTTATTCACTCTTGCCTTGAAGACGCCCAGATAATAATAGTTTTTCTATTCCTACTTCACGTAAATAAAAATATGTTTGTCAGCAACCATTTATCGAATTAAATATCGAGTTTATTTTAATTTACAGTTATCAATTTCGTGCTGACTGGAGAGTTAGTAGTGGCAATATCTTCTGTTAAGAATCAAATGCGTTGTCACACCTGAGGACTAAGACGGAATGCCCCATTTCCAGTAAATGGGTCTCCGGTTACAGGCTAGTCTTCGGAATTGCTAAACCGATTGTGAAACGAAAATTCACGTACGGATAGAGTGCAATCCCAGGATTGGTCTAAGCTTTGATTTAAGCTTTAACGGTGGTAGAGCCACGCAGCAGTTTTTGCTGCACGTATGGGCCGGCTCGAGCCCCCCCCCTCAAAGCACCGCGTATTCTGGGGGGGGGGTGCAAAATTCCCATCAAAAACATAACTACTCGGAAACTGAGCAACAATACCAAGGCGACCCCAGCCACGCTGTCAGTGAATTTCTGCAACATCAGGGGACTTCACTCTAACCTAAACGCCGTCCACTACCATCTCGAGACGGCGAAACCGGCCTTGTTCTTTCTGACCGACGATTTTGATATTTCGTTTCTCTCCTACCCGGGGTACAAATTGGAGCACTCCTTTGTGCCTCGGGCTAGAGTTTGCGTGTAGACAGGAAATCTGTTCTCGACGCCTCGGCAGACTTGAAGGTTCGAACCTATCCATCCTTTAGCTACGCGTAGACAGCGATGACCATCCGCGCGTCTTCGGGTGCCTCCATAGGTCCCATAGCGGTAATGCTGAAACAGACCGACTCATCGACCACGTCCAAATGGCTACAGATTCCTTGCTACAACAGGTCCCATCCGCAGAGATCGTGATCCTTGGCGATTTTAACGCCCATCACGCCGAATGGCTCGGTTCACGTTTAACTGATCATGCGGGGAGATCTGTTTATGACTTTGCCTTGGCATATGGTCTTACACAACTGGTTACTTCGCCTACGCGGATTCCAGATGTGGAGGATCATACACCTTTCCTGATGGACCTTCTGCTTTCCGGACCGATACGACTTAGGGACCTTCAAGAAAAGAGCGTACTCCTTTTTAAAAGGCCGGCAACGCATCTGCAATTCCCTCCCTAGTGTTGCAGTTCTTCATGGGCGGCGGTAGTCACTTACCATCAGGTGAGCCGCATGCTTGTTTGCCCCCTCTCCTATAAAGAAAAGCTATATTTTAACAGAAAACATTGGGGATTTTTTTGTATACACAAACGATTTTCGAGTATGACCTCAAAAACTATAAGAGATACCAATAAAATTTCTTTACTTTGCTAAACAAAAAGATGCTATATTCTTTATCTTCTATTTTTAAAAGTTTAGATGCAAATAAGATTGTTATAATTTATTTTGTTATAACTCTATTTTACAATAAAACTATCAGAATTAAGCGAAGTGATAATTCCTTTGTTACAAAAAATTTATAGATATTCAATTTTTATTTTAAATATTTTACCATATGGCACATAGTTTTCGGAATTATGGCATAAAACTAAGTTTAATGTGTTTTTTTTTCTCAAAAATTGAACTACTTAAAACCTCTTTTATATATCTGTTGGTTCTTTTAATCTAAGTTCTACCTGGAAAAAGTCTTAGTAAAAGTTAGCTTATAATTTGTAACATATATTTATATATCTGTCAAGTAGGTACAACGAACTCTTACGAGTTCGAAAGTACTCATTATTTACTTTCATACTCAATAAGATACCAACTAGACACGATTCAATAGCTTATTTAATATTTTAGGCCGTAATTGATTGACAACTATCGGATGATGATTCACTGTCGTACATATTTTAAGCTGGCGTTATCAAGTCTACATTATTCCCCTGATAAGTATTATACAATCATGATAAATAATATTCAGATATACTTTCAAATACTCAAACGCTAATCAACTTTAAGACGTCGTTAATTCTCGTGATGGGGAGATATAAGCTGCACAGCAGCACGAGACTTAACGGCATATTAAAATTGAGAGGCATTTGAGTATTTGTGCAATAATTTGCCAAATGAAGTCTAAAAGAGTTACGTATAAACATATCATTAAAAATATTACAATCATTTTGGGCTACGCCACAATTAGTTAAAAAGAGTGACATTGTTGGACAGTGGAACTATTTATTATATTATACTCTTACAACCGATTAGGGTCTAAGTAAGACTAACACATTTACGTGCCAAGGATTCTATTAAAGTTTTTTTTTTTATAGGAGAGGGGGCAAACGAGCATGCGGCTGGTAAATGACTACCGACGACCATAAATAACTGCAACACCAAGGGGATTCCAGGTGCGTTGCCGGCGTTATAAATGGAATAAGATTTTTCATGAAGGTCTCTAAGTTGTGTCTCTGTGTTGAGAAAACTCCTAGTGAAACGTACAGTGGTGGACCGCCAAGCATCCAGATGGTGTTTTTTTATAGAATAAGGTTGACAAACGAGCACATAGTCCACTTAATGGTAAGTGGTTTCTGTGGCCCATAGACATCTACATCAATCTTTGTTTGTGAATTAAAATCAACTTAAAAAAAATTTATCCATTTTATCAATTATATTAGAAAAAATGTTATTTATCTTTATTATTGCAATACAATTGACTTGTAATTATATTTTTTCATACATTTTGAATATTTCAAACAGAGTTTTAATAAATTTAGAGGTATTTAAAGACAATTTGATGCGTTTACTATACTATAATATTCAATATTCCAAATGAATATATTTGAACTTCATTCTTATTATTTCATTTCGTTGTTTAAAATATAATTTCTATAATATTTTTAAATATCTTTATAATGCATTTATTTATTATTTATTAATAATAATAATGAAGCGTCACAATATGCAGAAGAAACAGCGCTGGGTTAACGAGCAACCTGTGTCGCCTCTACAATGACTTATTGATTAATAATAGTAAAAATATCGACATATTTAATGGCAAAGTAAACAATTTCAAAAAATCTGTATTAGATATACTTTGTAAATAAGGCTATATTTTTAATAAAGAATTAATTTTTCTAAATTTTCCACAACTTAAGTTTATAAGTAAGATTATAAGTATTTGCGCTGTAAACTCCTTACTGTAACCTAATATCATGTTGTGTGCACATGTTTTGGAATACCATCCAGATTGTTATTTTGCATTTATTATGTTCAATTGTTTATATTTTGATGTTATTCTGTTTTGTGTGCCTAAATAAATAAATAAATAAATAAATAGATACATCCCTGGCGGAACCAATTCGGTTCCATTAAGGTTCGGTCTTCGATTCACTGAACCGATCCAGTATAATTGTGCAATTGGATCACCAGCTTTCTTGCAGATCGGAGCATCAAGGTCGTTGTAGACGGTGCATGTTCTGACTACAAGCCTATTAACGCTGGTGTTCCACAAGGCTGTGTGCTATCACCAACGCTGTTTCTTCTGCATATCAATGATATGTTGCTAACTGGTAACATTCATTGCTATGCGGATGACAGCACTGGTGATGCTCTATACACCGGCCGGGCCAATATTTCTCGGGAAAACGTCGCCGAGTACCGGAACAAACTTGTGTCTGAAGTCGAGTCTTTGCTGGACAAAGTCTCGGATTGGGGGCGACTAAATCTAGTCCAGTTTAATCCTCAGAAGACACAAGTTTGCGCGTTTACCGCTAAAAAGAACCCCTTTGTCGTATCTCCTCAGTTTCAAGGCACTCCCCTTCTTGCCTCAGCCAGTATCGGTATCCTCGGAGTCGACATATCGAGTGACGTGCAGTTTCGTGGTCACTTGGAAGAGAAGGCCAAATTGGCCTCTAAAAAGCTTGGCGTGCTCAGCAGAGCGGGACAGTATTTCATGCCGGCACACCGCCTGCAACTTTACAAGGCGCAGGTTCGGCCTCACATGGAATACTGTTCCCATCTCTGGGCAGGGGCTCCCCAGTGCCAGCTCCTTCCACTTGACCGCATCCAGCGCAGAGCGGCTCGAATCGTCGACGACCGAGCCCTTTCCGATCGGCTCGATTCATTGGCACTGCGAAGAGATGTTGCATCTCTTTGCATTTTCTTTCGCATCTACCATGGGGAGTGCTCTGAGGAATTGTTCGGATTAATCCCAGCCGCCAAATTTCACGAACGCACATCGCGGCAGAACTCCCGATACCATCCACACCATCTGGATGATTGGCGGTCCACCACTGTGCGATTTAGAAGATGTTTTCTTCCTCGCACAACTTCCTTGTGGAATAGTTTACCACCAGGGATTTTTCCGGACCGATACGACTTAGGGACCTTCAAGAAAAGAGCCTACTCCTTTTTAAAAGGCCGGCAACGCATCTGCAATTCCCCTGGTGTTGCGGTTGTTCATGGGCGGCGGTAGTCACTTACCATCAGGTGAGCCGCATGCTCGTTTGCCCCCTCTCCTATAAAAAAAAAAAAAAAAAAAAAAGTATTTAGCATCGATTTATAAAAAGTTTTTTTTCATACCTCTAAATATTGGTTTTTCGATTTATCTATATCATATTGGCATGCCTATGATTTACTTAACAAAACAATTTCAAAGCAAAATTTTTGTATAATACATTTCTACAAATGAAAAGGTGTGTATATTTTTCGAGACACTTTTCTTGCAAGAATTATAGTACTGAAATATTTTAGTTTATAAAACATTTTTAAAATTGGTACTTATGTAACGATTATATACTATTATAGATTAAATAATTATTTACTTATTTAATTAGTATATAAATATTTATTGCATATACCTTGTCTATCTAATTCTAATACAAGGTAAAATTTAAAAAGTATTTTCCTAATTGAACGTCTTAACTCTTGGAATGACTTACGACGGAGAGTTTAAACTGTAATCGTTCAAACAAAGAAACCTCAGAGCTTACCTCAGAACTTAGACGGGTTCGTTAAGATCAAAAGTGGAAGTATGAAGCCAGGATGAGTGTAGTCCACTTCAGTTAACGATTAGAGTAGAATCATTAGTTAAATAAACTCGCTACTTTCCTCAGATGAAAACATGGAGAAATATATTTATTTTAAATGGTTACTGCGCTACAAGTCCAAGGGTTCGAATTTTGAACGGATCTAATGTTTTTGTGGTATACTAATTGGACGGGTCTAGATTTTTGTCCTTGTAAAAATTGTGTACGTTAAACGCCTTTACGATACGGGAGATAATTTTACCGTGAGAGTAATGTTTCACAGAAACAAAAATTAATTTTAAATATAAATAAAAAGTATGAATATATATTATAATAATACAAGATAGCAGTACAGGTCTTCCACTACTCACGCTATTTTCGTCAGTCCGAAATATACATATTTCACACGAGATTGTAATATCGTCATCTTTTTAATATACTTCGGCGGCGTAAGATAATTCGTTACTCAAAAGACTTATTTTAGGATAATGTTTTGATGAGTATCATTTGAATAAGGTATGGAGGATTTTAATATGGTAGAACGAAGATAGCCGACATAGCCCAATGGATTATAGTCCTTGCGTTATAGCATGGTGCGGGTGACAGCTTACACTTTTGGCGTGTCTAGAAATGGAACATTGTTAAATCGATTTAAAAAAGGCGATTAACGATACACAAGGCAAAGCAAAAATAATTATCAATAAGCTATCGGTATTAAAATTAATACTGAAATATATTTTTCTTTATGCATTTAAAATTAAGTAAAATTTTAATACAAATTATGACATAATAGCTATTCCCGAACCTCGCCCGCTTGGTATTACGATTGGATTGCATGGATTTTAATTTTTTTTTCACGGCATCCTAATTTTTTTTTTCTAAAATAAAATTAGCCTGTATTACTACTCCTTATAACATCAGCTATCTGTCAGTGCCAGCTATAAGCCGGAACAAACAGACAGTAAGACAAACAGTGTTAAAATTGTTTTTGTCTTTTTTTTATAAATACCTACCGTATATCATTTCATCACACTTCATTGTATTAATTTGAAAATAAAAATCATTATACTATGTATTCATTTGAAAATAAAAATCATATGCTATTTCATGTTGATTGCGACATTAAAATTGACATTTAAACAAATAAAATGGCTGCCAGCATCTGTCATTTTCAGTACGGCGTTGACTGCACCGGCAGCTTTTCAAGGTACGAGTTCTAGCGCCTTTTGCTATATGTGTATTAGTTTTGCCAGGTCCAATTGGCCAAATATTGGAACGGAAGATAAAAATAATCGAGAATTTGGTTTATAAATCTAATGAAATAAAAAAAAAATAGGTTTTTGTAGCCATTTTGGCCGCCATGAGCTATGATAGTCTTTTTGACACAATGCGTAATTTGCTTTATAATTATTTTTTTTTGCCTCAGCTGACCAACGAATAATTTATGGTCCATACATCGGAAACACTGAATATTCGTCTATGTGAGTTTTATTTCCGTAAATCAGAATTTGTTGAACGATAAGTTCCAATTCCAATACATATTTACGTGATTTTTATATATTCCATTTATTTCAAAACTGATTTTGATAGTCTGTGGTTGTTCACTGAGGCATGGCATAATTTAGCGTGGCACATCACTATCGTAAGTGGGCGGTACCCGTCCATAAAGTATAACAATCTGTATGACAGTTTATCTGCACCATGCTATAACGCAAAGACTATAGTAAGCTGAAGTGGCAATGGGCCGGCCATATAGTTCGAAAGACCGACATCCCATGGGCACGAAAGGTTCTCAAGTATAAGCAAGGTGTAGGGTGAAGACTTGTTAAGATATGCAGAAACTCGACGAATGCAAGTGGCACAGGATCTTTGTGGTATTCCTCGGGGGTAAGGGCTTTGTTCAGCAGAGGACTGTAATGATGAAATAATGAGATCAGACACGTGCAATAAATTTGGTATGATTATTTGAAATTACTTTTAAAAAGCAACCAGGACCAGTCCCTAATCTCTAAATAAAAAATATATTTTCCATACAAACTTATAGTCAGGTCATTCGATTAACCAAATAAAAAAAGCAAAGCGGCTTATTCCTTAGCTTGGCTTACTTCTTATCGAACGTGACTAGCCGTATTGTCCGTTATAACTTGCATGATATAGTAAAGTAAGTCACGCTCTTAAAGACTTCCTTTTAAAAACACGAAAGCGTCTAAATATTAATCTTCCTGAAACTATTACCTAACTAAAAACGTTAAGTCAACACCACGCTGTGACCACACCCGCGGGGAAAAACGTTACTGGAGATTTTTAATTCAGTCGAAAATTTTATATTTTATGGGTTGTTTAATGCAAGTGGATTTTTGATTTGAAAACAACATTATCAGGAATAGTAAATATGAAAAGGTCACAGGATGAAAAATATATGCAAGACACAGAGTAAATGACGCTTGTCACTTTATTGTGGGGTATGAAATGTATGAATGAAAAGGCACGTATGGTAATTTACAATGTTGTGTTAGTCACTACCTTAATGTATGGTTGTGCACGTTGGTTGTTTAAGAAGAAGCATGAGGTAAAATTAATGCTGTAGAAATGCGGTGATAAAGAAATATAATAGGGCTGGCTCTGAAGGATTAGCTGAGAAATAGTGCGATAATAGAAAGTTGTGGTTTATAAAAGGATGTTTTAACGAGGGTAAAGGAAGGCTTAGTGTTTTGGACATGTAGAAAAAATGAACGAGGAAGAGTGATAAAGCGAAGTGTGTCGGAGTCGTCAAGAGACATCCTAGACTAAAATTTATCGACTTAATTGGCGATATATTAAAGATGAAATTCGGAATATTTTTAATCGACGAGCATTTATGGTGTATGCGTAGTTATATGGATGTAAAACAAGCGAGATAGGTGTGTCAGGGCGGAGCCAAATGAAAATCCGTAGTTTCTAACTACCTCTTTCGGTGACAAGCGTAAGAGATTATTATTATTTTTATAAAAAGAAACATTTTACTACATAATTAGAATTAAACAACATATTCACATAGTGTACTTAAAACAAACACACGAATGACTTGTGATTGCTCCTTTTCCGGTTTGAGAAAACCTTCCCAAACTAGTTTAGCACGTATTCCAGTTATATCATATATCAGACACAATGTCTTACATGCTCGGCGCATGAGCTTTTGCAAATTTCCGAAACCGATTCGTTTGAAAGTTTTCGCTGCTGAGCTCGTCACGTATCATCGTAAACTTTAATATGTAGGTAGTTTAGTTTTGAAATTTCAAAACAAAGGTCATATTTTGCAAACATTTCGTGATTTAATATTATATTCCAAATATTGGGAGCAAACCTCTTTTGAAGTGATTCGAACGCGAGAGTTAGGCGTTTATTTAAGAAATAACTTCAATAAATCACGATCGCTAAGTACATGAACTCATATTTCAATATTCACCAATAGGCAATAGAGCTGTGGCGGACTAATATTACATCATAAAATGAAGTCTCTACCCCAATAATGGGTTGTTCCTTTTTTTAATAATTTGTATTTAAGTTATGAAAAATGTGATTTGCTGCTCATATTTTTAGAAACACAATTGAGAAATACTTTGTGAACGAAAATTAATAATACAATCCAACGAAAATGAAAATAGCTTTTCAACTGGGATGTCATGGGGAAAAATAGGATTGCAGTTAATATATAATTGAATTATCTTTTTACACACAGCTATAGCAAATTTTAACAGTCATCACTCTAATTTTAAAACATTTACCAGCAATACGCAAAGACTTTTCTTACGTAGTTGAGCCATGCTGCAGCTATATTGATAGTATAGTTGTAGCACGAATGGGTCGGCTCAACCGAGGAAGGATTACGCTCTCATGGAATACCAGCGTAATTTTTTTTTACTTGATAAAAGGCATTCTATCTTAGTCCTCACGGCTGACAACGCATCTGAATTTTTATATACGAAGATAGATGTAGATGTCTATGGGCCACAGCAACCACTTACCATCAGGTGGACTGTGTGATCGTTTGTGACCCTTATTCTATAAAAAAAAGAAAAATATTAGTACTCCCTGAAGAACGTAGATAATACTATTTGTGGTTGGTAACAAAGGGATGAAGATAAAACAAAATCTTTGCCGTAATTTAATTAAAGTTAAAGTAAAACAGGGTTGTGGTTGTTCGATTAATCGAACTTTCTATTATTGCTACTAATATTCCTAACCTTATTCTTTACTTTCAAATAAAGAACATTAGTACCAATGACATTGATTGTATTGATTCAGAAGATTAAGCATTAAAAATTAAACAAATTTTAATTCCATTCCATATTAAAACCATCACTCAAGCTAACACGTTGAAGTCGTAGAGTAGCACTTGTTTACAAGTAAAAATGGTTTAGTGTCTATTATTTTTATATACGACAAAACCGTCGTAGCTCAGCAACAAAAAGTAAACAAGCAAATAGTGTTCGATTCCCGCTGGTACCAAAATTGTAAATTCCAACTACTGAAATTGAAAACTGCAATTTGAAATTAGCTTGGCGGCAAAGAAAAATGTAAGGATTTTAAATGTTTGAAAAATACTACCAAGGCGAATGATCTCCGCAAACGCGCTTGTGGGCAGTGCGGGGGATTCTTCCTGTCCTAATAACCTTGTATTTGTGGAAAGCAAAATTCGCAAGCGCTTGTTCAACTAATTTAAAATTTAACTAATATGCATAGTCGAATGCACATGCTCGTTCCTATTCTACTAATGTAACAAACATCATACTTTGAATTGACTACAAAATGTGTTAACGCAATCCATATTATTTATTATTAATAAATTTAGAGCCGTAATAAAAAATATGATTCAAATAATTTTATTTTGATAATGAAGTGATGTCAATCGTCATAATAATAATTCGCTGCATTAAATTTCAAGCAAATGGACTATTAATTTCAAATAAACGTCGTAAATTTGTTGGTGTTGTACAATAATATCTGATTTTGTACACACTGTGTATGCATTTAACTTAGGTGATGGGGCAATTAATAAGCCAGTTTTCAGATAAAGTAGCCTACAAGCGGACTGAACGTAAAGCTGTTACTGATAACGCCTTTGCGGTAAATTGTAAAATTCCTGCATTATTGATGATAAGTTATTAGAAGGTTAAAATGTAGTTTCGTAACATAGTAATTACATTCACCTTAGTTTCGTTACTTAATATTAATTTCAATACAACTGCAAAGAGGTAAACTCTATGGTCACTAAGTTCAATCTAAAAGCAACCTTTCTTGAATTTTGACATTATATTGAGATTTAAGTCATTTCACATTTCACTGCGGTTTCATATGTCCCTCACCCGCCGCAACGATGGTTATGCTGCCTCGTCCTAATGATGATTAGTAGTTTATATCTAACTCACTTATATAACGGTCAATATATTTATAAACAAAGTTCTAAATATTTTTAAACTTAACTTATTATACCTTAAAAATAAAACAACAACATAAAGATAACTTGTAAGACATTTTCAAATACTGCAATATATTAACCATGCAGATGAAATTTCACACGACCCTCTTAATTGAACAATTCAGTAATAAAAGAACCCAAGTGCCCATATCCCATAAAGTAATTACAAGAAATATTACCAAACAAAAAATGAATGTACCTAGGATCTCAAAGTACTATTGTAGGCGAACAATGGAATTTTTAATTCCAACTATTTTAAATAACATCACTCAAAACATTTAAAAGAATTAAAAACAAAAAATTATAAACAAAAACTCAAAATATACTATTACGATAATATAAAGAACTTTATCTTATAAAATCAATCAGAATTGTAGTTATTATTTAGTTTCATAATAGTGAAACACTCTGTATATAATTATTAGTTTGCTCTGTCTAGTCTACTAGAACAGAATCATCAACAAAAGTATTTCTACTGTGACAAAAGCAAGGAGCGCTCACGTCGGTGGCGCTCAATTCCGGAATGTCCCATGTAAGAATTGCAAATGGGTGCTTACCACTTACACAATAAAGGAGATATATTTAAATGTATATTTTTGATTAATTTTAACAAATTAACTAATTATTTAATGTTAAGCAATGCGTTAGTTGCGAATGTGAGTACCAATACAAACCATTTTTGGGTTTAATGGTACAAATAAAAAAAATATGTATGAACACTTTGATCAATAAATTTAAAAAAAATATTTTGAGATTTACCCAAAAGATATACCCAAAGAGGGTTGGTGTCAGGCAGGCGGCCGACTGTAAAACTTTTGCCAAATCCCATGCAGTAAATGAATAGTACGAGTTGTGGGACATATGACAGGGCTAGGGCGTACCCCGCAGGCGACGCGCAGGGGCAGCACCCGGCTCCTGTGGGAAGTGGGCAAGGGTTGTCGCACCTTACGGAGCGGGTGCGACGTAAGAGGCGAGCCCGGAGAGAGAAGAATGTCAGAGTGAGGTTTGCAAGCTGGAATATAGGTACGATGACTGGAAGAGGAAGAGAGTTAGCAGATGTTTTGAAACGACGAAGAGTGAATGTTGCCTGTTTGCAGGAAACAAAATGGAAGGGCAATAAAGCAAGAGAGATTGGGGAGGGATACAAGTTTTATTATTGTGGAAGTGATGGGAAGCGAAATGGAGTAGGAGTTGTGTTAGATAGTGGAATGAAAGAACGAGTGACAGATGTGAAAAGAGTAAATGACAGAATGATAGTTGTTAAATTAATGATTGAAAACAAAGTAGTGAATGTTGTAAGTGTGTATGCTCCGCAAACAGGCTGTGAAGAGAGTGTGAAAGAGAAGTTTTGGGAGGAATTTGATTGTATGATGATGGGAATACCTGAGCGTGAGGATGTTTATATGGGAGGAGATTTTAATGGACATGTAGGGAGAGTGAATGACGGGTATGAAAGAGTACACGGTGGATGGGGGTACGGAGTGCGGAACCGTGAGGGGGAAGTTCTTCTGCAAGCAGCATGTGCTTTCGACCTGGCTGTAGTAAACACGTGGTTCCAAAAACGAGATCAGCATCTTGTTACTTATAAAAGTGGCCACCACGCGACACAGATCGACTATCTTCTGATAAGACGGAACCAAATCAAGAGTGTAAAAAACTGCAAAGTGCTTCCAGGTGAAGACTTAGTATCCCAGCACCGAATTCTGCTGGCTGACATCTGCTTAACTGTTCGCCTCAACAAACATAAGGATCGTCCCCCACCCAAAATAAAGTGGCATTTGCTGCATAAGGAGGGGTATGCAAGTGAATTTAGAGAGCTAGTTGTAAACAAGATGATAGAGATGGGTGATATGGAAGGAATGAGTGTGAATGAGTGCTGGAAGGAAATGGCTGATTGTATCAGAAGTGTGGCAAGGAAGGTGTTAGGAGAAACAAAAGGGAAGCGTATGATAGATAAGGATGGGTGGTGGTGGAGTGAAAGTATTAGAGAAGTTTTGAGAGAAAAGAAAAATGCCTTTAAAGAATGGCAGAGCGTAGAAGACCAGAATGAATCCATAAAAGAAAGTAAGAGAGGGGTGTATAAAGAATGTAAGAAGAGAGCGAAGAAGGATGTTGCTATTTGTAGGGTAGAGGCGCACGATAAATTATATCGGTCCCTTGAAAGCCCCGAAGGTCAAAAACGACTTTTTCAAATTGCAAGAGCGAGAGAAAGGAATGGAAGAGATGTTTCACATGTAAAATGTATAAAAGATGATTCTGGAAGGATTTTGACTGACGATGAAAGTATAAAGAAGCGATGGAAGGAGTATTTTGAGAAATTGATGAATGAGGAGAATGAATGGAATGGTATGCTTGAAAACCCACCAGTGAATATGGGCTTAGTGAGAGAAATTAGTGTGAAAGAAGTAAAAATGGCTGTTAGGAATATGAAGAATGGGAAGGCGGTCGGCCCAGATGGAATACCAGTAGAAGTGTGGAAGTTGCTGAGGGCGGATGGATGGAAGTGGTTGAGTTTATTTTTCGGTAAATTGTTGCAGGAAGAACAAATACCTGAGGAATGGTGCAGTAGTATACTGGTTCCCATTTTTAAAAACAAAGGAGATGTTCAAAACTGCAGCAGTTACCGGGGAATAAAGCTCATGTCACATACGATGAAAGTCTGGGAAAGAGTAATAGAGAGAAGAATGAGAGAAGAGTGTGAGATAACACAAAACCAGTTCGGATTCATGCCCGGTCGAGGTACGACAGATGCCATTTTCGCATTACGCCAATTGTGCGAAAAGTACAAGCGCGTGCATAAAGATCTGCACATGGTTTTTGTCGACCTTGAAAAGGCGTACGATCGGGTTCCCCGTGAGGTCGTGTGGTGGGCGTTAAAGATGAAAGGTATGCCTGGGAAGTATGTGAGGTTGGTCCGTGCTATGTACAGAGCATCCCGTACATGTGTACGATCTGCCGCGGGAACTACGGGCAGTATCGATGTGGCGGTAGGGCTGCACCAAGGGTCGGCACTGAGCCCTTACCTCTTCCTACTGATTATGGACGCTTTGACGTCGGACCTGCAGGATGAGGCACCCTGGTGCATGCTCTTTGCCGATGACATCGTGCTTGTCGGGGAAGAAGGCATCGAGGTACAGAGCAGACTGACGGGGTGGCAATGGAGGCTGGAAAGTGTTGGCCTGAAGATCAGCAGATCCAAAACCGAGTATCTGTGCTGTGATTTCGGCGGTCTTTCCAGTCCTGTACCCATGTCGTTGGATGGCGCTATACTGCCTATCTGCTCAGATGTCAAGTACCTCGGTTCCCTCATTCAAGGCGACGGCGGAATAGATAGAGCTGTGCAGCATAGGATTAACGCAGGGTGGATGAAATGGCGACAGGTCACAGCCACAACGTGCGATCCCCGAATGCCAATAAGGCTGAAGGGGAAAATTTACAAATCGATCATCCGACCTGTCGTCATGTATGGAAGTGAATGCTGGGCCGTCAAGAAGAAGGATGAAAATAGACTGCATGCGAATGAAATGAGAATGTTACGATGGATGTGTGGTGTGACAAGGATGGATAAGATAAGGAATGAGTATATAAGAGGAAGCCTGAAAGTAGCGCCAGTGGTAGAAAAGGTGAGAGGAAGCAGATTGGCATGGTTTGGGCATGTGATGCGGAGGAATGAAAGTCATGTCACAAAACGAGTGTTGAATATGAATGTGGAGGGACACACGGGCAGAGGAAGGCCGAATAAAAGATGGGTCGATTGTGTGAAGAGTGATATGAGAATGAAAGGAGTAAGTATGGAAATGACGGCTGATAGAGAGGAATGGAACAAAAAGATTTACTGCGCCGACCCCAGATAATGGGAAATGGTTTAGAGAATGATGATGATTTTGAGATTTCGTTGACGCAAACGACCAACTCTGTTAAGGCTGTGGTGCCGTGGCTAAGTGACTTTTGTGAGAAAAATAATTCTTAAAGCATATAGTTTATACTCGAGACTACCAATAAACTATGTTTTGTAATAACGTGGATAAGGTTTAAAAATGTTGAGTGGATTTTCCGCCATCGGTCCGGCACCAGAGCCTTGTTGAGAGATTAGCAGGGCGAGGGTGGTTAAACTATTAAAGTAATCCTACAAATAATATCAATAAACTTGTCCTTTTATTAATCGTTTAATCTTTAAATATAGTTCCTGTGTCAAAATTTATAGCTTAGCCCCTAAGTTATCACGGCTATTTGTGCTAACATATTTCAAACAAAAAATTTGTATCATTAGACACTGTTTTATGTGACCACTAAACAACTAATATAAAGATAACGACTAAATAATAAGCGATACCGACGGCCTTAACTATTAAGCTTTTATTAAACTGTAAGTAGGAAGTTACGTTTGTTTTGTCACATTAGCGTAACAAAACAAAATAAACTAAAAATAACTACCTTAAATATAGTTATCAGTTCTCACGAAAACTTGAGAGACAGTTACTCAATGAAGTTGTCGCGTTGAGGTGTCAGTTTGCGCGCGCATCGTAACAACTTCCGGGTGTCGTCACAGAGTAAAGAGGAAGGACTTCTTTACTCATGTGGTGTCGTTTTAGCAGTCGGTGTGCGCGCGCGTCGTAAAAAATTCACTCTCATAATTTTTCCCAAACGCTCCAAAAGAAGTATAACTTCAAAATATTACATAGAAACCAGATTGTTAAAAAGAAAATTCATTAATAGTATATTATTGGTATACATTTTAATCTCATACTATTTTTAAAATGTCAATCATTGTTTTTATTAGTATTTAAATTTAAGTGAAATTTTTGATACGGAATAAGTTCGAAAGTATTTCACTTTTAACTTCATTAGTCTTCATTGGTAGTAAAACTATGACGGAAAATAAGCAATAGAAACGACAAGACAGATTATTGCCTGCCAGCAATTTACCTAAGTGCCCTTTGACTCGAAGGTAATAAATATCGGTTACGAATTTGTGAACCGATAATAAGCTAATTGTCGCTGTTTAAAAAACAAGTAAATGTGGTCATATGCAACAAATTTTAATATTCTTATCATTACATGAAATAAAATGAGGTAGTAGTGAATCATATTTTTTTCTTAAATAGAAACATATATAAATATATTCTACTTCGTGTGTGACTTTGCTGTTATACTTAGAACTAATCTTAGAACTAATCAACGACAACTTAGTCGAAAACAATGAAACAATTTATCTCGTTTTTCCTTAATTTCACATGGTGAGCAAAGAATGCTTATATTTTAAATGTTTTTAAAGAAAATTAAACGATGCATTATTAAGTGAAATAATCCATTGATAACTTTCAAAATGTGTTTCAATCCTCATTACTTTAATCACTCTATAAAATAGGCAAAGAAAAAGAAATCTAATACTCTGAGGTTTAAATCTTGTTCGAATAACTTATTGCAAATTTATTTAAAAAAAAAAAAAAAACAATTTAATGATTGCAAACACTTTGTAGTTTCATATTTTTTTTAAATATGAATAATCTTTGTTGCGATCTATTTTTACTGTGATTATTCTATTACTAGCTTTTAAATTACGTAATATTACGAACTTTTCTGACGTAGATGTCGCGGTAGGTGTAGTGGAACAGACCCGAAGAAGAGGGCGGTACCAACCCGGACGAACTCCCAGGCAAAAAAGGAGTAGTAATTTTTGAAAGGGCTTTATCGCTTAACCTTTGGGCGAGAAACGAACCAGTCTTCTTGCCAGCGAAGGCGATCAGTATCGCATGCAGCTCCTTTAGAAGCCCAACTGCGCGTATACCCACGAATCGATAATCTCAACAACAAACTTCAAAAATTTTTATATTCATCTTTCAGAGACTCACTACATTTATTAAAAATGTTTTAATTTTTAATAAATTAATTTTGATATTGATCCTCTAATGTACAAATCAGAAGTTTTTACACATCTTCCTTGCTTTATCTGTAATTATAATTAATGTTTTAGAATAACAGATAAAGCAAGAATATTAATACTTATACATTTTAATAATAAAGAGAAAATTTTGATATTACGCGAGCAACCGTGGTAGAGGCACACGGCAGCCTTTGCTGTTGCACGTATGGGTTGCCTCGAACCGAGGCCCGATTCCCCCCTCCCCCTTAACACGGTAGCGGAGTTAAATAATATACAACCCCAGGAGGGTACATGCATAGCCGGTGACGGAGAATCTGTCGCTAAGCATGATTCGCTTCATTCGAAGATATAATAAATACAAGGCTAAGTCGCACTTTTAAAGATTTTAACTCTACCCCCATTAAAGCAATTGCCCCTTCCCACTAACGTCTCTGGCAGTCAGAGGTACTGTCTCATTCTTTTAGAGATAATATTCTAAGGAAAACTTCTTGTGGGCTATGGATGGGAGGGAAATTATATCTTCGAATGAAGCGATTCATATAATACTGATCGAACTTTACTTAGAGAAGTTCGTTTGATCATATATTATATTTCATCGCTTCATTCTTCGGATATAATATTAACGACGTAGATGTTTAGAGCTTAAACTTTTGCTTATAAGGTTACTTATGTGTACGTTGAACAACAAAAAAAAAACATAAACAATCAAATACCATTTAATAGTTCGATCGTAACAAAATAACGTACAAGAATTCACTTTTCTAATTATCTTCTTTAATAAATGAAATAGTTTTAATTTAATTATTTAAAAGGACAGTTTTCGCACACTTATTTCCGTCAATAATTTGGTGATGATAAAATTTTGCAAAGGTCTCTGGTGCCGACGACCACCCGGCTGTTTTTCTGATCGTATCTAGAGAGACCCCAGCGGGGCTAGCAGCTGAGGTGACAGTATGGTGCGTACTGTGTGCACTAAACGCAGTCACGTCCACGTCGCTCTCCGCTAACAGGTTCTTAATCCACCTACTGATAGATTGTGTAGTGGCCGCCTTGTGTAGCCACCTGTATGTTAGCAATATGTTCCGACAATCTGCAAGTCTGGTTTTATTTGTATTTTTTTAATTATTTTTAATGGCCGTGGCTGGTCAAATATTTATATTTTTAATAAAATAAGGTAAAATTAGAAGGGGTTGCTGACGACCGTTTTTATTATATCAGTGATGTTGATTCTAACATCTGAAGAACATATCTTAATATTGTCTATCTTTATTAAAGATAATGTTTGAGCTCGGTGTGCTGTGCAAAATGCCATTAATACTGCTAATTTTTTGTGAGTTTTTCAAATGAAAGTGTTTCATTGGGAACCCAATCTCTTTCTATCTGAAGACCTTGTTTTTCGATGGCTTTTAGCGTCTTAATATTTTCAGGAAGCTTACTCCCAAAAAGAGTTTTATCTCTTCAACTCTCAATAATGACTTGAAGAAAACATTTGTCTAATCTGGGTGTCACCAATTTTATTCTGGTTTGGGTCTCAGAGTGATGGCGATCGGATAATATACGACAAGCATCATATAAAGTTTTTATCGGTTGAATTTACTGTCTCCGATGAGAAATAAAGACGGCAGTAATGCCTAAGCCCAGGTTTTGCTGATCGACCTCTATTTTCTTGTCCTTCTTTAGGGATGCATCAGTAAGTGCCGCTGCAATCTCGGGATTCAGAGTACTCTTTAGCAAGTTTTGTCTTCTTTCCTTAGTAAGACCCTTACATAGAAGAGGAAGCCAATGGTGGCAAGATCCTGGTGAATATTTCACCGTATATTTGTTCATTACTATCCGTATCACCCAAAGCTGACAATAGTTCATGGTTTAATGTATGAATTGTTTCTTCCGCTTTATCTTCAATTGTCAACTCCTCGGAAGAAATAGATGTTACCATGTGTCATCATTTACAACCTTATTACTATCCTCAGCTTCGTTATCTACAACAAGAAATAAATTGTATATTTTGGAGGAAGATAACAAAAAATTGTCATTATAATAATATAAATTATCACAACTTAAAACGTAAAAACTGGCACTTTAATACATTTGTATATGAGTATTTAAGTTTATATATCCTTCGGGCCAACTCTCGGCAAGCCCCCCGGTTAGGATACCTTCGTAATGACTCTCGGCCAGTCCCCAGGTAAATTTGTCTTCGTGTTTATATTTTAAATGATCACTCAGGCACTAGAAACAAATTACGTAACAGTAACACATTCCAAAATTTTCTTCGGCATCGGAAGAATCGGAGTAAACCGATTATGTCGTTTTCGTTTTTTTTTTTATTTTTTTATTTTTTTTTGTATTGCCAAACCACCGAAGTTGTATGGGTTACAAAAAATACACAAGCCCAATGCTTTAGTACGTCCCATAGTGAGCGAAATCGATTCACCAACTTACAGATTACCCAAATCGATTCACCAACTTACAGATTAACCAAATCGATTCACCAACTCAACACTTAGCGAAAATTCTCTCACCACTCAAGGGACATACAAAAGCACACACAAAGGATTCCTACAATTTTGTCAGCGAGATTAAAGACCTACATCTGGCAGACAATGAAACTATGGTCAGTTTTGATGTGCAATCTCTGTTCACATGCTTACCTGTTAAGACTGCATTTCGATTGTTACTAGGAAGCTGGAGGAAAACAATATGCCCGTAGAATATGTAGTATTATTCAGACCCTGCCTGACATCTGACTATCTATTGTGGAAAGAAGAGCAAGTAGATGGCGTGGCGATGGGCTTACCTATATCTTCCATTATCGCCGATTTATTCATGGAAGACTTTGAGAAGAAAGCCCTGCTTACTTCTCCCGTAAAACCATGATTCTATAAGCGGTACAGAGATGACACTTTCACAATTCTACCTTTAGATAAAGTAACTGCATTTTAAGCCAGCTTAACTCCATAAATTCTAAAATTCAGTTCACAATGGAGTTAGAGGCAATCAATTCTTTAGCTCTTCTAGATGTGTTAGTAATTTGGAATCCTGATAACACCTTAAGCCACACTGTGTATAGAAAAATGAGACATAAAGATAGATATTTAAATGGTGATTCTCATCACCATTATTAACAGTTAGCTACCGTGGGAAAATCTTTGTTTCAGAGAGCACGAGGGATCTGTGACAGTAAACACCTGGCCGCTGAGCTCCAACACGTCAAGCAAGTTTTGCACGACAATAAGCTTCGGGTCCCGCGCCTATGTCACAGTGAACGAGTGAAGCCGGCCACAGTCGTGCGAGTGCCTGCTGTACTGCCATATGTCAGAGGTATCACTGACAAGATTGGCTACATCTTGAAGCGTGCTTCCATTAAAACATACTTCAAGCTGCCGAAGAAAATTAGTCAGTTTTTACAATCAGTCAAATGTTATGTCCCTCTGCAAGAGGCAGGAGTGTAAAAGCTTCATTGTGAATGTGGTCTATCTTTTATAAGACAAGGTAAAAGATCCATAAAAACCCGCATTAAAGGACACATAGCTGGTGTGAAGAATCGAAGCTCCGGGAAGTCTGCAGTCTGTGAACACGTACAGGATCGCCCCCGTCACTACAAGTACACTAGATTTGATAGACTACAAATCCTCGCTAAAGAACACCGATTCTTTCCAAGGATGATTCGTAAGGCTATCGAAATCAAAAAAATCATGGTAAATTTATTGGTGTTGTGCAATAATGTCTGATTTTGTACAGTCTGTGTATGCATGCAACTTTGATTAAGGGGCAATTAATAAGCCAGTTTCCAGATAAAGTCGCCTACAAGCCGACTGAGCGTAAAACTGTTCCTGATAACGCCTTTGCGGTAAATTGTAAAGTTACACTGCAGATTTAGGTACATTATTGATGATAAGTTATCAGTTAGTTAAAATGTAGTTTCGTAACGTAGTAATCACATTCTCTTTAGTTTCGTTATTTAATATTAATTTGAATATAACTGCAAACAGGTAAACTCTATGGTCACTAAGCTCAATCTAAAAGCAGACTTTCTTGACTCTTGACATAAAATTGAGATTCAAGTGTGTTAGGACTTTTGGCTGGAACTTGACCGGCGTCGGTTTGCTGCTCCCGTATTATTGTTTAAATAATGGTTTTAAATGGATTTTGATATATTAATGTGGCGATTTTGTGTATTAAGTGCCTGCGCATGTAAACTATTGGTGGAAACGGTGAAACAAGTGCTGTGATGGTGATGTGATTCTCAAGATAAGGTGTCTGCCTGTGTTTAGGCCAAACAATTATTATTTGAAATTTGCATTCAACACTCGTGTCCTCCCGCTGACTTTGTAAAGGTCACCGTCGCCCCACTCCCGTGTGGGTCGCTCGGCAGAGGTCGCGAGTACCGGACGCGAGTGCGAAGACAGTAGCTAGACAGCAGCGGCGCTGTCGATTAGCGTATTTTGTGACCGCTGCAGCGGTTTCGCGCAACTAGTTTTTGGTTTTGTGTCTCTAGAATTTGAGTATTTGTGCTCGTTTAATTTGCTATTGAATTTGGGTTTCGTGTAGACCGCCTTGAATTTGTTTGTCTAAGTTGTACGTTTCGTGACAAGAGGCTTGTATTGAATTTGACTGATTAAAGTAATTTCATTTGCAAGTAATTACGTCAATTGTATAGTGATTGCATGTTGAGGTGCATTTTGCAATGTTTAACTGGCTTGTGTGACGTGGAACCTTGCGCGCACGCCGAGTGGACATACGGTCTGGAATTTGATGCTCGCATTCCATTTCGGGGGCGTGGCCCGGTTAATTGTTTTTGGAAGTTAATGTTTAATTGTACCGTCGCGCTAAGTGCCTTTTGTGTGTTGACTCTGTAGTTACTTTGCGTATTAGCTAGGCTGATTTTGAATTCTTATTGCGGCGTAGTATTTAACATCTTTTTTCAGAATTTAGTTTGTTGTTTGGTAACGCTGAACTTTGAGACTCGAGAAGAGGCCGCGTTCGATCCCGTGTTTGTAAATTTGTGCTACGTGAACCCGAAACCTTGAATATTGAATTTTGAACGACCGTTCGTTACTTGTGTCGGGTGTCACGTGTTTGATTTCGATGAACGTTGAATTGGTTGACTTTGAAGTTAATTAAATGTACAATGGAGTTGATAGACTGAAGTAGTGAAATGAAGAAAGAAGTTGTCAATTGGTGACGTCCGCTGGAGTGATACCACATTATGGGGCAGCATTGGACCAGGCCGCTGCCCGATCACCTCAGTTGGGTCAGGTCAAATATATAAATACTTACATGCACCTACACCTACCTACCGCCTGACCGAGCCTTGGGGCAGTCTTAGCTTCGGAACCAGGTACGAACTATTCATTTACCTAGCCTTATATCTATTGTGTCGAATAATAAGTCTCCATAGGCCGTTGGGCCCCACCCTTAGTTGTCCGTCGAATCTACAGCTGTATGGGCCCCTGTATGGTCGACCTTTGTCGGGACAGCTAGGGGCGTGTACAGCCTGCTTAGGCGCCTTGAGACACCATCGCCAATGATCAGCTGTCTGCTGGCTCAAGCTGCCATCAAAATCTCCCAAGGGCTGCACAATGTGACGTATCAACACCTTGTGAAGCATTGTACTAAGAGGGATACGTTGTAACTTCAGGCTCAGAAGGGCTAGAACCCAGAGCCGTAAAGCCAGTTATTAAATAATAATAATAATAATAATAAAGGCGTAGGGAAGTGACGACCCCATCGCCCGCTGACGTAACAGTTAAGTGACAAAACTGCTATGTCAGCGCAGTCAGTCAGCGCCTTGCCAAGAGGTGTGAGCGCCGTGCCTCGGCAGTATTGAGGGTGCAAAGGCCCGTTTGTGCTTACGGCCACACTATTAAACGGCGCCGGGTCTGGGCGTCTCCCGTTAATTGACGCCCAAACTAATGGATGATGGATGAAAATAAAACGCGCATAGGGCCGCTGCCTGGGGGTCGCCGGGGCGCGTCTGGAGCTGGCGCTGGACGTGACAGCATGCGAGCCGCCATCCGAGCGCGAGGTGCTGCACGACCACCTAGCAGCCCCTCGCGTCCATCATCCCCACCAGACGGCTTGGTGTCGGCGGGGTCCTCTCGGACTCGGTAAGCGGCACCCGCCGCTGGTGGAGTACGCCGCATGCGTTGGACAAAAAATATGAACATTAACGCATTGCGGGCGTACTATAGGGCGAAAGGGGAAGAGACTGGAGGGATAGCGTATCGGGCTCGGATGCATCGCTTTTTTGCTGAGCTTGAGCCGTCAGTTCCCGTCACGGAGCAAAACCTGGCAGACCGAGTTCGGTACATCATACGCTCGAAAATATTTGATGATGCCGAACTCGAACGACTACGGCGTGAGGCTATTCCCTGATCGAATGAACCGGCTATATCTGGGGATGCGGCTCCTCAGGCCACAGACCAGCAGCCACATATAGAGGACGCCATGGATCTCCCCGCTCTAGTTGATTCAGGCGATGATGGAATGGTCACCCAAGAACTAGAGCAGATGAGGAGTAAATTGGAGGAGGCGATTGTGGAAACGCGCAGTACGCCTCTCGAAAATCGACCGCGACTCCCGCGCATACCCCTAAGCAAGCGAAATCGGGCTGTCGTGAGGGCTCTCAACCCAATGCTGGTGACCTATTTGGAAGCCAGCCGGGACCTTTGCGAGACGGACTCAATACTTTTTGGCGCCGCACTGGCAGTTTGCCGTATTGTTGGCGCCAAACTTCCCATGGCTGGACGTGCTACTAGACAAAGTAGCACCATCCCAACCTGGAGAAGAAGGATTGAGGACCGTATCGTAAAGGCAAGGGCCCTCATTGGCAGGCTGATAAGCTTCATGTCGGGATATAATAGGCCGAGAATTGTGCGCACCGTCAGGTTGGCGTTTGCTGGGACAAATATCAGTTTGTCCCAGCCGGATATAACGCACAAACTGACGGAGCGCATAGACGACCTGAAGCAGAGAATCGCTGCTTGGGGGAAGCGCATTCGGCGATATACCGAGAGGTCGACACGGTTCAACCAGAATCGTCTCTTCCAGAGTGATCAGAAGAGGCTATATAAATCATTGGAGCGACCAATGGTACGTGGAACGGGCCAAGCACCGAATCAGGCCGACACTGTCGCATTCTGGCGCGGCCTGTGGTCAGAGCCCGTAAACCACAGTGAGGGCCCTTGGGCGGAAGTTGTGGTGAGTCAGTGTGCGAATTTTACGCCCATGGACCCCGTCATTATAACGCCGGACGATGTAGCTGAGGCGGTCCGAAGGGCCCCGAACTGGAAAAGTCCGGGGCTAGACGGGCTGCATCACTACTGGCTGAAGGGGTTCGTGGTGTGTCACGCTGTGCTCGCCCGACAATTTCAAGAGGCTCTCGACCAAAAGTCGCTCCCGAGCCTCTTCACTACTGGGATCACTCATTTGGTTCCTAAAGACCGGGATACCATAGACCCGAGCAAATACCGCCCCATCACGTGTCTACCCACGATATATAAGACACTAACATCCATTTTGAGCGCGAGAATCACTCGTCACCTGAACTCAAATCAGGTGATGTCGCGCGCTCAAAATGGATGTCGCGGCGGTGGTCGTGGAACCAAGGAACCACTCCTCATTGACGCGGTCATTGGCAAATTGGTTAAACGCAACCGTCGGAACTTATCCGCCGCCTGGATAGACTACAAAAAGGCATTTGACTCGGTGCCTCATACATGGCTGAAGAGGGTCCTCGAGCTGTACAAGGTTGACTGTACAGTTAGAGACTTCCTCGGGCAGTGTATGGGGCAGTGGAGTACGATCCTTTGTCATCTAGGCGAGCGGATGACGGCTGCGGAGAACCACATAAGGATAAGAAGGGGTATCTTCCAGGGCGATTGTCTGAGTCCAATCTGGTTCTGCCTCTCTCTGAACCCTCTCAGTACCTTACTGTAGGGCTCCGGGAGGGGATTTCAGCTTCGAAGGGGAGGTATAAAAGTGACCCACCTTTTCTATATGGATGATCTTAAATTATTCGCCTCCAGTCGCTCTCATCTTGTGGAATTGCTAAACATCACTTGTGATTTTAGCAATTCTATTGGAATGGGGCTGGGGACGGATAAGTGTGCGGTCCTCCATGTTGAAAGGGGAAGGGTTGCTAACTCCGAGGGCATAGATTTATCTATGCCCATCAACATAAGGACCCTTTCCGAGGCTGAAACATACCGATACCTGGGTATGTCACAGAACATCGGTGTAGATGAGGCGGGTATGAAACAGTCAGTTTGCGATGTGTTTTATGCACGCTTGACCAAAGTGCTTAACAGCCTTTTGTCCGGTGTGAATAAGACGCACGCATATAACAATTGGGTCATGCCTGTTCTCATGTATACCTTTGGCATACTTAGGTGGACTCAGACCGAACTAAACGCTCTGGATAGAAAAGTCCGCACTATAATGACGTCCCACAGGATGCATCATCCGAGATCGTCAGTAATGAGGCTGTACTTGCCGCGGAAGCATGGCGGGCGCGGCTTTTTAAGCGCGCTTACCATGCATAATCGCGAAGTGTGCAGCCTCCGTAATTACTTTCTGACGAGAGCGGATGACCCATACTATAGGGACGTTATTTCTTGTGATAAAGGACTTACCCCTCTATCCTTAGCCAACGAGCAATGGCAAGACCCAGCAGTACAGTGCATTTCCGACCGGGAGGCCGTATGGAAGGAGAAGGAGCTCCACGGGAGGTTCTACAAGGCTCTACATGAGCCTTTCGTAGACACAGTCGCCGCCCTTCACTGGCTACGTTTCGGTTACCTCTTTGGGGAAACCGAGGGTTTTGTCTGTGCGATACAGGATCAGGTTATTTAAACCAACAATTATCGGAGATACATCCTAAAGGATGGCGCCGTCGACATCTGTCGAGCTTGTCGCCATCCCGGTGAGTCACTTAGGCATGTCATCTCCGGTTGTTCGGCGCTTTCTAACTCTGAGTATTTGCACAGACACAATATAGTAGCCAGGATTCTACACCAGGAGCTCGCTCTGAAATACGGCCTCGTGGATCGGAAACTGCCGTATTATAAGTACTTGCCGGAAGCCGTGCTCGAAAATGACCGCGCCAGGCTCTACTGGGACCGGGCCATCATCACAGACAGGACTATTCTTGCGAATAAGCCTGATATTGTGCTGATGGACCGGGCACAGTCAAGGATCTTTTTGGTCGACATTACCATTCCTTATGACGAGAACCTCGTGAAAGCCGAAACAGATAAGGTGACAAAATATCTGGACCTGGCTCACGAGGTTACCGGCATGTGGGGTGGTCTGCCGACCGAAATTATTCCTGTGGTCGTTTCTGCGAACGGGTTAATCCCAGTCAGCCTCCCGGGTCATCTGAGGCGACTGGGACTCCGTGACGGACCGCTCCAGGCTCAAATGCAGAAGGCGGTGCTCCTCGATACCGCCCGCATCGTCCGCCGGTTTCTTTCCCTTTCCCCCTAACCCTCGGCCGTCTGGTCTCCCCTGCCGAGGGCTTCCATCTGGTTGGGTTTTTATATATTTATGTATTTTTTTATGTATTTATTTTATTTTATTCATATTTATGTATGTTTACCATTTTCATTTACAATTATATATTTATACTGCCCAACCAGATGAGAAAACTTTATAGATACCCCATAATAATAATAATAATAAATCAAGTGATAGGTATTCACCGTTTATATTAACGATGGTTATGCAGCCTCGTCCTAATCATGATTAGTAGTTTATACCTAACTCCCTTACATAACGGTCTTCACTATATTTTGAGATTTCGTTGATGGAAGTATGCCTTGAGTCTAATATTAACACTAAAATACTTTTGATGTGAAGTCGTTTCTATAAGTCTTTTTTTTATAGAATAAGGATGACAAACCTGAAAGTAAGTGACTGCTGCGGCCCATAGACATCCATATCTATCTTTGTTTGCGAATAAAAATGCAGTTGCGTTGTCAGCCGTGAGGACTAAGATATAATGCCTCTTTTCCAGTTAAAAGGGTCTCCAGTTCTCTACACTCACCATGCAAATCACAGCAACATTACGCTGCTATTTTACGCTGGTATTCTGTGAGAGCGTGGTCCTTCCCCGGTCGAGCCGACCCATTCGTGGTACAACTATACTATTAATATAGCTGCAGCATAACTCTACCACGTTAAAAAGTCAATAACTATCTTTATATATTTTTTCCTTTCTTTTCTTTTTTTCTCATCACACGCGTTAGTCGTGTTGGTAAGTGCAAAGTCGGAATGTTCTTGCTAATAAAGCTGCTCCATTTAGTCTCATTCCGCTTTAATACAATAAGAAGTGTAGATTTAGTCTCAAGTTCAAACTTGATCTTTTTTATAAATATTATTTTATATATTTGTAATAAAGAAGTCCTGTAGAAAATGTGCAAACTAATGCAATGCATGGAATTTGACACTAAACGACCAACTCTGTTAGGACTGTGGCGCCATGGTTAAATGACTTTTGTGAGAAAAATTTTTCTTAAACCATATAGTTTAAACTCGAGACTATCAATATTTTTTAATAACGTGGATAAGGTTCAAACAGTGTGCATTTTCCGCCATCGGTTCGGCGCCAGATTCTTTTCCATCGACTACAGGACAAGGGTTGTTAATAATTCCCTCTTACAGTAATGCTACAGATTATATCAATAAACGTGTCCACACAAATATACGATTTTCTATTATTAATCGTTTTTAAATATTTTTGCTGTGTGAAATTTATAGCTTAGCCTTAAGGTATCACGGCTATTTACACTAACATATTTAAAAAAATACGTATAATTAGAAACTGTTTTATATATTTTTTTATAGGAGAGGGGGCAAACGAGCATGCGGCTCACCTGATGGTAAGTGACTACCGCCGCCCATGAACAACTGCAACACCAGGGAGGGAATTGGTGATGCGTTGCCGGCCTTTTAAATCGGAGTACGCTCCTTTCTTGAAGGTCCCTAAGCCGTATCGGTCCGGAAAAATCGCTGATGGTAATCGATTCCACAAGGAAGTCGTGCGAGGAAGAAAACATCTTCTGAATCGCACAGTGGTGGACCGCCAATCATCCAGATGGTGTGGATGGTATCGGGAGTTCTGCCGCGATGTGCGTTCGTGAAATTTGGCGGCTGGGATTAATCCGAATAATTCCTCAGAGCACACCCCATGGTAGATGCGAAAGAAAATGCAAAGGGATGCAACATCTCTTCGCAGTGCCAATGAATCGAGCCGATCGGAAATGGCTCGGTCGTCGACGATTCGAGCCGCTCTGCGCTGGATGCGGTCAAGTGGAAGGAGCTGGCACTGGGGAGCCCCTGCCCAGAGATGGGAACAGTATTCCATGTGAGCCCGAACCTGCGCCTTGTAAAGTTGCAGGCGGTGTGCCGGCATGAAATACTGTCCCGCTCTGCTGAGCACACCAAGCTTTTTAGAGGCCAATTTGGCCTTCTCTTAACTCAGTATAAAGTAGTAAAGTAACAACTGAATAGTGGGCGATACCGACCAGTTTTACTATTAAGCTTTTAGGTAGTGGTACACGTATAAATTTATTTAAAATTAAAAAAAAAACATAGAAACTAGATTGTTAAAAATAATTATTATTGCATACATTTTGATTGCATACTATTTCAAAAACATCAAGCGTGGTTTTTATTTGTATTTCAACTTAAATATAATTAATTTTTTTTGATATGGGATATTTCGAATATATTTCACTTTTGACTTCGTTATTCTTCATTAGTAGTAATACTATCAAAGAAAATAAACAATAGAAAACGATAAAACAGTTTATTGCCTGACAGCAATCTAACTAAGTGCATTTTGACTCGTAGGTAATAAATATCGGTTATTAATTTATGTACAGAAACGATGATTACAAAACAAGTAGATGCGTTCACTCGCAACAAATTTTAATATTCTTAGCATTATATGAAATATTATGAGGTAGTAGTGAAAAATAAATTTTAATATTTTCTTTAATAAAAGTGTACTGTAGGCTTTGTAATTATACTTGGAATTAATCAATGAACCTGCTTATTACTTGGATTTTTTTATAGAATAAAGGTGACAAACGATCACACAGTCCACCTGATTGTAGGTGGATGCTGCGGCTTATAGACGTCTACATTTTTTATCAATTAAGAGTAAAATGCAGATGCGTTGTCACCCCTGAGGACTGAGATGCAATGCTTCGTTTCCAGTAAAAAGGGTCTCTGGTTCTCTACACTCACCATACGAAACACTGCAGCATTAAGCTACTATTTTACGCTGGCATACTGTGAGAACGCAATCACAATATAGCTGTAGCATTGCTCTACCACGTAAATAATGAATAATAAACAATAAAAAACCAAGAAACGAATTATCTTGTTTTTTCTTAATTTTACATGTTTAGCAATTAATGCTTAATGCTTATATTTTAAACGTTCCTTAAAGAAAGTTAAACCATGCATTATTGAGTGAAACACAAATCAATTGATAACTTTTGAAATTTGTTTGATCCTAATTACATTATGATATAAAATATCAAAAGAAAAGAAATAAAAATTGAAAAAACTCTGGGGCGTAAGTCTTGTTTGAATAACTTATTGCAGATTTATTTTAGAAAAACTTCGTAGAAAGTTTCGTATTTTTAAAAGCACGAAAAATATTCGTAGATTTTTACCGTGATTATTCCATTACATACTTTTGAATTACGTAATATTACGGACTTTTCGGATTTAGATATTGCGGTAGGTGTCGTGGACCTTGGATCGTGGAGGACTTGTTAAAAATGCTATGCAATGACCAGTGTCTGCAATATTGGTCTCTTTTTTATAAAAGCTTTTACAAAAATTTACTTCGCAAATATCCGCGTTATAAATTAAAATGATGTGTCTTACCTAGTATGAAGAGCACCTCCCGCCCTCCCTCAATTGCGTGCACTATCCCCGTCACCACTAATCCCAGCACCGCTACTCCCAACACCACTACACTAGGCAAGACACACCACTGACGATAATACGACACGTGTTTTGCCTCTACACGAGGCATCCTCAGGTGATATAAACTCTACGGTGGCTCACCGCTAAGTGAGCGGCGAGCCAAAACAAGTGCCTTTTATGCAGACCGATGATGCAACCGCTCTCTACTTAAGGAGCGAGCCACTGCGTCATGCTATAAAACATGCGACCAATCACCGCTGGACTTACGCAGCCGTTTGTAAAATTAAAAACAAACCGCCGCGCAACGCCCATCCTCCAACCACGAAACCAATCGCCGATCACCGTGAGTGTGACAATCGACCATATTGCGAGGCTCTCTATTATTAGAGAGCAAGCTTAAAGATATTTAAGAGAGATGAGTTAGTAACAGTTTTTATAAAACTGAAGTGACTAACGAACTTACAATCCACTTAATAGTAAGTAGCTACTGCAGTATAAGGACACCTCCAACCAACTTCAAGAAAATGACTGAACATAATGCCTCACAGCCTGTAATTGTACTGCCCTTTTGTACTCTTCAGACCCAAACAAGAAGGTGGCATCAACCCAGACGGACTCTCAGACAGGAGAGTCCTAGTAATTTTGATAAGAAATTCCTCGCTGAAAAGCTATATTTAGCCTTAAGGCAAGAAAAGAACTAGTTCTGATGTCAGCGAAGGCGATCAGTCTCGCATACAACTCCTTTAAAAACTCAATTTCGCTTCAATTTAGGGTCTACCTACGGACCAATAGTTCCTAACAACAAATGGCCCTAATACCTATATTTTCATATCCCAGAGACTCCCTACATTTATGTAAAATGTAATACATAAATATTTCCCTCCTTCCGATGAAAAAATTTAATTTTAAATATTAATTTTAAACTAAACCACTTATGTTTTTCCGTTGTTTTTTGTAAATGTATTGTTACATTTTAACGAAATTAGAAATGATTTCAATCGATATACTTAATGGTGGATAAAAACACCAACATTAAGTATGCAAATCTCTTAGCTAAGAAAAGGAAATTGTAAAACTTAGCATCCATAAAATCCCTTAATCCCTGAACTCTTAATATAATCTCTTCGAGAATGTTCCAAAGAAAATGGCGCTGTTCAGAATTTAATTTTATAAAGTTGCTGTTCCGGAATATTTTTATTTTACTATTGATCTTCTAATGTATAAATCAGAAGTTTTTTATACATCTTATTTTGTATTTTCTTGCTTTATCTGTTCTTTATCAATCATCATGAAGTTGTTGCTAGGTGTACATGTTTGACCGTATATTTACTTAACGCCTTCAGCTTTACAAACAACTGAAGGCGTAAAGTAAGCTTTATACCTAAACCAAGGGTATATTCACGCTGAAGCGTCTCGAGGTTTCAGCACGGACTAAGTTAGCTTGACCGGGGAAGAATCAATTTCGCATAGAGCAACAGCGTAAAATGGCAGTAAAATATATAGTAAGTAACAGGATGAGACCCCTTTACTGGTAACGAGGCATTCAATTTTAGCTTGCAAAGGTAATGATAACACATATCGATTTTAATTCAATTTTTTATTTAAGATTAAGGCAAACCCTCCTTTTAACGAGAGCGGTCCATATTTATCAGTGGACTATTACTAAATGCGTAAAACAAATGTGTTTATTAATTTTATTCCAGCACTACCGGCCCGCGCTGGCTGGATGGGATTATCCCGCACAGACAGACAGAGATAGACAGACAGACACAGGATTACTTGAAAATATTATAACTTTTTACAATAAAATACCTAATTATATTCTTTACAACTTTTGTTTTATGACTTTCAATAACACATATTTTTTCTTTCATATTTTATAAAACGATTGATTGAAGTAAGTTATGATTTAAGTTCTTATACAAGAGCATATGGCCTACCCGTCTAGGCCAGTTGTTGAGACACCTGCACCATGTTAGCTGTCAATTTTCAAACTCGAAATATTGATGTACACAAAATATTACCTTTAAAGTTCACGCGTGATATTTCGATGTTAAGCGCCTACTACGTAACACGTGATCTGACGCGTGATTTGACGCGTAACATTCAAAGGGATTGTATGCAGTAGCGCCCATTCGCGTGGCGTGACGCCGCATGACCTGACGTGCCATTCAGCTTGCTACTAGTGACGCATTGAAGTGGCGCGTAACACGAAACTTGTAGTGACTTTATATGCAAAATGAAATTGAATTGCACAGGTTGGTGCAAGCAGTGTTACTCGTGGTCACGTCAGAGCATCGTCAGAATCATGCTACAAGCCATGTCGAAATCATGTAGCTTAGGTGGGCGCCGCGGCTTAGGGCGCGCCGCGCCGGTGTTCCGCCCGACCCGACAGGATTCATCAAAGCTCGGAAGCGATCGAAAACTCGAGAAATAGTGTGGCGGTGTTGATAGTTTGGCGACTTTGCTCGTCCATTTACATATTGCGCGCGGGCAGTGCGAATGGCGGAGCGTGGTTATAATTTTTTGTTGTTTGTTATCGAGGTTTTAGTTTTTTTGAGTGAGTTTTGTCTGTCAACAGCCTTAGATTATTTACTCCCTAGATAGAGTAACGGCGGCTCAAAAGCGTCGAAAATAATATCAGCTAACTGTTAGTTTCTAAAGCGCTCCCCGCTCCTCACTGTCAATTGTAACGCCAAGAGATACGCACGCACGGCTCATTTTTTTGAGGTAAATTATTTTGGTGAAAATGACAAGTTTCGCGATCAAAATCTGCAGAAATTACAAAGGACATTTACAAACAACTAATAAAATCTCCTACCATCTGTGGTTAACTCAAAAATAATACGAAAACAAAACTAATAAATTGATAATTTTATTTAGAAAATCCACGCGTCAATTTTTGGTGTTGCCAGTTTTGGATTGCGAATTTCCCCGTATAGTTGTCTTAAAAGCTGATGTATGTTCATTTTTATCCGACTGAACCAGAAGGAGAAAATACATCATGGTGTTTGTATGTATATGTATATGGACATATTTCAAAAAATGTTTGACTGAGCCTACAGACTAAAAGGATGTTTTTGTTTTGCAAGCTTCCGCGCAGTCGGGTGTTTTTTATTTAGTCTTAAATATTTTTTTCTTAATTTGTATTTTTTTATTTGTATTACTAAATAGTATTGTATAATAATTGCCAAATCGAATGTGACCAATTGGATACATGTTTTTAGGATACCTATTGATCCTATAATTAGAAGTCGATGGATGGACAAAATAAGAAAAAGCCGTAGAGAAGAGTACTGGAAATCATCCAAAACCACAGTGATATGCTCTGAACATTTCCGTGAAAAAGACTTGTATTTTAGTTGAAACTGAACACGCATGTGGTTCTCTTCACCAAGTGGACCTAATAAGACTGGTCGCCGAAAAATATTTCACCATACGCTGTTATGTAGCTAAATTAGATAATGTAAAAAGTGATGCAATCTCAAAACGGAAATTATTTAATAAACAAATTCAAAGAGAGGGCCATTAAATTAGTAGTTACAATCATTTCATGGTAAGTAATAATAGGTTGAAAATCGAAGAGACTACTGTATTCCTGGGGTTGACCTTAGATGCAAAGCTTCAATGGGGTACCCATATATCAACTCTTGCTGGCACAACAATGCAGGACGAAATAATTCTTCGTAAAATTATCTATTATACTGTAGAAACGCTATGGGATAAAATTTTACGGTAAAGGGTATCTGTGGGATAAATTATTTAACTATGACGCAGGCGAAGCCACCGGCTAACCTCTAGTATTTTTATAAGTCGATACCATATATTAAATAATAAAACATATTTTTTTAAATGCTTAGTTGATTTTAACTTGATTATATTTTTCTTTACAAAAAAATTAGATTCTAACTCAACAGACAACTAAACACACAATTGAAAGCTCCATAATAAAATATCATTATTATTATTATTTATTCTTTATTATGTTCCTTAAAAAGAATATAAAGGGCGGACTTAATGCCTTGAGGCATTCTCTACCAGACAACCCATGGAGTGGTGAGAATTTGTCGTAGATGCGGCAATATATTATATAAAATAACACTACACAAAATGATAATTAACTACATAACTTACAATTTACTAATAAATAAACTATACATATATGACGTTATATAAAAATATATTATGACATATATATACAAATATATACATACTATAATTTACTATTATAATTTATGATTTCATTAACATGACAATTTTACAGTTTTTCCCTATTTTATCGGGATAGATTCATTAGCTGGTATCTCCCAGATACAAATGACGCTGGTGTAAGTCATAGTTATTTATTCTGTCACCATAGTAACCGCTAAGCGTGTGTGCGTGCCTCACGCAGACACGCTTGTAAAAACTGGTCTGTTTTTGTTGCATCGCTCATTGCTTGACGCGTTACCTAGAGAGTAAATAATCTAAGTCAACAGCCACTTGTCTACCCATCCACATCCAGGAAAGAAATTGCGTGTATACTTTTGATGTAAGTAGCTATATTTTTATTATGAGTGACAGTGACGTCGACGCACCTATATGTGCAGCTTATGCCACTTAAGTATGACAGCGGCGAAGGCATTTTTGTATACGGCCAAGTAACTTTTTCATATAATCTGCGCAATTTTTTTATTTATTGAGTAGAATACCTTATCGCTTCAATATGCGTATGTTAATATTATCATTATCTTGTCTACTAATAGTGATATATTTTTATTGTGTATGCAATTGTATTTATCTATATTCATTATGAATATCACCTCACAGGCACTTTCTGTACGTCTGTATGTCAAACAGGCCTTTATGGTATTTTTTGATGTTGCAGGCTTGCAGATATTTAATTAAACGAATTCAAATTTCACTTCCGAATTCAAACATGGAGCAACAGAAACTTGAATTCAAAGAGTACGTCAAAGGTTTGTGAGACAAGTCGTCAGTTTGGAACTTTTTTTAAGGACTTCAGACGGTATTCACGCACAATGTAAAAAGTGTAAAAAATTTATTAAATGCCGAAACACAACTACATGCCTACATAATCACTTAAAACTTCACCCTACTGAGCCTAATATCGATCAACGGCGACATCGGCAACACATTCAAACCTGCAAGAAAAAGTCGATAAAAATGAACCAAAAAAGAAGAAAATTAAACTAATTGACGCATACTTTAAAAATCCTGAGGATGATATGGAGAATGTGGTATCAAAAATTACTGCTTGTGACGGTCTTTCATTCAGCATTTTCTGTACCTCTGATTCCATTCAAAATCTCTTTAAAAAAAGTGGCTACGGCGACTTGCCCAAGTCACCGAATACAATTAAGAAGATCGTAGTAGAAAAGAGTGCACAATTAAAGGGTGATCTTAAGAAAGAATTGGAGAAATTAAAGGCCCAAGGAAATAAATTTTCCACTTCCCTGGACGAATGGACTTCAGAATCAAGATAAGCAAGAAGGAGAAGAATCTGGAGCAGTTTAGCCGATATGCTCACAGGATTTTTGGCTATAAAAGACCCTATATTGAAGACTGTTATTGATTTAAAGTACGATACCACGTTTAGTTCAGGTGAGCTGGCTTTACTGCAGGAATTGTCCACTTCTTTAAATATTGTAAAGGCAACAGTAGAGGCGCTGTGCCAAGAAAATGCAAATCTGCTTACTGCGGAAACAGTCCTTTAATTTGTGGTTGCGAAACTTGAAAAGACAAACAGTTTTATCAGTGACAGGCTACTCGAAGCGCTGAAGAATAGACTTGCTTAGAGACGCCTACCAAATTTAATCTGCACATTAAAATATCTCCAACATCCCAGTAAATATTACGCAGAGCCACCTTCGTCTACCTTTCCATCACCAGGCAATAACATTATTATAGAAGTAATAACTGAGATTAACGAAAGATAATTTTCTAAAAGACAGAACTCCGATAATGACGAAGATAACATAACCTTACTAGCAACGGCAACGCCAACATCAGAAACAAAACGAGTCACATCAGGAAACATCTAAAATGAGCTTTAAAGAAGAGTTACAAAAAATTATAAATGACACTAATTCCGCCACTCCTTCGACGTCTACAGCAAATTTATGAGATGAGAAGAGTTAGAAACGTCAGTGCGAATGCAGATGGCGCTATTTGACAGAGGAGGTCCTAGACAAGTCCATTTGAGCCAAGCGTATGACTTCCTCATGTGTATAGCACCTACAAGTGTAGAGTGTGAAAGGGTGTTTTCATCAGCAAAATATATTTGCAACCATTTAAGATGTTCTTTAAAAGATAATTCCCAAGACGCGCTAAGTTTCCTTAGGTCCCACTTCCAAGGAAAACGTTGAAGATTTATTTTCACTTTTATTGTAAGATAGGCTTACAATTGACAACAATCATGCTTAGAAGAAAGCAGTGATGCGGAATAATATTCGAATTATTCGAATATTATTCGAATAATACCCGAAAAAAGTCGAATATTCGAATACCATAAATTTTCGAATATTTGCAAGGCCTAGTTGTGACACATCATTTTTATATTTACTACAGGAGAGATCAACTCTAATCTTTGCAATATTTATGACATAAATAACTACATAATACAATAAAGTAATTTTAACAAACAACAAATTTAAAACCTATGCTAAGTGTAATCTGATTTACTGCTCTTTTGAATATCACGGATCTTGGATCAAAAATATCCAAGCCGAAGCGTTATAAAAGGAAATATTAAACTTAGAAGAAAAAATGTGTGAATTCGGAGGTCGCGCTATGTAGTTAGTTTCATTTACTTAAGAGGAAATTGGAATCGATCTCATTATGGAGAATTTTATGTAAATATATAAGGTCATATTCTTTACGGCGAATAAATAAGGTCACTTTAAATTTGTCGAATCCCTCACTATAACTAACGAGATTGCGAGCAAGACCACATTCGTAACTAATCATTCTAAGAGTAATTTTTGGACGCTTTCTATACTATCCGAATGGAGCGTGTAGCAGTGAGAATAAATGACACAAGCGTATTCAAGAATGCTACGGACAAGGCTATAATAAACTGTCAGGAAGCTTTGACGCTGTTTGAAGCCTTTAGTGCATCTCGTTATGAAACCAAGTTACTGGAATGCTTTGTTTTTTATGTACGCATAGTGCCCACAAAATGTTAATTAAGAGTCAAACAGCACACCCAAGTCTTTAGCTACCGTTTTCCTGTCTAATGATTCTTCGTTAATTTTACAGTCATAAGTCTGTATATATTTATCTCTTATTGGTGAACTATTATACTATTAAGCCGGCACCATATCATCTTGTCATCAATATTATCTTGAAGTTTACCGCAGTCAGATAAATCGTGTATTACACGGTATATTTTCAAATCATATATAGAAGGCAAAGACTGGACAGTTTACAGTGTGCTCATTTGTCAATCTTATTCTGCAAAAAAAAAACTGATTTAGGTTCACTTACTATCACGAGTCGGTGAACGGATAAATTTACTTTTATTGTACACACCACGTCTTAGCAACGAGACTGAGAAGTCAGTGAGAAACCTTTGCTAATATTTGTGTTCTGTGTAAATAGGTATTCGATGATTATGCTGATTACACGTATTACAAATACTTGCTTTAAATTTTGAAAATAATTATAGTGGAATATTGTTGATAAATTTATGTTTTCAATTTTATAAATAACTAGCTGTGCCCGCGAATTCAAGATAAGAGTACACAAACAATAACTGCAACAGAAATGAAATCTATGATTAAATTATTGTTTACGGAACAACAGAAGAAACTTAAAAAGATTAATTTTACCCTTATTTGTATACAAGAAACAAATGCTAAAATTATAAATTCGATTGAATTCCGTAGTTAGCAAAATGAAGATTTCAAGATACTTTAGACACATACTAACTCGCCATATTATCCAAAAAAATATCTATACGGGGGAATCATAACGTCATTAAACAAATTTATGTACAGTGCCTAATGAAGGTATTTTTACCATAATTTAAATAAAAAATTAAACTATCACCGGCTTTATTATCGCGAATTTAAAAAAATACTTACCGATCATCATAAAAAATTAACTTATCACAGCACAGAAAACATTCTACGTCACGGAATTAAATAATATATTTGTTTATTAGAATAGAATATAAGTATAATAATAATAGATATGCTACTGCTTTTAAGCACCTACAAACACACATACGCACACACGCACACGCACATGCACACACACACACACACACACACACACACACACACACACACACACACACACACACACACACACACACACACACACACACACAAACAAACATACACCTACATTAGATCATAGGTAATCTTGGTGGGCTTATCTCAATATTTAAAATTATTAGGAAGAGCGGTGCCTCCTGACACAGGTGTTCCTTTATACTTACTAGGAGGCTCCAATTACTTTATTATTTATTATGCCTTGAGAAAGAAATAAATAAATGGATTTTTTCGAAAAGTAACAAGTAAATGTAGAAATATTTTTTGTTAAGTACGATGACTACAAATTGAATTGTAAATTATAAAATATTTTTCAAATCATCATCATCATTACAGCCCTTCCTAAGTCCACTGCTAAATATAGGCCTTCCCCAAGAAATGCTACAAAACATGGTCCTAGCCATCACCTGCTGACATCAACCACTTGCATGTCTTAGCAGGTCGTTACTCTATCTAGTGAGAGGCCGACCTACACTTCGTTTACCGGTTTGAGGTTCCCTCACGGGAATCTGTTCTTCTCAATCGATTTTCTGTTCTTCGAGCTATATGACTGGCCCATTGCCACTTCAGTTTACTCAAACGTTGAGCCGTATTGGATACTCTGGTTCTAGTTGTAATTTCAAGTTCTATCACGCAGAAAAACTCTGCGAAAACACTTTTTGTAGTCTACCGAGCGACCTTTACCACGTCTTTATAACCACATATTATCACTGGCAACACGGCGATACATGGCATGGTCACCCTATTAATTTCATTCAATGAGGCAGTTGCTGGTCTATGCCTAATTAAAGCTCTGTGCTATATTATAAAATGTACGCGGCTTTAGAATGGCCCAAGGGCCATCCCAGCAGCATCTTAACGTACTGTAGCTGATATTATAAGATATGTGCAATTTTGTATTAGACACATATGCTGAATATTATTCAGGCAGCTAGTTAAATGGCGCTGTTTATTAAAATGGTTAGAACTTTAACTAACCGACGAGAAAATATGTCGTAATCCTCCGAAGTTAGATCCGCCGCTTTTCCTCTCGGTCGAAGTTGGACTCGCCTGGTCGAAAAATTTATCAAAGGTCAACATACTTTTCAACGAATTCGAGCTGTATTCTAATTTTCACACAACCGTGTATATTTCCTTACTTTGTCATTTTAGTTTATCCTCATAAATCATAAACACTCACGCCTGTCATAAACTACGGACTTTCATTCGGTACGATCTTGATACACCTCTCTCATCTCCTTTACATCCACATAGCTTCCCATACATGCGCGTCGGTCAAGGGTACTCTTAGGGCGCGTTCCGACGGCATGCACCCGCTACGCGCACGCCACGCGCGTCAGCGCCCGCGTCTAACTCGCTTTGAAATTTGTTGCATATAATTTGAGTCTTATGACAAATCAATAAATCTGAAATTGCATTTATCGACGTTCAACCGCAGACGCCTTGCCCACGCCACGCGCACCCCATGCGCCCCCCACGCGCCCGCCCCGTTCCCGCTTCGCGCTGATCCCGCGCTCACCCCGCACACGCGCTTTTTATACAATTTCAGATTTATTGATTTGTCATAAGACTCAAATTATATGCAACAGATTTCAAAGCGAGTTAGACGCGGGTGCTGACGCGCGTGGTGTGCGCGTAGCGGGTACGTGTCGTGAGAACGCGCCCTTAATTTAGCCCATCTTCAATATATCGCCAGTTTGGTCGATAAACTTTCTCCTAGGGCGTCCCTAGTTATATTAAGTTTATCATGATTTAAAAAAAAGCACCATCACTTAAGAACTGATTCAAGCCAACTCTCTATATGCACAGTTATTTTTAGAATGTCTATAAATAAAATAAAATTTTTACAAGAGACATAAAGTATGTTTACTTATGTTTACGTGTTATTATAGTTACGAAATGTATTTTAAACATGCTTTTTAACTTCATAACTTGCTGTAAAACCATAAAAGTAATTTATTTTTGGAAAAACCAACCAGTTGCGTGTTCACCTATAAACAAACCTACAATGTAATAAACTCTTTAATGTACATCAAGAAAATATTTTTATAGCAAAATAAAAAACGACCTTATTGTTACACCAAAATTTCTTCTGGTCTACAGAAAAAAAGAAAAACTTGAAAAGGGGGGGGGGGGAATAATAAGAGAAGTGTACCAATTTCTTTTTAATTTTAGTAAAGGTGACAAACACCATACTGTGCTGTATGATGGAAAAACAGTCACTAAAATCTCTTGACACATTTATCGATCCTAGATATAAATCATAAAGATAGTCCTTAATTAATGGGTTGCAATATCTGCAAACGAGAAACAATCACTACACTCTTTCTGTAGTTTCTGTTAAAGTTGACTTAAGGTTGTCTCAGCTAGATCTTGCAACTAAACAATCTAGAATATATCACACTTAATATATATAGATTACCTACCGGGATTAACGAGTAAAGGTATGTCAATTCCATAAAAATCCACCTGCCTAGCGTAGCAGTAATTTGGTGTTTTTAATTAGTTTTAAGTAAAGTTAAAGCCGGTTATTAATAAGACAAGTCCATATTTTAAAATAAAAGCTTAAAATAATTGGCTAATTAAAATCATGAATAGGCAAGAATATTAAATATAACGTTCCTTTATATCTTAGTTATGATCTCTACGCTTTGGAATGCCAATCACAATTTTATAAGACAATTAAGTGTCGGATAAAGTAATGAAAATGACATCATATACACAGTCAATTCTGTTGTAGCTGGTAGAACAGAATGCAGTACTACTATAGACTTATGTATAACATTTATAGATAAAGTTGTCAATTTTCAACCTTAAGCACATTCCCATTAAAAGCTAAAGTTATTATTCGGGTATTGGAAATAAAGTTTCGTAATCATCAATCATCATCACAGCCTCCAAAAGTCCACTGCTGAACATTATAGCAAGTTATTTTTAAAATTACCAATGAAAAAGTGACTGTATATGCATACGTCTGTCTGCATTGCAATATGTCATTCACAGGTAATAACTTTGGTAATCAAAGGTTGCGTCTTGGTCAGAACCTGTCTAGAAAAAAAAATCATCATCATTATTACAGCCCTTAACGAGTCCACTGCTGAACATATGCCTCTCTCAAGGAATGCCACAAAGCACGGTCCTGAGTCACCTGCATCCATCGAATTTCTGCATGTCTTACCAGGTCGTCACTCCATCTAGTGGGGAGTCGCCCTACACTTCGCGAGTACCTTTTTTCCCATCGGTTGTCGATTCTTCGAGTTATATGGTCAGCCTTTTGCCACTTCGGCTTACTAACTCCATTGGGCAATGTCGGTCACTCTGGTTTTAGGGAGGATATCCTCATTTCTAAGTTTATCACGCAGAGAAACCCAGAGGAAAGCCCTCTCCATAGCTCGCTCAGCGACCTTGAGCGTCCACATACGGCCAGCAGTGTAGGATCACGACTCAGATCCATAAGTCATTATAGGCAACACGCACTGGTTGTACAATCTCGCTTTCAGGTTTTGAGGTATACTTGACGAGAATCATCAATCAATCAATTAATCGATATCATGGGAATAGTGTCGGATAAGACTTGCTCTTGGATCGTTACTCACTATTGCGTGTGGCTCCAACGATGAAATGCACATCTGCCCATAGAACCTTTCAATCTCACTCAAAATCTCCGGTGTCCCGGAAACGATGCTGCTACACTCGGTCTTCAGCTTTGACAGTTGGTTCTTACTGGCAGACAGATCTCTGGCAAAGTCATAAATGTATTGAGAGGCCAAAGTTAATATATGAATTTCCTTAATTTTGATGGAGCGACTTTTTAGATTTTAAATCATAGATTACTCTTATGGCCCTGTTCTGTAAAACAAATATATTTTCAGTGTCAGTCGCGTATCCCCATAGCAAAATACCATACGACATTATGCTATGGAAATAGCTAAAGTAAACTAGTCGAACTGTTTCAACACTGGTAAGATTCCTAATCTATTTTATAGCATATGCTGCAGAACTAAGTTGGATAATATTGATAATTTAATTTTGATATATAGAGGCTACATTGAAGCTTCGCGTCTAGTGTGATTTCAAGAAAAATGATGGTATCAACAAGACTCAGTTCCTCGCCATTTGAAGTCTTTGGTGACTTATTCCATTTTAATAAGTTGACCTTAAAATTTGATTGCTGCCCCAAACCATCGCACTGGTGGAAACACTGTCTAAGTTATGGAGCAAGAAAGAACTATAATGCCTACTTTTACCCCTGGTCAGTCGGTAAATTACAAATTAGGCCGATTTTTTACCGGATTTCAAATTTGAGCTATAATAATATTTGTATAGAATTTTTCAACCAACAATAAATTGCAGGTTCACTGATTAAATTTCGAATGTGTAACATGCCCAGGTATGGCACGATGTATTTATTTTGAAACTGTTCACTATTCGTCAAATCAGTATTCACGCTTTATGATAATTAGCACTTCGAATGCACAATGGGCTAACACATTGCATGCTGACAACCGCATTATGACGCCTGTTCTCCTTGGTAGATTATACGAAATATATTTAAAATTATTCTATCAGAATTTTAATTGTCTATTGCAACATAGTTTTAAAAACTTCTGATTCGGAATATTTAATAAAATTTCAAAGACAATAATAACATATGCTTATGTATTTTACAACATTGTTTGTTTACTTATTTCATTTAATTATCAAACAATTCACTTATTATAAATACTTAAAAATATATGTGAATATTGAAAAAATAAGTGTTTGAAGGCATGGATGCCCACTCGCATACAGTTACGTATATATCTATATAACAGCACAAACTTTGAAAAAAAAAATTATTTAAAAAACAAGTTAAACCAAAAATAATGCCATCCCTAAACTTTAATTTATGTATTATTAATCTTGGAAAACCCAATTTAAAACTAAGGTTATGATAATGCCTTGCAATTAAAACTCCTCATTAAAGTCTACTGTTAATTTTCTTAATATATAAATAAAGTCATCGCAGACAGGCACATTAAATCATTGGTTATATGATGCGCAATGATATATTAGGAATAAACCTAACATATAATAATATTACTCATCTGATGACCTCGGTTAGTATCGCTATATTTAACGTCCTATTTAAACAGCATATCGTGACCTTCAAACTTGAATTCACTAGAAGATTCTGTTGGATATTTTTACAAAAACTATGAGCTTTCGTGATAAATTTATTCCAAACAAGTTAATATCCTCATGCGAGTTCCTTGCATAGTACAGTCCGGCACTCAGAAGAGTATTAAATGAAAAGTTTTAATATCAAAATAAATTCAAAATCTACGGTGACTTGCTTCAGGATAACCGCAAGGTTCTAAATTAACACGTTTACTTTTTATAATATTAATAAATGATTTTTATGAAAATATTTAAACAAATCAATAATATAAAAGACTGCTAGCCTATGTAAGATGATCTCAACAGATTTGATCAATACTGGTACACTAACAAGCTGTCGTTAACATGTATTATAACTTACCATATACATTATACTAGCGAACAAAATCTTGAAAAAATCAAACAAATTAAATATTGAGGAGTAACTCAAGACCAGAAGTAATTTTTGATGGTCACATTGACTATATTGTGAAAAAGGCTAACAAAACTCTTGGATTTGTGATCAGGTACAGTAGTAATTTTTGTAGGTATGAAATCTATAAATGTATTTTATTTTCCATTTGTTCGCAGTTATATCCTGAAGTATTTGTTTAAATTGTGGATCTAACGCTAATATACCTGCATTAAATGATTAAGAGCCATTCTAAAAAATCCGTATATACATGGAATATAAATGTAATTGTTATGACAAGAACTACTAATAAAGATGTAAGTTAAAACACTTACTGCCGCTTAAAGCCAAACGTAATATAGCATTTTTGGTAATTATTTAGTTTTGAACTATCGCATTGTTGGCAATTGTATCTCAAACTGGATTAAACTGTCCTCAACTCTTAAATAATATAAATTTCTCAGTACTTGAAAAAAGTTATTTCATGGCGGCAATATCCTTCTCTAGCGACTTTTTTTTCACACCCCTTTGTTCAACAAACACATTGTGTGTGGGCAGTTTATTGACTTTAAAAGGCCCATAGATCTTAAGACAATAATTTTTGGAATAAAAAACATAGGAAAATAGCAGTGTTAGATATATTTTTTCGAAAATTATGTTTGCTCACGTGTCACCGATGGGGAAGAAAGGTTCTCGAGTGGCAGCCTCGTACCGGTAGGCGAAGTGTAGGGCGTCCCCCCACGAGATGGAGTGACGACCTGGTAAGACATGCAGGAAGTCGATGGATGCAGGTGGCTCAGGACCGTGCTTTGTGGCATTCTTTGGGGGAGGCCTATGTTCAGCAGTGGACTTGTGAAGGGCTGTAATGATGATGATGATGATGACGTGTCATTGTGCGCTTGCATGAATTTAACTCAGTCCGAACAACCTGTAAAGTTTAGAAATCATCGTGTACATACAAAGAAATCTTTATAAATTTGTTGTTGCTGCATATATACACTTGGCTACTTAATTTCAAAGTTGGACAAATTTTGAGATCACTACCTATTTGTATATAATTGTATGTCGTTTACGTATTGTGTTTTTCGGTTAAGTTTACAATTTGGTCAACAGCTCTTAGACAAAGCATATAAGTACTAGACATCTACGACAGGTACTGTACTATCAGCAGTTACATTTCAATAAAAGATACAATTATTGATATTTATTAAAATCAAAGAAACAATTAGTCTTCATACAACACGTTTAAACGAATTACTTTGAATAGTAAATCATAATGTAGGACAAAGAAAATAATTACAATGCCAGAGAATGGTAGATACTTGTAATTTCTTTTGTAATATTTCGACGGTAAAGCGTCGCCTACTTAAATTATCATCATATAATGGTGATGACGAAAATAACATCATATAAAAATGCTGTCATCGGTAAGTGAAGTGTAGCCCTCGCCCCACCCCCCCGCGCCTCTGGATGAAGTGATGACCTGGCAAGAGAAGTAGGCAGTTGGTTGATGCAGGTGGCTCAGGACCGTGATTTGTGGAATTCCTTTGTGGAGGCCTATGTTCAGCAGTTGACTTATTGAGGGTTGTAATGTTAAATAAGGAATAAAATTTCATGATCATTATCATAATGATGAAACATACTTTTAAGCCTAGTGCTGATAATGGACTCATACAGGCTTGCATGCGCTACTTAAAAGATGCTTGTGAGTTCAAAGCCGACAACCTCGTACTTGTGATATCGCTTCTAATAGATTTTTTGCACTGGTCACCGTCGTAATTGCATTTGTCGTTAAAAATCGTCTAGTTGGGAATTTTTTTTCTCTAACGTGTGCAATTACGTCAGTTGGAATGCATATATCTCTATATAAATAATACTAAAAAACCTACACTTAAAATGACAACCTCCTCCTTTTTAAAGTCAGTTAAAAAGCCCCTATATTAAAAATGACAACCGTTGAACTACGGCTACGACTAATGTACTTAGTCTAATAACCCGATCCAAACCTAAGACTAATCACTTGAACTCGGATGGCACTGACATGTTCAGCTGCAAATTATTAAAATATGGCGTAGATAATGATATAAATAAGCTGCGGGTTAGAAATTGAAAGTATTGATTACAATATTGAAAACATCCTTAATCGTATCTATCCTACCTATCCTCAACTGTCATCATCTTGCGTTTATACACGTACATAATTATTAAATTTATGTACAACTTCCCTATTCGCAGTAAACAACAATTCTTTGCGGAAGAGTGTTGTCTGGAAGAAATCGCTTCCAGAGCCATAAGACCGCCTGTTGTACTGCATTTTGTCTCGTTTTATTGTGTATCGGCGTAAAATAAAGAAAATCTCAAATAATTATCTTGAAGACACCGACAAAGCAGGAGTTATGAGGAGAGCTTTTTTTTAGCAGAACATACGTATTGCCAAGTACGCGATTTAGTTTTTCCGTTAAAACTAGAAGACTTAGCTTATAAGACTCGTATTGAAAAGATTGACAACTAGTTTTCTTCAAATAAATGTATGTTTGGGGAAAGATGTGTTTTTTTTTAAAAGCGGAACAAAGACCGGGCGAAGACTTAACTGAATGGGCGTCATCTCGCACAGTTTTGCGGTTTTAAAGTAGAACTCGAGGAACAACTTTGTGCTAGGATTGGCGAATCCCGAGGAAAAGGAAAAGTTTTTACTCATTCATTGTAAAAAATGTTGTATATAATTTCAAATTCATTGCGTAAATTCAAAAGAGAGAACTAGTGTTACGGCCCGCAGCTGCTCCTGCAAAGGTTCAATATCCGGGGCCCATGAGAGGAAAATTCAACGAGTAGCCGCAGGTTCGAGCCCGAGTGGCTATATGGAAGAATTTCCTATAATACTAAGATATTAGCCTTTACAAATGTAATAATTTTCATACTATTCGAAGATTATATGTGGGCAATAAGGGGGACTTTATCCCACTTCTGATGTAGGAAGGGTAATTGAGTATAGTACAGAGACTAATTTTGTAGTTAGGAATAATAATTAATTCGTTTACACGAATTAATTATCCAACGAGTCGAGGATAAACTAGTATCGAAATACGACAAGCGCACCGTTCCACGTCAGAGCCAAGACTGTCTTAACGGCGGCCGCTCAGTCCATTTTATACAAGCAGGACGGGCGGCAATGCAGGTGCAATGCCGCAGGTGTGCGGTACACGTGTCGTTTACAAGAATTCTGCCTAGCTAGACCAACGCCACCGCATCTACAACGGTGCAGGTGCCGTCATATACATTGCCCCAATAATGAATTACTGACTCTGTGGAGTCGAGAAACTGGCATCACTAGCTTGTGTTTGTTCCTAGTGTTTACAGAATGTATATCACTTTTTTTACTAAATCTATCTTTGATTTTGTGAACATACATAAAATTTTCGTAAATATACTGAGGGGCCAAAGTTAATATATTTATTTCTTTAAATTTATCTCTAAGAGACTCTCTCGGTTTTAGATTGTAAATAACTTTATTTTATCCTACTACAATTTAATGGGGAGGCTAGTGAAATAGAGATTACTTACCTGTATATGAGGCGACTACTGTCTCAGGGCTCGGTCAGGCCGGAGGCGTGTATGTGTTGAGTGTAGTGGTGTTTTTATGGTGTTGGTTGTGATAGACCTGACGGGACCGTTGAAGTCGGTAGCAGCCCGGAATTCGGCACCGCTCCAAATTGTGGTAATCTCCAGCGGCGTCACCCACAGTCACTTTCTTTCTTCTTCACTATGTCAGTCTATTAACTATACCATACAATTAACTAACTTCCAGACGCCACTAACACTGGTTTATTATAAAGCGTAACACACAACACGAATACCGAATTTTCGGATCAAAGGTCACTTCCGTTTCGCGTGGCAACAATTATTTTCTAAAAATGGAGGTTTACCAGGGCGACTTCACGACGTGCTCTCGACAGCACTGTATTCTAGCAACTGGCCTCATCATGGCAACAATAACTCCCGTTAACCGCCCACACTTCTACCGGTTATGAACGCGCCGTATCGAGCCAAGCGCCCTCCGGCGTCAAGTCTTGAAACCAACGTTTGGGCGTGAACAACTATTACAAATGTGATGATTACGAAAAATCATCCCTGCTTGTAGAGTTTCTCAAGATTTATTGCGCTCACGGAAATCGAAACTTCTACTCAAATTTAATTTTCCACAAAATTCATATAAACACAATAAATACGCTCACAAATTTATCTTTTATGACTGAATAATATACACAACCATGTAGTGGCGGTGTAAGAATATCGATCGCGAGGATTTTGTAAGGGGTGACACAGGGAAACTAAAAGGGGAGATGGGCAACAGCATCTTCCTGTTAATCGTTAAATACTGTAGCGGCAACCTGTCTGCCAAGCCAGGCATCTAATATAGTCAAATTCCCCTATGAGGAAATCTGTGGGAGGCCTATGTTCAGCAATAGACTATATAGGCTGTAATTAATGGATATAAAATTATTTTCTTAATACTCAGTGGCCACCAATACCCTTACATATCCAATATTACAAATGAAGAATTTTAATCGTCTTCAAGAAGGCTTATTGTGAGAAACTGCTACTTTTTAACAAATTTCTATTTATATTTTAATCAAATTCATATTTATATTTTTTCAAAAATTAAAGTGTATGTTTACACAAATTCTGATTAAGTGAAAAGTCGAAATTCGTTGTAGCTTATTTTACTGCCTATAGCTGTTGTCTTTAACTAAAATTAGTTACACTTACAAATAAGTGTCCCAAGAATCGCAAATTTTCAAGTCTGTCACTTTTTAACGTTAAGCGTGAAGACAGAGTACAATGTATAAGAGGCACAAAGCGCAATTAGCAAAAGAGTAAATAAAACTGCGTGGGTCAACAAATTTATTGTAAGTAAGACTACTTACTTAAAAAAATCGCACTTCACCTTTTCTGTGGTCTGTATTAGTTACTGGGAAGCTTATTATATGATAGCCAAATTCATAAGATGAAAAAGATTAAAACGAAAAGGAGAGGCCTTTTACATTCGCTGTACTAATTCAGCTCGATCCAACTTTGCTAACTCACTCTACGACTGGGATGATATTCGGAAATAAATATGTAATGACTGTATCCCGCTATTAATATAAAACTGAGATGCCTTACTAAAACTCAATTTTAACATTAAAAGGGCCAATTGATTACCTTGATCTTCTTAATAAAAGTTCTTCACAAGTCATTGGCTGACATCGACTTCCCGCATTACTTACTCCGATTACAGGTACGAAGCTGCTAGTCGAGAACCTATCTTCCCCATGCGTGGTCAGTTCTTTCAGCTTCATGGCCAACCCAGTGCCATTTCATCTTACTGACCCGTTCAGCTATGTCGATAACTATTGCTATTCTGCGGATATCTTCATTACGAATTTTATCAGTTCAATAAAAAATATCACAAACAATTAATGTTTCCATAAATATTTTAGTTTAAAAGAAGCAGTAACAGACTATTTTTAGGTTGTAAATACTTGAACATTGCGTATTTGAATTTGTGTCGTTTTTTTATTTTTTCAAACACAAGTCGATTTGTCACACTGAATTGAATTTTAAACCCAAATGTGGTCTAATATAATATTCATGGACGCTGGTGTAATCTGTCGTTGCTTGAAATAAATAATATTTATTCGTTTATATTTCGTTCGTAATTACAATAGAGAGGGAGGCTGGGTACTACCACTTGCTTGAGATCCTGTTATTAATAAAATTAAAACTAAACCTAAACATACCACTGCAAGATTTCAAGACACAGTAAGTTCATTTTGCGTAGATCGGACCAAAACTAATAATTAAAAAGCTGAAGGTATTTCGGTTTAACTCTGACATCGGGAAGTCAATCACCTGATTGCTCCGTGAACGCGGATGCTGATCCGCCTTCACGGAGTAATTTTTCAGCAAAAGCACCTGAAATAAAATAACATTTTTTGTTTATATTTGGTGTCATATAAACAAATGTATTTTTATTATTTATTGAAATATTTAATGAAAACGTCGTGACTAAGCCTGCATGTGTTAGAAATTCAAAATATTTTGTGGTTACATAAAAAAGTCCGCCTACATCTTATATGGTAACATGCCAAATTTTCCTGTCCCATCTCGGATATGAGAGGAGGTATTTGACAAGCCGTATGACAAATTTAGAATGTTTCTTCACGTTTTACATTGAAAATTTAAATAATCAAAATGTTTAAGGAAAATAGCAGAGACATTTGAGGGGTGCCAAACCATAACGTTTCAAGTGCCAGAAAGTGGAATTTTCAGGAGATACAAAAAACAGTTTTAATGGAAAAAGAAAGAGCAAAGCAATAAAAAAAGAATGTTTAATCAAATTATCATTTATTATTAATAATTTAACACAACTTTTGTGTCAGTCGAAACAAGGAAATAATATTATTTTGTTTCTAAAAAAAATTAAAAGAACAAAACGTTGTAAGTACCATTATTTATGCAAGTCATAACGTTGTAAGTATTATATTACTTGCACATAACTCCACTTGAATAATATCTTTATTTTAAAAGGTTTTCATAAAATATTTGCTATTTCCGGCTAAATACGGCAACATGGCACCAATGTCTTTCTTTTTCTCGGCAGATAAAGGTACAGGTGTCTCGATCATGTCAACTTGTAGGTTCTCAAAATTCGCCTTAGTAATTCCAGGTTTAAGCACTGGAGTTGATATCCAAGGAGCAAATTCGCCGTAACTTTTCTTTGTAAAAATGACACCAAAATTTTCAGATGTTAGGCGAATCATCGTTGCCGAAGATATCTGTAGCTTTTTGGTATTAATCATATTTTTAGCCAGATTCATCCAATTAAAAAAGGTTTTCATCCACTACCAAGAATGGTTTTTTTTTTTGCCAGCATTTGTAATAAGTTCAATAAGGTCTTTTGGAATCAGTGGCTTTGCACACTTTTTCGCTTTTTCAATGATCGAAAAATCACGATCGCAGGCGAGAAATGTATGACCCTTTACAGGAAATTTATGAGTAATTTCTGAAAAGAAACCTTTTGCAATTAAAACGAGGAAAATAGCAAGTACAGCTTGGTTCTTGTTTTGTCCACCACAGTTATCTGACCACAAAATTAATTTATTTTTATCTGTAGTGTATCCTATTTCACTAAAAGTGAAAAACTTGTAAAGACAGGAAGCGATCTGGTTGGAACCCCTTTGCCCAACAGTTTCATTCCAGAGAAACATGATGCCCTTTCCTTCGTCCTCCAAGTGAATTCTCATATTGACAAATGCCAGCTAACGACTGTAGTACATCTGTGTATGGATTAATGTTGGGAGGTACATCTGTTGCTGGAGGTCGAACTGAACTACTCGAACATCTGAATTAGGGCATCTAGAGTCTGCTCCATCATTATTCATTAGTTTTCTGGCCATCTCAGCTTGCTTGTGATGAAAGTCCAACTTTTGCTTAGCGAGGTCATTTACTACTTCAGTTGGAGTATTCCAATGTCAAACAGGTACACGAAAACTGGCATTTGCAAGAAACCTACAACAAAGTAAATGATGAAATTTACAATTTGCATAAAATGTTGTTTACTGTTTTCATCACCGTTTAGTAATATAAGTGTATAATAACAATGGTAAAGTAATATAAATATATTTAAAGGTAAAATACTATGTTTACGTTTTTTAACAATGGTTTAAAAAAATTGTCACACATACCTCACTTGGCTCACTTTTTTCACTCACTTCTTTATTTTTTGTATTCACATACGATAAGCCCTTGTTTCTGCAATATTTTCTTATTGTTTTTTTCCATGTCTTTTTATTAACAATTTTTTTCTCATTGTAGACGCACCGTCTTGTTCGGACATTTTGAATGCACTGACGTTTGCAGCTCATTTGGCACTTACAACGTTATGGCATGCTGTTTCACAATATTTAATTTAGATGGCGTTAGAAACCTTTCAACTCATTACTGCAAGTAAACGCCGGCACATACAACGTTTTACTGCAATAAAACGTATTTCAGTTCGTGTGGCACATAAAACGTTATGGTTTGGCACCCCTCATTTATCAAAAGTAATTAAAAAGGGTGTTAATAGTTCTACACATAAATTTATTTAGGCATTGTGTTAAATATGCAAATTTGTTGAGTTAAAACTTGTTTGAAATAGTTTTTAGTGTGATATAAAGATATTTATTTCGCAATTTTTGCTAATATCATTGTGTGTAAATAAAAATTCTGTGTACATTTTTTTTTTGCTAGAATTGGTTGCTTAGATACAGAAAGCAGATTTTTAGTAACTTTATTTAATCGTCTTGGTTACATCACAAATTTATCAAGTTATTACGTTTGGGAAACTCATCGTAAGTGTACTTTACACATTTATTTCTTTACCGGATTAACCGACGATACAAACAAAGAAATCTGTAAAGCCGCAAGTCTTCATTCTGTCTGTTACTCAGTTGAAAGATCGAAGTTACGCCTTCCGTTAAACATGTATGTGCTCTGTGAAAGGCGACCTAGATAGAAGTTCGCTAATTGGTCTTGTGTCTAGCGAATGCAAAGAGTTTTCTGCTACTATATACTCGTGACAATTCGTGGGAGTGAATTTTATCTCAGATGACAAATTTCAAATAACACCATCTCTAATTTTATACTATATTATTAACAGCTGTCTTTAGCGCTGTACATGCTTGAGCGGAACGATGTCATTTGTTGACTATAGTCACCATGGACAGGTAAGGTAAGAATTTTTTTTGGGGACTTCAGTCGCCGTTGAATAGAACTTTTTATACTATTGCGAAAAGTGCCATATATAAATATAAACATATTTTACCGAAATGTAAGCTATGATTTTAAATAAAATACCTGACAATGGTCATATAGCTTAAAGAATTGAAAAAAGAAAGGTTCTCGTGTGGCAGCTTTATACCTATAAGCATGATGTAGGGCGGCCCTCAACTAGATGGAATGACGACCTGATATGAAATGCAATAAGTCGACCATGTCTTGTGGCATTCTTTGGAAAAGTCCTATGATCAGCAGTGGTGATGATGATATGTACATATGTACATGTGACGTGTAGAATTTTCACCAGTCTTTTAGATGTTCTTTTATTTTTTTAAATAAATAAAACTTATGTTAATATTGAAGGCTGATTTATAAATGGTAATAATACCCTTCATAAATAGTCTATAATTAATTTTGACGTCTACTTTAAGACGTTATTAAATCAAGATTAAATTATTTCAAAATGTTAATGATTATAAGTCAATAATTCAGTTATTAAGTTTTAAAGAGATATGTTTTCTGGAATTAAAATACTTCTTTTTGATTTTGCTGATAGAATTAAACTTTTATTAAAATGTCAAATCCGACTTAAAGGACCCAAAAAGAATGAAATATTTTCCACATAATAGTCTCTGAAGTCTTCTGAAGTTGGTACTCTGAAGTTCTAAAGTTTATTGAAGTTGAATTAATTTACTTCTGATTAGAAATTTAATTTTTTTGACACGTTTGAATGTATTAAGAAATATCACAAGGGCAAAGTAACAACAAGAATGTTATCTTAATAGTTATATTAAAAATTCATCCCTTTTATCCACAGTTAGGATAGGTGAAGATATTATGTAACATCTTATAATATACAAATACAAATAGGGATTTACTGCCGCATCCATCGGTTAGGCCTCCGAATCCGGAGGTAGTTCCTGAAACTTTATTAACGCCCCGCCATCAGGAAAAGAGATTAAAGATGAGAATGTGACCACTTACACTGAGTTAACCACTTCTGGTAAGCTTAAAATGCTTGTGTTAGAAGTGGTTCACGACAGTAGTCGAATAGCGGATTCGAAACCACGTCTCGAAGTCGAGACGTGGTTTCGAAGTGAGACGTGTCGTCGAGTTCGCGGTCCGCGCCCTGCCATTAGGCTACTGATGATTTAATAATTTCAGTAATTGTCGTCTTAATTTGAAAATTAGTATTATTTGCTGATGATACTTTTTATCATCAGCAAATAATACTATATCATGGTTATCCCCTACTATGTAAGATAAGTTATAAATGTATACTAGAAACAGAAAGGGGGCGAGAATTGAGTCTCATACCCATTTGTGCCATCGACTCGAAAGAGCTCATAACAAGGCTCATACTGTTAATGACAACTTTTTGCGTTCTGTTATCTAATTAAATATAAAAGAAATAAAAATCTGGAATTATAGTCCCAACTCAACTCACCCAACTCTACGTCAATTTTTTAAGGCGATATATTTCGTGGATATATTATAATTACACACGTTATCGTTTTGCGGAATAAAGTTTTTTTTTTCAAAATATAATTTTAAATATTCATTATGTTTTTTACATTAAATTAATTTCATATAATGTTTTATTTTCACAGTTGCTGAAACTGTTGAAACAATAAATATTACATAACTTGTTGAATATCCTATTGAAACGATTATGTTAAAAGCTGAATACCGAGATCTGAGAAAATGTTTTGTTTCCCAACAAACGGCAATTTGTTTCTGTATTGAATTCACAACTTCTTTGGAATCTCTTTCCAGAAAACAAAGCGGGTAAGTTAAATGGAAGCAGAAACATTAAGTTTATGATTGAAATTAAACAAAAGGTAAAATAACAATTGAGTATTATAACTATTTAAAGCCATATAAATATGATAATAAAACATTGCCGTGTTGTGTTACTGTTGGGTTTGATCTCTCCCATAAAATTATTACTTGCAATTTTACGTGCTGTTTTAGCACGCGTTCGGCGGTGTAGTAAACCCATTGAATTATGATGTCCACAGAAGGATCAGAGTCCATGACACACGCACGCGTGCATATCCTTCATTTTATTTCTCAGATATTTCTGACTCCTATTGATGGCCGGGCATCATATAAGTCAGCAACTATGATGACTAGGTTGGAATGTCTCAAAGTTTATTAAATTGATGTTTCACTTCGAGGTATTCACTTAGTCATCTATAAACTAATCAGTATTTGTTATTTTCTATTACTATTGATAAAACTAACTGCAAAATAACTGGAATATCTAAGGTGTGTCATCATCATTATCATTAAAGCCCTTCACAAGTTCACTGCTGAACATAGGCCTCCATCAAGGAATACCACAATGCACGGTCCTAAGCGACCTGCATCCATCGAATTCCTGCATGTCTTACCAGGTCGTCACTCAATCTAGTGGGAGGACGCCTTACGCTTCGTCCGCCGGTACAAGGCAGCCGCTTGAGAACCTTTTTCCCTATCGGTTGCCGGTTCTTCGAGCTATATGGCCGGTCCATTACGACTTCAGCTTACAAATCCGTTGGGTTATGTCAGGCACTCTGGTTCTACTGCGGATATACTTATTTCTAAGTTTATCACGCAGATAAACTACGACTAGAGCCCTCTCCATAGCTCGCTGAGCGACCTTGAGTTTCCTCATCTGGCCAACAGTGAAGGATCACGTCTCAGTTCCATAGGTCGTTACTTGCAACACGCACTGGTTGTACAGTCTCGTTTAAAAGTTTTGAGGTATACCTGACGAGAAGATGTGTCGTAATTTCCTGAACGCTGCCCAGCCGAGTTTAAGCCATCGATTGACCTCTCGGTCGAAGTTGGATTTACCTATTCGGACTATTTTTCTCAGGTAAACATACTCGTAAACAACTTCAAGCTTCGTGCTACTGACAGTCAACTTGGCACCGCTGAAAGGACTGCAGCACCGTCCAAATTTTGACGGAATCAAAGGATTTCTCACAGTTCACATACGCCAGGCATAGTGGCAAATTGTGCTCCTCGGACTTTTGTCAATTTGCTAAAGGGTATATATGTGGTCCATGGTGCTAAAGCCTTATTGGAAACCGGCTTGTTCGGGAGGCTGAAAGTCATCGAGTCTGCATGCGAGTTGATTTGTAATGACTCTCGAAAACAGCACGTAGACGCGACTTAGAAGAGAAATCGGTCTGTCCTTGTTCAAGAAAGCGTTATCGTTTTTTTTTGAAGAACAAGACCACCGCAATTCTGCTCCACGCCTCCGGAGTAGTGCCGCCATGTAGGACGGAATTAATGAGCATCTTAAGGACGTTCAGGTTTTCTACCCACTTTCAGAAGTATCGCTGTAATTCCATCCTCGCCTAGGTCCCTGCCGTTTAGAAGGTGCTAGAGAGCCATTCTAATCTCGTCCAGACTGACGATCGGAAAATCATCGGAATAGTGTCGAATAAAACTTGCTCTTGGATCAGCTGCCCATAAAACCTCTCAATCATACTCAAAATATCAGGTGCCACTAGGGGGACGGAGCGTTGAATTTACTAGACGAGATCTCTCAAAGTTTACGTTTAATTTCAGTGTGCTTTTAGCCATTCAGTGATCGCTGCCAGTTTTCACCCTCGCGATCACTAAGACATCAAAGTTGTCGTCTATTCGTCATAATGAACTCTCATTTTTTGTCGAACCGTCAGAGCTCGGCCAGATCCACTTCCTGTGGGGCAGCTTCTGGAAGAAAGTGTTCTTCATAAAAAGTCCCTCTTTCTCCATGAAGTCGGCCGCTTGAGTTCCGTTGTCCTATTCCAAATTTCCCTACCCTAAGCTGGCCGTTCTCTCTTGTACCTAGTTTTACGTTGAAATCTCCCATTAACACTGTATAGTGGGTTTTGGAAGAATACATGGCTCTAGATATATCCTCATACATATTCTCCACCTCCTCATCGGGATTAGTTGACATTGATGTGTAAACCTGTATAACCTTCAGCAAATACCGTTTGTTGATTCTGAGTTTAAGGTACGCAACCCTCGTCGACATACTCTCAATCTTTACAGCGTTGTTAACAAGGGACTTATGGACGATAAATCCGACACATCCTTGAGACAGATGGTCACCCTCACGGTGATAGAACAAGTTGCCGGATTCGAGGATTACCGTGTCCCTCTCTTCGAACCTCAGATCATCCTATAATATTCCAGCGCAACTTGTCTATCTCTTCTTCCAGCTCCAGGATCTTCTTGTCAGTCCTCAGGGTGCGTGCGTTATATGTTGCCAGGTCGAGTCGTCTTAGGTGGTAACCGAACCTCCACCGGAGATTCTTAGTACCCGCCGCCTCGCCGTTACCATGGTCGCCAGGAATAGCGGGGCCACCCGGGACTAGTGGCCGTCTCTTTGTTATTTTAATCATGGGGGGTTTATTCCTATAGTTGCCACGCTTGACGAGCTGGTTGGCAACCGCAGTTTTTTTTAATTGTTGCTTTGCTGTTATTAGAAAGATTCTGCTGCCCATCTTCTGCTTCAGTCTCCCTCTGTTGCCTCTTAAGACACCAACGGGAAGATATGGGGTAGTGGGTATTCTTACCCTCTGTGCACGGGAGACATAATATATCTAAGGTGTGTATTGCTTTTAATTGTTGCATAAACTTGCCCTATTTTTATTCCTTATGACTTAACAAGCATAACATTTCATCATTATATATACTGATCCAATTGAACATGTGGCGGCGCTGTCATCGCGCTACAAGCGAAACACATCGCAGCCTAAATCGCGCTAACAATGTTCCGAAATTATAGCAGTATATATAGAATAGCTCCAAACTACCACTTGGGGTGTTGGCCGCTTCCCGGGCAGTACACCTTGCCCGGCGGGAGATTTCCCCTTTTTCTTACAAACTGCTGCAGTATCGATATTTATGTGTCAGTATTGATATTGGGCAGCAAAACTAGTTTAGTGTTACATTAATAATCTAGGTCTATTGTCTATGTGAATCGATATCTTTGGGGAGAATAAAAGATGGTGACTACGTGAGAACACACTGTTTAATTTTATGAATACTTAAATATAGTGGCAGTGGAAAATAAATGTGAAAATAGTTAATAAACGAAGAAAAACATGTTTTTTGAATCCGATAATCAAAAAAAAAAAGAAGAAAAATTGTTCAGTCAAGTTAAGAAATTATGCTATAGATAGAGAAATAAAAAAAACCGGGATACGGATTACATATTAGCTTCTTTATTTTTGATCATAAGTATTACTTTTGATAATTACAAACATTTAATAATTATTAATTAAATACATTATAGAAGTTGATTATTTGACTTAAATATGAATGTAAACTTAACAATTTAAGTAAGGAAACTTGTAGGAATTAGTTAAATAAGATTGTTCTGTTTAAAGACCAATATGTTTATGAGGCTTCATCATGCTTCATGTTTATATTCTTTCATCTGTCCCTGAAAAGCATAAAGTAATAAACTTATTTTCATTTTAGCTGCATGAATTTTAAAAACATAATTATCTTAACATAGTAAAGTGCATCAAGTGTCTGAGGATACAGATGCACTCTCTATTCTCTCAAACTTGGTATGTTAAGAAAATGGTCACGAAAATCATGGACTGACCGCGGCAAGGGCAACTTAACCTCGCAGATCTATTGATCCGCTCCAGCTATTACTTAACCACGAATCCCTCTTGTCTATAACTAACGCTATGGGTGATGATCAACGCCATTTAACCCGTCGCTACAATTTCATCGGCCATCAAGCATGAATCGGGCATCGAGCTTTTTGAGTATCAAATACATCAATTTATACTATCCTGGCACATTGAACCGCGCGTCTCATGCGCGGGCGTCTATTGGCGCTTCAAGAGCAGTACTACTAATATTATATCTAACTACGGTAAAAATTTTATCTTTGGGACTTAGGAATATAATCCGAAACTCCGCGTAACCCCTTAGGGCAAATAGCGTGATGCTATGAAGTGTGACCGTAAGGTGCGGATGGTGAAGTAAGGCTATACATTTTTTGGTTTGTAAATAGATACTTAGTTGGGTTTATAATAGCTTTAATAGGATAATCTCAAGATTTTTTATCTTTAATGAACTACAGTTTTATTATTTATAAAAATCGGTCTCTATTTTTATCTAAAATTTTCAAAGTAATTTTTTTTAAGTCTTATTATGGAAATATTATAGTTACTGGTGCAAATAATGTAGAAATGGCTTCTTTTATTAATCTTCCTTAATAAGCTCATTATCAACAACGTGACTTGTTTCTATGCAAAATATCAAAATTAACAAATTAATTGAAAACATTCTTATATACACATATACATATTTGAAATAAACATAACATAAATTTTACCAAAATATAAACGCGTCATAACATTGACGACGTCTTGAGAATTTACCTGTGAAATGTACTGTGGATTATTTCTAATATTAACACCACAGTCCTTTACAAACCAAGTAACAATTTTGGAAAAAAGTTGCTTACTAAAAATATCTTCTATTACACTCCAAAAAATTACAACATATCTAGGAGCTTACTTCTTGTGTGGCGAATTGTGTCGATCTGTCATTAAAAATCGGTTCCAGAGTTATGAGATTTGGTATCCTTTTCTATCTTGCATTTTGCCATAAAGAATTTTCTTCTCCCTTGCACATTATGTCGGTCTATACGCCTATATATTCTAGGGTCAGACTGTGGTACTTAGTTAAAATCAAGGTTTTTATTATTTGCTAATAAGTATGGGTGTAATCAAATCACTAGCAGTCCATATTTTCCAAAAATTAATGGACAAGCAGAATGTGGGGTAATAATAGCTAAGGCCCTATTATCAAAAATGAGGATATTCATTTAGGTCTTTTAATTTATAGGAATACGCCATTAGAGTCTGGTTGTAGTCCACCAGAACTTACGATTAATCGCAAGTTGAGAGAAAACTTGCCAATGTTAAAAGTAGGCTAGACAGAACAGTGGATATATAAAAGTTTTCAGAAAATAGAAAGGCAAAGAAATTGAAAGATGCCTATTATTATAATAGTAGTATAAAGCTTTAAAATTAGAAAAATTTAAATTAAATGATAGAGTGTGGATGAAAGACTTAAAGATTTATGGTACTGTTTCCAAGTTAGGGCCTGAACCTCGTTCATTCCTAACAAACACTGACAAGGGTAGTTTCAGGAGAAATCGGCATCATTTTATTCGGGTTCCTCTTACTGCTCAATGCGATTCCCATAATAATATTATATATGATAATCACTAAATGTGCACCTCACTAATATTCGAGGATTGCACTCTAATCTCAGCACAGTCCATCACCATCTTGAGACTGAGAAGCCACACCTACTTTTCTTGACGGAGACGCAAATTGGATGTCCATTGAATGCGGCGTATCTTGACTATTCTGAATTCTCCTTGGAGCACAAATTCCATCAATGTGCCGGAGTATGTGTGTACGCCCGCAATGAAATCTGCTTCCAGCGTCTGTATCACCTTGAAAACCCTTTTTTTTCGACAATCTGGGTGACGGTAGGCAGTTACTGATAAAATCCTTTATGCCTGTGTTTGATTACGTTTAACAGTTTTCACTTCTTTATATAAATGATCGTCGCTCCATCCATCTTAAACGTTGTAGAGCCACGCTGCAGCTATATTTAATATAATATTAATTGCATAGTTGTACTACGAAAGGGTTGGCTCGATCTGGAATGGATCACGCTCTCACAGAATACCAGCGTAAACTAGCAGCTTAATGCTGTTGTCCTTCATATGCTGAGTGTAGAGAACTGGAGACACTTTTTACTGGAAAAGAGGCATTCCATCTCAGTCCTCACGGCTGACAACGCATCTGCATTTTGATTCGCAAACGAGGCTAGTTGTAGATAACTAAAGGGCCACAGCAACCACTTACCATCAGGTTAACTGCGTGCTCGCTTTTCACTCTTACCCTATATTTAAAAAAATCCAGTCAGGTAGTGTTCCACACTACGTTTACTTAAAGGCAGTCTGCACTCTATGACACGCTTCTCCAATAGTTATCGCTTTCAGCCTGCAATTACGGAAGGCTACATCAGTGCTCTTGGTGTGTTGTTTCCTCGTTCTAACGTTTCTTTAGATATATTTTTAATATTTTTAAATTATAATTTCAAATGATTTTCACTAGGTAGTATGTCGCCTCTTCTGCCTACGAGTTTGTCTGTGAAATAAAAAATGAGTTAGTAGCTCCCTCTTACCTATTTCATTTTCCATGTCAGACCTTAGAGGTGACATCGCATCTTAGATATCCACGGACTGCAGGAAGCACTTACCATTAGGTGAAGTGGAAGTTCTTTTGTCAATTCAGTTTTATAATATCTCACATAGGCAGGTTTTTTCGCAAAGTTTTCCTGCGATGCATATATACGACCCATTCTTGAGCACAGGTCTCCTCTCATTACTGAGATGATTTAAAGGTAAGGGAATGTCCGCCATGTTGCCCAATGCGTGTTGGTGGACTTCATATTATTTCTTCAAAATATTTTTTTATTTCTTAGCCATGCTGTTTTTGCCAACATGTTTTACTTTACCGCACAGGGACGTGATAAATCAGTGCTTTAAATTGTAACTAACACATTCGGTTAACCCATATTCAAACCTTTAGGTAAATAGTTATCCTCCGAGCTACCAACCCCTCGCTCTCTGGGAAGGATTTTATGCTAAAAATGTAAATAAGTTATTTTAGTGAAAAGTAACCCTTGTCAGCGCCAGTAGAATAAAATCTAGATTTGATTTACTGAAATTAAAGTATAATTTTAGTATTTGTGAACTTGAATCATTTAATCCCGGAAAGTTTATGATTTAATTTTAGGAGGTGAATGTACCGGCAATTAATTAGAATCTTAAAAGTTTGTTTACTTGCAAAAAAGACGTCCCTTCGATAAACAGGAGCATTTGTAGAATTTATTTTTTTCATAATGATTTTTTAAACAAATAAGGCACGTAGAATAAACCCAACTTTATCTGGATTACCGTTGATCATATACTGGCGTATAGACGACCGGTTAGTCCAAAAACGCGTTACTAATTTTGATTTCTCATTATTAATAAGTAAAATGTACATCGCTAGCTTACGCACCATTGTGTGCGTAAGCTAGTGATGTACATTTTACTTCCAAGGATCCTATCGAAAAATTATTGTTAAAGAAGCGGTAAAAATAAAAATAAATAACTTATGCTGCTAGGAATCATCATCATCATTACAGCCTTTCATAAGTCCACTGCTGAACATAGGACTCCCCCAAGGAATGCCACAAAGCACGGTCCTGAGCCACCTGTATCCATCGACTTCCTGCATGTCTTACCAGGTCGGCACTCCATCTAGTGGGGTGTCGCCCTACACTTCGCCTACCGGTACGAGGCTGCCACTCGAGAAACTTTCTTCGCCATCGGTTGTCGGTTCTTCGAGCTATATGGCTGACCCACTGCCACCTCAGCTTACTAGTCCGCAGGGCTATGTCAGTTACTCTGGTTCTACCGCCGATATCCTCATTTCTAAGTTTATCATGCAGAGTAACCCCGAGCATATCCCTCTCTATAGCTCGCTGAGCGACCTTGAACTTCCTCATACAGCCAGCAATGAAGAACCACGTCTCAGATCCGTAAATCATCACTGGCAACACGCACTGGTTGTACAGTTTCGTTTTCAGGTTTTGAGGTATGTCTAACGAGAAGATGTGTTTCCCGAACCGAACCGAGTTTCCCGAACGCTGCCCAGCTGAGTTGAATCCGTCGATTGACCTCTCGGTCGAAGTTGGACTTACCTAGTCGGACTATTTGTCCCAGGTAAACATACTCGTCACAACTTCGAGCTTAGTGCTCTCAACAACTATCGGCATAGGTGTGAGTTAACGTTAAACATGATTTTTGTTTTGTCCATGTTCATGTTAAGACCTTTCCGTTGGGAGACACTATTGAGGTCATTGAGCATAATGCTTAGGTCCTCCAGCGATTCTGCCATAAGGACTATATCGTCGGCAAATCGAAGGTGAGTGATAAACTCGCCATTGATGTTAATACCGCATCCTTTCCAGTCCAGTAGCTTTAAAACGTCTTACAATGCAGCGGTGAAGAGTTTCGGGGATATAACGTCGCCCTGTCTTACACCTCTCTACAGTTGTATAGGGTTCGTACTCTGATTCTGTACTCGGATAACCATCGTAGCTCTACTGTACAAACACTTTAGCACTTCGACATACCGACAGTCAACTTGGCACCGCTAAAGGGATTGCAGCAACGCTCAAATTTCGACGGAATCAAAGGCTTTCTCATAGTTCACATACGCAAGGCAAAGTGGCAGATAATACTCCTCTGTCTTCTATACAATCTGCCGCAAGGTATGTATGTGGTCTATAGTACTAAAGCCTTTTCGTAAACCATCTTGTTCGGGAGGTTGGAAGTCGTCAAGTCTGCGCGCGAGACGATTCGTAATGATTCTCGAAAACAGCACGTAGACGCGGCTCAGAAGAGAAATCGTTCTGTGGTTCTTCAAGAGAGTCTTGTTGACTTTCTTGACGAACAAGATCACCGCACTTCTGATCCGCGCCTCCTGAGTAGTGCCACCATGGAAGACGGAATTAAAGAGCTTCTGAAGGACTTCAAGTACCGGTTTTCCACCCGCTTTTTAAAGCTCCGCTGTAATTCCATCCTCGCCCGGGGACTTACCGTTTTTAAGTTGCTGGAGAGCCATTCTAATCTCGCTCAGACTGACGTCCGGAATATCTTCGGAATAGTGACTGAGAAGACTCACTCTTGGATCGTTACTCACACTTGCGTGTGGCTCCAACGATGACGTGTGCAGCTGCCCACAGAACCTCTCATTCTCACTCAAAATCTCAGGTGTCCCGGAAAGGATGCTGCTACACTCGGATTAAAGCTTCGACAGTTGGTACTTTCTGGCAGACAGATCTCTGGCAAAGACTTTGGAGCCTTAGTTCCGCTCAATCGCTTCTTCAATACAAGCTGTATTGAAGTTGCATAAGTCCCGCCGCATGCATTTGGAGATCTGTCTGTTCACTTGCCTGTATGCTGTCAAATCTGTTGAAGAATGTAACTTCATCTCTCGTCTAACAGCCATGAGATTAAGAGTGTGGTAGTAGAGTTTTTGTGTTCTTCTGCGGCGGGTCTTGCAAAACTTAGCTCCGACCACATGGGCAGTTTCAACGAGCTTGTCATTCATATCTTCCACTTCATTGCAGTCTTCTAGGCACTGAAAACGGTTTTGTAACTCGAACTGAAAGGTTTCGGGACTTTGGAACAGAGCACGAGGGGGACGGAGCGTTGACTTCATTAGACGAGACCTCTCTAACTTAACGTTCAGGTTCAGTGTGCCTCTAACCATTCGGTGATCGCTACTAGTTTTCACTCTCGCGATCACGGAGATATCACTGAACTGTTGTCGTCTGGTCGTCATAATGAAGTCAATCCATTTTTTGCCAAATCTTCGGGGCTCGACCAGGTCCACTTACTGTGGGGCCGCTTCTGGAAGAAAGAGTTCATCATTAAGAGTCCCTCTTTCTCCATGAAGTCGGCCAGCTGCTGGCCCTTTGGGTTCCGTTGCCCTGTTCCAAATTTCCCTACTTTCAGCTCACCGTTCTCTCTTGTGCCTTGTTTTGCATTGAAGTCTCCCATCAACATCGTATAGTGGGTTTTGGAGGAATGCATGGCTCTAGAGATATCCTCATACATTTCCTCCACCTCCTCATCGGGGTGTGCCGAGGTTGGTGCGTAAACCTGTATGACCTTCAGCGAATACCGTTTGGTGATTCTGAGTATAAGGTACGTCCCTCGTCGACACACTCCCACAATCTTTACAACGTTGTTAACGAGAGACTTGTGGACGATAAATCCGACACCTCCTTGGGACAGATGGTCGCCCTCCCGGTGATAGAGCAAGTTGCCGGATTCGAGGATTACCGTGTCCTCCCCCTCTCTTCGGACTTCGGATAATCCTATAATATGCCAGCGCAACTTGTCTATCTCTTCTTCCAGCTCCACAATCTTCTCGGCAGTCCTCAGTGTGCGTGCGTTGTATGTTGCCAGGTCGAGTTGTCTTAGGTGGCAACCGAACCTTTACTGGAGATTCTTAGCACCCCCGCCCCGCTGTTACCATGGTCGCCATTGTAACCAGGAATAGCGGGGCCGCCAGGGACTGGGGGCCGTTTCTTCGTTGCTCTCATCATTGGGGATATTTGCCATAGTTGCCACGCTTGGTGAGCGGGTTGGCAACCGCAGCTTTTTTATTGTAATTTTGCTGTTATCAGGAAGATGCTGCTGCCCATCTCCTCCCTGTTTCCCTTTGTCGCCTTTTACGACACCCACGGGAAGATATGGGGTAGTGAATATTCTTAACCGCCACTATACGGCATGCTGGGAATCAGCTGGACTTATCTGCCTTTTATTGGACTCTAACCGAAACGTAAAAAATCCCAGGTGACTTTACCGATGAACTTAAAAAAAAATCGATCAAATCGAAAAGTTGTATTTACGAGTTATGATCTTTGGAGAACAATATTTACTGCCATGGACAGATTCTCCCAGGATTTCTTTTTTAACATATTTTTAATATTAATAGGTAGATACTTAAGTATATACCCATTTAAATTTTATATATTTTCTAAAATGTTTTGATGGGAACATAAAAAACGCGGACACGGAGTACATAATGGATGTTTTATTTTTCATATAAGTATTATTTTTGATAATTTAAACATTTAATCATTAATAATTATCAGACCTTGTTTCACATCGAGTTATTATTTATTTAAAAACTTGGCTATCAAAGATTCATTAGACACGAACAGCTTTTCCATAACGAAAACCTTTAAACATAGCTTAAGTAAGTGTCTAGTAAGACTGAGTTTAGTTTTCAGTTTAGTAAAGTAAGCCACGTCATGGATACGAGTATGTCCCACTGTAAGCAAAGGATAACTTTTATTTATGTCAGGATAATTTTAGACTAGGGTTAATGTTACCACAAAATCATATTGACCGGGTGTTTCTAGACCTAAGCAAGCATTTAGGAAAAAATATTTAATAATCTAAATATTTAAATTGCTTGTAACATTACCTATATTTCTAATAATTATAAAAACTAATCGACTCGAAAGGTGACCAACAAAATTAACCAAATTGAAACAATAAATAAATAGCTAAATAATAGTATCAATTTTATATAAAAATGGGAGGCAGCATTAACAACTCAAACTAACCATAAACTGCAGTTTGTAACCGAAAAAAGAACCAAAAAAAATTAGGCATCGTTGAGGGATATTGCCATTGCCATTTTTACTATTACTACTGAACATAGGCCTCTCATATATTGCCATATATCAAAGGCATATGTTCAGTAGTGGACTTTTATAGGCTGTAATGGCTCGAATGTAAAAATATAGTTATTATAATTTTGACATATCAATGATGTTTTTAGTCGACTTTACCATTCCATATGTCAAGTCTTGTAATGCAAAACAGCCAGATATTTAGTCTTACGGAGTTACTGACATGTGGGTTGGTTTATCGGCTATTTAGTTTTGTAGTCGTCTCTGTGAACGGATAAATCTGGGTCAGCCTTGGGTTATCTGATATGACTCGGACTCCGTGACGCGCCGCTCCGATATCAATAAAGGCGATGCTCTTCGGTAGAATCTGCATCTTCCTTCGGATTCATTCCTCTTTCTCTCAAGCCCTCGACTATTTGGTCTCCTTTGTAGGGAATTTTCGTCTGATTGGGTTTTATTTATTTAAGGTATTAACTCTATTTGATATTTATCTGTATTCTATTTATTTTACTATACATCCCAACCAGACAGAAAATTATGAAAATATTTATTTATTTTATAATCGGTTCATTCCAATTCTCAACTTGATTCTTTTATTCATAACCTCCGCAAATTTTCATTTACATAATAATTTGATACAACTATGTGAATAATAATGAAATGTTAAAAGCAATAGCTGTCGTACGTTTCCTTTTTACATACCCATAATTTTTATTCATTTTACATAACACATAACCTTTTTCTTTTAAAAGATATGTACATTAGGAAATAAATTCATAAAAAAAGTTAAAACGGCTCTTAATGCGATTGGATTTCAACAAGCATTCTGACAATGTTTAATGGAATCTAATCAATTTCATTGCCCCAAAAAGTTTAGGACAATTTTATTTCACGCTTTAAAACTTTTGTTGGCGACGCGCTTAAATATAGTTTGCCATTTTTCATTTAAAAAAAAATATAAATAAATTAGTATTTATAGTTATTGCTATAAAAGTATATATGGCATTCCAAATAATAAGTTAAAAGTAATCTACAATAAAAGCAAATAGATTCAATATAATTGTCAAACGAAAGTTCAGGGGTCGATTCCCCGGTCAGAAGTTAATTCCACAAAAGTTTGTTTATAGATTAATTTAGAGCATGTGTTACATAGTGATCGGCTATGCAATGCGAATAAAAGTCTGGTATTAATCTGTGGGACTGGCATTGGCCTGTATGATCTTTCTGCCAAATCGGAAGCGACGCCCTTTAGCTTAAAGGGGGCGCAGGCGGCGAGTAGCCGCTGAGAGCCGCGCCTAACTAAGGCAAATTAAGAGGAGAAGATTCGGCCTGAGCCGCCAGGAGGCAGTTCAGGTCGGCCTAAAGCTTGATCTCCAAGAGAGAGTTTCTCGGACTGCGGAGTCGATAACGAGAGGGGAGTGGGGCTGCATAGGAAACTGCTTTACGAATGAGATGATTGGAACGAGACTCTGAGGCTTTGAAGAAGTTTTCAGAGAGTGATTTTAGAAATTGTTGGACTGTGGGGAGCTCTAAGTCTCGATGGAGGTCGGCGTTACGGACGTACCAGGGTGCGTTCGTAGTCCGAGGACAGAAGTGGTTTTAAACTATTTGGAGTTCATTTTTTTGGGCTTAGTATCCGCAAAGATGAGGGCTGCATATGTTCATATTCAGGTCTGGTCATAATCAGACCTTATATAGGGTTCGCTTGTTACGGAGGGACATTTTACTGTGTCGGACAAGCATACTGTTGAGCCTACTCAGGTAAAAGCATGCGTTGCGAGTTACTCTCTTGACATGGGGCCCGGAGGTGAGCCTCATGTCAAGGGTGACACCTAAGTACTTGGCGGTCGTATGCCAGTAGACAGGGGTCCCTAGCATACGGATTGGCGGAATGGTAGTAGGATGGCGTCGTTTATGATCGAAGTAAACGACGGAGCTCTTCTCCGGGTTCACATCGATACGTCATTTTTGGAACCAAGCTCCTAAATCATTAACTAACTTTTGGATCTTGTTCCGTATACAAGGTGGTGAGATACCTTTACAGTAGATGGCAGTGTCGTCTGCAAAGAGGGAGAGCTGAACACCATTCGACGGGATGGGAATGTCGTTGGTGAACATGATATATAGCAGAGGGACAAGCACTGAGCCCTGAGGGACACCGGCTTTTAAAGGACGTTGAGAGGAGAGCGTGCCTTGGTGTCTAAAATGAAAGGTAGGATCCTTCTGGTAGAAAGCCACGAGACTAACAAGAGGATCAGAGAGGCCAATTTTGTAGAGTTTGTAGATAAGGCCTTCATGCCAGACTCTATGAAAGGCTTTTGCTATGTTGAAAAAGATAGCGATGGTCTTATGACGATGGGGATAAAAACAATATGGCGAACTTATTGGGGAAAAGAGTGTTTCGCTCGAAAACCAAATTTGTGGGGAATGACAAGAGGGTCACCGTCTGTGGGAGACAGATGGATCCTCATGCGAGTGAGGTTGCCTTATACGTGGTGGGAAAGTAAATTAGGTTAGAAGTAAAGCAGGCATTGAAGATAATAGCTAATAGGATTATCACCTGCTCAGGAAAATGTTTGAAGGATTGGTTGGAGATGCCATCCGTGTCCAGGGCCTTTTTGGTCTTCAGTCCTTTGATGATGGATAAGATCTCATCATTGGATACAGTGATAGGATCAGAGGCTGTGGGGAGTGAGCTACGGCGGCGGACTTCATCCTCCACTCTCTGGATGTGGGAGGGCTCAGTGGGTTGTGGGTTGTGAACACTCAGCCTTTTCCTCGCCTTCGAAGGCAATAGTAGTAGTAGAGGGGGAGGGTTCCACTAGGGATGTAGCAGGAGGCTATGACAATGGACTGATGTGCAGTCAACGCTAGCCTGCATACCGTGGCTTTTATGTTGGTAAGCTGCGGAGTGGGGATGTGGGAGCAATCAAGTATCTTCTTGTAGTAAATGGCAGTACCATCGCCTTTGTGGTCGGGTCTGCCGTTATGAAGAAGAGAGTACTTTGGGATGGAAAGGCCTTTGAGGTCCTTAGTTTTGAGATTGCTCTCGTGGAGGAGGCGGAGGTTGGCTTCGCGATCTCAAAGAAAGAGTTTAAGCTCGGGGAAGTTATTTAAGCCGCGACTATTAAAGTAAACAAGCGATAAACCCTTAGGCTTAATACGACCGTGAGACTTTGATAGAGCAGTGTGCTCTGACATTATTTATTTATTTATTTAACAATTTATGTACACACAAAATAATGTTACAAGGAAGAGAAAAAAAAAGATATTTTGTACAAAGGCACTGCTTATTTCATATTGAAATTTCTTCCAGCAGGCCTGATACTGGACAAATTAAAAGAGAAGCTGATCTAGTGTGCACTCTCATAATAAAATTTTATAATATTAATATACTTAACATAAAGTAAAGATAATAAAAACAAATATCCATGTAAACATACATATAACTAAATACCACTATAAATACATATACACACATACATATATATATATATATATATATATATATATATATATATATATATTACATATATAAATATAATAATATATTATATATATAATCATTGGGACGACAAAGAAAGTGCTCTTTGACTCGCCTTTTGAACACGGACACTGATTGAGCCTCTCGAATTGCAGCAGGAAGAGAATTCCATAACCTAACTGCATGTACTGTAAAAGAGTGAGAATAGGACTTAGTTTTAGAGGAAGGGAAATTTAGGAGGGTTTTTAAATGTGATCTGCAAACTGCATCGGGGGAGTGCGCAAAGTGGAATCGATCACGTAGATAGGGTGGTGATGTTGGATTGTATAGTATGTTAAAGAGGAGGCATAGGATTCGGGTATTCCTGCGAAGTCGGATTGGGAGCCACTTGAGCTGTTTGCGATAGGAGGAGACGTGGTCATACTTTTTTAGTCCGAAAATATAACGAATACATAAGTTTTACAAGCGCTCAAGTTTGTTTAATTGCTCCTCAGTCGCATCAAAATAACAGACATCAGCATAGTCAAGAATCGGGAAAATAAGTGTTTGGACAAGAGAAATCTTCGTCGATAACGGCAGATAATGTTGAAGGTATTTTAAGGAATGAAAAGTATAATATATTTTCCTGCTAATTTCTGTGATATGTGCATTCCATGTCAACTTGCAATCCATGATGATGCCCAGATTCTTAACCGTTTCTGAAATGCTTAGTGGAATACCATTAATTTGCAGAGTTGGCGGTGAAGAAAAGTCAAGTAATTTACGAGTAAACCTGGTGCCTGTAATCATTGCTTGTGATTTTTTAGGGTTTATAACAAGTCCGTATGATCTAGACCACTCATCGATTTTATTTAGATCGTTATTTATTTCAAGTAATGCTGAATTTGCTTCAGTCACTAGAAAATGACGATACAGCTGCAAATCGTCTGCATAGAGATGGAACTTGGAAGATATCACCTGGGTGATACAGTTGATAAAGATGGAAAAGAGTAAAGGAGAAAGGACGCCACCTTGAGGTACACCTGTGGCTAGATTGCACCACTTGGATAAAGTTTCATTGATACGAATACACTGAGAGCGGCCACGGAGGTAGGAATCAAACCATTGAATAGTTGAAGGAGACACATTAATAGAATGGAGAATGCTAAGGAGTATATCAAAATCAATAGAATTGAAGGCACTACTAAAATCTAGCAGCACAAGTACCGTTAAATATTTTTGGTCTATACCGCACCGGATATCATCCGTTACCTTGAGGAGAGCAGTAGTTGTACTGTGACCAGGCCTAAAACCGGATTGAAAAGTACTTAAGATATTGTTACGGTTAAGAAACTTGGTCAATTGTGTGTGGACAATATGTTCAAGCACCTTTGAAAGAAATGGTAAAATGGAAATAGGGCGGTAATGTGTTGCAGATGAAGGATTTGAAACTTTGGGTATAGGAATAATATGAGCTAACTTCCATGACGACGGAAAGCAACAAGAAGATAAAGAGAAATTAAAGATATGAGTAAGAATAGGGACCAGAAAGGGAAGAATCAACGTAATCATTTTAGAGCAGATGTTATCATTTCCCATAGCAGTAGATGAAATTGCAAGGACGGATCGCATAGAATCATCTTCAGTAAGAGAAGTGAAATTAAATGAGGAACAATGACGTATTGGGCAGTTGGATAATTCAAGTAGGGTTCTGGCTTTGGTACATGATGAAACTATTACAGGAGGGTTGGCAAAATGTTCGTTGAGACTATCCAAGTTAATTTCACTACCCACACTAGCAGAATATTTTCCGATACCGACAGATCTCAGAAAATTCCATGCTTGTGCAGTATCGCAACTTGTGAGGGTATCATGAAAATAGCGCCTTTTAGCATCTCTACACAAACGATTGCAGCGATTTCGTAGTATTTTAAAGCTAATTAAATTGCGTTCAAGGGGATATCGCTTATACCTTCTTTTAGCTTTATCTCTACGTGCCATCAGGTCTTTTATATCAGCTGTGATCCACGGTGCAGGGTTGTGCCTTATTTTCACACGTTTTACTGGTGCATGGTGATTATATAAATCTAAAATTAGAGAATTGTAGTTAATCACTTTGTCCTCAATGTTAGAACATTCAATAACCGGTGACCAGTCAATTAAACTAGCATCGCTCCTCAACGTCTCCAAGTTAATGTCATTATAACTTCTAAGATATCGAAAATGTGGCTTGCGCTTAGGGGGACATACACGGTAAGATAAGTAAATGAGATCGTGATATGAAAATGAGGCACATATTTGTCCGTGATTAGCAACACTATTTAAAGACGACACAATAATCAGATCTAGAAGAGATGCATTATTAAGTTAAATTAAATTAACTTAACTTACAACGAATACAAAAGGTTGTGATGCTCAGTAAGAGCAAGGAGACGGTCCTGAGGGGACTGAGCAGCGCGCAGTTTGCGTGCTAAAATAGCAATTTCCCCAATGTCGATGCTCCAAATAGCAGCATACACTATATTGAGGTCATCAACCAATGAGGATTGTGCCTGTTGTGGAGGGAAAATGTCCGCGGGCTGGAGGCAACTGAGGCTGAGTGAAGCCCGGAAAGGGCCGAAGAGGGCCCTAAGGGGCCCTAAGGGGACCCTGATTGGGCCAAGAGTTGCCCTGAAGGCGTTGGGAAAGGCCCTGACAGGACATTTTAGCTGGGAGAGCCGGGAATAACTTGTCATTGACCGGCGATGTAGCTAGTTTGGTGGTACGTGGGTGAGGAGCGCGAGGGCAGCCTCTGTAATTTGCCGGGTGGCCAGACTATTGGCATAGGACACACGCGGGTGGGGATTTGGCGTTTCGTGGCTGAGGTCGCTCTTTCGAGCTATGGGGGTCTAGGCAATTAACGCGCTTGAGAGGGGGGAGGGGCAGAGCATGCACATACAGTTGGCAGCGGTGGCACTGCGCCAGTTGACCGCGCCTATGTGGGGGCTCGAACTTTACTCTCGACAGGCTACATACGGTGCGTACCTGCCAGAAGATGGCTTTGGCATTTTTTGGCTTGTAAAGTGGGGGGATGTCTACATTTTTTTTATACGATCGAATGACAAACGAGCACACAGTTCACCTGATGGTAAGTGGCTGCTGTGGCTCATAGACATCTACATCTATCCTCGCATGCGAATCAAAATGAAAACGCGTTGTCACTCGTGAGGACTAAGATGAAATGCCTCTTATCCAGTAAAAAGGGTCTCCGGTTCTCTAGAGTCACCATATGAAACACAGCAGTGTTAAGCTGCTATTGTACGCTGGTATTCTGTGAAAGCGTGGTCCTTCCCCGGTCGAGCCGACCCATTCGTGCTACAACTATAATACTAACATAGCTGCAGCATGGCTCTACCACGTACAAAAAACATTAGGGGGGGGGGGGGGCAATGGCAGCGGGGGGGGGGGGGGGGGGCTGCGGGGTTCGAGACGGCAGCGGGAGCTGCGGTTGTAGAGGCAGCGGCGGGGGCTGCCGGATTTAAGGTAGCGGGGCGTAGGCGGGGGCTGTAGGGTGTGGGTGGCGGCAGGGACTGCCGGTATGAGGGGAGGGTGATTTTTCGCAGCGCGTTTACGGCCGCGTCTTGATTTTACTTTGGTGAAGGAGGTGTTTTCCGTTACTGTACTATCGGAATCCGTGGGACAGCTATTGGATGAAGTGGTTTGGGTGGCGGATCTCTTCCGGGAGGACGACGTTACGGACGCGGAGTCCGAGCACTCCATGGAGTCAGAGTCGTGGAACGCGGGCGAGTCGGTCTGGGGTCGGTCGGTCGCCGGGGGCCGGGGGGGTACATGCCTGAGGGTCAAGGGAGGACAGAATTCCGGCGAGAGCGGCCTCGTCGATGTTTGGGATGAATAAAGTGAGGACGGTTCTAATTTTGTTGAAGTCCATGGTGGACATGTTGGAGTGGGGGGGTGTCGACGGTCTACTAAGAAAAATAGGGAGGAGATGATCCTTGCTCTGAAAATAACAAGGGACGTTCCAAGAAACAGTAATACAAATACAACAAAATAACAAAGAAAAAACAGTAACAATATGCGGTCAAACCTCCCCGCCAGGAGGCAGGGGAGCAAGAACGGTAAGAAAAGGGAAGCAAACTGACCGACGGCGATAGCTCTGCACAGCGTGAGTAGGAGAGCGAGAGGGCACTCAGCGTACGGGGACGGGAGCGAGGAGAACTTACATAACCGCTCGAGTGCGGCGGCGAAAGCGGAATGAACTAAGCGATATCTTATTTTTATGGTTACGCAAAGAAAGCGAACCAAATTTCTATTTCCCCACGCACGTGCTATATTTCTTATTTCGCGGTGACGCATCCACAAAAGAAGAAAATAAGACTTGTTTTCGACGCTGCTAAAAGTAGAGGCGGACGCTGTCTTAATAGTGCATTGTTGACCGGATCTCACTTGTAGAAGTCATTACTCGGCGTACTGCTACGATATAGAGAAGGAAGCGGCGCAGTAATGGCAGATATTAAAGAGATATTCCTGCAAGTGAAAATTTGCGAGGATTTCTATGGCGGCACAATCGTGACGCGCCATCAGAAGAGTATATAGTATAAAGTATAATGACGTCACTTATATACGTAGCGGCATAATCTCACCGCTATTTATATGAAAAATAGAAATGTTCAAGATAACGCACATCTCTATAGATGTGCGTTATCTTGAACGTTATCCAGAAGCAGCTTCCGCGACAAAAAGCAATTTTTATATGGCATGAATTACATAAACATGCTTCTTTCCAACTAAATAACCAAACCGAAGTTTTATGTAAAATGGATGTTAAATATAAGAGCAACAGTGTCTCGCTAAGCGATAGGGAGCACGCTGAGTGCACGCTAGATTTGATTTGGAATATCAAACGAGATACGTTAAGTTTCTGCATAAGTCTTAGTAATACACCTACGGAAGTGATCGAAAGTTTACGACCGCCTACGAAGAGGGAGATAGCGAGCGCTGTGATGTCAGATTTCGATCCATTGGGACTAGCAACACCCATTACGGTACAAGGACAGTCACTGATTCAGCAAGCATGGAGGTTAGGCATCTATTGGGATGAATAAGTTCCACACGATTTGGACGTACACGGTGCACGTGGTTAACGGAAGTTAAGAAATAAAAGAGCAAATTGCTCGAAGAGGGTAGGGTCAAGAGTACTCGGATACCTAGACGTGCATGTATGAAGAAGATAATGAATCTGAAAGAAGCGAAAGAGGCATGTAATGATCGTGACACTTGGCGATCTGTTCTCTCTGGCTACCCCGTCAGGGATTGTGCGTGAAGATAAGTAAGTAAGTAAGTAAGTAAGAAATTAGGTCGTCTAGAAGTATATATATATATATATATATATATATATATATATACTACATCTTTATTATTCTTAATTGGACGTTCGTCCATAGTACCCCAGCCGCACCCACAAAAACGGCAGTAGACGACCACCGTAACCCATAGGTGTAGGACGTGAGCGACTAATTTCAACAACATTTACTCCCGAGTTTCGCCTGTCCGGCATACCCTTTTATACAAACTGTCAGTCTTAGCAGTCAAGAAGGCTACTGTCCATGTTCTGCTTAATTTTTAATTTTTTTTATCTATTTTGACAACCACGAGATGATATCCTAACACCACCAACCAGAGCGTGTCATATCTAAACGTATGCAACTATATATATATTTATTTTTTATTCATCGTATTTTTTATTTTTTATTTTTTATTTCGTCATATTTTTATACGTCTACTGCCGTTTTTGTGGATGCGGCTGGGGTACTATGGACGAACGTCCAATTAAAATGCACGAACTGTAGAATACGAATGGCAAGGCAGTGGCCAGCGGTTCGACTGCTCAACTGTTCGGCAGAAATCTTCAGACAATCGGTTGTCGACTACGGTTGTTGACTACGGTTGGACAACTACGGTTGTTCACTATGGGTTGTTCCCTAAGTTTTTTACCGTTGGTTGTTCATAAAATCCTTAAGATAATTTCTTCAGTTGACTATTTCTTCCAGTGTTTGGTAATAACTTTCTACCACTACTATGTTCTACTATCTGCTATTATCTGCTACTATATTGTACTAGCTACTACAATGTTACCGGGCCCCGAGGCGCTTAGGTAGACCGAAGCTTTACTTTAAAGTGAGCCCCTTGCTAACCTAATCTATTAGAACATTATAAAGGTTTTTTAATATATAAATAATGTAAAAGATTATTAACAAATATATCCCAAATTTTTACAATATTTGGGTAAATTGATTCTTTAATTTTACTATAGTTGGGAACAGTGGTAGAGCCAGGCGGCAGCTTTTGCTGTCGCACGGATGGGCCGGCTTGAACCGGGGTGGTACCACGACCTCACAGAATACCAGCGTGAATTAGAGGTTTACCTCTGCGTTTCGCTTGGTGAGTGCAGGTGGCCGGAGGCCCTTTTTACTGGAAATGAGGCATACCATCCTTGTCCTCACGGGTGATTTTGATTTGTAATAGAGGATAGATGTAGATGTCTATGGGTCGCAGCAACCACTTACCATCAGGTGGACTGTGTGCTCGTTGTTCACCCTTATACTATAAAAAAAAATAAGTTCCATCATGCTAAATATTCTTTTATTTCCTTAATCTATAAACCTTAATATAAATAAATACTATGTTTACAAATTCTTTTAGAGCATAAAAATTATTTTCATTATTTTCGTGTTTAATATTAAACAATGCTCAATTGTTTTATAGCGTGCCGCGCTCTGATTGGCCGGCTTTGTGTTGTACATTAAGTGTTGTTTTCTTAAATATTAAAAAACGATGCTCTATAGTATAATACTAAGGGTTGGAAACATGTTGTAAAATTACACTATTGCCAAGGAAAATATATGCTACTGCACCTTTCAAATAGGCTTGTCACTTATACTTTTTCTAATTACAATTTTAATATTGTTTTTTAATCACTTTGTTTTAATCACTTTTTTCCGTCGCCAACAAAGGGTTTTTATAATATCAGTGCCCCTGTGGTAGCAGCGTTGACAAGTTTGGGCTCCACGGACTTTCATTTAAGAAAATTGCTGGTAGGTTTTCACGACACAGTTCTTTGAATGATGTCTTCCGAAGGGCTCTTGTCTCTATAAATGTTCCCTCGGTTTTAGAGCCTTGTGGAATATTTAGAGACGATGGCAGGAGAGCCGACGGTATGACATTGGTCCCTTGGGAGAGAGGTAAAGCCCTAGTGTGGGATGTTACTTGCGTAGACACTCTGGCGGCCTCTTATCTCAGGAGTACCTCGTTTAGAGCCGGGGCGGCATCAGCGGCAGCTGAACTGAGTAAGTGGCGCAAATATGAGTCTCTGAAAGATGACTACATATTTGTTCCATTTGCAGACTATCTATCTATACTATTAGAGACTATCGGTCCGTGGGGTCCACGTGCGGTGAAGTTCGTAAAGGAACTCCATTCGCTACTGGTCGTTGCTGCTGGTGATCAGAGAGCTGGTTCTTTTCTCGCTCAAAGGCTAAGTATAGCCATTCAGCTGGGAAACGCTGCTAGCGTTCTTGGCCCGATACCGCGGGGAGTAGGACTATATGATAATTAAATTTCTAGTTTTAGTTTTTCTTTATTATTATAGTTTTTAATATTGTAATATAATTATAATATTAAATAATTTATGGATGATAATAACCCCTGGGAATGAGGTTATCCCTACCAAGATCTTTCTAATTTCTTTTATATTGTTCATTGTGTATTATTTTAAGCTATTTTTACTAAACAAGTCCCCCTGAGCTTCTTGCTGGTTCTTCCCAGGACAGATTTTTTATATATAACCAGAGTTAAGTTAAACAAGAGAGTGAATTCAATAAGTATAATTTATAATCTATATTGAATAAAAAAAACTCTGTTTTCGCAACAATATGAAATGTACCCAATTTTTGCTATACATTTTCCTCATAAAATTTTATCAAAGCTTTGTAGTTTATTCTACTTTTTTTTAGTTATCGTTGTTAGTTGGTATAGTTTTATTTGGATGTTTTTAAAAGATCGGTATTAACGTTCTCTATGAAGCCAATTAACATTTTTTTGTTAACTTTTTTCGCATTTATTCGCCAACATCACTTAGAAAAGATGTTTCTCGAATATTTACTTATAAATGTGAAAAAAACTGTTATAAATACTGACTTTAAATCATCTGAGGTAGGCTAGGTAACTTTGTCATATATTTAAGAAAAGTAAAATAAGCCTAGACCTGAAAAAAAAACAATTTATTTTTTTACACAGTGTTACTGAGATTGGAACTCAAGATCTATAGTGAGTTTTTTCAATTCTTCAAATTGGTTCCAATAACTCACGTAAAATCTAATCCATAAATTGCCTTAGTTGGCAGGAGGGTTGTTAACTGCCTTTTATTTTGAGCTATTTTCAAGAAGACTCTGCTGCTCATCTTCAAATCCATTTCCCTCTATAAGTTAAAGGCGATTCATTCCCAAATACTTTAACATATAAAACATTTGAATCTATCAATTTGGAATTGCTGTGTGGCGGTGGCCTAAGTAGCAACTCAATAAAAAGCCAAAAAACCTTATTACAGACGGCGGTATAACCATCTTGATTACGCCAGATATGGTTGAGGTTCGATACGTTTGGCACTGCGTAAACCCGCCTGCTAAGCGTGATGATTAAGGGAAACCTACAACGATGTAGGCCAAAGGTCGATACCAGCAGTGGATTTTTACGGGCTGATAAAAAAGACGAAAATTATACTCTAATTCTATTCATAATTTAAATGTGTTTCTTTTTACAGCAATCGTTACTCTACGCTAAATGAATACACCCATAAATGGATTAGGAACAACAAGTAATTGATAAAAGGGTAACAAAATTATGCAAAACAAAACCGTATTCTGTGGCTAAACGAAAATTACTAAGTTAACGTTAAAAAATTTGCCAGCACGCGATTTAGCCTCGCGATGAACATTACTTCTTGTCTAACTTATATATACTCAATTATTCTTCAAAAATTGTTCTGTGCGCAGCACATGGGTATTTGTAGTTTTTTTCACTACACTAATATAACCATATGCAAGTACTTTATTAAACTTTAGGTTTAATCATTAAAAGGGCTTTCACAGCGCTCAGTATAAATTATTGCGAAAAATGTTTTTACTTTCATAAAAGAAAAATCAACTTTAAACTGCCTTTGAAATTTCTTGTGCTCATGAGACTGTGTAATTCGTAATTAGAAAAGTAAGAACAATTAAAACTTTTAGAATTTTAGGAATGGGAACATGCTCAAATTTATTTCGTACTGAACAATGGGCAGAAACAATAGAAAGGGAACTTAAAACTTTCTCAATCAGTAAAAGAAAATACCGTTGGATACCTTCTTAGTAATCAAATCCTCATATAATTTTGACTTAACATTAACGCTTTCGTAAAGTGTTATGGGAAATGTACCAATTTTTTGTCAACTGCAACTGGCTGATTGTAGATTTAGCGATAGTCTGATTAAAGAACATTTATGTTGGCAACTATTTTGAGCAAGGAGGAGAGGCCTAATGTCAAGAATTAGTAAGAGCAATAAAATGTTTACACTTGCATTAAGCAAGGGTAAAAATTTTTTTAGAGGTATTGATTACGTTATCATTAAACCGTATGTATTAGCGTGTTAAATGTACTGGCAGTGTATATCCACTAACCCATATCATCCCGTGGGCGTCGTAAGAGGCGACAGAGGAAACACATCAGGAGATGGGCAGCAGAGTCTTCCTAATAACGACTAAAAATAAAAATAAACTGCGGTTGCCAATCCGCACTATGAGGTAATCTATGGGGGATGCCTATGTTCAGCAATTTACTTAAATAGGCTATAACGGTGACGGTAACTGTTAATTACATAATATGAGTACAAAAAATAAAACATGGGTGTCGTAAGAGGTGACAGAGGGAAACAAACTGTGGGTAGTTATTGTTCAGCAGGGTATTCTTAATATCAATTAAAAATAAAAAATTGCGGGTGCCATATCACCTGTCAAGCGTGGAAAATACAGCAAATATCTTTCCTGTGAAGCAATTTAAGGTTAAGGCCTATGTTCAGCAGCGAACTTATGACTCTGTAATGGTAACGGTAACTGTTATAAAAATAATTATTTTTTCACCAAATATTTGACAGTGATTTTAATTATATTATCATATTTGATTTTTCTTATGACTGTACTCGTCATTATTTAGTGTGAAATTATATCTCAACGATAAGATTTTCCGACAATACAACTCCCTTTGATATGTCTTTGATTATCCAAGTTTAGTTAGTATATTAAATTGGAAAAGCGTCACTGATTCATTAAGTGAGATATTGTATTCCACAGCTAGGGAACTTTCATCCGATCTTAATGACGTATACATTCTGAGTTTCAAGAATCTAGAATTATATTTGCATAAAACATGGTAAATAAGTTGTGACATCAAATAAAAGATCAACACGTTTTATCCTGTTAGGACGTGCATATATTTAAGTATAGGACCAATTGAATTAAAATTAGTTATTATTTAAACAGTAAAATTATTTTGATTATTGTAGTAGTCATATTTAAAATCATAATACATTACAAACATTACATTCATAGTCAACTGAATTTATTTGTAATTAAAAAACTCCTTAATATTATAGACAGCCCTGTCCACCAACCACATAAAAAGTTTGCTTTTAAATTTATTAAGAGGCAATGACTTTATGTCGCTAGGCAGTTTGTTAAACACCTTTATTGCCATCGAGAAACAGCTCTTATGAGAGGTTTGTTCCAGTAAAGGCCAGTAATGAAACTTACTTTCTCATGTCTATTGAAATATATACTTTAAGTTTATAAAAACTTTTGTAATCTCAGCTAACCTCCGTTAATGAGTAGATAGAAATATAAAACTTCACAAACTGTACAAATTGGCAAATAAAAAAAGGTAATTTACTATCTTGAATGTCTGCTGGTTCTCGTCATGGAAATATATATTTTATCACCAAATTTTAGTGCAAACGCATATCCTATAATCAATTTCATAGCACAGCCCTTGATGTCTCATCCAGCATTGGAATCCTCGGTGTCGACGTATTATCGAATAGCTGCCTTTACACGACACGTTCTTTCACTCGTGATCGGTGTGCCTAGTGCGAGTTTTTTTACGCGTTCGATACCGAGAAAGTTAACTACAATTTGTATGGAATAAAATCAGCGCCAACTAGTGGCAATAATCGGAATCACAATTCATGAGTGCGAGTTTATTACGTTGTCGATATCGACCATCGAGCATTCTCTCGCATTCGACAGTGAGAACGTAAACGCACGTGATTGGTTGTTTCAAGTATTTTGCGAGTGCGAGCGCCGATTTTGATCGTTCAATACGTAACATAAACAAACTTTACGCCGTCGATATCGAAAAAGTTTTCAACAGTGAGAAAGCATAGTGAGAACGATTGTTGAAGGTTTAATTTTATTTCGTTTTGTGTGAACAATATTTAATTATGGCAGGACGTTTTTTTTCGCATGGAGGATGTTTGCAGCCGCTAAGGCACAAGATGAGCGCAATTATAACGCCAATGTTGAAAGAAGAACTCTTGCATCTTTCAACCTTTTGTTACATCTCACGGGGAGGCACTTTAAAGATAGATATCGCATTTCCAAGAAAGTCTTCAAGTTTTTGTGTAAAGAGCTAAGGAGTTTGACAAATCTTAGGTCCTCTCAACGCGTTTCCTTGGAACATAAAGTATGTATCGATCATTAAAGTATTCACATTTTTGCTCAAGTTTAAAACAAGTGCAAGTTTAAATATAAGTTTGTTCTCTTTTTAATTGCAGGTGCTCACTGCTCTATTCTTTTTTGCAACTGGATCCTACCAAAGGCCAGGTTGCAAAGCACACATCTCAAGAAATGTGCAATGTGTACATAGAAGAAGTTACTCAGGCGCTGACACACAAAAATATAATAAATAAATATATTCGGTTCCCTGATACTCCAGCTGCTAGACAAGCAGTTAGTCAACGATAATAAATATATGCTTATTTTTAAACAACCTAATGCAAATTAATCATTAGATTCAGTTAATATTTATTTTAAAATTCAGTTTTTACAGAAAATATGGAATTCCTGGAGTGGTAGGTTGTATTGATGGAAGTCATTTTAAAATAGTTGTCCCACCAAAAGAAGAGGAACATTTGTATTATAGTTGTAAGCACTACCATTCACTTAATGTTCAAATGGTAAATCTTAAGTTTTTTTATTTTTTATTATTCCTTGGTTAAAAAGGGGTAGAAAATAAACAAAATGTCTTCTTTTCAGGTATGTGATGATGAATATAGAGTTTTAAATGTGAATTCCAAGTTTGGAGGTGAAAATCATGATTCCTTTATATGGGAAAACAGTAATTTAAACACATGTGCAATCTTTGCACCGAAATGGAGAAATTGTCTGGCTTTTAGGTAATATATCCACAGTATAACTTATTGGGATGTTTTGAGTTATATGAAATATTTTTAAGTAAAACATTACTAAATGATTTCTATCTATATTATTGACAATAACATGTATATTTTAACTCTAGGAGATTCTGGATATCCCCAACGCCCATGGCTTATGACACCATTTTTAGACGCTGAGTCCAATAATTATAATGAAAAACACATGAGAGCTCGAGTTGTTATTGAAAACACATTTTCAAGGCTGAAAAATCGATGGCGATGTCTGCACAAGGATAGAGTTTTGCACTACAAGCCCGTAAAATGTGCACACATTATTTTAGCATGCTCTGTGTTACATAATATAATTATTAATTTTGGTGTTGAGGATACAGAGGGAAATATAGGTAGGTATCTTAATTTTAAATTGAATTACTATAATATATTAAGCTAACTTATAAATAGTAAACTTATTAATTATGATTTATTTTTAGGTCTGCAATTTTAAAGGAGAATGGTGGAATCTGATCAAATAAGTTACACAGAAAGAGAAGCTACCTCTGATTTAATTCGAGGCAGAATATTAAGAGATCAATTAGCAAGAAGGTTACTATAGGGATTAAATAAATAAATTTGAATAAGCTTAAATCTTTCTTTTATTTATAACAAGCCTTAAATTTTATCACAAATTTAATTAGATAATTACAATTACAACTTAATACAATAATTTAATAATTACAAGAACATTGAAACAGAACAGAAAAGTAATCTAAATCATTTTGTAGAGCCATGCTACAGCTATAATAGTAGTATAGTTGTAGCACGAATAGGTCGGCTCGAACGGGGAAGGACCACGCTCTCACAGAATACCAGCATAAAATAGTAGCCTAACACTGCTGTGTTTCGTATGGTGAGTGTAGAGAACCGGAGTCCCTTTTTACTGGAAAAGAGGCATTCCATCTTAGTCCTCATGGGTGACAAGGCATCTGCATTTTGATTCGCAAGCGAGGATAGATGTAGATGTCTATGGGCCACAGCAACCACTTACCATCAGGTGGACTGTGTGCTCATTTGTCACCCTATCCTATAAAAAAAAGTTTCTCCAGTGTTCTTCGGCTTGGAGAAACTGCTGTGCTGCCTGCTCTGTGTGTGCTGGCCTCACTCTTCTTCGAGGTGATCCTCGAGTACGAATTGGTCTTGCACGGCAAGGTGTAGTTTGCCCCGACAAAGCAGGCCCTGGTTGACTTTCTTGGACTTGAGATGAGAGCACAGTTGGAGTGAGCATGCCCGTATCTGTAATAATTTCAAATTTATTTAAAATTATCACCTTCATGAATAATTAAAGTTCTATCTTACTTTCCATTAGTTAAATATGAAAAATATAAATGAAACTTTCAACAAAATCAATATACCTAGTAGTTGTGTACAAGAACCAAAAAGACAGACAAGTTGGCTTTTTTTTTGAAGTATATGTTTCATAGAATTAGAGAACCAAAACCCAGTTTAAACCAAAATAGATAAAAATAAATAATCATTTAGACGTACCTTCTTCCATTTCTCAGTACTTTTTGTATCACCACTACCATCACTATTCAAAAATTGAGCTAATTCCTCCCAGTTTTTTATACAAGCCATCCTACCTCTTGCATTATTGGATGGTTTGCTGAGATCTCCATGCCTAAAACCAATAAACTTAGTTACAAAATATACAACAACATATTAATATGTTCCCTAAACACTAAATAAATTAAATTCAACTTACTGCTCCATAAATGTCACCATCGAATCGAATTGGGACGAACTAGTCTTCATATTTTTTTACTTATAATTATAATTTAATATTTTCAATTAAAATAAATAAATCGTAAGTTCACAACAAACACAAACTGTCAAAGTATATGAATGATGCTATAATAACCACAACTTTGATAGACAGCTTCTAATATTAAGACGACTAAGTAACTATGTCATCCTAAACTTGGTTAGTTTATTTCACGACGCTAACGTGCTACCAACATAAGAGAAGGAACGAACGCGATTCACGGTGAGTAAACGCGTATCGAAAGGTTAGCTTCGATTGTAACCCACACTCGCTTGTCTTCACTTGTCGATAGGTAAGACGTTAACTCGGTTAACGCGATGGTGAAGTCATTCGAATTATTTTGTGGAACTCCCACTAGGCACACTGAGTGTGCGCGATTGAACGTGGGAAAGCTTGCACTCTAATCGCGCGTTAGATGTGAGTACTGGAAACTTCAGCGACCTAGACTAGTGTACTAAAGAAATAGACAAAAGGGTTAGAAGGAATATTACACAACAAATGTTTCCTGGTGTAAGTGTAAATTTTTGTTAATATGTGTAGTTTTTGTTAATATGTAGTGTAAATATTTATTAATTTATTTTTATATATCATTTTTAATATATCTAATATTAAATTAAATTAAACATGAAATAGTATGCATGAGACTTGTATAATGCCAATAATTCTGTAATAAAATCCTTGCTCCATAATCTAATGTCTGCCATTTTACGACGATAATCGTTTTCACAAAACCGCGCGTGTTAATCTTGTTTGAAGTGCACAGTTTTTAACGCATGACAGAGGTATAAGTCTCTTTCTATCTTCACATCCACGTTATTTTCCGGATAAAGGTGATTCACGTCTTCAAGTACATACGCCATATGTAAAGGCTAATGACGTACAGTTCCGCGGCTACTTAAAAGGGAATGTTAAATTGACCTCTTAAAGTCTTGACGTGTATAGTAGAGCTGCGGCATATTATTTCACGCCCGTTCACCGCTTGCAACTTTACAAGGCGCAGGTTCAGCCTCATATAAAATACTGTTCCCATATTTGGGCCGAGCCACCCCAGTGAGCTTCCATTTGTCTGCCGACTTCCAAAACGGAGTCAGTACTCAATTCGGCTGTATATTTTTTATGTGTGTTACCTCATAACTTTTTACTGGGTGAACGGATTTCGATGATTCTTTTTTTATTTGAAAGCTAGTACTTCTTGGGTGGTTCCATATGAATTTGATCAAAGTCAGACTAATAATTTTTGAGTTATTTTTAATAACTTATATTGAAGTCGGCTGTACAAAATGTTTAATTTTAATTTATACAGCATAATATAGAGAATAGCCACCCGAATTACTGACGACCAAGTTCTTTCTGATTGACTCGATTCACTGGCGCTGCGAGGAGATTATGCCTCCCTTTGAATTTTCTATTGCATTTACCACTGAGTGTTCAGAAGAATTATTCGGATTATTTCTAACCAAATTCTATCATCACACATAATGACAGCATCCAAACTATCTGGTTGAACGTTAAGCCACTGTCTGTTGTATTAAAAGTTTTTTTCTTAGCACGCTCTTTTGTTAAAATGGCTACCACCAGATAACTAATAAAGTATCTTCAAGAAAAGAACCTATTCCTTTTTAAAAGTTCGCAATGCAACTGCAATTCCCGTGGTATATATCATTATCATTGAATACTTCTCCAACTGTCGCCGAATCATTACTGAAACAGAATGTTAATACCTGTTTAAAATAATATAGATTTGAAAAAGTATAACCGCATCATATTGTAAAATACTTCAAAACCATTGATGTAAAGAAAACCGTAGATTTGTGGGGGATTTTTACAATGATTGCGTCCATAATAGATTTAATTGCACCTCATCTTGCTATTATTTTTAATACTTGTATCGATTCTGGTGTGTTTTCTGATTTAATGAAATATAGTAAAGTAATACCTTTATTAAAATCTGTTAGTACATTGGACCCCGCTAGTTATAGACCAATCTCTGTACTACCAACTCTCAGTAAATTTTTTGAAAATTAATTTTGGATTAATTGTTAATTTTTCTTAATACAAATAAATTACTTCATAAAAACCAATTTTCATTTTACAAGGGGTCCCTCGACGTCTGACGCTGGTGTTGAGCTTACGAAATATATTTTTAATGCCAGGGAGAATTCACAAGATGCCTTAGGTATTTTCTGTGACCTTTCCAAGGCTTTCGATTGTGTTCATCATGAGACAATAATCAGGAAACTACAACATTACGGTGTAAAAAATTTGGTGCTTAGACTTATTACTTCATATTTAAGTAACAGAACTCAAAAAGTCGTAATCAATGGTAAACTTTCCTTCGAATCGGTAGTAAAAATGGGCGTTCCTCAGGGCTTTGTTCTTGGCCCATTCCTGTTCTTAATCTATATTAATGACTTACCTTATCTTGTAAGGGACAATCACGATATAGTAAAGGGTGTCTCAGCGCCGATTTTAAACTTTGAATATTTATATAAAAAAAACCAATTGTGTTTATAATATTTTAATTGTAGTAACTTATAGTACATTAGTGCGAATTTTATGTACGGAATATTACACCGTCAAGATGTCTTCCATCACGACGAATGCACTCTTCAAAGCGGACTAACGAATTTGCAGAAACACGCTGCAGAACGTCAATTGATATGGCCCTCACTTCTGTCGTTATTTTAGTCTTCAGCTGCTCTAAATTCGTAAGAGGGGTATCAAAAACTCTTGCTTTAAGATAACCCCATAAAAAAAAGTCAGCTGGGGTTAAGTCGGGAGATCTGGGTGGCCACAATATGTCTCCAAAGCGGCTTATGATTTTTCCCGGAAACAACGCTTTTAGTGTGTCCATGGTGACCCTAGCTGTGTGGGCTGTGGCCCCATCTTGCTGAAACCATACACCGGACTGATCAACATCCTCTTCTTGCAGCTGCGGTACAAAAAAGTTATTAATCATGTCGATATACCGCTCGCTCGTCACTGTAACCGTTGCACCTCGATCATTCTCGAAGAAAAATGGCCCGATGATTTTCTTCGCCGATATTGCGCACCATACAGTAACTTTGGGGCTGTGTAATGCCTTCTGATGTTTTTGTTTTGGATTGCTGGGTGACCAGTAACGGCAATTTTGGCGATTGACGTACCCTTCGAGGTGAAAGTGTGACTCATCGCTAAAATAAACATTGGACATCCCATTTTCCTCTGAAAAAATCCCTAACATCTTCTGACAGAAAATTTTTCGCTTCTTGTAGTCTTCTGGTTTGATTTTTTGAACTATTTGGATTTTATAGGGATGTAATTTTAAGTCTAAGGCCAAAATTCGTTGAATACTTGAACGATGAAGATTCAAAGAGGCAGCATGTTTTCTAACTGATCGTCGTGGATGCTCCGCGACCGCAGCGGCGACGCGGTCGATGTTTTCAATCGATCGAACTGGTCTAATTCGAGGGCCAATTGAATGTTTCATTAAACATCCTGTCGCTCTGAACTTTTTTACCCACGACTTAATTAACTGAATACTCGGGGCATCACTTAAACGGCGGATCTCATAGCGATTACAAAACTTGCGCTGTGCTTCCCTCAGCGAAAACTCGTTGCAAAAATACGCCTCTACTGCGTACGCGCGATGCGCGCCAGACCACTGGGACATAGCGACTAAAAAGCCCGCACTAATCACCTACCGACCGCTACCTCTCCCCTCCCGCTAACCCCGCCGGTTGCCGAGAAATTCGTATTTAAAGTTTAAAATCAGCGCTGAGACACCCTTTATTATTTGCTGACGATACCTCTTTAATTTTCGAACTCAAACGGCAGTCAATTAATTATGATGATGTAAATAATGGTCTATCGAAATTAGTACATTGGTTTCACGCCAATAAATTGGTCTTAAACGTCAATAAGACAAAATGTATCAAACTTACAATACCTAAAGTAAAACATTCGAAAATCAATGTGCTCTTAAATGGGGAGGAATTGAGTCTTGTGGATACCACAGTTTTTCTTGGTATTACTATTGATGCGAAACTTCAATGGGGCCCCCATATATCTAAATCAGCAAGCAGACTTAGTTCTGCAGCATATGCTTTAAGAAAGATTAGAAGTTTCACAGATGTTGAGATAGCTAGGTTAGAGTATTTTAGTTACTTTCATAGCGTAATGTCTTATGGAAATTTGCTATGGGGTAATGCGACTGATATTGAAGCTATACTCGTATTTGTTTTGCAAAAGAGAGCCGTACGGGCGATTTATAATCTAAATTGTAAAGAGTCCCTCAGAGAAAAATTTAAAGAAATAAACATATTAACTTTGGCATCGCAATATATTTATAAAAATGTAATGTATGTACATAAAAACATAAATAGCTTTAATAACAATAAAGATGTTCATATCTTAAACACTAGGAACAAATATAAGCTTGTAATTCCAGTTACTAGACTCCACAGAATTAGTAATTCATTTGTGGGGCAATGTATACGCATTTACAACAAAATCCCAGGACATGAAAAGCAAAACTGTACAAAAAGGGTTATTGTAATATCAAGGAATACATGAATGAAAAAACCCCTGGGAATAAGGGGATCGCCACCATGCTGGTTCTATGAAAATTCATTTAAAGTTAAATAAACAAAATTAATGTTAAGTGAAATTATGTTTAAAAAAAAGTCCAGCTGGGTTTCTTGCTGGTTCTTCCCAGGTCGTATAAAAGGCACTTCTTTTGGCTCGCCGCTCACTTAGCGGTTAGCCACCGTAGAGTATATATATATCACCTGAGGATGCCTCGTGTAGAGGCGAAACACGTGTCGTATTATCGTCAGTGGTGTGTCTTGCCTAGTCTAGTGGTGTTGGGAGTAGCGGTGCTGGGATTAGTGGTGACGGGGAAAGTGCACGCAATTGAGGGAGGGCGGGAGGTGCTCTTCGTACTAGGTAAGACACATCATTTTATTTTATAACGCGTATATTTGCGAAGTAAGTTTTTGTAAAGGCTTTTATATAATGGATTTCCGCAAAGTAACGCCTGATTCTATTAATTAAATCAATATTGAATAAAAATCATTTTATTCTATTCTATTCTATTCATGGGCGGCGGTAGTCACTTGTCGTTAGGTGTGCCGCATGCTCGTTTGCCCACTCTCCATAAAAAATAATAAAAAATAAATCACGTTACCTATAACGATATTATTTATTTATTTATTTTAACACCAAAAATCACAAGCACAATAGAATAAACGTACATATAGCGGACCTAATGCCTTAAGGTATTCTCTCCCAGTCAACCATTAGGCTAAGCAGGGATAAACATATGGGAGGTAGTGCAGCAAAAGTAAACTAATAACGATGATAATAATGATAATAATGAGAAAAAAGGTAACGAAGTTCGAATACATTTTTACACAAACATTTTATACTTTTAATTTATAACAGCCTGACCTTTCCTTTTTATAACTTTAAATTAACTAACCACAATGTTTGCGACTGCTGAAAAGGAAAAAGCTCTCTAACAAGAATAAATTATTAGGTTTAATTTACATACGTTTATGCCAATTAACGTTTCATACTCCTGTTTCTCTTTGTAAATATAAAGCGTTATACTCTAATTAAGAGATTAGATACTTATACCAACACGTAGTGTTAACATTTTTTTATATAATAGTAAAGTTTTAAACAATTATGTTATGCAAAAAAGAGTGTTGTGTATTATATTTTAAATACTTAGTGTTATTTTAATAATTTAGTATTTTATTTAGTTATTAAAAGTTCAACATAATATACAAAATAGTTTTTTGTAAAGATAAATAAAAATATGTAAAATGCATGTTTCCTTAAACTAAAAGAGACTCAGAGGTTAAGCACTCGCTGTGAATATCACAGTACGCGGATAACACGGCCACGGGAAGTTGAAGACATGTAAAGTCTGCTTGAATGCTGCTGCATGTAAAGTACAACAGGCTTGGAACAGCGCGAGGAACATTTTATACCTGCGACAGCGCAAGTTTTTATTTTTAATTTTACAGAGTAAGGGTAACAAAGGAGCACACAGTGCACCTGATGGTAAGTGGATGCTATAGTCCATACTTCATAGACATGTGTCTTGGATTGAGAATCAAAATGTAGATGCGTCGTCTCCTCTGAAGACTAAGATATAATGCCCCGTTTCCATTAAAAAAGGATTCCGGTTCTCTACTCTCACCATACGAAACGCAGCAGCATTAAGCTGCTATTTTACACTGGTATTCTGTGAGAGCATGGAGTCCCTGATCAAGCCGACCCATTCCTGCCAAAGCTATAAAATAGAGCGTGGCCCTTCCTTGTACATAAAAGTTTAATAAAGTTTAAAAAAATATTACAGTATATTTACTTTATACGTACTCATTTCTGAGAAGGATTGAGGACAAGGAAGTGTCCGCAGCGCTGCCCGAATCCGTATTGACGGATTTCGTACGGCTTTGAAATTTTTTTTCAACTTCTCAGACATGCATGTTTCCTCACGATGTTTCCTTCTTGGTAAATTGGCACTTAAAATTGCAAGAATCGAAATTCGTTTTGGATTGTGCGATTGTGCGCGCTGTCTTGAATACAAATGAAAATATTTCGGTTTCGTTCATTTACTACACGTTCCAGTTCACAATACAATAACACTAACATGTTATTACTTCGGTAATGCTCTGTTTTAAAAACATATAAGTCAGAATAATACATGTATTGCTGTCTAGTAAAACTTGTATAGTAGACGCGATAATGCTGCTAAAGGACATCATTTGTTTAAAAAATGACATGAAAATTATAAAATCGAATTATGTGACCCTAGAAGACGCGGGTTTAAATTAAATAACAGTTTAAATTTTGACGGTGGCCCAATTCGTTTAACGCATATACACAGCAAGTCAACAACCGCTATAAGTGAGGTCAATAAACTAGCTCGCGCTGATAAGGACTTTTCTGTCCCATACTCACGCCATATTCCTGTCTCGCCTGCATCATTACCTGTCCATAGCTGCGAGGCGAGTTCTCCAGTGAATAGCGGGCGCAAATAGAGGCCCGCACCGTGGTTTTGACGAATGTAGTTATTGTGCTAACACTACTGCGTCTGCGCCTACGCAATCCGAGTCAACGCCAATTAGCGAAAACGATGCGAATAAAAACGTGTAACAGCAATGAGTTCGGGACGTAAAAGGTTTTCCGATGTGGTGCGCGAGGGTGGTCAATGGAAACCAGAAGCACCAAAGGATCATTGGATTCTTTTGCAAAGAAGACGGTTGCGTAATCGTTTTATGGTAAAAAAAGGAGAAGCAGATTTAGAGCTGAATTGCGGTTTAAGGTGGCGGATGTTAAAATTCCATTTCACATTCATAATGTTGACAAAAATGCCTCTGTCGATAACGTAAGTAAATACAAGAGCAAAACAAGCATGGAAGTTGCTTTGGAGAGAGTGAACATGAGGCAAAAAAAGGAATACGAAGCGTATAAGTTCCCTTATTCCGAAACATAAGCTGTCCGTTTTTATGGACGAAAATATATACCTTTAAGGTGTGTCGTCTCGAAGATTTCTAACTTTCAACAACGAATATATGTATATGTGATAGAATGTGTTAAAAACCTTAATCATAGAAAATCAATAGATATAATGTATGATAAAATTGTGGCATCATTGTCAGAGGCCGCAGTATCTAGTCATAATAAGGGGAAGTGTCAGAAGGGCGTTCGTATTGTTAGCTGGAATAAACATGTTAAGGATGCTCACCGGGATGCTAGGCAGAAATTTATAAATTGGGTGTCGCATGGCAAACCTATTGGTGGTAAATTGTATACAGAAATGTATGAAACAAAAAATTTATTAAAATATGGTCAAAATAATACATACCAAATTAAAATGGGCACGTTAGTAGAAAATCATAAAAACAAAGACTTTGGAAACAAACAAAAAAGGTGAATCTTAAGCCGAGCATCCCTGCGAATATTGAGGGTGTAAATAAGCCAGGATAGATAGTAAATTAATTTAAGGAGCATGTTAAGGTAAAAACACCGAAAATTTCGTCGTGGATAATGTCGAATGTTGAGGACAGAACTTTACTTCGAATGATGTTTTTGATGTAATTAAAAACATGACGAGGGGCAAATCGCCAGGGCACGACGGCCTCAGCATTGATCTTCTGCACCCAGGGCCTCATCTTTACGGGTTTCTTGCTGCTTTTTACACCCTTTGTGTTTGACATTCCTATCTTCCTGAGCAGCTGATGAGAACTAAAGTTGTGCCTATAGTAAAATATAAAACTGGAGATATCTCCGACGGAGAGAACTATAGGCCCAACTCATTAGTTACTATTATGGCTATAGTACTTGACAGTCTGCTTGAGCGTCATCTCAGTGGACATCGAAAATTACATGATACTCAGTTCGGCTTTAAAAAGAGTCTCTCCATTGAGAGTGCAATATTAACACTCAAGCATACTGTTAGGTACTATACTATTACGAAATCGCCAATTTACGCTGCTTTACTGGATGTTTCAAAGGAATTTGACCTAGTTAATTATGATATTCTGTGGAAGAAGTTACGTGACGTAGCCTTACCAAGCGAGTTGATCGAAATTTTTAAATACTGGTATGGCCACCAATTAAATAATAAAAAAAAACCAAAAAAGTCCATCGATTAAATCACTGAGGATATTACTGAGTGTTTATGATATCTATGTGAGACTCAAGGTCTCATTTATAATGTTAAAAAGTAAATTATTATTGTTTCGCGCTGGATCAAAAATTGAAACGATTCCTTCTGTTAAGTTGAGGAACGTACAGTTAAATAGGGTGTTCCTATTTAGGTATCTTGGTCACATATTAACTGAGGATCTGCCTGATGATGCGGACATAGAAAGAGAAAGAAGGGCATTGGCGGTGCGCTGTGAAATGCCGTCCCGTAGCTTGTCACGCTCTACAGATGAAGTTAAGATAACACACTTCAAATCCTTTTGTCAGTCATTATACACGTGCACTCAATGTCCTTTGAGAACAATAAAACAATGCTTTCAGGGTGCTGATGGGACTTCCGCGGTATTGTTGTGCTTCAGGGATGTTTACAGCGTATGGTACGGATGGCTTTCATGCCAATATTCGAAAGAGAATCGCATACCTCACGCGCTGGGTTCATTGGAGCTCCAGTAGCTTTCTAAGGGCAAAATCTGATAAATTTAGTTGTCCCATCTTAGGACAATGGATGCGTATGCACTTGCATGCGCCTTGTTTCATGGGGTGCCGAAAATAAAAATAATTGTAATTAAAATTGTTTGTGTAATAATTTAAGACTCACATAGGTTAAGCTATTATAATGGTCTTTTCATATATTCAACAAAATCAAGGCGGCTCCTAATAAAACTAAAATCACATAGAGTATAATTAATCGCAAAACTGGTATGGTCAAGCTCTGCAATTCAAGTTACCAATTACATTTTAACAATAATCTAAATCAGATTATCAGTTATAAATTAATCAGATTAGGTGGTTTCAATGTTTTTTTTAAAATAAAAATAAATTTTCATTCAGAATTATCAGAATATATTGTAAGATATTTCAAAATTAATGATATTAAGAAAACTTTCGATGTATAGGAGATTTACATTAAATTTATTACGTCTGTAATAGATTAAATTATTTCATCGCAACTAACTATTTTTTTAATACCAAAATCGAATCTTAGACTTAATGAATCTTTGTAGAATTATACTTTTATTTAAATCTGGTAATTACATTTGGCGCGCCAATTATGGTCTTATATCTGTACTACACTTAATAAAAATAGCGTAATTTTTAAAAAAGTGTTTCAGAACAAATGTAAAGTTATTTTATGTAAATAAATTTTCACACTAAACTCAGTACGGTGTTCGAAGGACGATGGTTATTTTTGTGACCTATCCAAGACTTTTACCGTGTAGTGGCGGTGTAAGAATATCCACTACCAAAGAATAAAATAGACGAAGCACGAAAAATTTAAATTAAAACTAGGAAAAGGAATACCTAAATGCAAACCTTGTATTCTCAAAACGATTGACTGATGAATGTTATGTACCTATTTTTTACAAGACTTATACATAACCATAATACATATAAGTGATATTGGTAATATTTTAACTCACGCCTGTCATTCAAAGGGGTAGGTAGAGACTACGGACATCCATTTGGCACGATATTGACATACATGTTTGGCGGTTAAAAGTACTCTTAACCCTTTATGGCGCATGATCATTATTTTTGTAATTTTACAGATACTACGTAGCAAATGGGATTTTAATAATGGGAAAAATAATTAAAAAATGTTATTACAAAAAAGGTATTTATTATTCCACAACTATCTGTTGCAGGAATGTAAAATTGCATCAATAATACTAAACAATATTAAAGTAAGTTAGGACATTGAAAAATTTTAAAACTGTTGTTTTTCTATTAAAACACAAACTAACCCCACATTTTCGCAAACTGTTTGCGTATACACTTTTCAGCCTGGAACTTTGCACGTCACTCGTTTATCCACCCAAAATGACCTGCGCCCGTGTTGGTCCAACCTCACATCTTTCGGTGGAACATGTTGAGCTGGACCGTTCCTCTTTGCATCTTGAATGGGATATGCAACATTACTTCCGCACTTTGTACGATTAATTATCTTATATTTGCATATCGTCTCTGCTATAGCTACTCTAACTTCAGCAGAGTTGAGTGTGTACTGGTACTACCCTTCTCAGCATTTATTTTTTGGTATAGAAGCCATGAATAACACATAACCATGTACAAGAAATGATAAAAAGTCGTAGATACCAACGTTTAGTACGGAGTTTGATATTGTAGTGACCTATAACACAAATGTAATAGATCGACACAACTCGTCGACAAGTCCTTTTGTTTCGTTTGTACACATGGTTTTGATTATATTTTGCTACGACAAAAGGACTTTTCACAGAAATGTATTGCTTTCCAGACATTTTCCCACCTTCTTGCTACAGATGTTGGGTGATTTCCTGCAAAAAAGTGACAATTTTAATATCTATCTAAGTTATTAAAGCCACGTCAAAAGTCTGTTCTCTTAGAAAGTTGATAATATCTTCAGTAAATAGTAAGCATAATGGGCTAATATTGCCCATTTTGGGACCCATCTGTCGCCAATTTGGTCGATAAGCTTTCATATAGGGCGTCCTATTCCGGCTCTTCCGTTCATTTCTGCTACATAAATTTGCTTTGTCACTCTTTTCTCGTTTTTTTTTCTACATCACCAAACCAGCTAATCAAAATAACTATTTATTATAATAATATCATATAAATATAATTTATATATAATTTCTATGAAACCACAATTGTGCGGCTGATTTCGTGATTGATTTTAAAACGGCAAGTATTCGCATGACGTGACTCAGTAAATGTTTTCGACCGAAAGTGCACAGTTTTGGAGAAACTGAACCTTTACTTAAATTACTATGCGATGAACGGTTTTCTTACACTTTCTCCATATCTGTGACGTTGTAGAAACTGTTCAAACTACGGGATGTCCACCTCAGCCAGAACGCCTTCGGGGACTGTCTCCCCCCTCCTCCCTATTACCAACTGGAGGACAAAACGAACTTAGAATCATTCGTTACAGCAATCAACAAGCTTACAGAATGCATTACACAGGCGGTGACCAATGGCAAGTCTGTCACCGCCGCTAACAGGAGGCTTATTAACTTGGCTGCAGAAGAAATCAGGCGTTGTGGGCTTAAGCTGGCCAGTACGCCTACAGCCAACACAACTGAAGCCAGCAACATCATTGACTGTGATTTGAAGGCGGACATTGTGGCATGTGTAAGAAGCGAGATGGCCTAATTTAATGGCCAGATTACAGCTCAACTTCAGCAGCACTAGCCTGCCTGCCTCTTATGCTCAGGCGGCAGCTAACATCAGCAGAAATAGTAATCGTAGGATGGCACCGCCTACTCCACTCCCTCATACAAAGCCAGCAATTATACTTTCCACGGCAACTGAAGTCCAAACCAGACAGGAGACAGTAAAAGCCTTCAGGAAGAATTATATCATACAGGGCTTCCAACTACTCGCCCTCTAGGATACAACCCGTGTCAAACAATAAATTGAGAACTGAGTTCAATACCGAGGCTCAAAGGGACGACACATTGGCGCGGCTGCAAAACAAAGTAGAGGTAAGGGCTGAGCCTGTTCGCAGGCTCAAACCAATGTTTATTCTCAAGGACATAGTAAAGGATGTGCCATCAGAGGAATTAATACATATTATGCACAAACAAAATACTGAACTTACCGCGCTTTTTACAAGTACCTGTGGCCCTGCTGAGAACCTGAGACTCCGATTCAAACGCGAAAATAAAAATAAAAATATTTATAATGCTGTCTTTCTTGCAAAACCCAAATCTACAGAAAGGCGTTAGAAATGTCTAGAGTGTCCATTGACCATCAGCGCATTCATGCAGCAACGTTTTCACCGTTCCTCCAATGCCACAGATGTCTCCAGTTTGGTCATATGAAAACCAACTGCTCCGCCACAGTCAGTCCTTGGGCTCATTGTGCAAGCATCGATCACACAGTTTATGGTTGCCCTATTATAAACACTCTAAGGTTTGGGAATTCTCGACAACTTCAAAGTCCCGGGACACGGGACTGCCTATAATCAAAGTACCGGGAATTCCCGAGACTTCGAGGCTTTTAAGAAAAAGCTTATTTTTTTAAGACGGGTAATAACCTTTAGCCTTTGTTTAAGAATTTTAATTCAGTTAATTTCTGGTGAAACGTATTAAAAAGAGGCATTTTTTGTAAAAATCAAATTTATTAAACAATTAAACAGAAAATTAAATAACTTTTACGTTAATTTCAGCCTTAATAATTGCTTTGTTTATTTCTTTAATCACACACAGATGCACTTCTAAACAGTTTAATCTTATAGTTATGAAACGAACTTAGTTAAAAATCATACTAATTCTTAATATCTTTACTATTATGTAGTAATTATAGTTCAAAATCTCATTGTTAATTCTCGTAATCACATATTTGTTTTATTTATTGTGTTGCGTACTCAGTAGTTACGTAGTAGACCAAGTAATTATTCACTAAACTAACACATGAGGCTAGGCTCCTTCAATTATTTGAAAATAAAAATGATTACCTAACAATTTCGACAATCTTGTTTCGTCTCGAGTCTCGACCCGAAAGTCCCGGGACTCGAGACAACTAAAATTACCAAAAGTCCCGGGACTTCGAGACACGAGACGTCCCGGAACCCAAACCCTCAAACACACCCAACAGCGCGAAATGTTATAATTGTACTACACACAATGAAAAATATAAAACTAAATTAGATAATAAGCACACTGCCACTTCTAACAACTGTTCGAGACTGTGAACCATGAGGGAGAAAATAGGTCATCGTATCGACTATGGATCTGCATAATAAAAAATTAAGATGTCTGCAGTGTAACATAGATAAGTCGAAGCACAGTTTACAAGAATTACTACTCTTCTTCATGGCTGGCAATTACGAGATTGCATTAATCTCTGAACCTTACGTTGGAGCGAGTAAGGAAATGAAATCCGTGCATGGCATCAACATCTACCAATTTCCAACAGAAAACAGAGTCAAAGCCTGCATACTAGCTAAATCAGAATGTGGGATGATTATATGGCTATCACAGTATTCCTCTACTAATTTAAGTATAATTAAGTTAACCAATTATAATCGCAATATGTACATCGCCTCTGTTTATGTCGAACTTGAGAGAGATGAGCTTAATACTCTTGATCATCTCGACACCTTTCTTAAGGCGACAGGCAACACACCCAAAGTCGTGGGTGGCGATCTGAAGGGGTGGCATCCTATATGGGGAATTCAGAGAGGAAATCCAAGAGGCGATGTGGTAATTGGACCTAATTTATAGTAATGACCTCTTTGTTTGCAATATTGGAAATACACCAACGTTCGAAGCCGTCACCCGCGGCCGGGATCGTTCGTCGGTAGCCGACATTACATTGGCCTCGGGTTCCATCCTGGATTACATATCCAACTGAAAGATTAATTTGGATGCCACGCTCCTAACACAACGCAATAGAATTCCATATCAATTATTCACACGCACACACACAGATATACACCATCTCTTCTCCTGCCGAACAGACAAACAACAGACCCAACATCCACATTTTTATAAATCAAACAAAGCTTGTTGACCTCTTTTCAAAGAAGCTCTTCACCTACGCATGACTATGGCAAATGTCCTTGATATAGATTCATATGTCTAAGATACTGGAATATCTTAGACATATGAACTCGAATAGGGCCATGGGTGTAGATAACCTTACGTCTGACATATGCAGCCAATTTGCTAGTGATTATACTAAATTGCTTACGGATATATTTAACCGATGTTTATCGCTACGAAATTTTCCAAAACAATGGAAAGTCGCTTATGTAAAAATTATTCCCAAACCAAGAAAGATGGGCTTTGGAGAGCTGAGTTCATTTCGCCCAATAGGCCTCTTGTTCGTATTTGGGAAGGTGTTGGAAATGCTGTTTATTAAACGAGAACACACTGGGCTGCAATCAATAACAAAATCAACAATAGACAGTTTGGCTTTACTAAACATAAAAATAGTACACAGGCTATCAATACTGCTGTTAAAATTATTAAACAGGCCAAAGAGAATTAGAAATTTAATTAATAGAATCAGGCGTTACTTTGCGGAAATCCATTATATAAAAGCTTTTAGAAAAATTTACTTCGCAAATATCCGCGTTATAAATAATATAACTTATAATTATATAACGCGGATATTTGCGAAGTAAATTTTTCTAAAAGCTTTTTGAATAAGTAATTAGCTATCGCTGTCTCCCTAGACATCAGAGCAGCCTTTGACAACGCCTTGTGGCCGGCGCTTTTCCAACGACTGCGGCATATTGGCTGCCTTGCCAACATTTTCGGGCTCATAGACAATTATGTTCGCGATCGTGAGGTGTTACTTGACTACGCGGGGGTGGGTGCCTCAAAAATAATGTCCAAGGGCTGCATTCAGGGCTCGACATGCGGTCCAGTAATGTGGAATATTATTCTAGACGAGCTCCTTGACATAGAGCTTCCAGCGGGCAGCCACATACAGGCATTTGCGGACGATGTGATGCTGGTAGTCTCGGCTGGGAGTGTCGACAGTTTGCAAAATATTACCAACCAAGATAGCCGAGTGGGGAACCAGCGTAAAACTGAATTTCAGTCCCTCGAAAACACAGATGATCGCTTTCACTCCTAAGGCCAAAGCAGCCAGCATCACTATGTGCGGATGTGATCTCAGCTTTTCATCGGAAATAAAATATCTGGAGGTCATCTTAGACGAGAAGCTTTTATTTGGCCGTCATGTACGTTATGTGATTAATAAAGCTGTGCGGTTATTTAACACCTTATGCATCTTCACGCGACCTACTTGGGGGACTCACCCTGAGAACATCCGCACCATACACCAGCAAGTAATTGAACCTATTATCACTTATGCTGCTGGTGCATGGGGCCATGAGCCCATAAAAAGTACATCAGGAGGAGCCTTGAGGGTGTACAGCGTGGCTTTGCTATTAAAGCAATAAGAGGCTTCCGCACAGTATCTACGTCTGCGGCCATAGCTCTCGCTGATCTGATACCCCTAGATCTTAAGGTAAGGCAAGTCCACAATATTGAAAAGTCCAGACTTACAGGCACTTCTCATTACATACCCAGCGATCTTCCTTTAGAGAAACTCACACCCATACACAAATTACTACACCCAGCAGAGAGACTTAAAATCAATTCTAAACTCACCACTTCACAGGCGGAAGTCGATGCTCTTGTTGGACTTGAGGAAAGAAAAATTTTCACAGATGGCAGCAAATTGGAAGACGGAGCAGTTGGCGCTACTTTTGTCTGTTACCATTCCACACGACACACAGACAAAACCACTCAAACATACAATAAAGCACATACGGAAAACTCGATAGAAGCTATAAAGAAATATAAACTCCACTCAACGTGCACTGTATTCCAGGCCGAACTGTTCGCAATCCTTAAGGCTTGTGAATGGGCAGCTGATAAGCAGTGCACGCATACAGTAATCTACACGGACTCTCTTTCAGGCCTACATTCCATACAAGACAGATCCAATGCACACCTAATTGTTAACAAGATTCATCATACTATTCACCGACACAAATGTTTTGGCACCATCGACTTTGCCTGAGTCAAGAGCTGGCATAGCTAGTAATGAGGCGGCAGACATGGCGGCTAAAGCTGGAGCCAAAGCACACAAGGCACCTGACTACTTCGCAACACCTATGTCTTACATAAAACACAGAATTAAAATTGAGACGCACACTCTTTGGCAAACCAGGTATGAGAGCTCTGAAACAGGTAAACATACCAAAGAATTACTACCGACACTGGATCTCATACAAAAACTTAGAGCAGCTACCAATATGACTTTCCACTTGAATCAGGTTCTCACCGGCCACGGATACCATAAACGTTATTTGTTCAGATTTAAAATCACCGCGGACGACAAATGCCCTTGCGATTATTCAGCCACGCAAACTATAGAACACCTACTCCAACAATGTCCCGCGTTTAGTGCAGCGAGAAATGATCATGAATTAATCTGTATCATTTCCGGTGTATCTCCCTTTAAAATAGCCGAACTCATTAAGAAAGAATCAATCCTGAACTCCTTTGTTAAATTTGTTAAAACAATTGTATACAGACTTAAAAAAATTAATAATACCTAGATATAATTTAGGCACAAAATTCCTCTCTTAATCCTGGTCACAAAATCATCTTGCAAACCACACTTTTCTCTTTTCACACAATTTCTCACCCTGTCATTCAGATTCAGCCCTAACATACTCCTTAGTGGCTCCATTATTTTAGCATTTGTCCTACTCTCGTGCTTCTTCTGCCACACCCAACTTTCACTACCAAACATTAGGGTAGGGACTAACACAGCATTGTGAATTGCCAGATGTGCCTTTTTGACACATTATGATTTTTCACAATAGAGTGAAGAGTCCTATTTACTCTATTTCCTGCGTTAACTCGTTGTTCTATGTCCTTATCATATCTACCATCCTTGCTAATTACACATTCAAAATACACAAACTCATCCACTTGCTCAACCAACTTCCCTTCTAATCTTATTTCACATAACGTTTTACTTTCTTAAACCATCATTTTCACTTACTTGCGTTCATTTTCAAGAGTTTTTACAAGACAGGTTTACAGACAGACATTACCAAATTTTATTGCAGCAATTATAATATGTACGCTCTGAATCGCGCCAGTGAACATAGGCTGCTATTATTTTGCAATTTAGTATTACTTTTTTTGGCTGAACTATGTTCTACTCACTCCGTCTGTCTTACTTGTTGGTCTGAGCCGCTACCCATATCGTCATGTGCATGTGATAAGGGACGAAAGAAGTATGTAAAACAGGATATGAGCAATATATGAGTATTACAACTAGAAACTATGGAATGTCCTCTTACATAATATAATAGATATATCGTGTATCTTAAATAGTTTCTAGATGCATTTAAAATTGTAGGTAGTTAAATTATCTACATTAAGCATAGTAAAACCGACATTTAATTTTGCCTTGGAATGCATACCCTTGTTTTACAATAGAGTAGAGACCACGAGGCGTAATTACGAAAATGTTACCGCCAAGGGCCGTAAACGTGCACACAATTAAACCTACGTTCATCGCGTTAACTACTCACATAAATTAAACGTAAAATTGAATGATACCTAAGTCTCCACCATAAATTTTCCAGAAAGATTATAAAGAAAATTTCATTACAACTTTAGTAACGGTGCCTCGGTTTGACTGATTAGCTAGCATAAGCTATTCTAAAAAATAAAACCATATTTATATCACGCAACAAGAGCAATTTAATAAATTATAATGAAAGAAAATAAATGTCCCTTGTTTCTCTACATAATTGGTGGTTTCTGAACAAATATGCCAAATGGTGCTAATAGTGCGCAAGCAGGAGGAAATTCGGGAATAAGATGCGACTCTTATACAACGAAGAACTATAATAACTCGCGGCCTGTTAGACTTTACTTGCATCTTCATCTTCATCTGTTTGTAGATCCGCTGAATGGTGAAGACAAACGCCTTTAAGTTATTATAAGCCAATAGTTGTCTACTGAATCGGTATTGATCATGCGATTGTGGCAGCCTTCCAGCAGCGCCGCTGACGGATATGCTGAGTGAGTAAACCGTGTAGTGGCGGTGTAAGAATATCCACTACCCCATATCGTCCCATAGATGTCATAAGAGGTGACAGAGGGAAACTGAATTAGGACACGGGATTTGAAAATAGCTGGCTCGAGCAAAGTTGAGGATATGTAAAGTCAACAATGCAGCGGTAGCACGGCGCGGCGTGGTAAACACAAACCTCTTCTTCAAAAAAATCTGATCATAACTGCGATTAAACTTCCTCTGAGATAATCATAGTATTGTTTCATCTATCTACTGGTGTCTCAATATAACCATCAATCTTAGCTAACCTTATAAAATCGTATGATTTTATAAAAATATAACTCGTAACATACCTTATACACGCTTAATAAATCAAAACATGCTGTACCAAAGTACAGACTCCATAAAACTAGTGACTCATTTTTTAATAAATTTATTACTATATATAATAAGATTACATGTAAAAAGCATTTTAATGAAAAAAGATTATTAATTATAAATTAGACGAATTTTTAAAAGATCAAAGTGCTAAGATATTATGAACTTCCTTTATTAGATAATTTTGATTTATGTATAAAAATTATATTTTATAAGGTCAAATCATTACTTTAGTGAAAAATATAGTCTACTTGTGAGTTTTGGCTACTGTTTTCACAAGCCATCCCGCTTTTGGGACTTGTGGAAGCGGTGGCGTAATATATTTTTTTTTAATTCATAAAGTTGTTAGTTGCAAATATGAGTATTGATTTAGCACTTGTTCGGTGGTAAAGTAAAAAAAAACGTGAGGAAACCTGCATGTATGAGGAATAAAAATATTTCAATGACATGGTTAGTCCGCCGACATGCAATGTAGCAGCGCGGTAGACTAATTGATCCATAGCCCGCTCAGAAATGAGGAGAGGCATGTGCCCAGCGACGGGACATTTTATAGGCTGTAGCTTTGCTTTTTTAATTTTTAATTTTAAGTGACATAAAATTATGAGTAATATGTATATTATATAACTATAACAAAATATATCAAAATCGATTATTTGAAAATTTTGCAATATCTTCTAAAATATTTAAATTCAATTTAATTTAAAAAATGTTATCTTAGTTCAAGTACCGTCGAATAAATATACATCGACATATTTTATTTGAAGTCGGCTCACGTTCCACTAAGTGCTTCTGGTAATTTATTAAACAACGTGAAGGAAGTTTTAGCGTTGTAGAATCTACGTTGTATGTAACTAGCAACACAAACCAATAATTAAAGATGTACATTATCAACTAATGAAAAAATAAACAAGTTTACACATTATAGCTATTATAAAAACATTTATACATAATCTTATTTATTAAAGAAGTTGAGTAAAAGTTTTACGGATTTTATAGTGTTTAATTTTACTTATTTCAGAATCATAGCAAGCATATTTTTTGATTAAATGTGTACTATTTGCGCAAATATAAAGAAGGAATAATTATTCTAAAGACTTTATATATCACTTGCGAAATGGCCACGGTTGTAGCTCTTTCATAGAATAAGGTTCTGCTTCTGTAATGCCTTTGAGCTAGTATTCGCCGAAATTACTCGTTACTGAAAAGCATAGCCTTCAACGATACTCGTTCCATGCATCTCTTGAATCATTTATATTCGTAGTAACGTCAATTGTAACATCGTTCGTATGCTGTGTGTAAAGTTGCTTTAAAATAGGACAAGATATATTTGCTTCTTGGTCTACGTTGAAGTATGTGTACTGTACCGTCCTTGGGGTCTTGCATGTTAATATTAACGCACAAACATGTACAATTGTCTCCTGCGTCAAACACGCATTTGCCAAGTAGTAGTGGCGAAAGAGAAGTTACCCTATATCACCTGGGGTGTCGTAAGAGGCCAAAGGTGAAAGTGAAACAAGAAATGGGCAGCAACATCTTTCTGATAATAAGTCAAAATAAAAAATAATGTGGTTACTAACCCACCTGCTGAGCGTGACAGTTATACTAAATATGGAGGATATTTATTATGGAGGACTATGAGGCAATCTATGGGGAACGCTCAGCAGTGGACTTCTGACATGTTGTTATGACGATGATTGATTTTGATAGACTGTGAGGATGTACAATTGTATTTTTAGTTGTTTAAAATTTTCACAATAGAAGTACCTTGTAAATTTATCCCATGTTAACGCTTTTTCTAAAGAAGCTATAAAGTATGCCTATATCTCTTCCTACTTAACGTTAAGCAAGACAGACTGGGAATACTTAATGGCATTTAGTTCACTTCATCTACATTTTATTTGTGCAAGGAAAGCTTCAATAACCAAATTAATTATTCCTAATTTTCTAGGGAGGGAGAAACGACAGAATGAGGGGAAAGGAATTTCTATACGAAAACTCTAAGTTTTCTAACAATATAAAAAATTGTTTAAAAAAGAGTGAACACATAATCTTAAACCCCATAGTTCATGCTAGATAAGAGCAATTGTTATACCAGAAATGTGGAATCTTTGAAGATACCTTCCCATCGCCGATCGGAATTTTTAAAATCTGACATAATATTATGTAAGATTTTAAAGTCTACTTTGCTGAGATCTATTTTTAAAGGATAACGGTTAAACGTTAGTTTCATATATACGAAAGGGTAAAACCGTTATCCTTTAAAAGTAGATCTCAGTGCTTTCAAGGGAAAGTATAATTTTAACATTTTCCATAGGCAACATTTTCGATGACTTATGGGACGAAATTAGTTGACGAAACTTTTTCGTCTCAGTAAGTTTATGTGATATCTCTGTATACTGGCTGACTGCTTTATAGTCGTAAGCAGAAATGATGATTATGTGGTCTCGGATTCAGATTCCGGGTCAAGCCAAAATCAGTTTTTGGGTTTTTCTGTCAAAAAAATCTCCGTATCAACCCGGAGTCACGAATTTGGCGATATTTCACACCCGTTGCCTCGGAACACACGTAAAGCCATTGGTACTGTACCCGTTTGCTCTCCGTTCATGACGGATTGCCATGCTATCGGACTATTAGGGAGAAGGAATAGAGAGTGCACCTGTGCTTGCGCAAATAGCTCTTCTTCGTTGAGACTGGCGGCCGTGAACTGAAATATGTCCAGGAACAACACCGTTTATAAAGTATATATATATAATTATAAAATAAAATTAATTAAGTACCTCTTGGCTCTTAATTTCATATTTTGCTAAAAACTAATATTTCTCCTTCACCATAAGTAAACTTGCCTACTGACGACAAGTACAGCTAAATTTATGGACCAAATTAGGACGACGTCGAATGCAATAAATTTACATATGAAACTCAGAGGTTTAGTTTCTGGTATGTTTTATTAAACTAGAAGCGTTTCATGGTGAGTATATTATTTTATGATGATATTCCTTAATGAGTAATAAATTTTAAATAAATTTATAATGCAACAAAGCAATAATTGTAAAATTTCTAAACATTTATTATATCGATACCTCCTAAGTATACTGAGTCATCTAACAAATTTAGGTATTTCATTATTTTTATATAAACTTACATAATAAACCATTATCTTAATGTTAGTGCTAAAAAAAATTAAAAAAGAACGATAATTACGGAGATAATTTCACGTATACTAAATCAATTTCAACATCAGTTAAAATCGTACATTGTATACTGATCCAAATAACATTGTACCAATGTACGCGGGGCGTGAGGGGGGACGCATTGATATAAGTTTATTGTGGCTCAGTATTCGATGAACGGCGGCGGGTGCACACGCAATTTTAATTAATATTTTTGTTTCGTAAAATTAGTGAATAAAGTAAATGTGCATGTATTTGTCTTATATTGTTTTATATTATTAATTAATATAAGAAATATTATGCAGTCAAACAGGGCGCGAAAAATTTTAAATTTACTCAATGACAATGTGAATAATACCAATGATACAATAACACAAGAATCGATGATAATATAATGCAAAACAGGGATAGAGATGGTAAGTTATCTTTATGTGTATAAGTGTGATTTTGTTGCTTTTCTTTGATAATTGTTGTTCACGTCGCTTAGTACGCCGTATACTCATACAACTGCTGTTACACCAGTATACGGCGAACAAATTTTATAAAGAAGACACTTGACTCATATGTTTATAATAATATACTTATTCAATTTTTGATATTTTCGTGTTAATTGTGTTATAATATATTTTTTTAATCTGTTATATGTTTTATTAATTGTAATTGGCATGTTTAATACAAAAATATGAATTCTTGTATTTTAATTTAAATTATCATTGTTTTAGAGTCTCCACTGCCACCTCATGCAAATTTTACGGAGGAGGAGCTATCAATACTTGATGATGTTGATTTAAATGATAGCAAGGATGTATTGCAAAATATCCCTTCTAACGCTTCCATATTATTCCCGGATGATATTCCTTGCTCCTCGCCTTGTGTACCGAATAGTGATAGTAGAACTCAAAAAGGAGATCGATCGCCGTCAGTCATAGAAAACACTCCAGGGAATTCGCCCATCCAGAATAGCATTATTGAAAATTATTGTAATATTACTCCAGTACCATCGCCTTATAATTCTTTTACCCCATCACCTGTTAATTTAGATTTAAATGATAGTCCAGCGGTCGCCTCCCCTGCATCTGATATTAATGATATCACATACTCACCGTCCAATAACGCCAAACGTCGTAAGCGGACTTCCATTGCTAAGAAAGATAAAGGAAGGCTAAGAGAACGTTTTCATAAAAAATGGAAGGATCAGGAGAGAAAATATAATGTTAATAGAGGTTTGGAATATGTCAGTAGAAACGGAAAAGTACATAGTAAGAGAACTATGAAAACTTCTTGCCCCGTAACTTGTCGGAAAAAATGCAGTGAGAAATTAGCAGAAGATATTCGGCAAAGAATTTGTGATATGTTTTGGAGTATTGGAGACCACTCAAGACAATGGGATTTTTTGGCAAGATATGCTGTAATATCTGAAAAAAAAAAAAGATTTACTGTGGATAAAGAAAATTCAAAACGTCTTCACACTATTTCTTATTACCTTCCAAGCAATCAAGGAGATAATATTGAGTCTACAAAAATATCGGTTTGCAAAACTATGTTCCTAAGAACCCTTTCTATTAGTTTTAATTTTGTTTACACAGCTTTAGAAAAGTCCGATAAAGGAAATGGATTTGTTGAAGCAGATCAGCGTGGAAGGCATATTAATCATCCAAAGATTATTAATGAAGATATGGTTTGCAGTGTTATAGACCACGTTGAAGCATTTTCTCCTGTACAATCACATTACACTCGCCAAAAATCGAGTAGAAAATATCTTGAGAGCTCTTTATCCTTCCCAAAAATGTTTAAGTTACATAATGAATGGTTTGATTCTAATAAATACTCTTCTAAAGCGACTACCGTGAGACAATACCGAGATATCATTAATAAAAATATCAATATAGGTTTTCCTAAACCCAAAAAAGATGTTTGTGAACAATGCCACATTTACAAAAATAACAAGCAAGTTACACAGACAGATAAAGAGAAGCATGAAGAGCTTTTGAAAGAAAAAGAAAAAGCAAGAAAAATTAAAACAAAAGATAAAGAATTAGCATTACAAAATAATGAAATTCTTACAGCAGCATTCGGTCTTCAAAAGTGCCTTAATGTACCCCACGGGAACGTAAGTACTTTTTATTATAAACGGAAACTTTCCTTGTATAATTTCACGATATTCAATCTGGGATCTCACCAAGGTTATTGTTTTTCATGGCATCAACAGACACCAAAGAGAGGTGCAAATGAAATTTCCAGCTGTCTTTTTAAGTTTATAGAGGATACGGTAGGTGAAGGAGTCAAAGATTACCGGTTCTGGTCAGACAACTGTGGAGGCCAAAATAGAAACAGAATTGTGTTCCTAATGTATATGTTAGCTAGTTCGAAGTTTAGTATAGATATCAGGCATCGGTTTCTAATAGTGGGTCACACGCAAAATGAAGGCGACAGTATGCACGCTTTAATTGAAAGCCAGACAAAAGATAAAATACTTTATACGCCTGATCAATGGTATACAGCTTTTAGATTTGCCAAATCCGATGAAAAGCCATACAAAGTTATCGAAGTGTCTCAGGATTTAATAAAAGACTTCAAATCAAAGCTAAAACTTATAAACAACTGGACAACTACTAATGATGGATCTAAAATGCCTTGGAATAAAGTAACGGAAGTAGTAGTTAAAGCAGAAAATCCATTTAGAGTGTTTTATAAAACGAGTTACCAAGAAGATGCTTACAAGTGGATAGATTGTGTAAAGAAACTTAAAGCTACACGAAATCGAAGAGAATTGAATATTGATATAGATAATATTTCTTTAGCTTATCAGACACCCATTCCTATAGACCAAAATAAGCACAAAGATTTGATGGATCTTTGTAACGTTGGTAATTCCTAAAGAGTATCATTTATTTTTTAATAATTTGATTTCAACTAATTCTAATGCAGCTGATGACAGCGATTCAGACTGATTTTTTAACCTTTAATATTTTTATTTCTTTTGTTAAACTTTATAGCTATTTTTGAGTATTATAATTGCCTAGACTTTATTAGATATTTATGTTATACATTTCTATTCTCTTTATTAATATTGTTTAACGTAAGTTACCATTATTAGTTGTTAATATCTATACTGACCTACTAGAGAAGTATACCTGTTTTAGTTTTTATTTTTATTGATTGTTTGTTGTTTTTTATGAAACTTTAATGATACAACTTTGATAATTTGTTATTATTGATTTATTCAACTTGTAGCTTTTACTAAGGCCAAAAAACATGTTCCCACTTAATTATAGTGAAAAATACATTGTGATTTTTTTAAATGCGCTGTTTTTGTTTATGATTCTTCTTCTTCTTCCTAGCCTTTATTAATCCCACATTTCGTAAAGTATTAGAAACAAAATGAGTAATTAAAAAGCCTCGTTGAAGTATATTAGTCCAGTATACGTCGAAGTTTCAAATGTTAACATAGCTTAGTACTTTCCTAGTATAATGAGTCAAGTGATGTAATTTCAACGTTTTATTATTAAATGAGACAGAATATCCCGAAAAAAATCAAAAGTAAGTTCGTATTAATAAAATGACAATCATATTTATGATATTTTAGTGTAAACAATGGATTTTGATGTACAACGTACATGAATATAACTGGTAGTTAAACCATTTTACTATTGAGACCCGCTGGCGTATACCCAGCTATGTACATAAAATGTCATTTAAAAACAAAAATCAGCAAAATCATTTTATACCAAAGGAAGAGCTTGCAATCTTTATTAAAAAAAACATTTAATATATTTCGAATTAGTTTGATTTCATTAAAATATAAACGATTTGCCTTCAAATCGCTCTCCTATAAAATTACTATAATGTCAGTTGACTCATTATACTTAGGAGGTATCGATATTATAACTTCTAGATAATAACTGTGGCGGCGCTGTAGTCGCGCCATGAGCGAAAACACCCCGAAGCATATATCGCACTAACAGGTCTACAAAAATCTTTTACATGTTGAACATAAAAAAAATGAATTTCAATAAGAATAAATTTTTATTAACAAATTGTATGTAGTTTTATTACCTCTAACTGACATGCGCATTGGTAAAGCGGGGTCTTTGACAATACTCTTACTCCCCGGCCAATGCAGAGGTAATAAAACCACAGAGTACGATTTGTAAATTAAAAAATATTTCAATTTAATTTAATTTTTTATAGTCGCGTTTTCTAAACTAAAGTCTTCTATACGTTTGAATACTGATATCGATAACGCACTTAACGGGAATCATAGGGTTTGGTTACATGTTGTATGCCCCTCCGCGGGCCTAACCTTGCTAAGACAAACTGTTCAGAAGAAATTACAGATTTTAGATCATGGGCCTTTCCCTTTGAAAAGAGGATTTGCCTAAATTGCCATGCTTGTCAATCGGATTAACACTTTTGACGCTGTTCCCCGGTCTGGATATTTTACTTGTCATCTAGATTCAGCAATTCAGAAGCCATAAGGGTTTTCTGTCATTTTCCATAGTCGACATTACCGCCCATAGAAATTAATTGTGGCGATTCTCTTACACTTTATATAGGTAGATAACTCTTTATTGCATTTAAACAAAGTTGTTACAATAACAAAAAACTTACGAACTACAAACGGTGATCATATTGATTTAAGCAATTTCTACCTGACAAACTGAACGTAAAAGAACAATGTTATTTTTGTGTAAAGTACGATATCAAAAAAGCTGAAACGAAAAAAATATTAAATTACGTTGATATAAATATATGAATAATGTATATAATAATAAAATATTGAATATATATATATATATATGTTCACATTTTCACACGTCCATACAAACATAAATATATGTACTGTAAATTTATAATATAGTCTTCGAAAAATTTGTCTCGGTCTACCTCGACACCTTTTAATATTTACTTTCGCGCTATATATTTTCTTCACCATTCGATCTTCTCTCATTCGCTCAACGTGCCCAAACCATCGAAGCACGCCCTTATCAATTTTTGTGATAAGGTCATCTTTCAAACCTGCCATATTGCGAATCTCTTCGTTTCGCTTTCGGTCGGCCATGGTAACGCCGCACATTTTACGAAGAGTTCGCATCTCCACTGCATTCAACTTACTTTTATGCTTCTTCTGGCATATGTAGGTTTCGCTGCCACATAACAAAGTCGGTACCAACACTGCGTTATGTATTGCAAGGCGTGCACTCTTCACTACGCCTTGCCTTTTGACTAACGCTCGAAGAGGGGAGAGTCAAGAGTACTCGGATACCTAGACGTGCATGTATGAGGAAGATAATGAATCTGAAAGAAGCGAAAGAGGTATGTAAGGATCGTGACACTTGGCGATCTGTTCTCTCTGACTACCCCGTCAGGGATTGTGCGTGAAGATAAGTAAGTAAGTAAGTAAATTTATAATATATCATCTTAGCATTATTTTAATCTTATCCATTCCAGTATTATGACTATTTTACTCAAATTATAACTTACAGGTAACATAGCAATACTTTATGAACGCGATATTGCAATTTCACTAACGCCTGTGCATTTCCACATACATGAGCGCATTTCATATTCATCTTAATAAATTTAATAACATATTAAGTACTTAGAATTTGTTCATTTAAACCAAATCCGTATACTATTTTAGTACGAAAAAAGAGAGTTGTTCACAATTTATTGTGTCTTGTGTTAATAATATCTCAACTGATATGGTGAAATAACAACTTGAAGTAATGTAAAACTGCGAATGCCAACCCGCTAGTTAATCGTGACATCCGTAAAAAAATTCCAACTATGACTGGTTGTATGATGAATTAATAAAAGAACAATGGCCAAATTTCTATAGGAGCTGGACTTGACTTTTATTTTTCATGTCCCAAAACAAGCTATAGCTAGATTGGTTTGTTTTTATGTTGTAAGCACCATCCCGTTTGAAAATCATCTCTAAATAGCCACAATTTTTTATAATAACGTCAACAATTCTTTTGAGGTTAGCATCACATATGTAATCTTCTTCAGTGATCTAAAATAAAAATTAGACTTTTTATATTATGATGTACGATTATGTATAATGGTTTATTTTAGTGAAATAAAATAATTAAGTATGTAAATATGAACTATTATTGAAGAATTCCACTCGCGGATCTTAGAAATTACTCTGATATTAAGCTCAAAAACGAGATGGCGGCGAAGTGTATCAATGCATAATATGTTACAATTAACACATGTCAATCGCAGGCCTAGTTGTCGTCATTGTGTAGCTATAGTCTGCATGATGTCTCTCAGAAATATGCAAGGTGCAAAATCGGGGTCCAGAATAGAGATGCCCAATTTTTTGTCTTTGTCGATCTTCTGGATCGTAATGGATCGTAACCTCGTGAATCGATTAACGATTTAATCGTATTGTATTGAATCGATTTTATTCGATCTCGGAAAATCGTATCGTAATTTTATAAAAATAAAGAAAAGCACAGTATGCATGCATAATTATTTATTTTTACAATGCCTATTACGGTATCCAGTGAGTTTTTCGAAATAATTATTTATGAAAAGTATAAAACAGGTTTTACATTATGAATTCCAGCTATGTACATTTTTTTAATAAAAGTAGTTTAAAGTATTCCCTGTAACATGGGTCATAGTTATACTAGTCATAGTCATAGTAATTTATTCCATTGATAACAAAATACAATGTCTTGGAAATTACAAGTTAATTCAATAAGATTTAAAAACTAACATTATCATTTATGCAATAGTCAATCAATTATCCACATCAAAATAATAAAATTACAATAATAAGATATAATATAATTACAATAAAGAAATATGTCGAAATAATAAGATTACAAAAAGGAATATGTCAGTTTTTTTTAACTATATGTTATCATCAGTCAATTAGAATTTACAAATTCTTCTACACTATAAAAACTATTTTCCAGAAGATACGACCTCAATCTGTTTTTAAATTGGATCACAGTTGTTATGCATTTTAAATAATTTGGCAATTTATTAAATAGTCTGACCGCTTGATATCTTGCACAATGTTTAATTATCTGTAGGTTAGGCTGTATCAGATTCGGAATATCTTTTCGCCTAGTAATTTTTAGTTATTTGTATAGAAGATAGATTCTTACAATTTCGGCAATTGATGTAGTTGAACTTTCTTCACTTTGCTTAGTTTAGAATAAGTGCCTAAGTGATGACTCTTGAAATTATTTTTTAAATTGGTTTTTCTATTATTTTTAACCATCTGTTTACATAATTTACATTGTCCACCCATGTCACATTTAATTAAAAGAAAGCCCAAGCGTTTGATTTGGTTGGCGTGGCCATATTAAAAAGTATTTTATTACGCTCACAGAACAGTTCAACTGTTTGTATCGCAATAATACAAAGAATGAAAGATCTTATAACAACAACATAGGTACCCGATAGTAAAATAAACAAAATATTATCACACCTACCTATATATTTCCTACACATATTTTTAGATGTAACTCGAATCAACTCTCATTTAATGTGTAGGTACTAAGTAAGACAGTAATTAAAACAAATTAAAAACTTTGTTTTAGTTATTCTGTCCCCTCCCCGGCAATAAAATTCGTATGCAAAGATCAGTTCAAACGTTAGGACGTTACTGTTTGGTTGATGTTTAGGTTTTAGTTGATACAATTTTTTCATACGATCTTATAGCCTTACGAATCGATCTGGGTAAAGATCGCATTCCCTTGAATCGACTAAAAAAGTGGCAGATCGTATGACCGTGAATCGATCTTCCAAAAAATCGATTCAGATCGGGCATCCCTAGTCCAGAAATCAAAAGCACAAAATAATCGGTACAAGTAGTAGTAATCAGTCCGTAAAACAATGCCGAAGTAAAAACAACAGAAGGAAATCTAAAATAGTATAGTACGTATCACAATCCAAAACAATGAGTGAACCAAATAAGATGATGCGAATGATTGCCATATATAAATAGATATGTAGATGATTGCCGGTTGACAATCAATGTCGATCGATGACCATAGATTACGTAACTTGTCGATGACAAATGATGTTCCGTTGTAATAACGTAATTGAACAAAACGCTTAGCTTACTATGAAGCTACATAATCATTTTTATGAAATGAATCCAGTACGTAATAAATCAGTATAGTTGTTGATTTAATGCCTACATACTAATTGAATTGAATTACAATTAACAACTATTCGGAAAAACGTGAATAATATAATAGTCTTTGAATACAAAGTCCTTTCATACGTGAAATGAATCGTCATTAGGTGCATTCAGAAACCATTATTTTAAATAATTTCGAAACAGTTACAAAAACAAAAAGTCCTCCCTTAGTAGCCACAAAAAAAGGGATTACTTTTTTGTGGCTACTAAGGGAGGTATTTTTTGTCTTTTTTAAGACCTTAAAAAATAAGGATATTTTTCATAAATATGGCATACAGAGATGCCATCGTTTCATCGTCTGGTACGATTTGGTCAACCTTCTTTAAGGAATTAATAAAATTTACAAAAGTTAATAAAATTTATATTATAAAATTAACAAAATTTAGGGATTTTTTTACAAAATCAATTTTTAATTTAATGATTTTAATATTTATGCGCAACATTTCATAAAAACTAAAAGCTAAAAAAATTAAAATAAATAGATTTGACATCAGCACATTGACCATCTCAATCATCCCCTCTCGACGATAGGTTTTTTCATTTAGTTCCATTAGTCTGATTCTTGAAATTAAAACTATTTAAATGTATTCGAGTAAGAACGTAATATTAAAAGATTGCGACCCAAATGAATATCATTAATCATTTCGCTTTTACTGATATTCCAAGCGACTTGCTTAATGGATATTGTAATTCAATCTAAAAGAGAAATTTTTGCGTTTTAAAAATAAGTGCTCTAGAAATGATTATTAAATATTATATCGAGCAAATATATTGTATGTAAACTTCTTTAATTGATTATTTCTGAATACAGAGTTGATATTCATTTGCTTTATATAACCTTAGGTATACGAGTATGTGTCTGTTGCATGCCGTTAGCGCCTAAGCGCGTCGGTATGTTCTACTAAGGCCTAAAAATTAAGATTCCAACGTTTTGTCGCATGAAATCGTGTCTAGCAATCATATTGTACATATAAGTGATATAAAAAGCACATTGTCAGAAAGATAAATGATTGTTGAACTTATTAATATTTTATTTAAATCGATTAATAGCTATTTTCTAATAAAAAAGGGGTTTTAGTGGGTTATGGTGTAGATTTATCAAGTCCGCGAGGCTTGTAAAAACGATAACTTTTGAAAATATCTATTGTTCAGCTCAATATATTTTTAAAACGCTTCATCGATCATGTGGGAAGCCATTGAATGTAAATCGCAGTTTAATTTTGTTTAGTTTAGTTATAATAAATTTTTTTCGGCTGTGAAACGGCGAAATTTTCGGTGTACTCAGCAGTCTTGTATGAAAAATTATTACTAAATAGAATAGAGACTGTGTCACTCCGTTCGGCGTCAGTCGCCGTCGTGATTGGACATTGTTTCGGTTCTTTGCAGCGTCTCAAAAAGATCGCTGTATAAATACACCATATTCGAATTACCAAATTTCTTAAATACTTGATTATAATAATAATGAGAGATTTATTTATTACAATATTTTAAAAGCACAGAATAAATAATAGTAGTAGATACTAAAAGGAAGTAGTATCAATTTTTTTGTCATAGGTGTCATTTTCATGGTTTTCGAGGGTGTTGAAGCCGATAGGGTTGTCGAAATGTAAATCCAAGATGGCGGCTGCAATAAATATCAATTTTTTCATCATGGGTATCATTCTCATGGTTTTCGCGGGTGTTGAAGCCGATAGTGCTGTTGAAGCTGATAGTGCTGTCGAAATGTATTTAAACTACTTTAAAAATTCCGTATAATTAAGTTATACGTAATTTTTTTAATGCGCTTAGGGCATGCCCATTTGAATATACCAATTTTTTGGTTCAATTAGCAAGAATAGAATAGAATAGAATAATTTTTTATTCAATATAGATCACATGTGTAATTCTAATTGAAAATCATTTTTACTTTACCACTGGTTCGAAAAAAACTTCTGTCCAGGGAAGAATCATCAAGAAACCTAGCGGGCATTTTTTTAAAAGCAAATTTTATATAAAAGATTGTGCAAACTATATAAATACAAAATGTATTTTAGAAACAGCTTGGAAGCGATCACCTCATTCCCAGGGGTTATTATCAACCATGTATTCATTTATACTATAATAACCCTTTTTATACAGTTTCAACTTAATAAAACATTTAAACTTTGTGGCGGGTGGAAGGAAAAGGGGAGATCTCCCGCCGGGCAAGGTGTTCTGCCCGGGGAGCGGCCAACGCTCCGATTGGTAGTTCGGAGCTATTCTATATATATTGCTTTAATTTCGGAACTTTGATAGCGCGATTTAGGCTTCGATGTGTTTCGCTTGTTGCGCGACGACAGCGCCGCCACATCACCCCCCTGCTCAGACCGGAGGTCAATAGTGCAGTCCGATTGCCGGTGCGTCCTTAATGCCGGTGGGGAATGCATGCTGTGTGCGTAAGGGCAAGTGACGCCGGTGCGAATGATATGCCGGTGTGTAATGCATGCCGTACTACGCACTTGCAAGTGATGCCGGTGAGAACGATGAGCCGGAGCAAGTGCCAGGGATTGCCTTGTAGTCTGCGGTGAGTCGAGAAGAAGGCAAGTAATCTGCGAGAGTGCCGTGAAGCAAAGGCGAGCAGTAAGGCTCAGAGCCGTGCCGAACACTGTAGCGCAGAGAGTAGCTTGAAGGAACAGGAAGCATTATTATTCCAGTGCTGCGATGAACCTTTTTTGTAAAGCTAGATGGCTTGCAGAATGTGAAGACTGCAGACAATGTCTGCTCGGGAGCGAATGAATGGGGTACTTAAGGATGATGACGAAGATTTGAAGTTGTAGTTTCCGAAGGTTGTTGGTTGCGTGTTCATATCACGTCAGTTGGTCACCACTGTGGCGGGTGGAAGGAAAAGGGGAGATCTCCCGCCGGGCAAGGTGTACTGCCCGGGGAGCGGCCAACGCTTCGATTGGTAGTTCGGAGCTATTCTATATATATTGCTTTAATTTCGGAACTTTGATAGCGCGATTTAGGCTTCGATGTGTTTCGCTTGTGGCGCGACGACAGCGCCGCCAAAACTTGGTAATTGAGAGAGCCTGTAAACTTTCCGGGACCTTGTTGTAATAGCATATACATTGCCCCAAGAATAAATTACTGACTCTGTGGAGTCGAGAAACTGGCATCACTAGCTTGTGTTTGTTGCTAGTGCTTACAGTATACTATATCACTTTTTTTACTAAAACTACCTTTGTTTTTGTAAACATACATTAAATTTTCGTAAATATACTGAGAGGCCAAAGTTAATATATTAATTTCTTTAAATTTATCTCTAAGAGACTCTCTCGGTTTTAGATTGTAAGTAGCTCTAATGGCCCTCTTCTGTAAAACAAAAATAGTTTCTGAATCAGCCTCATTTCCCCTATAGCAAAATCCCATAAGACATTATGCTATGGAAATAACTGAAATAAACTAATCTGGCTGTCTCGACAATAGTGAAACCTATAATATTTTTACTTTAGAACTTAGTCTGCGTGCTAATTTGGATATATGGGGGCCCTACTGAAGTTTTGAGTCGATAGTGATGCCAATAAAAACAGTGGATACAACAGGGCTTAGTTCCTCCTCATTTAAAAACACATTGGCATTCATATTTTTAACATTGGTAGTTGTAAATTTAACACTATTAGTTTTATTTCCGTTCAAATGCAGATTATTAAGGTTAAACCAATGCACACATTTTGATATAGAATTATTCGCATTTAAATGATTGACGTTTAAGTTTAAAAATCAAGGGAGTATCATGAGCAAATAATACTACTTCATGGCTATTTCCTACAAGGTGAGGTAAGTCATTAATATACACCAGAAACAGGAACGGGCCGAGAATCGAGCCCCGAGGGACACCCATTAGTACAGGTAATCTGGAAGAACTTTTACCATTGATAATAACCTTCTGCTTTCTATTACTTAAATATGAAATAATAAGTTTAAGCGCTGTGTTCTTGACACCATAGTACTGTAGCTTCCTGATTAATGTCTCATGGTGAACACAATCGAAGGCCTTGGTAAGGTCATAAAATATACCCAATGCATCCTCTGAATTCTCCCATGCAGAAAAATATGTTTAATAAGCTCAACTCCAGCGTCAGTTGTCGAGCGACCCCTTGTAAAACCGAATTGATTTTTATGTAGCACTTTATTAATATTAAAGAAACTTAACATCTGATCTAAAATTAATTTTTTCAAAAATTTTTCTAAATGTTGGTAGTACAGAAATTGGTCTAAAATTGGCGGGGTATAATGTACTACCAGATTTAAATATAGGTATGACTTTACTATGTTTCATTAAATCAGGAGACACACCAGATTCGATACTAGTATTAAAAATTATAGATAAATGAGGCGCGATTGTATCTATTATGTGTATAGACGCAATAACTTTAACAGAAATCCCCCACAGATCCGCAGTTTTCTTAACATCAATAGTTTTAAAATATTTAACGATATATTTTGGCAGTACTCTATGGAATTAAAAGTATTTGAACAAGCCTTTACATTTTGTTTGAGCAATGATTTGGCGACAGTAGGAGAAGAATTTAATGATTTTGTTGTCAATAAAGGAACACCAGTAAAATGTTTCTCAAAAGCCATACTCCTTGATAAGATCGCGTTAAATTATTGTTAATATTCAATTGAAAACCCGAGTTGCGCGGTTCGACCTTGCCCATTTCACTATTTATGATTCTCCAGGTCATTTTAATTTTGTCGGATGCAGTTTTATATTGTTCCTTAAATGTAAATCCTTAGCAGTGGATCACACTTTTTTAAATATTTTAGAATATGTTTTTACATAATCTTTAAATATAACACTACTATTATATGATCTTTCATCATAAAGCTCGTATAACCTTCGCCTAATATTATAAATTCCTACTGTCGCCCATTCATTAAATGATTTGCGACTGTTAAAAGAGAAAGTTTTAGAAGTAAATATTCTACTAAATTCACAACTTATAATTTTAAATAACGTACCATACAAATAATTAGCACTGATTTTGAATGAAAGTGATGGAAGTCTTTTTATTATATTACTTCTAAACCTCAAACAATATAAGAATCAAATAAGATAGCAAAGGTTGGTGCACCTTGCAGATGTTGTGGTAGCACTTAACAAATGGCAAATTTTCCCTTACATCCTCTTTTCGTATATTTGAACGATCAAAATGCAATTTCGTTTATAGGACATACACATAACTTTTTGAATTTTTAGCTTCCACCATTACTTTTTATTCATCTTTAATTACATATGTGTCTGGTCTTTTTCGTGGTTTATTCCTCAAGTCGTAGTTTCCAAAGCGAAATCTATTAAATCGAAAACATTGTTTAGTCGTATATCGTCTTCAAACGCAGCATTTATATAGTAGGAGTTATCTCTGCTGCGTTAGAACTTTGTCAGAAGTCGTTTTCAAAAGTCACTTTATTTATTGATGTCTCTCTGCTTAACTCAAATAGTGAATCAAAAAAATCGAAAGTGAAGCGATGAAATCTTTGAATTGTTTTGAATTTAGGACGTTATAGTTTTTATGTAAAAAGTTTTTGTCACGAAAATTGCACAATGCTCGTCATATTACAAATATTGGTTAAACAGGTGTTTATTGAAAGTCTAAGTTGTTTAAATGTCTTTGCTTTAAGAAGTCGTTCTAACTAAAGGATTCACTTAGCCGCGTCGTCACAGTATTCGCAAAATTTTATGTCAGATTTTATACTTTATATTTTAGTTCGCATATTTCTATCACTAAGACTGAATTTGGGCGGTGCTGCAGTCCCTTCAGCGGTGCCAAGTTGACTGTCGGTATATCGAAGTGTTGAAGTGCTTGTACAGTAGGGCTACGATGGCTATCCGAGTACAGAACCAGAGTACGAAACCTATTCAATTGCAGAGAGGTGTAAGACAGGGTGACGTCATATCCCCGAAACTCTTCACCGCTGCATTTGAAGACGTTTTCAAGCTTCTGGACTGGAAAGGATACGGTATCAACATCAATGGCGAGTACATCACTCACCTTCAATTTGCCGAGGATATAGTCCTTATGGCAGAATCGCGGGAGGACCTAAGCACTATGCTCAATGACCTCAGTAGTGTTTCCCAACGGATAGGTCTTAAGATGAACATGGACAAATCAAAGATCATGTTTAATGTCCATATCACACCTATGCCGGTAGTTGTTGGGAACACTAAGCTCGAAGTTGTTGACGAGCATGTTTACCTGGGACAAATAGCCCGACTAGGTAAGTCCAACTTCGACCGAGAGGTCAATCGACGGATTCAACTCGGTTGGGCAGCGTTCGGGAAATTACGGCACATCTTCTCGTCAGGTATACCTCAAACCTTGAAAACGAGACTGTACACCCAGTGCGTGTTGCCAGTGATGACATACGGAACTGAGATGTGGTCCTTCACTGCTGGCCGAATGAGGAAGCTCAAGGTCACTCAGCGAGCTATGGAGAGGGCTATGCTCGGAGTTTCTCTGCGTGATAAACTCAGAAATGAGGATATCCGCAGTAGAATCAGAGTGACCGACATAGCCCAACGGATTAGTAAGCTGAAGTGGCGATGGGCCGGCCATATAGCTCGAAGAACCGAAAACCGATGGGGAAGAAAGGTTCTCGAGTGGCAGCCTCGTACCAGCAGGCGAAGTGTAGGGCGTCCCCCCACTAGATGGAGTGACGACCTGGTAAGATATGCAGGAAGTCGATGGATGCAGGTGGCTCAGGACCGTGCTTTGTGGCATTCTTTGAGGGAGGCCTATGTTCAGCAGTGGACTTGTGAAGGGCTGTAATGATGATGATGATGAAGACTGACTATAAACTACTTATTACCCGACTTGAAAAAGGAGGACGTGCTCTATTCAAGTGTATGTCATATATACCTATATGTATGTTACGCGATATCATCGCAGATTATGAACCAATTTTAACCATTATTTTCTTATTAAAAAGGCTTTACCTCAAGCGCGCTCCAATTAAATTTTAAGGAAAAGATTCCGCCCCAAATGGTAGAAAATAGTGAAAAAAGTTTCATATTCGACTATTGTTTAAGGAATTTCAAATCATATCTTAGTAGATTGAGAACCGATTTTAAAGATTCGTTTTTTATTAAATCGGTATGCATCAAGGGTGGTCTGATATAAATTTGGAGAAAAATTCTTTCCCTAATTATAGCAAATAAATAATTTCTTATTTAACAATTTGAAGTCGGTATTTACTTTCTGTTAAAAGTTGTAATTATTGTAATGAGGTAGAGCAAATTTAATTTTAGTTCAAACTGGCTTGGTTTAGTTCAAAATATCCATTGAAATGGCAACTTCATACTTAAACCCACATTAATATGTTGTACATGAGTTATGCAATATTTTCAATAGTAGTATTTTGTATTAGTCTCTTCTAGCTTAAATATTAATTACACTAATAGTTTTTTTTTTATAGGATCGGGTGACAAACGAGCACATAGTCCACCTGATGGTAAGTGGTTACTGTGGCCCATAGACATCTACATCTATCCTCAATAAAGACTCAAGATGCAGATGCGTTGTCACCCGTGAGGACTAAGATGGAATGCCTCTTTGCCAGTAAAAAGGGTCTCCGGTTCTCTACACTCACCATACGAAACACAGCAGCGTTAAGCTGCTATTTTACGCTGGTTTTCTGTGAGAGCGTGGTCCTTCCCCGTTCGAGCCGACCCATTCGTGCTACAACCATAATATAGCTGCAGCATGGCTCTACCACGTAGCAAACGTCACGTTGTTGCCAAAGTTAAAATACTAGAAATAGACTATGACTAAGGTTTCTATAACACATAAACGAGAATATATTGCTTTCGCTTTCCTACATTATGTAGTATTAAATGCAGATTTATTTGTAAACTAGCTGTGCCCGCGGCGTAGCTCGCGTATACCTACAGGTTTTACATAAAGAATTTGTCGTTTAGGTAAGAGAATATTAAACGATTTATTTCATTACTGTATCAATAAGTGGTAACTAAATAAATCATTATCATCAAAGTTCTAAGTCGTTTATGATAGAGCTTCTGTGTAAACGGCGTTAGAAGTAGGCTTATCCGGGGTGTACACAAAAAGGTTAACTAAAGGCTACTAACGCGGGAAAAAGCAACATAGAGTTGGCCATGTGCAAAACAGTCAGTACTGAGGTACACTCCTACAACGCGTAAAGTTTGACCTTGCGCTTTATTTACGGTCATCGCATAACACACGCTCACTGTAACTGGGAACTGAACGCGCTTAAAACTGAAAGGAAAGTTACTTCTTAATAGAGGGTTTTTGGGCAGTGCTGCCAGATAAAAAAAAACTCATTCAGCTCTAGGACAACACAAAAAACGCTAGATTTCATGAAAACAGCGCTTTAAAAAAGCCCTAGATTTCGCGCTAAATTAACTACAAAAAAAGTTTGTGTTTTTTTATATAATCATAATAAAGAAAACAACATTAAGATTTTTTCTGGCAATATTTTTTTGATGTATCAATACTTCGCAGGACATCGACTTATAATTATGGCAATTGCTGTCAACAGTAGTTAGTACTGTACGAACAATAAAAATGTCATTAATTGTTTTAAAGTGCAATGTATTTCGCAACTTAGTTTCAGATGTCAGCATCTGATTGCGGTTGCTACACAGTTTCTTTGTGTTATAACTTCTAAGTAACTTTTAACTTAGCTGTGCTCTAAGCAACTGACTGAAACTGAATAAAGCAAAATAAATGCGTTGCCAAAACCATGAACGAAAACTTTAATAAAGGGGATTTCCCCGCTTATAATCGTCGGTAAAAAAATCAAGTTGATCATCCTAAAGGGGAAGCCAGGAGATCCATAGCACAGGGTATCCTAGTTTGGACTCGTCTCCCATGCTCTTTGTTTTGTGGAAAAATATGTTTGAAAAAGATAAACTGCAATGTACTATACTATTTGTGTGTGTACTATTTGTGGGAAAAAAATAAAGGTCATTATTATTATTATCGGTAATGTGGACTAACAGTGCTGCTATAAAAGAGTTAATAACCCGCTAGTCGCTAAAATATTGAAATGTGTGCTAAATACACCAAAAAGCGCTGGATTAAGCTAGGTGCTAAAATTTTGAAATGCGCGCTATACATTACAAAAAAGCGCTAAATCTAGTTCCCAAAGCGCTAAAATGGCAGTACTGATTTTGCGTATATTATAAATACAATATCACGACATTTCGTTGTAAAATTTTTATTTTTGGTCGGGTTCCGTTGTATGGCTTCGATGGATACAAAGTCTCAATACGATTCATCGGCGAAAAATCTCAACACAGCAATTCGGAAAAGTTTGTAATTTGTACAACTCCATCTATTACGTCCTTTGTGTGAGAAAACATCCTTTTTAAATCTCTTTTTGTGTTTTAAGTATAAATATATTAATTATTATGGAATGTTTTTTTTACACACAAATCTTTTTATTACTATTTCTGAGATTTTATGGCGCCATTGAACAAATTCGAACCTAAATTTCAAAATAATAATCATTACTTTCGATAGAATTAACCAATTTTAATAAAACAAAAATTAAATGTAACTCTAAGATACGCTTTATGATTTTCTTAACGATTTCTTTGAAAATAAAAGATGTTTACTTTAGACGTGATGCGTTCATATAATAACAGACAAATAGACAGACAGACAATTCTAAAAATTATAAAATGTTCTTATTTAATTATTTTCAGTTCCCCATAATGATTTTAGCCACCAAATTATATATACAATGTACAGAAAGAGACATAACATGTTATCATCATTTTTATTATATGTATATATTTAAAGAGAGATGGCGCTGCTAACATCAATTCTAAAAATAAAAGAGATTAATTGACGCGATTGATACATTATATAAAACGCAAGAGATTTATAAATCAGTGCCTGCACAGTAAGCAAAAAATAAAGTTTGACTCTCGCCAAAACCAACGCAATTGTTAATAGTTCTTTTAAAATTTGATTTACCACATAGAGTACTCGGCGGTGAAGAATAAATTGAGTTTGTCAACACGCAGTAGGGCAGCGAGTAATATAATAAAGATTAGCAGTAAATATGAAAACTCATCTACAGGAAAAAACCACATTGCAATTGCATTACATTTTCACAACACCACCATCTATCGAAGAAATGGGTTAACTATTGTGCTTCAGATTTAGTTAATAAGGTTAATATATTTTTGTATAATATTATATATTTAATACGTTCTTTAATACTTTTGTTTACTGCGTTTTAGATATACATAATTATATCATTATTTTACATAATTTAACTATGATTTATGATATGATATTAGTTTAAAATGCACTTGATGACTCAAACAAAGCCACCGTTGAGCAAATTCGTACCTATACTTCCCTACCCATACTTCAGAATATTTATCATAACTTTTGATGGAATGAACTGATTTTAATGAAATAAAGACTAAATGTAACCCGAAGATACACTTTATAATTTCCTTAACAATTCTTATGATATAAATTAGTACTTTATATGTGATACGTTAACAAACAAACAGACAGACAGACAGAAAATTCTAAAAATGGTAGAAATGTATTTAATTACTTATTTTTAGTACCCCTCAATAACTTTTATTACAAAAATATAAAATGTACAGACATCTGCTATTTACAGTTTTATTATATGTATAGATTTTTAGTAAAATAATAATATATGGTAAAATATGATACACGTTTAAAGTATCGTAATAAGCTTAATGATAATGTAATCAGTTAGTAAACAATGAATACTTTACTACTTTAGTTAGCTTAATTGAGGTATTTAACATCACATTTTTTTATAGTACAAGGTTGACAAACGAGCACACAGTCCACCTGATGGTGAGTAGTTGCTGTGGCCCATAGCCATCTACATCTATCCTCAACTACGAATCAAAATGCAGATGGTTGTTGCCCGTGAGGACTAAGATGGAATGCCTCGTTTCCAGTAAAAGGTCTCCGGTTCTATACACTCTATCATTAAAATAAGTAAAATTATAAGCTAAGTAAAAGTTATCGTTTAATCCATTCCAGTACAGGCTGAAAAAGTCCACTGCTGACCATAGGCCTCACCCGATGACTGTCTAATGGGGGGGGGGGGGGTATTTTTGTCAGGATGCTGCTGCTTATTCCCTGTTTCAGTTTCCTTCTGTCGCCTCTTACGACACCCATGGGACGATATGGGGAAGTAGGTATTCTTACACCGCCATTACACGGTTTATCTAACGACGGGCCCGTAGCACTAAAATTTAAGCAAATAATTTACCTTAAATGTATTACTTAATTACACATAATATACGGGAGTGAAATTTCATTAATTGTACGTGAATTCCCGGAATTCGATAGTCGGTGTAGGCGCCATTTTAAATTACCTCCTAATAGCTCTTGTAATTGTATAGCTCGTTAATGAGGGAAAACATGTAGAAGCTGGATTATTTGCAAATATAGCAAATTATGTGTGAATTGGCAGATTATTATTAGAAAGGCAAATAAGACTGAAGATATTTCAAAAAGAAGGCAAAGAATTTAGACCCTTGATTTCGCTCAATTGCTACTTCAGTACGAGCTGCATCGTAGTTGCGAAAGTCTCGTTCCATACTTTTGAGGATACCGTGTAGGACCACTGCTCTTCCTCTTCCTGACTAGGCAAGATGCCTTGAAACACTAGGTACGCATCCTAGACACTCTCCAATGTCTTCTTGCACAATAGAGACTCCGTCCCTCCTGATTCCGTTACCTTGAGGCCTTGAGACGATAAAAACGTTTATATTCATATTCAAATTTATATTATTTATTACATCCATAATGTTACAGTTAAGGTGTTGAGAACATTTTAAGGTTTAACTTAAAACTATGAAATCATTAGTAGCCCTGCAAGGCACGGCAATTAAAATAGAGTTTATAATGGTCCTCCATTATAATGAAACAATAACGATAAATACACTATATGTTATATTGCAACTGTAGGTATTTTTGAGATAAAAATAGAATTGAAATACTAGGTAGGTATTTAAAATTTATCATTTAAGCATTATTTTAGCGTAGTAGTGTTTACAAATTGAAAAATCCTTTAATTTATTTATAGAAATAGTTTATTTTTCTATATTTATTATCGAGTCTGGAAGTTTGTTATAAAATTTGATAGACATGACGAAGGGACCTGATGAATGTAGTTTATGGCGATATGGGTAGAGTCAGTTTTTTATGGCGTAATTGGTATCTGGTATTGCTTTCGCCTCTTTTGATATAAAATTCTGGGTATTTTTAATGCATTTGTAGATTTCCAAAATGTATATGTACGGAAAGGTGAGTACTTTATGTTTGAAGAAGAGATGGATATTATTCCACTGGCACTATACAAAAGGGTTCGTGATGGAAAAATCTTACACTTTTTCTCGCATATCCGCCAAATTCCTACCGTACGATAAGGAACGTCGTTCCAAAAATTTTTTTTCTATGTTTCAACTTCATCTGCTTGTGGTATCCAACTAACGTATATCGACGAGCTGTTCTTAATTACATGTTATTTATTTTTAATAAGGAAACTTTCCCTTACGCTCGGATTTTCTTCTGTATCACATTGCTACCAATTACATACACAAATTGCACAAGGACAAACATCCAGACCCGGAACATATATTTATATCATTACACATACTAACTTGTTCCGTACGGGGATATGCCCCACTGCGCAAAACGTCATTCGTAGAACTGTCAATACAGCTGTAGATGAAGAAATTAGGGTTTGTCAACGAGATTTCTCGAAAATTTTACCTTATTCAGGACGAGAAATAGTGGTCGAGAACTCGAGAAATCACGTATCTGGCAAATGCTACTTACACACTAGATATAGTACAGTCCTTAAATAAATAAATAAAATAATAAGTAGTAAGTAATCTCAGATATCAAACGTATACCATTTATATAATGACTTTCATGAATTGTGATACAATTCTCTATCGATAGCTAAAAATTAGTTACTTAAATTTCATGCGATTTTTCTACTAACCGTCCAATATTTTGCAGTTATCAGTATTTCGTATGTTAAATATTATTCGAATTAGTTTTTTTTTTGTGGAGTTAAAAGATCAGAAACGTCCTTGCTATTTCCCCACATGATAACCCCGTAGCAGAGCCACGAATACGCATAAGCATAATAGGTACTGAGGGCGGTTTGTATATCGGTAGATTTTTTCACTTCTCGGAGAGCGCATGTAAAACTTGCTAATTTCCTTTTAATTTTCATTATGTAGGGTTTTCAGTTAATATTTTTGTCTAGAAAAAGTAAACGAATTCACCCTACTTGGCTATCAGCCAAGTAGGGTGAATTCGTTTACTTTTTCTATTTTTATGTTATCGTAGGTAAAGTTTCTATTTAGTGGAACTTTTTAGTGTGGGTGAAAGCTTATTATTTTATTTCAAGGTTATGTTCTGCCATCCAGTTTGTTGTCTTTTATAGTATAAAATGTAATTTACCATGGATGTTACTATGGATACTAATGTCACAAGAGGTAAGCAGGGAGATATCATCGGCAAATAGCACGCAACGTTGTTCTAAAATTTTGGGGAGGTCGTTTATATAGATTAGAAATAACAGGCAGCCCAGAACACTCCCTTGAGTGATTGATGCGTTACATTTTTTCTGTCTGGTCGTACTGATTTTTTTTTCTTTCGCTTCGTAATTGAAGTAGTCTATTTCTATGAATTGCTCTCGATTCTGTAAATATGATTTGAACCATCCGTATGTTATACCACGGATCGCTATACTATATATTTTGTTAAGAAGAATTTTGAATGAACCTTATCGTAAGCATTAGACGCGTCTAGTATTAAACCGATTGCGTATTTTTTATTATTATATATGGCAAGGATTTCCTGGATATATTTCTAAAACAATAATGTTGTTAAATGTTTTTACGAAATTCATTTTGACATTATCTCTAAATATTATATTTTTCACAGAAGTTATATACGCGATTGTACACCGAAATTATATCGGTTTTATCACACAGAAGTTATATCGGTTTTATTATAGCCTTTTGAAGTAAGTTTGGTAAAACTTCTTCGTCAAACGATTGATTTATGAGCATGCTGAATGGTAAAGCAAGTTCAGAGGAACCTTGTTTGAGTAACGTAGGTGGAAGCTCATCTATTCCAAAACTTGTTATATTTTAGGCTCTTTAATGTCTTATTTACTTCGTGAAAATCGACTGGGCTGAGAAAGAAGGTATTTTCTGTCGGGCTCATTACAGGACGTCAAGTTGCTGTTAGAAGGCTACTGTCACCAATGAACGCGTAGTAAGTGTTTAATGCATTTGCAACTTTATTCGGCTCCGAGGTAATGGTATTGCTTATTTTTAGTGATATGCTGTTGTTATCTCTCGTATTTATTTTATTTGTACGTTCATTTATAATAATCCACATTGCTTTAACTTTATTAGACGAAGTTTTCAATTTATGTATGTAATATAATTTTGTTTAAATATTTACTGTTTTTTAAGTATTTTTTCATATTTTTTATATTAATTATGTAGAATTTGGCTTTTTGTTTTAGATGTTAGTATTTTTAGGTGTAGTTTATTTTTTGAAATTATTTTATGCCAGTATTTAGCCCGTATTTTTTATTAACCCTTCAACTATGGAGACTCTAACCCTCCTATTGCGTTGACTGCGGAGCTGTTGAATAAAATGGATGGCTAATTGGGTGCAGTCCGCCTGAACGCAAATTTCTTGATTCTGCTATATCAAATACCATAACATGTATACATTTCTGAATTCTCTATGAAATTTCCTATTAATCAGTACATAAATTTAATAAAATCCCAAAGTAATTAGTGTAAGTAAATGTTGAGTAAATTCAAAATTGTCATATTTCTCAATGAAACAAAGTTATTTTAATAGTTCTATATTGATTTATTTTAAACATAAATGTGATATTTAATATTTTATGTTCAAAATCATAGGCTACAATACAATTCCTTATCATAATACGCCTTAAAATAAGCTTACAAGTACCCAACAATCAACTTACACGGTTTTAGAATGCAGTTTGGACTGGATGCGGCATTAATGCATTAGTCAATAAATATATATTAAAAAAAGCAGATTCACACATAATGGACAAAAATATTTAATGCTTTTTGATTTACGAATTTTGCAAAGTATAAACAAATAAAATGTACATGACTGGCCTGTTGGTCTAGTGGTTAGTGACCCTGACTGCTACGCCGGAGGTCGTGGGTTCGATTCCCACCCAGGACAAATGTTTGTGTGATGAGCACGATCATTTGTTCTGTGTCTGGGTGTAATTTATCTATAATATTTATGTATTTAGAAATATATAAGTATGTTTATCAGTTGTCTAGTACCCATAACACAAGCTCTGCTTAGCTTGGGACTAGATGGCGTTGTTTGATAGTTGTGGAATAAAATGTACATTAAAAAACCACTAAATTATATTTCCGAGGTGACTTTAAAATACCACAAACTGTTTATATTAACATAAAAATAAATTATTTAGTTCTCCGTAACTCTGCAATTTCGGACTTTGTGCGCGCTGGTGCGCTACCTTTTTTCCTATAAAAAAAAAAGTAGACTCCATCGATACCGCTTTAAAAAGTGCTGATAGCGTAAAAATACGAAGTAAAAATGATTTGTTATTGTGTTCTTATGGTTTAAAAACGTTACAGGATCCTATGGAAATAAAGGTGATACAAAATATCCAGTTTTGAGGTGAATGCAGAAAATCAAAACAGAATGGAAAAAATGCATTTAAAATAGTGTAAAATGATATGTAATTAACATAACACTACAATAAATAATTTAAATACTAAATATAAAAAATATATGTTAATACTTTCTACTTTCTTTTTTAGTAAATTGCTTAAAAAAATCCGAAGCCTTGTGTTAACACACATGGCAAATTAAAATGCCACATCTAGTTTTTCCTAAATCATCGAATGATCGTAGATTCAAACAAAGCTCCGTTTGTCTGCTTGCTGCTGCTGGGAGGTTTTTATGCTATACTTTTTAATCCTGTATACATCGACATAATATGGTAGAATAAATCAGACATAGTGCATCATGCTTTGTTTCTTCATTAAAAAAGCGGGTAAGAAATGTGTAACACTTGGACACCTTGGAGATATTTTTGTGTCCAAGTGTTAGACATCCGCAGATGAAAGGTTTGTGGTTTTTATTTTTATTTTACGTTTTAGTAAGCATTTATTTAAAATATCTGTCAAAATATTATGAAATTTAGTATAGTTTTTATTTAATTATTTTCAGGTCGTAATATGTTTTGGATGGATTTCCTTTAAAAGAAATCCATCCAAATTTTTTTTTCATTTCAATGGATTTCTTTTAAAGGAGACAATTTTTCAAATTCCTTTAAAAATTATTTTTGTATGGAGAATGGACCCATTCTCCATACAAAAATAATTTTAGGGAATTTTAATGATATTTATGGCGATTTATTCCTTATAATCTATAGATTACAAAATTAATATAAGTTTTATCACATCTAACGGGAAATCTGAGAAATTAACAATTGAAATATGAATATCACAATAATCTTAAAACAAACTAAAAGTGATTTTCCAGTAGTTTTCACAGATATTATGATTTAGAATAGTGTATATAGAATAGAATAGCTTAATAATTATTAGTATTATACAAAGCTGTAGGTACATTCAGCAATTATAGGTACTTTAAGATTGATGGAAAATCCTTTTAGCACTTCCGGCAAAACGTAGTGCACTGACAAAAAACGTGGTGTGGAGACTATTTTTTACACGTATTAATTGATTAGTGAATATACATGACAACACACAATTACAGTAATTAAATAAACATGATTAAAGACAAGATGAATAATGTTATGTTATTAATGTCCATTTATAATATTACCTTTACATTCTATATAGTAAGAAATTTTAAACTGGTTGTATTAGGCTAAAACATAAAGTAAAATGCCACGGCATTTACTGTTGTATTTATTTCCAAAGCAATCCATTAATAGTGGAACAGACAGACACGTACGGTGTCTAGACTTTAATATGTTTTGGTTGAATCAGTAATGTGTAAGGATAACAAAAACACATGTATAATTTAATTGTAATATTTTATTTTAATTTAATTGTATAATATAATGTTATTATTGTCAGTCATTATCATTTTAAAATAACTTGATAATAACCTAACAAGGATATTTTCAATGTTATGAAATATGATATAAGACTGTTTTATTCAATATCCATATACTTTTTATCTCTGGCTACGACCATCTCTGCAAAATTTCAGCCTACAAGACATACACATTTATTATTAGCGATCCACCTGAAAAAAGTTAATGAATATTGTATGTATTATTTTTTCTATATTTATTGCAATCTAAATAGCATGTGAGGTCTATGTTTATGTTTGTATTGATTTACATTTCGAACACTATAAAGCAAAAAAAAACACGTCCACATATGATAATGTTAGGAATCAGGACATTTTCAATAATAAGAAATATGAGATAAGACTATTTATATACTATACTTCAATGTCAATAAACTACATTTCCATATTTCTGTCAGTATTTTTACTCTGCCTGTATGTTAAATAAACAAGAAATTGTTATAAAATATACACCATTAATCAGCTCTAGATGACCAAATACACAAGTAGTAATTATGAATTTACATCAACAATGTAAAAGTTGGCTGACTTCTTATTTTCACTGGTTTAATGTAGGGGGAAAGGATATTATTTTTATATTAATTATCTCATAGTAGATTACAATTTAAAATATTTGGGTAAATCCAATTGTGCATGCCTACGTATTTTTAAAAATAGTTACATACAAAATTTTTCACTAAAAACCTTATAATTATTATTAATTTTACATAAAATGATCGGAAAACTTGAAGTATCGTACTTCAAGTTTCCGATCATTTTATGTAAAATTTCAATTTTAAAAAAATCTTGGATAATCCAAAAACTCACGACTCATAATACTCATATGATCGTGAAAAAATTAAAAAAATATAAATTGTAGTTCTATTCGTCAAAGAGTTCCAGTAGGAGTCACCGAATTACACTTTAAAGTCACTTTATCAAGTCCGGAGGTAAGGTCTCATAACTAACAAAACGAGGCCAAACTTGGCACATCTAGTTCTCCTCGTCGAGGAGTTCCAGTAGCAAATACCGAAGTACACTTTCAGTCTAGTTGTTAACTCTGCAAAAAAGAATATTATTTTGCATGCCTTAAGCGCAGAGCGCGCTGGTATGTTCTGCTAGGACCTAAAAATTATGATTCCAGGGATTTTAGTGGCTTATGGTGTGGATTTATCAAGTCCGCTTCATAAACACGATAACTTTTGAAAATATCTATTGTTCAACTCAATCAATTTTTAAACTCTTCATCTATCATGTGAGAAGTCATGTAATGTAAATGGCAGTTTAATTTTGTTTATTATAGTTATAATTAATTCTTTTCGGCTAAAAATGGCGAAATTTTCGGTGGCTTGTAAGCCTTGTATCAATTTATTTTAGTAAATTCACTGTTTGACTCCGTCATTCGTCATTCTGGCCTCGGCCGCCGTTGGGAGTGTATATTGTATCGGTTGTTTGCAGCGAAAAAGATTGCCGTTGAAATACAAAATATTCCAAAAACCAAATTTGATACATACTTGACCCAGGTAAGATATTATTATTATTTTTATAATCACAGATTTTTATTACAATATTTTGTTTCCCCAAAAGCACGCAGGGTTTATATATAAATATACTTATACGTCTTGGACTTACATCAGTCTAAGGATAATAGAAGCATATGACCAACAAAGATATAAACATTACACGAGTAAAACTGTATATTTGTTTCTAGTACAAGTAATTACTACTTATTTACACATAAATATATGTACTATCTATATTGCCTATCTATTGTGGCTGGCATGAATTCAGGATCCATGTTTGATGCCGTTTGGTATTATCAAGTTTATGAAGCAACTTGCTGAATACATAAGGTATTTATACCTAAATGCAGTTAAATGAATCGCTCTTCAAAGCCGATGAAGCTACATCAAATAGAGAAGCTTCCTTAAATCCCTCGGCCCACATATTCCAATTTTCATTTAATATACACAAAAACTTCTTTCATGTATTTATTCTATCTATTATTTTAATTTATATTTTACTAATAACGATTATCTATACGCAAACCAAAAATATATAACTATGTTTTTAGTTTAGTAATGATAATTATGTCGGATGGAAGAACAAAATATAAAAATAATTTGTAACAAACTGATACAGCTTCTTTCCGTCAATTCGAGTTACGTAACTCGAGTACTATTCGAGTTACGTGAATTTCAACTCAACTTAACTCGCGTCAAGTTTCTTTCGAATTAGCACATCTCTACTACAATTTTTTTTAATATTACATTAGCAGAACCAATAACATGAACACAAATATCAAAACAATTCTTTTTTTCTGATTTCTTGATTCCGTTTGGATTTCCATATAATATTTATGCTATATATAATAATAAATTGGTATCTTTTTTTGAATATAATATCATTGAGGATCGCGAAAATTTCTAGTGGGCCCAAAAACAACTGACTCCTTTAGTTTGAATAGTTCTATATTAGAGTGTAGAGCCCCCATTTACTCTTTTCCCTGCGTTCACTTGTCGTTCTATATCCTTATAATACCTACCATCCCTGCTAAATACACATTTCAAATACACAAACTCATCTACTTGCTCGACCAATTCCCCTTCTATTATTATTTCACATATAGTTTTACTTTCTCCTCTTTCAAAAACCATAACTTTCGTCTTACTTGCGTTCACTTTCATTCCCCTTTCTTTTAATGACCTGTTCATTAATGTAACCATCATTTGCAACTCTGCCGCCGACGGCGCAATTTTGACTAGAGCATCGGCGTACAAAAGGCATTTGAATGTTAACTCACCCATTCTTAACCCGCATTCTTCAACATTCAAATTTTCCAAACAACTGTCCATAAATAGGTTGAACAGTCACGGGGAAGCCACACAGTCCTGTCTTACACCTTTATGGATGCCCAACCAGTCTGAGTAGGCCCCCTTGATCCTGACACAAGCACTGGAGTCCTTATACAGAGACTTCAATGCCTGTATCAACCCAGCGCTCAACCCAAATGAGTTCAGTGTTTGTCATAACACATCCCTGTCCACTCTGTCATAAGCTTTTTCCAAGTCCACGAACGCACAAAAGAACCTTTTGGTTTTTGGCCAAAAATTTTTCCGCGATCATGTGCTTGGAAAAGACATCCTATTCCCTTTCTAAATCCCGCTTGCACATACCAAATTTTGCCTCATACAGTTATCCCATAATGCTAAGAAGGCTGATAGGCGAAGGCGATTCATTCCCTTATATATTGGGACTATCACGGCTTTGCACCAGTCTTCCGGTACCCGCTTAGGTTTACAACATAAATTAAACAAGATGTACAGCAGGTCTCTCACCACTCCCTCTCCAGCCCTTAGCATTTCGAGCGATACTCTATCATATCCCGCTGCCTTACCTGCTTTCATGCTTTTCATTGCTTTCATGATTTCATCTATACTTATCTCTCTATTTCTTTCTTTCTTTAGAGTCAGAATATATCCAAAATGTGTAAAAAGGTACGTATGGCAATTTACAATACAGTGTTAGTCCCTACTTTTATGTATGATACGCACGCACGCACGCACGCACGCACGCACGCACGCACGCACGCACGCACGCGCGCACGCACTCATGCGCGCACGCACGCGCACACACACACACACACACACACTACTACGATAACTACAAATAGCAATTTGATGCTGCTGTGTTTCGTATGGTGAGTGTAGAGAACCGGAAACCCATTTTACTGGAATAGAGGCAATCTATCTTAGTCCTCAAGGCTGACAACACATCTGCGTTTTAATCCACAAACGAAGATACATGTAGATGTCTATGGGCCACAGTAACCACTCACCATCAGGTGGACTGTGTGCTCGTTTGTCATCCTAATTCTATATAAAAAAAAAGATAACTACAATAATTGTAAAAACACATGTATAAAACATTTCACATCCAAAAATCGGGTATTTTTTACAATAACAGCCACGCCGCGGCGTGGCGGCGCCGCGCCGACCAATTTTTCCCAGCGCGCCGCTGCCGACAAATTTTAGGTCGGCGCCCACCTCTACACTGTACACATTATGCGCAAAAATAGCACTTGGGTAACTTGAAGTCGTGAAAAAGTCTCTTTTTTGTTTGGACACTTTTGTTATATTTTGCTGCCGAGTCCTTGGTTGATTTGTGAAAATTGTATTTTATTCACTTCTAGGACTTTTATACTAGGACGGTATTCACTTTTTTAACTTTATTTCTTCAATTAACTTTTAAATTCTATAAAATATACGAAGCTCGAAGTTAACTGCTCAAGTAGGTGCCCTCTCCCATCTAAATTCATTTGGATTCATTTGGGTGTACCAAATGTTTTTAGTATAGTTACTAAATAATCTTTGGCACCAGACTTCTCGGGCCCAGCAGCGGGTATGGTCTATGATTTCGCCGCCGACCATGTTTCGGTTGCGGAGGGTGGAAAGAGCGGTTTATCGCTATATCGGCACAAATATCCTCCCAAGATCCCACGAAGACACCACGTCAGCCACATTTTTATCGCTTCGGATCCGTTGTTCTATACCAAAAATCCAAATTAAAAAATTCAAATTAAAAAAAATATTATGTCCAAGATATATTATAACTATTTCGTACTTACCAAACGTAATTTAATTATGTATACTAAATTGCAGCAAAAGGTAAAGCCAATTAAGTTAAAAGAATACAGAAAAAACTTAAAGTAGACCAAAAAGTTGAAAGAGAGACTTAACATAAAAAAAACTAACAGTTTTAATCAAAAATAACGAGATTATGCTTCTTGGACATCGTCAGAGATTGTTTGCCGTTGAGATAACTTTATACAACAAATTACATCTCATTTTTATGAACTAAGTTGCATTTCTATATTAATTAAATCTCTTTAACTAGCACGTAAGTAAATTAAAATTTAGTTAAATGCCTAAGTAATATAATTACTACTTAAAACATATGTATTGTTATGTTTTCTCAATAGATTAAATGTGGCTTATAAAACAGAGGTCGTAAAATGTTTAGTAAGACAATTTAAATACAATGCAATTTCAAACATAATACCTGGGTCCCCCTATCCCTCGTCTGTGAAAATAGATTTAGGTTTCCGCAACTGTTGAACGAACCATTGTTTAATCGTAAAAGATACATCTACTTTTTTCCTGAATAATGCTGACCTCGCCAGTCCGTTTAATAAATACATAATACTAATTTTAAAACGTTTTATTTTTTATAATTATTTGTAAAAGATTGTAGAAAAATTTCAAACAAATTAAATTAAATACAAGGTAATTAGTAAGTACAATTTTTTGGTTAAATATTTTGATTTAATAACAGCAGGTACGTTAAACTCTCATTGCAACTAAATAATTTTAAATTATTTTTTTTTATTTCGTTAGCCTCGTTTAATTCAATATGAAATATTTAGTTCTTAGATGTAGTTCCAGAATAATTTCTTATTTTCCTATGTAATTAAAACAATTTTCATTTGCGCTCACCAACCTGACAGTTCCACGGCGGGCCAACTAGAAAAAATTATCACCACTAAAAACATTAATGTACAAAGAGACAAGTTTGGTATAAACGACGTTCCGGATCGTCCGCTTCGCTGAATAAAGAGTTAATATATAATATATAATTTAAATTTAGACGGGTGCCATGCTGTTTCTAATCATTTGAGCTATTTTTATATTACGTATTAATTACAATCTTTCAAAAGTCCGCTGCTAAACACATAGGGGAGATATTTGCCATAGTTGCTATGCTTGGCAGCCGAGAGTAAATATAACAGGAAATAATAAGCAACATGCTGCCAATTTCTTGTTTTATTTCCACACCCACCATGATACGGGATAATCAGGGATAATGCATTCTTTTATGATGCCACTGTACGGCGAAGAATATTAGATATTAATTTAATTGTTGTTAGTTATTTTTAAGATGTTTCGCTGGGTTTCTTGCTGGTTCGTCAAAGGAACGAAGTTTTTTCCGAAGCAGTCTTAAACGCATAAACGACTTTAAATTTTCACATATATTGAATAAAAATTATTCTATTCTAAATTCCCAGATATGCATGTCAATAATCTTTTTAGCATTTAAATATTTTATTAAGATGCCCAGCTCAAAAGCACTGGACATAGAAGCGGGAAATTGGAAAAACACAGTCCTTTTAGTACTAAAGCATGCACCAAGAAAGTGTTTTGGAAAGGAAAATTCAACCCTTTAAAAACGTGAAATGCGGTGTTACAATTTGTACAAAACTCTTTATTTTAGTTGGCGATTTGACAAGGTTAGGAACTCACTGAAAATACTCTGTTAATAAAATAAATTAATATGTATTATTAGATTTTTAAAACCACCCTTTACAGGGACAGAGTCTTCTTCAAATCACTATTAATACGTATGCAAATAGGTCAGTTACTTTGGTCATTTAATGTAAATTAGAGTTATCCCTTAGGTTAGGTTAGGTAAGGTTAGGGATATAATTTAAATAAATACTTTAGAATATATGACGGAATAAAAATCACGCGCAAACAAAAAAATGAACTCACATCGAAAAGGTTGGCCTGTACGCCACTGCCACGGCCTCCTTCGTTGTCTGTACATGAAAACCGGCAGAATGTTCGAGGTCTTAGATCAAAAACAAGTACATTTATGAACTGTTATCCTGCTCGGGTTGTTAATGACATTGATCGTATGACTAACGACGAAGAATTAATATTTGTAATTAATAATTTTAAATATATCAAAATATTATGTTGCCTTGTATACTTACCTCCGAACTATAATGATGATCAATATTAAATGTTTGTCCTGTATGGAAGATGTTATTTTTACCCACTTTGACAAGAAAGTATGAGGTCCTTACATATGAAATTGGCGTTTTGTACGGGAGTAATATAAAGTTAATTTCTTTTTGTAAAATATATTTAAACAGTGGTAAAGCCACGCGGCAGCTTTTGCTGTCGCATGGATGGGCCGCCTCGAACCGGGGTGGTACCACGACCTCACAGAATACCAGCGTGAAGTAGAGGCTTACCTCTGCGTTTCGCTTGGTGAGTGCAGGTGGCCGGAGGCCCTTTTTACTGGAAATGAGGCATTCCATCTTAGTCCTCACGGATGACAACGCATCTGCGTTTTGATTTGTAATAGAGGATAGATGTAGAGGTCTATGGGCCGCAGCAACCACTTACCATCAGGTGGACTGTGTGCTCGTTTGTCACCCTTATCCTATAAAAAAAAATTATCAAAGTATGCACCGTTGTTATCTATGCACCTTTGCCATCTCATAGGTAGTTCATTGATCTCTTTACTAAAAAAAACCATGGGGATGCGAATCAATAAACTCTCTGGCTTGGACTGCCGCATTGGAGTTGAATTTTTTTCCTTGTAAGAAGTTGTCCAAATTTCGGAAAAAATGGTGATCTGTTGAAGCACGGTCCGGGAAGTACGGTGGATGTCGCAAATATTCCAATTGTAGCTCATCTAACTTAGTGGTTGTTTGTTGTGCAGTGTGTGGTCTTACGTTGTCGTGAAGCAGCAGTGGCCTAGAACGATTGACCAATCTCGGATGTTTAGCAGCTAGCTCTTCCTTCATGGTTTGCAGTTGCTGACAATATATATCTGCCGTAATCAAAACTAGCAAGCAGACTTAGTTCTGCAGCATATGGTGTAAAAAAGATTAAAAGTCGTACCAGTGTTGAAACAGCTTTACTAGTTTACTTTAGCTATTTCCATAGCATAATGTCGTATGGCATTTTACTATGGGGACAGCTGACACTGAAATTATAATTGCTTTACAGAAGAGGGCCATAAGAACAATTTATAATATAAAGCCTAAAGAGTCGCTGCGACAAAAATTTAAGGAAATTAATATATTAACTTTGGCCTCTCAATACATTTATGAATATGAAATGTACGTACACAAAAATAACAGTAGTTTTACAAAAATAAGTGATATTCATTCTGTAAATACTAGGAACAGATACAAGCTAGTAGTACCAGTTACTCGACTCCATCGAGTCAGTAATTCATTCTTGGGGCGATGTATACGCTTTTACAACAAAATTCCAGAAAATATACAAAATTTGACCTGCTCAAAGTTCAAAAACTTTATTAAACTAAGTTTGTATAAAAAGGGTTATTATAATATTAAAGAATTTATGGATGATAATAACCCCTGGAAATGAGGTGATCGCTACCAAGCTATTTCTAACTTGTGTTGTTAATTTGTGTAGCATACACGATTGGAAGCTGTTATTTAAAAAAAAGTCCCGCTGGGTTTCTTGCTGGTTCTTCCCAGGACAGAGGTTTTTTTTCGTACCACTGGTAATTAAACAAAAGAGTGACTTTCAATAAGTATTATTTATAATCTATATTAAATAAAAAAGTTTCTGTTTCTGTTTCAATCGTTTGGCCAGATTTTAGAAAGCTGTAGTCAACGACACCGGCGCTAGTCCACCAAACACTCACAAGCAACTTTTTTGAGTCAATTTTCGTTTAGGACAGGATTTGGATAGGTATCCAGGGTTCAGCCATTGCGACGAGTGCTTTCGATTATCGTAAAGTATTCACTTTTCATCACAAGTTATGATTCGATTTAAAATCCCTTCATTATTGTTACGGTTGAGCAAAGTAACACAGCAGTCGACGCGTGTTTGCAAGTTTGATTCACTCAATTCATGAGGTACCTATGTTTTAAGTTTTTTTACTTTCCCGATTTTCTTCAAGTGGATTAATACAGTTTATCACCTACCCCGAAGTCTGCAGCTATCTCTGAAGTATTTTGTGATGGATCTGCTTCCACAATAGCCTTTTATTCTTCATTTTCCACTTTGGTCTCCGGCCGTCCGTGGGGTTGATTCTGAAGGTCGAAATTTCAAGAACGAAAACGTTGAAACCAAAAACGTGCCGTGCTTTCTTTTGCGAAACCAGCGCCGTACAGATCATTAATCCTTCGAGCTGTTTCTGCAGCACTGGTGCCACGGTAGAATTCGTTCTCGTAAATATACCGATATTTCATGTTTTCCATTGTGCGGTAATAAGCGACGCCAAAGAAAAATAAAATAAGGAAAAAATAAATGAATGACTGTTTTCAAAACTCAAATGTAGCAGCTAAATGAATTTATAAATTTGAATTTGGAATTCTTAACCAAAGAGGAGAATTTCAGATCAAAGTGGTCAGTACGACAAAACACTAATTTCACATGTAAGGGCCTAATATTAATTTTAAGTGATTTCAATTTGAATTCTTGAAGCGTTAATGTAAATACCCAACTTTATATTTTTTTTGTAATTTTTGTTCGCTCCACCAATTTAATACAGTATTAAATAGACGAGGCTTTATGTTTGATCTCGTGCTGAGCAATTTAGATCCCAATCAGTTAAGTGTATCTCTAAATTTAGACCCTCTGGTAGATATCGATGAGTATTATCCCGCGCTTGAAACTATAATCAAGCTTTCCTTTGCTTGTTCAACATTAATTTCTCTTCCTGCTTCGCCTACTTCATCCCTTTCCAATACTCAAAGCAACAGCTGGAACTGGCGTATGGAAAATTATCAAGATGCATATAGGCTTTATCCAAATTAGATTGGTCTGATTAACTTAAAGAGATTGATATTGACTGTGCTGTTCAGTTGTACTGCGAGAAATTGTACGATTTTATAAATCTCATTGTACCTGTTTCTTTACGCGCTACTACTAATCACCGATATGTCTATCCAAAATGGTATACCGCTGAAATTATAAATAATATTAAAAATAAACACTATCATCTTAAGAAGTATAAAAAGGAAGGTAAAGAATTCAATCGGAAAATGTTTAAGTATTATAGGGAGCAGGTAAAAAACAGATTTACAGGGAGTATAGGCAATATTTAAAATCGGTACAACGGAATATTATTAAGGAACCAGTTCAATTTTTGGATTACGTTAAAGACAAATTTTACTTTGCAGAAGACGTGTGGATACTTATATTTATAAGAATACCGAGGTGGAGGGGCAGGTTGCTACTGATGTCTTTGCAGAATTTTTTAGCGATGCTGGAGGGGTATTTTTTGCATCTCTTTAACCTATCACTAACTAATGCTAGGTACCCTCAAATTTTGAAACGATCCGGGATTGCTCCCGTGCCGAAAGAGGATGGGAGTATAAACGTGTCAGCATTTAGACCAATTACTGTTTTATCAGTGTTTAAAACAAGTGTTTAAACACATTAATAATCAGATCGGCTATTTGTTACACAATAGCCAGCTTGGTTTCCGTAAGGCGCGTTCTACTACTACGAACTTAATTGCGCATGTAGACTACATATATAAGGAGATGGACAATTACAAACAAGTGGACACAGCATACTTCGATTTCAGAAAGGCCTCTGACAACGTTGACAACGTAACGTAAAATTTGGCATTTATTTAATTATAATATTTTTTTTTTAATTTTTCCCCCAAACTCATTCAGTTTTTCGCATCCTATCCGAATAGTAGATGTCAACACGTGCGGGTGAATGGCTTTAGCTCCAGTGATTACTTCACGAGGTCAGAGGTAAGTCAGGGCAGTACGTTGGATCCAACACTCTTCCTTCTCTATATAAATGATCTGCCGAACACCGTTTGTTTTACTGAATATCTCCTATTTGCAGATGACTTAAAACTCAGTATGGATACTGAATCTGAATCAGATACCATAAATCTACAAAGAGATATTGACGTGGTGTTAAATTGGAGCCTAAAAAATCTATTGCCTTTAAATAATAAATGCAAAATAATTACTTTCACTCGGAAACATAGACCATTGTAAATTTGTATAGCCTGCATGACGCTCCTCTGGAAAGAGTAAAAGACATTCGAGACCTAGGGCTATTATTAGATTTTAAATTAGACTTTCATCTACACATGTCAAGTATCTGTAAGACCGCACATAAAATGTTAGGTTTTGTTATTAGGACTGGAACATAATTTGACAATGAAGTAGTTGCTAAAATACTATTTAACGTATTTGTTCGTAGCAAGCTGCAATATGGTGCTGTAGTCTGGGACCCATTTAAAGATAAGTATGTCCTTATGGTTGAGAAGATACAGCGTAAGTTTGCCCGATGAAGCTTTAGGAAGCGATACGGCTACTACCCTCACCTGTATCCTTCTTTGTTCGTATCGGGCATGGTTGATATGAAAACGCTGAAGTTTAAGAGGGTTATGCTTATGCAGACACACTATCTCTCTGTACAGTATCACAAGATCAATAGTTCACAGATACTAGAGAGTGTACGCATCTTAGTTCTCCGTAATATACTGCAGAAGTCAGGGCTGCAGCTAGCCCCGCGCCGCCGGTCTCGTTTGCTAGCGCGTCCTGTCACACGCACCAGGCGCGAACGCGGCGAGCACGCGCCCACTAACCGCGCACTACTAATGATTGGTGACATATTTTCTCAGTACGATGATCTGGACTTATAACTCTTTATCTGGAAACCTATTAGTAAATTAAGATATATTCGAACTGACATTGCATAATTTTTTAACTTAGACATAGACTTTATTTATTATTTCAATGATACGTAATATTAATTTGACTAATGTTGTTTTATTTTATTTTTTAATTTGTTTAATTAGAGGCAATTAATTTAATTATTAATGTTTTAATGTTATGTGTTTTATTTAATTAAGATTATGACTTAATGTTAAAAAATAAAAATTAATTTAATGTATCGAATGTTACAAGCGTGTTGGATGCTATCATCTGTTAGCTTGTAAGCATGTATCTAATAATAATAAAAAGATTAGATGATGGTAAAATGTAACAAAGTTTTGTAGTACTAGATAATTATTAAAAGCTTTCCTTGAAATTTTATTCACGTAGTCCAATTAGTTACTGAAAACATTTAGTCGTACTCGCTTAGACTACAAATCATCGGAAAGAAATTTTACGATAGGTAAAGCAGACTTAGTTCGTATTAGGTTATTATATATTTTGGATCCTAATTATCATATAAATGATGTAATTTGAATATTTAATACAGCAAAGTATTAAAATTTAATACATTGAGTTAGTACTGATACCCGTAATGGTTATGAAGATAAAGTCTTTCGACCACGGACACCATTTCTATGCTATAATCAGAAGCTATTTATAGTACCGAAAATGAACGTGCCATCACTTAAGCCATCTTATATGCAATGTCAGTGCCCATGGTCAGTCATTTGAAGAAAGTCAATAACAACGCAACTAGACCCGAAAACTATTACTTGCACTATTAGTTCTCCAAGTAATAATAATTTTATTTGGAATTATGGCGCCGTCATCACCGGCGTATTATAAATTAGGTCTCTGTTATAATTTTTTCTTATAATATACTTGTGAGTCAAAACCGATGATGTGAAGCGGCGCTAAAAATGCGATATCTGGTATTGTCAATTGGTCTCACAAGCGTGGTTGTCACGCCGAATCACATGCTAGAGCCGCGATCCAGCTGTATATGACTGCACGAAAGGTTCGATTTGATCGGTAAAGAACCACGCTCTCGCTGAGTACCAGCGTAAAATCTTAAAACAATATCCAGGTGTGGGCTGTTTATCAGATGCTAAAGAACAATGAAAAATTATGTTGAAATTAATCTTAGTTATAAATTATTATAAAATTATGAATTCAAACTTAAAGTAAGTATAACTCAAATTGTATTTAGTGTTTGTTCTTTACAAACACTGATAACTTTTCAAAGGATTCCCAGCGGTCGGTCGGTACATGCGAATATATGCGGTCAGTGCCTTTAAGGCCCACAGAGGTTATAAGACTGTTCTAACTTTATCCTGTACGAATAGAATTTCAAGTTAAAGCCCTAAGAATAATGTTATATTATTATCTTTCTAATCATTTTTGCTAATTATAAAGTATCAGTTTTCTTTACAAAGTTTAGCTGAATCGCAGTAAGATAACCTATTTATAAAAAAATCAATTGCTCTCCGTTACACTCGCTACAGCTTAAAAACGGCTCGAACGATTTTGATGAAATTTTTTGTGTACGTTTGAGTGAGCCAGAGATCCAGAAAGTACTAGTGCGAAGCTGGGGAGGATCGCTAGTTTCTTTTAAAAGATTCATACTGCAAAATCAAACATCAAAGGGTTTTTAAAACTTACAATTTACCACCTTCATATGCACGAAACGCATCCAGCTGATTTTTCAGGATATAACAACCACGAATATTCATTGTCAATATAATGTACCGCATCTATATGCCACCGACTGTTATTTTTATTACGATATAAAATCTGTTGCTCCAATGAACTACTGATTGGAGAGAAGCATTCTCAGTGCTAGGTTGTCACTACTGTACCCGCTTAGTAGTAGCTTCAAATTATTATTATTATTCAAGATTTCTTTTATTTGTATTCTAAATAAAATAACAAAATCAAGGTAAATTATTTGACAATCCTTATTTTGTATTTTAATCGATTCATTATTTTAAATCCTACGGGTAAATTTTCCACTTTCCAGTAACCGTCTAAGTTCCCTGGGGTAGAATTCGTGGTCAGCAAAAGCGGACGCATGCGGTTGATGTTTTAAAGTCCCGCGCGAATTGGTAATACTTTGTTGAAAAAGATTCCTATATTTAATTTTTAAATTTATTGTTTTAACTAAGAGTTCCATAAACGGCGATTTTTACATTAGCTCGTAGAAAACAGGTGTGACAAAGCGGTTACAGAGACTCCTCTATGAGAGTGTTTAAAATCGTGAGATTATTGAAATTTGGCACAATTATATACTGCGGTTCGATAAATGAGGTCTAAAGTTCATATTTTCGATTTTATTAGTTCTGAGAGAAGAAATAAAATTTTAATATTTTTCTTTAAAAAAATCGTATTCCTTTCTAAAATAATATTTTATTTCCGCTCTGAGTGTGTTGATTTTTTTAAGATTTAGTTTTCCAACAGATTATAAAAGAAAGAGGAAATGAATTACTCTGTGTTGTCCTAATACATTTTTAATAGTATGATATTGAAATTAACTACTAATGTGTATTATTGTTTTTTACAGTCCACCTAAATGCTAAGTGGTTACTGCAGCCTACGGACACCTTCAACCAAAAGTAAAAACGAAGAAGGCCACAGATTTATGGTCTTTGCTGAGAACTAAGGTGCAAGACTTCGCAACATGAGTGCGTATTTCTGTTTCGATTACGTTTTTTTTTCCTGATGGTAAGTGGTTGCTGCGGCCCATAGACATCTACATCTATCCTCGTTTGCGAATCAAAATGCAGATGCGTTGTCACCCGTGAGGACTAAGATGGAATGCCTCATTTCCAGTAAAAAGGGCCTCCAGCCACCTGCACTCACCAAACGAAACGCAGAGGTAAACCTCTACTTCACGCTGGTATTCTGTGAGGTCGTGGTACCACCCCGGTTCGAGCCGGCCCATCCATGCGACAGCAAAAGCTGCCGCGTGGCTCTACCACTGCGTTTTAGACTAGATGAAAAAGTGGGTTACGTTTTAGACTAGATGAAAATGTGGGTGCACTACTGCTTTAAGAAAATGAATAGCACCATCTTTCTAATAAAAATGTAATAATAATATTAAAAGTAAGGCAACTGACCTATTTACCAAACGTGACAGCTATGGCAAATATACCATATATGGGGCATCAGCCCAGTCCAGCAGACTATCTTTAACAGTGGGTTTTGATAGACTGTAATTAATGATTACTTAAGTAAAAAAATCTGCCACTTGCCGGCAGAAATGGCTAAAATATTGTAGGAAAGGAGCTGACCGGTGTTACCGTCACAGACGGACTCTCAGGCTTAACAGCCCAATGAATATCGTAGCTAATCATCCATCGTAGAAAATGGGTAGCTTTGAATATTGCGCCATCTACCGGAAGCCTTAAGATATTTCTCGCATTTCCTATAGATGCTTTTTACGATGCGACGAAATGGCGTAATGAATTCTCCATGACTGATGACTCCATGGCGTAATGAATTATTATTTATTGAAATTTATAGTTCAGTATATTTTATACCAGTACCATTATTACATAATTTATTCTGAATAACTTGCGAATATATCTATAGTAAGTTATTGAACACATTTTTTATAAAGTGATGCATTATTAGTATGTTACCGCATTTTTTATCGTTTGACACATCATTATTATTCTTTATCATTTTTGCCGTGGTAGCTCAGCATGGTTAGCGCTCACTGTGAGCTTCACAGTACTCGAGCAACCCGGGTTCGATCCCAGTCGGCACCAATGAAATTGTTAATTGCAATTTTAAGTGCTGATTTACCACGTGCTCGGCGGTGAAGGAAAATATCGTGAGGAAACCTGCATGTCTGAAAAATAAGAAAAAAATATTTCGAAGACATGAGAAGTTTGTCAACACGTATTGGGGCAGCGCCGCGGACATTTCCTTGCCCCAAAAACCCTCTCAGAAATGAGAGGAGGCCTGTGCCGAGCACTGGGACGTAAATAAGCTGTAACTTTACCATTTTTACTGATAGTTCAAGAATTTTTTGTACTTTTTGAAATTTCTTGAATGATGACCTTATTGAAATTAAAATTTTATTCATTCAAAAATTTAAAATACCAATACTATCAAAAATTTTCTGAACAAATATTATTTATCCAGAGTTACTAAGACTAATTAAATTGAACCACGTGTTAAGAGTTTTACTTAACAAACACAGGAATTCTACCGATATCGTTACAGCTTATTAAGAGTCATCTGCCGAATATAGGCCTTCCCTTTAGTTTGGCTCATAGCGGAAATAACCAGTATGTCACATTTGTTTTAACTTTTTTTTTAGAAATATTTACATTTCGAGAGCTTTCCCTTACTATGGTCACAGGGGTAAAATATGATGATAGTGATGTTAGTTAAACTTTGCTTACTATATATATAATTAAGTTTTTATAAAATTTTGTACTAGTGTAGTAAGGATTATAAAAATTCCTGGGCCCGAGGTGTTATTTCGTGTCAACGTGTTTTATTTTTGTGGCTTTTTATTGAGTTTTTTTTGTTTACTTTTTCTAAAACAGACAACATTTATAATCAATCCTACTCCTTTAGACATTTAGAAATTCTCTTTTAGAAATCAAAACAACACACAACATTAACTTAACGAAACAAAAACTTATAAATGAAAGCTGAAGGAAACCTATCACAACTGTAGTATGACAGTGGCTTTTGCAATGCACTCTTAAATAATTTAAAATAATGAGGATGAACTTCGTAATTAAGTGCCATTTTACTATTGTTTTTATTTTTCAATACATATAAAATGAAGTAGCATGATGTTTTAACGTTAACAGTCCTACAGTTAATGCCATCAAAGCTTGAGTTGATTTTGCTCTATAAAGTTTAAATCAAACAGTAGTCCCTAAACTGAATACGGCCCTAAGGAGTTACCAATAATCTGTTAGTAGAAACATTTGTATTTTCATTACATAAAAATGTGAATTAATTAAATTACTCAACACAGGAAAAGCAAATCAGTACAACCCAACAAGAAATTAAAGGAATTATTGATCACGGAATCCGAATAGTATCATGCAGTTTGTTTCGAACAATATCTGTGTCTGAAATCAGGACGCGTACAGACAAATGTTTCCAGCAACTCATTGCAAAACGTGAGTAGAATTTAAGAGTTGGGATAAATTCTCTAGGCAATTAACGTTATAACGCTGCAAAGAAAAGCTTCAGCTATTAACATAAAAACAAATACATGAATAATATACGTTGTCAATTAATTATCATCACTGAAGACCACATATATCTCTCAACAAATCGCAAGATAATCTCTAATATTTATGCCAATTGAATGAAACTAATTTTGCAGATTTTAGTTTATTATTATGTCACAATTTGTTTCGTGACGGGCACCCATTATCACGTTGGGGACTAAAGTGTGCGACTTTCTGATGTCATAGTTAACCCTAGCCACCTTTGGTTTATAAATCTTAATTTTTGCTCCGATCTACGCACAAAGAACTTATAACATCTTGAATTCTTGGAATATTTTGTCAGGATTTGTGGTTTATCAATTAAAAAGTCTTGTATGTGACTCTTCTGAAATATGGCAATATAGCTGGAATGCGCTGGACTGTGATCGGTTTCATTTAGTCACTGTAAAGTTGTCGTGGGACGCAAAGCTTGTTGTCGTGCAAAACTTGCTTAATGTGTTGGAGCTCGATAGCTAAGTGTCTAGTGTAAGTGAATCACAGCTCCTTTGTGCTAAAGCAAGTATGTAGGGTGGTGAGATTTACTATTTAAATATCAGTCAATGTGTGTTTTTATACACATTACGACTGTTGGCGTTATTAGAATTTCAAATGACTAAAACTTCTAAGAAAGCTAAAGATTTATTTGCCTCTAATTGTATTGCAAAATTTTAGAATTTATATAGTTAGGGTGGTCTGAGAATGTATTTAATTGATCTAATGATATAAATATGAATGTGTGAAAACCTTAATAATAAGTCTGTAAAGTTGCTACGTAGCAATTTTAAACTCGTGGATTTACAGAAGTAAGAAGTGCTTTCTCCCTAAAAGTCCTTCATACTTGTAAACGAGAGAATGGAGTATACAGATGATTCAATATAAAATTAAAATACAAGATTTTTTATCGGACTCAAGTCCATACCAAAATTACTAAACAGTTTTTACAACTAATACGCTTGAAACAACTATCGCTCTTATTTATAAATAGGGGGAAGTCCCCTAGTGGCGGACACCTAAGGTTATTTATAAATAAAACAAAAAATATTTTAAGAAATGTTTATTAAATTATGACTTATATTAGATAACAAAGTTAGAAATCAAATTAAATTAACAAAAATGCAACCTCTGCTAAAAAATAATTAATACTATCAATCAAACTTTGGTAACAAAAAATATAATTTTAAAAAGTGGCACCTAGTACCGGACGAATATTTGTGCCATACACCTAGCACTGGACATTTCAAAATAACCTGCATCGATCACATATGAAGCCATCACCACACTCTGGAATGTCTGCACATGCTTCATGTACCCACCCACGACAGGATGAGCACTGGATCCAGTCTTCGTCAGTGTCTTCTAAGCAAACTACGCAAATTGTTATGTTTGTGTTAGATGTTTCAGTTAATGGTTCTACTTCACTTCCTTTCTTTCCTTTAGGTCTCACGTTTGTCGCTTCTTTTCCCTTGTCTACGCTCTTTCCTTTGGTTTTAATTCGTTTGGTTTGCTTTCCTTTACCTCCCATTGCTACTTTAAACTTAGATTTTATTTCCTTCTTTTTATCTTTCATGTTCTTTTCATTTTCTTTTTCTTCTGCCACTTTTTTGTATGGCGATGAAGTTAAAATTTCACTTCGTTCACTCTTTCTTTTTCGAGCTGCTGTTCGTTTTTTTGCTGCGTCAGGCAACGGTGATAAGTTATGGATTATCTGAACAAGATCGGGAGCAGTACTTGTCGACGGTTTGGGACTTGTGGTTATAGGCTCACTAATAGATTGTTCAGATTCTTTCATTTGCTCTTCTATGATTAAGTTTGATATCACGACAGCTTGTTCGTTGTTTAGTGCGTTCGATGAAGTTTCTGTTTGTTCTAGTGGTATATTGGTCATATATGCAGCCAAATAATCTAGGTCAGAAAATAAATGTCTGTCAAATGGATGGATTCCAGGGCATTTGAATCCAGATACTGCAATATCCAATCGAGCTACTTTTATAAATGCTTCTTTGACCAAACCAGCAATGTCGTAATCCGTTATCCGACATCCAGCATTTGTTCTTATCCACAAGTCGCATCGTTGGCTGTATGCATCTTTAAATGGCTTCATAAATGTCCTGTCCAGAGGCTGGAGCTTGTGCGTAGTGTGTGGTGGTGAACTCATCAAGTGAATATGATTTTCTCTGCAAAAATTGATTACCGCCAATGTCTTGTGGCTGCAATGGCCATCCATTAGAAGCAGCACAGGGTTCTCTTTAGTTGGTTGCGTGTGTTTGACGAATATTCTTAGATATTGCAAAAAAAGTCACTATTCATCCACCCTTTTGGCTGGGCCACACCGATGCTCTCAGCTGGAGCATTCACCATAAGCCTTTCATTCATTCTTTGTCTAGGAAATACGAAAAATGGGGGTATGTAGTGACCGTTAGCACTCATACAGAACAAAACTGTGATGTTTTTGCCTCTCTCAGCAGAAGTGAGCTTACCTACTTGACGGATGGCTTTCGGAGCGAGAACTTTTTGATGTTTGTGCACGCAACTGACACCAGTTTCATCACAGTTATAAATTCTTGAGGGTGTGAATTTGTACTGTTTCATCAGCTTTTCAAGGTTGTCGTAGAATAGATCCACTTGTGGTTTGTTAAATCCTACGGCGCGCATCATGCTTGTCGATTCCGGTGCTCTCAACGAAATGTCAGAATGCCTTTTCATGAAGTCGTAGTAAAAATGTTTACCAGCACTGCCTTTTTCTTTATTAAATCGATGAGGAATCTTCATGACTTCAGCTAAGTCGTATGCTAATTTTAGAAACTCCTTTTTCATGAGCGGCATGCATCTATTCGATAAATCTTTAATGTGGTCCACCAAGACTTGTTCATACTCTGCTGAGAAGGTGCTAGTGAACCTACCTAACTTTAGTTTCATTGTTACTTCTTCTCCTCGATTTAGGGCCTTTATTTTATCATGTATAGTGCTTTTAGGAATATTGTATTGCATTGCAGCTTTTCTTACACTCAGTTCTTTTGACATAACCTTACCAATAGCAGTTTGTAAGCTCTGTGGCTCCCAGGATCCTTTCTTTTTCCTCTCTTCCATTTTAAATATCTTCTTTCTTCTATACTCTAAAACAAAATAAATAATTAGAATAAATGACATAAATTCTCACAAGAAATATCAATATGTTTACTGTCCGGCGCTAAGGGACGGCTTAGTGTCCGGTGCTAAGGGACAGACATTTTCGTTCATTAAGTGGTACCTACTAAAATTGTTTAAAAGATCTAATAATATTCTACCATTTTACGGATAACAATCAAGTACTACTTTTATCTTTGCATACCACTCAAATGTAAATGCATAAATATACTAGAATTACTTACATTGATATTTAGGTGACGCCGTGATTTCGCGCCTAAAACAGCAAACGGTTGCTCCCGCCGTGGCCGTGTGCGTCACTGGCGATGCGCGGCGCGTGATCCTGTACCTGTGTGCCCCCCGCGCCCCTTTCACTTGTATTTTGAATCGAACAGATTTATACTCCGGCGTTACGGGACTTCCCCCTAATCTGAAAATTTTTACCTAGACGTTAATTCGATAGTACCACCATGTGATAACTACCTAAGTTTATGGGTTAGGTACCCGAAATACACAAACCAAACACTCCACTATATCCAATAGTGAGCCAAATCGATTAGTTATCTTATAAATTGGTTTAAAACAGAAATACTTGCACCACTACAACAGGACACATAAGAAAACAAACAAAGGATTTTTACATTCACTCAGGCATTGGCTAGTAAGCATTTGCCGTCTGTGAACAAATTCAAGATCGTCCCCGCTATTACATTTTATTTAATGAACCACAAATCATTAAAGAAGAGGACGAATTCTTACTAAAAATTATTCGATAGGCTATTATTATTAAAAAAAAACTTCGTTATTTCAGGGGGGTCATTGTAGGGCGTCATTGTAGAAGCGTGTCCGTCGCGACCCTGCCAGCCCTTTTCAGGGCTGCAATTCTACTCAGCTGCGCACCCATGCCAACGAGGGTTAGGGCGTCCCCCCAAGGCGACGCACACCAGCTCGTCCCCATTGGTGTGGAATGCAGCGCGCAAAGCGGCGATGGGACCGCCACCCGTCACGCACAGCCCGACATGGCGGAAGGTGGAGGACAGAGTGCAGAGTTGGCACGTGGAATATTAGAGGAGGCATGAGAGATAAGACGAATGAGTTGATCGAAATAATGAAAGAAAGAGAATTAGATGTCGTGTGTATGTCGGAGACCAAACGGAAGGGCAGTGGTACTGAAGAGCTCCCTGGCGGGGCGTTAGCTCTATGGTGCGGAGTCCCGGAGAGCGAGAACATCTGCCAGGGAGTGGGGGTGCTGCTGTCTTCTCGGTTGGTCGATGTTATGACTGAATATAAGTTTGTGAACTCAAGACTTCTCTGGGTTCGCTTTAAATTGGGACTGACGAAGTTATTCCTTTTGGCTGTTTATGCGCCGGTAGCTTCGTCGTCCAGGGCTGAGCTGGAGGAGTTTTGGGAGAATGTAAGAGAAGTTCTAGATTTGGCTAGGGGAAACGAAAGAATTGTTGAATGTGGTGATTTGAATGGATGGCTTGGTACCGCTCGACCAGGGTACGGGTCGGTACTTGGAAAGTTTGGCGATAAAGGGGGTTAATGATGCTGGCAATCTTATACTGGCGGTATGCAAGGAAAAGAGTCTTCTTGTGAGAAACACTATGTTTAATCACAAGAAAATCCATATGTATACTAGAGAAAGAAAGAATGAGAGAAGTATGATCGATTTGTTCCTGGTGGATGACCGACTGCGAAAACAGGTTATGGATACGGGAGTGTTCAGGGGTGCTGACCTGGGAACGGATCACTATCTAGTGATTACTAGATTTAGGGGTCTGTTCGCGGGTTGGCGCTACCGGACGGCAGTGACAGAACCACAGTCGGTCTGTCGCATCCGAAGCTGGAAGCTTCAGGAAGCGGATACTAGGGACAAATATCATGCGAGGGTAGCCGAAAAGCTTGACAACATCGATGGCAGAAACGAATGTGTAGAAAGAACATGGCAGAACCTTAGGGATGGAATGGTAAGTGCAGCGTAAGAAGTGTGTGGAACAATAAAAAGAGGCAGTAGTAAAAGAAGAGATGCATGGTGGAATGATGAAGTGAAAGAAGCTGTAAAGAAGAAGAAGAAAGCATGGTTAGACTACTTGGACTCTAGTAATGATAAGGATATAAGAGAGAAGATGAAAGAAAGATATAGGCTGCAGAAAGTTCACACGAAAGCATTGATTGAGGAAGTGCGTGAAAGGTGTAGAATGGAAGCGGACGAAAAGTTGTCGCACAACTTTAAGGAGAACTCCAAACTCTTCTGGAAAGAGGTTGGAAGGACCCGAAGTGGTGCGACGGCCTTAAGAATGAACAAAGTGCTTTCGAGAACTAATGACGTCCTCTCAGAAAAATCGGACGTCATGCAGCGATGGAGCGAATTTTATAGAGAAATGTATGCGTGTGATGATCTTACTGAGGGATCCGAGGATGACGCCGTGACTGGTACGCCAGACCTGGACCTCGATGACACTGAGGTTATCAGTATGAAAGAGATTGAACGTGCGATTCGAAGTTTGAAATGTGGTAAGGCTGCGGGACTAGACAGAGTTACTGCTGAAATGGTCAAGTATGGTGGGCCTCGCGTCTGGGACAGCTTTCATCTGTTATGCAATTTGTGCTGGCGGACGGGGGAGGTCCAGGATGATTGGCGATCCGCAGTCATTGTGCCTTTATATAAAGGTAAAGGTTCACATTTTGATTGCGGGTGCTATCGGGCGATCAGCTTGACCAATTTAGCAAGTAAAGTTTACTCGAAGGTTTTGACACGTAGAATGCAAGAGAAATCGGAAAGATTTCTATGGGAGGCACAATGCGGATTTAGACCTGGAAGAGGATGCACGGATCAAATGTTTTCTCTCCGCATGATCATGGAGAAGCTTCTGGCTGCTAACCAGAGGATTTTCTGTGCTTTTGTGGATCATGAGAAAGCATTTGATAAGGTTGTAAGGAAGAAAATGTGGGAACTGTTGCCGGGGTATGGTGTGGATGATCGATTGCTAAGGGCTGTGCAGTCTCTTTACTGTGACTGTAAAGCCTGTGTGCGGGTAGGGCATGACCTGTCACCCATGTCTAGCGTCCAAACGGGCGTAAAACAGGGTTGTGTCATGTCTTCCTGGCTGTTCATACTGTATCTCGACAGCTGTTTACAAAAGCTGAAAGATAGCTGTTTGGGTGTGAAATTGGGTGACATAAAAGTAAATTGTCTGCTGTATGCTGATGATGCAGTGCTTATTGTACCATCAGAGGCAGAACTGCAGGCATTAGTCACGTGTATGAAAGAGGAATGTGAAATTAAAGGTCTCTGTTTTAACGCTAATAAAACTAAGGTTCTGGTATTTGAAAGGGACGATGAGAGAACGAAGTGTGAAATATGGGTAAATCAGGAATGTCTAGAACAAGTAAATGAAATTGTATACTTAGGGAGTGCTTTTAGCCGGGATGGAAGATGTGATTTAGATGTGGACAGGCGTGTCGCTGTCGGGAACAAAGTCAATGGTGCCCTGACTGCGTTAGTCAAAAGGCAAGGCGTAGTGAAGAGTGCACGCCTTGCAATACATAACGCAGTGTTGGTACCGACTTTGTTATATGGCAGCGAAACCTGGGTATGCCAGAAGAAGCATAAAAGCAAGTTGAATGCAGTGGAGATGCGATCTCTTCGTAAAATGTGCGGCGTTACCATGGCCGACCGAAAGCGAAACGAAGAGATTCGCAATATGGCAGGCTTGAAAGATAACCTTATCACAAAAATTGATAAGGGCGAGCTTCGGTGGTTTGGGCATGTTGAGCGAATGAGTGAAGACCGAATGGTGAAGAAAATATATAGCGCGAAAGTTAATATTAAAAGGTGTCGAGGTAGACCGAGACTAACTTTCGAAGACCATGTGAACAAATTGCCCGAAGAGGGTAGGGTCAAGAGTACTCGGATACCTAGACGTGCATGTATGAAGAAGATAACGAATCTGAAAGAAGCGAAATAGGTATGTAAGGATCGTGACACTTGGCGATCTGTTCTCTCTGGCTACCCCGTCAGGGATTGTAAGTAAGTAAAGTCGTTATTCCAATTGCTGCTGGACAGGATCACTTTAAATTAAATTAAATGTAAAGCCAAGCATACTTTTGAATGATTTCAAGACACTGTAAGCTTGTTCTGCCCGAATCAGCCCGAAAATTAATATTTTAAGGGCTGAAGGTAGTCTGGGTTGTAGCTAGTAATATTAATAGGTAAAATGGGTTAAATTAAACATAAGAAAATATATGTAAAATCTGATTGATTATTTAAACTGCACGGCTCCTCCTATTGCACAATTAACTAATCTGTTGCGCTATGTCGGTTACTCTTATGCTGCGGATACCATAATTACGTTTTCTATCACTAGATAAACTTCGAGAAAACTATAGAGGTCATAAATCTCTGAGTGTTTTAAAGATTTTTAGTACTACTAGCTGTAATATAGCATGACCGGCAATACGTACACTAAACTAGTGTACATCGTTATGTGATAAAAAGCAAAAATAAACATTGTTTACTGAATGTGTTAAAAAAGTGACTTTTATATTCTCGACAACGTCTCTCGTTTCCGTTTCTTTTTTCCATGTTGAAGTACCACAACGTTTAAATAGATGAGAGAATTAAGGAAAAGTAGACGTGATGCGAATTTCATACTTATAAAACAAGCCAATGTTCTTTGAGCTTCAAGTTACGCGGAGTGAAAGATATTTAATTACAGAATGTATTTTAGATAAATTATATATTTATGTATGGTTTTAGTTATTATATTTAAAAATTATAATCACTCTCTTGAAGCAAAAGTTATATCGAAAAGAAAATGTATCTTGTACAGATAAGTCTACCAGACTCTGGATATTATCCAAACGTAGATGACAATAAATAAGAGTATCAACTGAGGTGTTGAGTGGCCAAAGTAACTTCCAAGAAATAATAAATAGTTTTCTTGCTGGCCTTTAGTATATAGCAAATCGTTTTAAGCAAGCCTTACATCGTTTAAAGAGTAGATGATTCTTTAACAAATTTAAGTAGAAATATTTAACAAACTGAAGAAGAAATAGAAGAACTTTAAGAATTTATGTAACTGAATAAATTTTCCATTCTCTTGAAAGTACTAATACTGCCTTATAGTTGCTATACGATAAACAAATTTCGAGGAGGAAACCGTTTTGAAATTCCAAACTCAAATTTTACACTGAACAGTTTTAAGTTTCCTTACAAAAATGGAAGACCTGTTAAGTCCGTCTGTTAAGACTCTTTGAAGGATCGAATAGAGATGTGAAGTTGAAATTGGTATTAAATAAGGTATGCGGTCCCTTTAAGGTGTAAAGAATTCAGGTTTCTTGATACTATTCGATACTCGCAATTTTACACATTAAAAGCTGTTTCAGAGAGCACGAGGGATCTGTGACAGAAAACATCTGGCTGCCGAGCTTCAGCACGTCGAGCAAGTATTGCAAGACAACAAGCTTCGGGTCCCGCGCCTACGTCACAACTACAACTTGAAGCGAGCCTCTATTAAAACATCCTTCAAGCCGCCGAAGAAGATTAGTCAATTTTCTCCATCAGTCAAGTGTCATACCCCTCTACAAGATGCAGGAGTGTACAAGCTGGATTGTGAATGTGGTCTCTCGTACATAGCACAAACGAAAAGATCTATTAATCCCGTTGAAGAACATGTAGCTTACTTCAAGCACCAACGTTCCGGGAAGTATGCAGTTTGTGAACATGTTCAAGGTCGTCCCCGCCATTACATTACATTTGATTGACTACAAATCCTCGCAATAGAACACCGATTCCTACAAAGGATGAGTCGCAAGGCTATTGTAATTAAAAAAAAAACATCCTAATTTCAATAGAGAAGAAGGATGGGTGCTGCCATCTGCTTGGGATTCAATAAATAATAAAATTAAATCCAAACCCAAATATACCATTGCAAGACTTAAAAATACTGTAAGCTCATTCTGCGTAGATCGAATCGAAAATCAAAAATTAATACAGATTCAAAAACTGAAGGAATAATAATAGACACAAAATATGTCAAGCAGATAAAAACTTATATTATTTCAAGTAAAATATATATATTGCGACAACAAACTTATATTTCCAGTTGCAGCATTGAGGTGATGTAGATCGATGTATGGTCGATATTTTTCACCCACTGGAAAGGAATGTTTGTCTTTTATCCCGGTTTACGTTTTCATTAATGTTTTGTGCTTACCTTACCTATAATTCTCAGTATGGACGAACTATTTACATACTTAACTTAATAACTCCCACACTTTATTACACTAACCCTCAAAGTGCGATTCTTACTCGCAATTGTCGTTTTTTAATATTAACTGAACAACAGAGATGTCTATAATGTTTCAAATATATGCAAAGTTTTTACTTTGTACATTTATTTGATATTGTGGCACATACACGATATTTGACGTGGTAGCTCAGAAGAGCCGTGTTAGTTCAGAAGAGCCGTGGTAGCTCATAAGAGCCGTGGTAGCTCAGATGGTTGGCGCTCGCGGTAAATGTCACAGTACGCGAGCAACCCGAGTTCGACCCCCGCCGGCAGCAATGAAATTGGTAATTGCAATTTTAAGTGCTGAGTTACCACGGGCTCGGCGGTGAAGGAAAACATCGTGAGGAATCGTGCATGTCTGAGAAAGAAGAAAAAAAAAGTATTTTCGAAGACATTTGAAGTTCGCGACACGCATTGGGGCACCGCGGCGGACACTTCCTTTCCGTAAAACCCTCTCAAAAATGAGACGAGGCCTGTGCCCAGCAGTGGGACGTATATAGGTTGTAACTTTTTAACTTTTAACACGATATTTATATATATGAAGTTTAGTATTAATTTCCTCCTGGAACGTTCATCCTGGTTTTACAGCTGAGAAGAGGCTGCGACGCGTAATTAAGAAAATGTGACCGCAAAAGGCCGTAAACGTGCACACAATTAACCCAACGTTCATGACGCTAGCTACCGTTATAAATTAAACCAAAAAGTGAAACATACTTATTCTAGTAGCAATAAATTTTCTGCTAACGATTAATTACTAATGGTTTATTATTGTTTCGTCGTATGGTGGTGGCTTTATAATTTAAAATCCATCACATCAATACGTCCCGCGGGCATTGTGATATACGTTTAGAAGAACTGATAGGTTGATTGATAGAAGTAGGACAATCGTGTCTATGTCAGTCTAAAAATAGGTACCCACACTGGTGAAGACCTGCAGTATCATAGGTGTAAGACTTCTGGTACTGCGGTCGTAAATCCGCCTAAAAAGCATAAATCTTCTCTACAACGGTAAGGGTCCACGTTCAGATGGACTTCTCTAGACAAATGAAAATGCAGAAAAAAACACTGAAAAAAAATCGTCGTATTGAGTTTTACTTTATTAGGTACGAATCTACTTCTGCTGCCCCTCTTACTTATTTCTGTCACCAAACAGGAATGCCTCGTACGATAACGGACGTTCAAATACTATGTATGACATTGTGACAGAACATGAAACATGAATATATTGTTAAATTTCGAAAAAAATCAACAGTCTTCTGTATGGGTGTTTGTAGACGCAAAGGGGCAGAAAAATGATTGCGTTTTTTTCTTCCAGACGGATCCTATCTGCACAAACCCACAAGATGAGCAAAATATATTTAATGAGTGGTGCGCCACCATTTATTTGCACAGTGTCTTTGAAAATATTAGGAGAAAACGACCAAGAATTAGCATCCTAATGCACCATAATAATGCTTCTGCGCATATCGCGAAAAAACGAATGTATTTTTGCTTTTTAAAAAGGGTTTACATTTCTTTATTTTCTCATTTAGCTAGAAGAGGTCGTGATAGTTTTCTACCAGTACGTGAAAAACATGCCCTTGAACCAATATTTTTTCATAAAGTATTTGAGCGCATGAAATAGTTTACGACAAACGTTTACGAACGTATGAATTACTTAACATATAATTTGTTTCATTTATGAGTTTTGAAAAGCTTTCAGTGTAGCCCACGTACAACGGACATTATTTAAAATACTTTGATCAATGTGTTTTAAAAACTCACAAAATATCCTGCATTATGTACATCATACTATGACAAGATATATATTGTCATTTAAAACGTTCCAATTATATATATTGCTAAATATTTGGAAAAATATCTCTTGCGATTTTTAAAATAATTTCTCAAACTTTCAGAGCTAGATTGATTTATAAATACAAAAAAATTACTATACCATACCGTGCAATGGCGGTGTAAGAATATCCAGTACATCCATTAGTACCAGTCACTCGACTCCACGTAATTCATTCTTGGGGCGATGTATACGCTTTTACAACAAAATTCCACACAATTTGACATGCTCAAAGTTCAAAAACTTAATAAACAAAGTTTGTACAAAAAGGGTTATTATAATATTAAGGAATTTATGAATGATAATAACCCCTGGGAATGTGGTGATCGCTGCCAAGCTATTTCTAATTAGTTGTGTTGTCAGTTGTGATTGTAAGCTGTTATTTAAAAAAAAAAAGTCTCGGTCGATTTTTGCTGGTTCTTCCCAGGACAGAGGTTTTTTTTTTTGAACCAGTGGTGATTAAACTAAAGAGTGACTTTCAATAAGTATTATTTATAATCTATATTGAATAAAAAAGTTTCTGTTTCTGTTTCCACTACACCATATCATCCCGTGGGTATCGTAAAAGGCGACAGAGGGAAATAAATCAGGAGTTGGGTAGCAGCCTCTTTCTAATAAAGACTAGAAAAAAATGCGGTTGCCTACCAAGCTTGGTAACTATGGCAAATATCCCCTTTTGAGGCAATCTATGAGGGAGGCCTATGTTCAGCAGTGGACTTTAATAGGCTGTAATGGTAGCGGTAATCTACTATATTAAAGGTCTAACAAATGAAATAGGCAGGTTAGCGATGAATGCAGGTGACTAAGAACCGTATTTTCTAGATTGGGGAAATCTATGTTCAGCAGTGGACTTGTGATGGTCCGTAGTGAGTGTAAGTGAGGGACTAGTAAAATTCATATTATGTAAAACATCGCGGAATTTCACTACGTATAAGGTAAATATATTTAACTAACACATAAATATAATTGTATTTCGCTATTCTACTTTTAGCTCCAATTGCATGCAAAAACTTAGATTTATGTAAAGCTTTGGATTAAGTTGCGAATTATTTTAGCCACATGAGGATAGTTAACGTTTTTGTTCGGTTGCTTAGCAGTTGTATAAGATTATACTGGAAAATACATAAAAGTAGCTTAAGCAACTTTATGTCTTATTCCAACAACCAATGTATTACAAAATGCGTTGTTAACAAATTCTGTAGTTCCTATATCATATTCTCATTGTTTGAAAATGCCTTCGATTATTATTTTTTTAATTTAAGATACAAATACGAATACTATTAAAACAACCCACTTAGTTTGCGGGGTTCTATATATTATAAGTAAGTACATATGTTATTAATAGGTAGTGAAATGAAGGATTTTAAAACATGATAAGTAGAGATCTAAGAATGAATATACACCCTGTAGCTCAATCAAGATTAAAGATACAAGGTAGTAAAGTAATAAGTAATTTTTTTATCTTCAATTCCACGTAATTTAGTATTTATATAAAATAGCTACACGCACAGCCCTATTTGTGATTTATAAAAAAGTAAATTAACTTGCCACCTTATATTTCCTATAAGGGCACCATTTTCCTGTAACTCCGTAGTCACGCAATCTGACTTTCAACGACTAAATTGACAATTTTTTTGGAAATATAACGTAGTTTCAAAGGTTTTAGTATTTTTGACGTGATATAAAAATATATATATACGTGGTTAGCCATTTTACCTTTTACTTTAGTAAGTAGTAGAACTCTACAAATGCCGCACGTAATAAAGTTCCTTTCAATTGCTTAATTTTTATGATATTCACCCCAAATAGGTTCGTATGAATTTTACTAAAAAAAATTATTTTTAGTAAAAGTCATACGAACCTATTTGGGGCAAAGCTTTATATTATACAGTCAAATGTTATCACTTAAATGCTATTACTTAAATGCATATTAAAGCTAGAAAATGAAATGGATTATACCATGGGTGGTATAATCCATTTCATTTTCTAGCTTTAATACTTAATGGATACTTTTCTGATAGGATTACCTAAAAGTGTCACCAAAAGTTATAAAAATCAAAAAATAAAGCCTCTTATAATATTTATTTACATGAACGTGTAAAACAGCAAATCCAGTAAGTGCCTAAATAAAGTGTATCTTTATATGTATGTATTTTGATTTCCTGTTGATTATTCAAAACAAAAGTTATGAGTAACGTCCATGTTATGCCTATTCCGGTAGTTGTTGGGAGCACTAAATACGAAGTTGTTGATGAGTATGTTTACCTGGGACAAATAGTCGACCGAACAGGTAAGTCCAACTTTGACCGAGGGGTCAATCGATGGACTCAACTCAGCTGGGCAGCGTTCGAGATATTATGACACATCTTCTCGTCAGGGATACCTCAAAACTTCAAAACAAGATTGTAGAACTAGAGCGTGTTGCCAGTAATGACCTAAGGATCTGAGACATGGTCCTTCACTGCTACCGTATGGGGTATGCTCGCTGTTTCTCTGTGTGGATAGACTTAAAAACGAGGATATCAGTAGAACCAGAGGAACCGACATAGCCTAACTAATTAGTAAACTGAAGTAGCAATTGGCTGGCCATATAGCTCAAAGAACTGACAACCGATCGGGAAGAAAGTTTTTCGAGTGGCAGCCTCGTACCGGTAGGCGAAGTGTAGGGGGACCCCCCACGATATGGAGTGATGACCTGATAAGACATGCAGGAAGTCGAAGGATGCAGGTGGCTCAGGACCGTGCTTTGCATGTGCATTCCTTGGGGGAGGGCTATGTTCAGCAGTGGACTTATGAAAGGCTGTAATGATGATGATTATGAATAAAATATCAAAAGGTTAATTAAGGTTAAGGTTTTGAAGTATGTCTGACGAGAAGATGTGACGTAGTTTCCCGAATGCTGCCCAACCGAGTTGAATCCGTCGATTGACCTCTCGGTCGAAGTTGGACTTATCTAGTCGGACTATTTGTTCCAGGTAAACAAACTCGTCAACAACTTCGAGCTTAGTGCTCCCAACAACTACCGGCATAAGTGTCACATGAACATTAAACATGATCTTTGTTTTGTCCATGTTTATCCACATTTTTAACATAGGTAGAGCCACGCGGTAGCTTTTGCTGTCGCACGGATGGGCCGGCTCGAACCGGGGTAGAACCACGACCTCACAGAAAACCAGCGTGAAGTAGAGGTTTACCTCTGCGTTTCGCTTGGTGAGTGCAGGTGGCCGGAGGCCCTTTTTACTGGAAATGAGGCATTCCATCTTAGTCCTCACGGGTGACAACGCATCTACATTTTGATTTGTAACAGAGGATAGATGTAGATGTCTATGTACATCGCTACAAAACTCGCGTTACCATCCCTTCCATCTGGATGATTGGCGGTCCACCACTGTGCGATTTAGAAGAAGTTTTCTCTCTCGCACAACTTCCTTGTGGAATCAATTACCAACAGCGAATTTTTCGGACCAATACGACTTAGGAACCTGCAAGAAAAGAGCTTACACCTTTCTAAAAGGCCGGCAACGCATCTGCAATTCCCCTGGTGTTGCAGTTGTTCATGGGTGGCGGTAGGCACTTACCATCAGGTGAGCCGCATGCTCGTTTGCCCCCTTTTCTATAAAAAAAATGGGCCGCAGCAACCACTTACCATCAGGTGGACTGTGTGCTCGTTTGTCACCCATATCCTATAAAAAAAATAAAAAAAATCCTAAGACCTCTTCGTTGGGACACACTATTGAGGTCATTGAGCATGGTGCTTAGGTCCTCCAGCGGTTCTGCCATAAGGACTATATCGTCGGCAAATCGAAGGTGAGTGATGTACTCGCGATTGATGTTATTACCGTATCCTTTCCAGTCCAGAAGCTTGAAAACGTCTTCCAATGCAGCAGTGAAGATTTTCGGGGATATAACATCACCCTGTCTTACACCTTTCTGATATTGGATAGGTTTCGTACTCTGGTTCTGTACTCGGATAGCCATCGTAGCTCCACTGTACAAACACTTCAGCACTTCGATATACCGACAGTCAACTTGGCACCGCTGAAGGGACTGCAGCACCGCCCAAATTTCGACGGAATTGAAGGCTTTCTCATAGTCCACATACGCCAGACATAATGGCAAATTGTACTCCTCGGACTTCTGTACAATTTGCCGAAGGGTATGTATGTAGCCTATGGTGCTAAAGCCTTTTCGGAAATTGGCTTGTTCGGGAGGCTGGAAGTCGTCAAGTCTGCGCGCGAGACGATTCGTAATGACTCTCGAAAACAGCACGTAGACGCGGCTCAGAAGGGAAATCGGTCGTTAGTTCTTCAAGAGATCGTTGTCACCTTTCTTGAAGAACAAGATCACCGCACTTCTGCTCCACGCCTCCGGTGTAACGCCACTATGGAGGATGGAATTAAAGAGCTTCTGTAGGACTTCAAGTACCGGTCTTCCACCCACTTTCAGAAACTCCGGTGTAATTCCATCCTCGCCTGGGGATTTGCCGTTTTTAAGGTGCTGGAGAGCCATTCTAATCTCGCTCAGACTGACGTCCGGGATATTTCAGAATAGTGTCGGATAAGAATCCCTCTTGGATCGTTACTCACACTTGCATGTGGCTCCAACGATGACGTGATCATATAGAACCTCTCAATCTCACTCAAAATCTCAGGTGCCCCGGAAACGATGCTGCCACATTCGGTCTTCAGCTTTGACAGTTGGCTCTTTCTGGCAGACAGATCTCTGGCAAAGACTTTGGAGCCTTGATTCCGCTCGATCGCTTCTTCAATACAAGCTGCATTGAAGTTGCGTAATTTCCGCCGCATGCATTTGTATATCTGTCTATTTACTTGCCTGTATGCTGTCAAATCTATTAAATACTGCAGCTTCATTTCCTGTCTAACAGCCATGAGATTAAGAGTGTTATCGGAGAGTGTTTGTGTTCTTCTGCGGGGGGTCTTGCAGAACTTAGCTTCGACCGCATGAACAGTTTCCACGAGCTTGTCATTCATATCGTCCACTTCATTGCAGTCTTCTAGGGACTAAAAAGGGTTCCTTTTTAGTCCCTAGACCTATCAAACCTTTCTAAACCTTTCAGCTCAAGTTACAACTCGAGCTGAAAGGTTTCAGGACTTTGGAACAGAGCACGAGGGGGGCAGAGCGTTAACTTCATTAGACGAGATCTCTCCAACTGAACGTTTAGGTTCAGTGTGCCTGTAACAATTCGGTGATCGCTATCAGTTTTCACCCTCGCGATCACGGAGACATCACTGAACAGTTGTCGTCTAGTCGTCATAATGAAGTCAATCTCTTTTTTGTCGAAGCGTCGGGGCTCGACCAGGTCCACTTCCTGTGGGGCCGCTTCTGGAAGAAAGAGTTCATCATAAAGATTCCCTCTTTCTAAATGAAGTCGGCCAGCTGCTGGCCCCTTGCGTTCCGTTGCCCTATTCCGAATTTCCCTACTCTCAGCTCACCTTTCTCTCTTGTGCCTAGTTTTGCGTTGAATTCATTAACATTGCCATTAACACCGTATAGTGGGTTTTGGAGGAATTCATGGCTCTAGAAATATCCTCATTCATTTCCTCCACCTCCTCATTGGGTTGTGCCGAGGTTGGTGCGTAAACCTGTATGACTTTCAGGGAATACCGTTTGGTGATTCTGAGTATAAGGTACGCAACCCTCGTCGACACACTCTCAATCTTTACAACGTTGTAAACGAGAGACTTGTGGACGATAAATCTGACACCTCCTTGGGATCGATGGTCGCCCTCCCGGTGATAGAGCAAGTTGCCGGATTCGATGATTACCGTGTCCTCGCCCTCTCTTCGGATTTCGGATAATCCTATAATGTGCCAGCGTAACTGGTCTATCTCTTCTTCCAGCTCCACGATATTCTCGTTAGTACTCAGGGTGCGTGCGTTGTATGTTGCCAGGTCGATTCGTCTTAGGTGGCAACCGAACCTCCACCGGAGATTCTTAGCACCCCCTGCCCCGCCGTTACCATGGTTGCCACCGTAGCCAGGAATAGCGGGGCCGCCGTGGACTGGGAGCCATTTCTTTGTTACTCTTTTCATTGGGGGGTATTTGCCATAGTTACCAAGCTTGGCGAGCGGGTTGGCAACCGCGGTTTTTTATTATTGTACTTTTGCTGTTATCAGGAAGATGCTGCTGCCCATCTCCTGCCTGTTTCCCTTTGTCGCCTTTTACGACACCCACGGGAAGATATGGGGTAGTGAATATTCTTAACTGCCTTTACACGGCAAAATATTTTATTAAACGTTAGAATTTTCTACATCACTTTTTCTTCAGATATTAGGCAAATGTAGAAGTCCAAAAATCTCATCGCTCTTTTCAATTTATATCGGTTCAATCGCATTTTGTATTGACGTATCGACTTTCTAAAGAAGAAATTATAAACAAACTATAGACTCTACGGTGGCTAACCGCTTAGTTAGCTTAGAGTTAGCCACCGTAGAGCCTCTATCACCTAAGGATTCCTCTTGTAGAGGCGAAACACGTATCGTATTGTCGTCAGTGGCGTGTCTTGCCTAGTGTAGTGGTGTTGGGAGTAGCGGTGCTGGGATTAGTGGTAACGGGGATAGTGCACGCAATTGAGGGTGGGCGGGAGGTGCTCTTCATACTAGGTAAGACACCATTTTATTTTATAACGCGGATATTTGCGCTTTTTAAAAGCTGTTACTAAAACAAATAAATATTATACTGGATTACAGCAAAGTTAAAGCTTGCAATATATCTACCAACCAACTCAGCACAATGCTCACAAAAGAGTTACCGCAGCGCTGATAATTTGTCCAGAGAAACTTTGAAGTGACTCGCGATCAATTGCTGGATATTTTAAAACAATCATAAAAGGATGAGATTATTTTGTTCGTATTCTTATTTTTAACATTTACCGTATTATTTACATTAAACTACTTTATGCTACGTTCCAGTATAATACCAAAGTATACTCTGTCACGCTTCGCTTATCATAGCAACCCAAAATCAGGGCCATTGTAAGAGAGGTATTTCTCTTAGATTTCTCAACCCTTTTTGTTGACATAATATATCTATTTTAACCAAATATTTTTAGTTCGTAAATTGTTTATGCATAACGATCTCCGGCAGCACACATAAATCACGTAGCCTTACTGACAACCTTTCGAGCTTCGGTACCAAACTAATTCTAGATAAAGGAATTATTTACGACACCAGACTATGCTATTTCAACCATATAATAAATATACGTTAGTGGCGTTAAAGCATTATGAATCTTATGGTAGAGTATATTAAAGAACATAAAAGTTATGGAAATTCTAAATGAAATCAGTGCAATTACAAATGGAATTTCGAAATCAGTTTTCTACTTAAAATTAATGAATATCCATTAGAGCTTTAGTACTCTATACCATTTTTAGGACTGATGGCAGAAAATGCATTAAAATTAAAATAAAGCGAACAGTTTCATTTCAGCTAATACAATAAAATAAGTCGAGCGCTCGAATTAGCATGTTCATTCATTCTAGTCAAGATGTAAAATAAGTTCCGTTAAATGTTGGCAATAGTGTTAAATATTTTGTATAACAAACTGTTTGTGATAAGTGTTTTATGTCGATATATTATTTGAAACATCTGACGATTATAATGCTACATCTGGGATGCTTTGTTGCCAAAATTAACATGACTAAATACTTATAAAATAATTCATGTTATTTCAATTTACACAAACACAAATTAATAGTAAGGTATTAAAGGTAACAAATGAGCCCACAATCTACTCGTTGTTAGTGCTTGCTGCGTAGACATCTACATATATCCTCACTAAAGAAAGGAATTTTTTTTTTCAATAAAAAAAGTCTCTAATTCAAAATCTAATTCTGAAGTACGAGTATACGAAACACAGCAGCATCATGCTGCTATTTTACGCTATTATTCTATGAGAGCGTAGTACACAGCGAGGAATTTCTATTTTAAAATTTTATTTCTGAATCTGTATAATAGTGTCTGTCTGTGCTGTCTGTAGAATCGATTTTGAATTTTAGCTATGATTCAAGAAAATTTGTTAAGCCATTTGAAGATCTTAAGGTCTTTTTAGTTGATTTTTTTTGTTGATTATCTATTTTTGATATTGATGTTGATTTTATTTTTGATGTTGATTATCTAGGGGATAAGAGCAACTTTCACATGTCTGATCGATTTGAACTTTAGTATCCTGTTACTTCAATGATAATATTGTAAAAACATGGTAACCTTTACCTGATGATGATACCTAACTCTTCACCGACATCGTAAAGGGTCTGATGACGGAGCAGGAAAAAGAAATAAAAATAAATTGATACGGGGTTATTTTTAAAGGATAAGGGTGAAAAAAGAGGACACAGTCCACCTGATAATAAGTGGTTGCTGTGGCCCATAGACGTCTATGTACATCTATCCTTGATTACGAAATAAAATGCAGTGTCACGTGGGGACTAAGATTGAATGTATCGTTTTTAGTAAAAAGGGTCTCTGGTTCTCTACACTCACCATACGAAACACAGCAGTGTTAAGCTGCTATTTTACGCTGGTATTCTGTGAGATTCCAAGCAATTTTCACTCTGGTTGTGATCCTGGCGAGGGGTCAAAAATGTCCTGTTGGTTTTAATGACGAACTGCTGGTTCAGGGTTAATAAAAGGATGATTTACGTAAATAAATGGATTGTGATATCGTTATTTAAAATGTCTATACATTTTACTATATGTTTTTATTGTAAAGTTTTATAGTTTTTATAGTAAAAAAGTATAAAATTATATAATATATAAAATAACATATATGTATATATACATAGCGATTAAATACTTTTATAATAGCGTAACAAAGCGATATTATGACCTAGTAATTAAAACGAAATACATTAACAATAGTGCAAAATTAACTTATAGTATTTATAGTTTGCCTAATCAATGTGCTGGTAAAGTACACATTTTGATAAAAGCGCGTTCTAGAGTAGTATTCTTAAGTTTAACTTAATGTATGCCAAACCATCTTTACCAGGTTATAAATCGGTAACTACGCCTAGAGGCCACTGAAGTGGTGGATTACTATCTATGTTCATTCGAACTACTGTTCCCACGGAAATGGCAGTAGCATTCTTATTCCACTTTGCCTTACTCTGTAATGTATGTACATATTCAATCTAAAGCGTTTTCAAAAGGACTAAATAATCTATTAAAGAAAAGTGTGATAATAGATTAATATATTCATATATTAAATCAGCGACTGGTAAGCATTCAAGTGTTTTTAAATTTGAGAAATGTGCAGGCGTCAGTTCTGTAGGTTCAAAAGGACTAAATAATCTATTAAAGAAAAGTGTGATAATAGATTAATATATTCCTATATTAAATCAGCGACTGGTAAGCATTCAAGTGTTTTTAAATTTGAGAAATGTGCAGGCGTCAGTTCTGTAGGTTCAAAAGGACTAAATAATCTATTAAAGAAAAGTGTGATAATAGATGAATATATTCCTATATTAAATCAGCGACTGGTAAGCATTCAAGTGTTTTTAAATTTGAGAAATGTGCAGGCGTCAGTTCTGTAGGTTCCGAAGGATCACTACTTAGTGAATAAAGCGGACGAGAGTTTAAAGTACACTCAATTTGACAGAGTGTAGTAAGTTTTTCTCATACGTAAGGATTTGCTTACCTATTACGTGAAACAAATGGTTTTGTACGACCTTAATATTGAACTCCCATAATCCATCGAAATATGGAGAGCTTGGAGGGTTGAGTTTTAAAACAATGCATTTAAAAGTGGGCACCTGATTGAATGCCTTATAATAATCTTCAGATTTTAAAAAGCAATGTAATTCATTTATCATAATCATTTATCGCTGTATGCAAATACACGGACCTCTCCGAGGCATAAATCTCGTAAAGGCGTCTAAAAACTTGCCGAACTCCGATCCGACGCTAGTTCTAAATGCACTGCCTTGTTAACAAGCCATATGAATAAACATAAATAAGCCTTCTGGCTGCGTATATCACGCTTACGCATCAATGTAATATAAAGTGGGCCCAAAAAATCCACACCTGTGTAGGTAAACGCACTGCACTGCTCTAAGCTGCAAGCAGGCAAAGCAGACATCATAGGGAAAGTAGGTTTAGGTTTCTGTGTAAAAGAGATGCTACACCTACCTCTTTGCTATATGAATACGTTATCTAACTACGGGGCGATCTAATAATATCTAATAATATTTTAACAAGTAGATACTGAGGACCGGCGTGAAGATTATTATAGTGATAATAATCATAATGATTTCTTATATTTACGTAAACACTACACATTGAATGAAACTACTTTTACGGATTTTATCGGGTTTAATTAACTTACTTTATATTCCCGACGTTTCGGTTGCAACTGCTGGAAAGCAAGTTTCGTATAAGTAGTTTCATTCAATGATAATAATCAATTAGAAGATCAACAGTATGTCCCTTTTTCAACCGACTTCAAAAAGAAGACGGTGCTCAATTCGACTGTATGTTTTTTTATGTGTGTTACCTTATAACTTTTTACTTGGCGAACCGATTTCGATAATTCTTTTTTATTTGAAAGCAGGTGCTTCACGTGTGGTTCCAAATAAATTTGATCAAGGTCTGACAAATAGTTTTTGAGTTATTCTAAATAATTTATATTGAATTCTGTTGTACAACATTTTTAATTTTAAATCATTGGTAGCAATATTGGGTGCTTTTGGGAATCCGATAAAAGTATATAACCTTAACGAGCACGTTAAATATAAATGGCGGTAACCTGCGTTATGTACCTATCTATTGTATATATTTTTATATCGTCAGAAAAAGCAATTGTATACACAATTTTAATGACTGTGATTTCAGAAATCTCTATGTTGGCCGCTGTTATCATTTTATTGCTGCGTCGTAGGTTTTTTTAAAAACCTTAAAACATAAACAACGGATCTTAGATATTTATTACAATTAGAAAATTTTAAGCGTAAAGAGCTAAAAGTAAACTAAATGCATTAAAGTTAGGCGACTGTACAACTTCTGATTGATCTACATGTTTATTAGGCTTAATGCCATTGCTGCGTGAATTAAAATGAAGTAATGAATGGTGATGGCGCAAGCAGAGCATACACTTGCGCTGCAATTTGCAAAACGAAGACGAGTGTTTATCATTCGAAAAATTAATAGAACAATTGTTTTGTTTAACAAAATTGTATCGTTGTTATGTATTTAATTTTAGGCAACGTGAACCATACAAGTGTTAATGATCATTTGATTTACAAAAGAAACATAAATATAAAGGAGCTATATTAAAGGTTTTTTTAGTTTTTTTTTCGTTTTCGATTATTAATGTTTGTAGACAAAGTTGATTTTGATTTTAGTTTTTTTTTTAAAACGTTACCCCCACACCAGGATTTTATCCTGTATCGTGGAGGCAGTTTACAAACACAAATTGCACAAAGACAAACATCCAGACCCGGAACAATTACTTGTAGGCCATACATATACTTATATACTTGTTCCGTGCGGTATTCGAACCCGCGACCCTCAGCGCAGCAACTCATTGCTAAGCCACTGCGCCACGGAGCCGTCAAAGTCTGCGAATTATGAAATGTATGACATATAGCCCTATTTTGTTCGTATAAACATTGTACTAAACAGGCATATTTTGGTATGTTAATAGTAACCCAAGACATTTTAAATGACTTAACACTCTGAGGGTCTAATCTTCACAGTACAATATTTAAAAACAAAAAATCAGCTAAGTCAAGAATATAAGAGCATTAATTGAAGCATCAAAGTTGACCATAATGTTATAGTAACCGCTTGTTGTGCTTGCGTTCACCTGTTGTAAGTTCAATAGTTGAAAAGTATACGTAGATGCGCATTCCAAATAAAAGAATAATTTTCATCTGGTGACTGTAAATTATCGTGAATTATTGTCTTAAATTGTCGATAAAAAAGATCATTGGCGCATGTCACCGTTAAATGATATTAATTGAATTACCGGTAGCGAAGTTTTCAATTTAGTAGAAAAACTATTTTTACCGTTACCGTGGAAGGCTATGTGGACAATTTCGTAACTTGACAGTGAATCTCAAATGAGTTCCAAGCGCTATAATCAATGTCCACGTTAGGGTATAATTTAAAAATTTTAACATTATATCCTTTCCAAGGACGATTCTATTCTATTACATACGATTATATATATATTTAATTAAAGATATACCTTGTAATCGTATATATATCATATACGATTACAAGGACGAGGCTATTGAAATCAAAAAACATACTATTTTCAATAGATAGAGGGATAGGTGCTGCCATCTGCTTCATCATTACAGCCCTTCACAAGTCCACTGCTGAACATAGGCCTCCCCCAAAGAATGCCACAAAACACGGTCCTGAGCCACCTGCATCCATCGACTTCCTGCATGTCTTACCAGGTCGTCACTCCATCTCGTGGGGGGACGCCCTACACTTCGCCTACCGGTACGAGGCTGCCACTCGAGAACCTTTCTTCCCCATCGGTTATCGGTTCTTCGAGCTATATGGCCGGCCCACTGCCACTTCAGCTTACTAATCCGTTGGGCTATGTCGGTCACTCTGGTTCTACTGCGGATATCCTCATTCCTAAGTTTATCACGCAGAGAAACTCCGAGCATAGCCCTCTCCATAGCTCGCTGAGCGACCTTGAGCATCCTCATACGGCCAGCAGTGAAGGACCACGTCTCAGTTCCGTAAGTCATCACTGGCAACACGCACTGGTTGTTCAATTTCGTTTTAAGGTTTTGAGGTATGTCTGACGAGAAGATGTGTCGTAGCTTCCCGAACGCTGCTCAGCCGAGTTGAATTCGTCGATTGACCTCTCGGTCGAAGTTGGACTTACCCAGTCGGACTATTTGTCCCAGGTAAACATACTCGTCAACAACTTCGAGCTTAGTGCTCCCAACAACTACCGGCATAGGTGTGACATGGACATTAAACATGATCTTTGTTTTGTCCATGTTCATCTTAAGACCTATCCGTTGGGAAACACTATTGAGGTCATTGAGCATAGTGCTTAGGTCCTCCAGCGATTCTGCCATAAGGACTATATCGTCGGCAAATCGAAGGTGAGTGATGTACTCGCCATTGATGTTGATACCGTATCCTTTCCAGTCCAGAAGCTTGAAAACGTCTTCCAATGCAGCGGTGAAGAGTTTCGAGGATATAACGTCACCCTGTCTTACACCTCTCTGCAATTGGATAGGTTTCGTACTCTGATTCTGTACTCGGATAGCGATCGTATCCCTACTGTACAAGCACTTCAACACTTCGATATACCGACAGTCAACTTGGCACCGCTGAAGGGACTGCAGCACCGCCCAAATTTCGACGGAATCAAAGGCTTTCTCATAGTGCACATACGCCAGACATAGTGGCAAATTGTACTCTTCGGACTTCTGTACAATTTGCTGAAGGGTATGTATGTGGTCTATGGTGCTAAAGCCCTTTCGGAAACCGGCTTGTTCGGGAGGCTGGAAGTCGTCAAGTCTGCGCGCGAGACGATTCGTAATGACTCTCGAAAACAGCACGTAGACGCGGCTCAGAAGGGAAATCGGTCTGTAGTTCTTCAAGAGAGCGTTGTCACCTTTCTTGAAGAACAAGACCACCGCACTTCTGCTCCACGCCTCCGGTGTAATGCCACCATGGAGGACGGAATTAAAGAGCTTCTGAAGGACATCAAGTACCGGTCTTCCACCCGCTTTCAGAAGCTCCGCTGTAATTCCATCCTCGCCTGGGGCTTTACCGTTTTTAAGGTGCTGGAGAGCCATCCTAATCTCGCTCAGACTGACATCCGGGATATCTTCGGAATAGTGTCGGATGAGACTCGCTCTTGGATCGTTACTCACACTTGCGTGTGGCTCCAACGATGATGTGTACAGCTGCCCATAGAACCTCTCAATCTCACTCAAAATCTCAGGTGTCCCGGAAACGATGCTGCCACATTCTGTCTTCAGCTTTGACAGTTGGCTCTTTCTGGCAGACAGATCTCTGGCAAAGATTTTGGAGCCTTGGTTCCGCTTGATCGCTTCTTCAATACGAGCTGTATTAAAGTTGCGTAAGTCCCGCCGCATGCATTTGGAGATCTGTCTGTTCAGATACCTGTATGCTGTCAAGTCTGTTGAAGAATGTAGCTTCATCTCCCGTCTAACAGCCATGAGATTAAGAGTGTGATCGGAGAGTTTTTGTGTTCTTCTGCGGCGGGTCTTGCAGAACTTAGCTCCGACCGCATGGACAGTTTCCACGAGCTTGTCATTCATATCGTCCACTTCATTGCAGTCTTCCAGGCACTGAAAACGGTTTTGTAACTCGAGCTGAAAGGTTTCGGGACTTTGGAACAGAGCACGAGGGGGACGGAGCGTTGACTTCATTAGACGAGACCTCTCCAACTTAACGTTTAGGTTCAGTGTGCCTCTAACCATTCGGTGATCGCTACCAGTTTTCACCCTCGCGATCACGGAGACATCACTGAACAGTTGTCGCCTGGTCGTCATAATGAAGTCAATCTCATTTTTTGTGGAACCGTCGGGGCTCGACCAGGTCCACTTCCTGTGGGGCCGCTTCTGGAAGAAAGAGTTCATCATAAAGAGTCCCTCTTTCTCCATGAAGTCGGCCAGCTGCTGGCCCCTTGGGTTCCGTTGCCCTATTCCAAATTTCCCTACTTTCAGCTCACCGTTCTCTCTTGTGCCTAGTTTTGCATTGAAGTCTCCCATTAACACCGTATATTGGGTTTTGGAGGAATGCATGGCTCTAGAGATATCCTCATACATTTCCTCCACCTCCCCATCGGGGTGTGCCGAGGTTGGTGCGTAAACCTGTATGACCTTCAGCGAATACCGTTTGGTGATTCTGAGTATAAGGTACGCAACCCTCGTCGACACACTCCCGATCTTTACAACGTTGTTAACGAGAGACTTGTGGACGATAAATCCGACACCTCCTTGGGACAGATGGTCGCCATCCCTGTGATAGAGCAAGTTGCCGGATTCGAGGATTACCGTGTCCTCCCCCTCTCTTCGAACTTCGGATAATCCTATAATATGCCAGCGCAACTTGTCTATCTCTTCTTCCAGCTCCACGATCTTCTCGTCAGTCCTCAGGGTGCGTGCGTTGTACGTTGCCAGGTCGAGTCGTCTAAGGTGGCAACCGAACCTCCACCGGAGATTCTTAGCACCCCCTGCCCCGCCGTTACCATGGTCGCCACCGTAGCCAGGAATAGCGGGGCCGCCGGGGACTGGGGGCCGTCTCTTTGTTACATTCATAGGGGGGTATTTAACATAGTTGCCACGCTTGGCGAGCGGGTTTGCAACCGCAGTTTTTTTTATTATAATTTTGGCTATTATCAGGAAGATGCTGCTGCCCATCTCCTGCCTGTTTCCCTTAGTCGCCTTTTACGACACCCACGGGAGGATATGGGGTAGTGGTATTCTTGACCGCCACTACACGGTGCCATCTGCTTGCAATCCTATAATTAATAAAATTAAATTCCAACTCAAGCATACGCTGTCACACTCTTTGACAATTGGCTCTTTCTGACAGACAGATCTCTAGTAAAGATTTACGAACCCTGGTTCTGCTCGATGGCTTCTTCAATACCAGTAGTATTAAAGTTGCGTAAGTCCCGCCGCATGCATTTGGATATCTGTCTCTTCAGTTGCCTGTATGCTGTCAAATCTACTGAATACTGCAGCTTCATTTCCTGTCTAACAGCCATGAGATTAAGAGTGTTATCGGAGAATGTTTGTGTTCTTCTGCGGGGGGTCTTGCAGAACTTAGCTCCAACCGCATGAACAGTTTCCACGAGCTTGTCATTCATATCGTCCACTTCATTGCAGTCTTCTAGGGACTAAAAAGGGTTTTGTAACTCGAGCTGAAAGGTTTCGGGACTTTGGATTAGATGACGAGGGGGCGGAGCGTTGACTTCATTAGACGTGACCTCTCCAACTTAACGTTTAGTTTTAGTGTGCCTCTAACCATTAGGTGATCGCTGCTGATTTTCACCCTCGCAATCACTGACACATTACTGAACAGTTGTCGTCTGGTCGTCATAATGAAGTCAATCTTAATTTTTGTAGAACCGTCGGGGCTCCACAAGGTCCACTTCCTGTGGGGCCGCTTCTGTAAGAATGAGTTCATCATAAAGAGTCCCTCTTTCTCCATGAAGTCGGCGAGCTGCTGGCCTCTTGGGTTCCGTTGCCCTTTTCCGAATTTCCCTACTTTCAGCTCACCATTCTATCTTGTGCCTAGTTTTGCGTTGAAGTCTTCCATTAACACCGTATAGTGGGTTTTGGAGGAATGCATGACTCTAGAGATATCCTCATACATTTCCTCCACCTCCTCATCGGGTTGTGCCGAGGTTGGTGCGTAAACCTGTATGACCTTCAGCGAATACCGTTTGGTGATTCTGAGTATAAGGTACGCAACCCTTGTCGACACACTCTAAATCTTTACAACGTTGTTAACGAGAGACTTGTGGACGATAAATCCGACACCTCCTTAAGACTGATGGTCGCCCTCCTGGTGATAGAACAAGTTGCCGGTTTCGAGGATTACCATGTCCTCTCCCTCAATTCAGACCTCAGATATTCCTATAATATTATAACGAAACTAGTCTATCTCTTCTTCCATCTACAGGATCTTCTCGTCAGTCCTCAGGGTGCTTACGTTATGTGTTGTCAGGTTGAGACGTCGGCAACCGAACCCATACCGGAAATTCTTAGCACCCCTGCCCCGCCGTTACCATGGTCGCCACCGTAGCCATGAAAAGCGGGACCGCCGGGGACTGGGGGCCGTATTTTTCTAACTTTCGTCATTGGGGGTGTATTCCCATAATTGCCACGCTTGGCGAGCGGATTAGCGACCGTTATTTTTTTATTGTGTTTTCGCTGTTATCAGAAAGATGCTGCTGCCCATCTTCTGCCTCAGTTTCCCTCTGTTACCTCTTACGACACCCACGGGAAGATATGGGGTAGTGAGTATTCTTACCCGCTACTTTACGGGGTACTAACTAACTATTAATGAATTTTTAATATATGTTGTTTTCTCATCTTTGATTCAGGGCTTTCAAATCCAATTTTTGTACAATAATAACATTTTCTCATTCAATGTACATATAACATTTGTATATTTGTATTTGGAACTTAACATTTTAATACGGAATTTAACATAAAGTGTTTTTGTTTATTAGAAGAGAAATAGTTAATAAATGATAATGAGACGCACGAGATTAAAACAGTCTTCAGAGTTTTATTCCATGAAGTCTTACAGCCTTTGTAGTGAAACACAGAAAAGCTTTCAAGTGGTGTACTAAGTAATAAAAGTCTGTGACTATAAAGGAAAATAAGCGACTCTCAAAAGTCATTTAATTTATGTTAACGTAAGAGTAATGAAAGGTGTTAGAAAGTAATGACAAATGTTCGGAAAATATTTTTTTGCATATTCTTTTATTTTGTTAATTGCATCTCTAATATAACATTTTATGTTTTTTTCGATATAAAATTATCGTACCTGCTTATAGATTTTCTTTACAGTACGTATAATACTTTGAATTGTATTTAATCTTAATACTATTACTATTACTAATACAATTATTATTATAAGCTCAGAAACTAGACAATACACGCTACCTACTCAGTTCTAACAACAATAGTAAGGCAGCTGGGCGAATAATAAAAAAAAACCGGCCAAGTGCGAGTCGGACTCGCGCACTGAGGGTGCCGAACAGATTCGTAGGTACATAAGTTTAAAATTATTAAAAATATTTTTATTATATGATGTAACTAAAAATTTATGCTTTTCGCAATTATAACTTTATCTGTGCTATAATACGTTGCTTTGTACCAAATTTTAAGTTTCTGAGTTCACGGTAAGTACCCTGTAGGATTTGATTCCCTTGCGAATGTCGAAAATTTGCGGCATAAACGGCTGTATCTTTTGATTGCGTTGGCTTAGAAGTTTGACTTTTTCACAACTCTAAGGGACAGTAGACAGAAGTATTTGATATGAATTTCAGCTTGATACCTCCACGCGATCCTGAGAAAAGCAGACAGACAGACAGACGGACAACAAAGTGATCCTATAAGGATTCCGTTTTTTCCTTTTGAGGTACGAAACTCTAAAATCGTTAATAATGATATGGCAGTTATTAATGACATAACTACAATAACTACTAGTAACAATACATATTATCAGTCAGATAAAATAGCGGATGTGTTTAACAAATAAATTTAGCTAATGACATTAAAACATCAAATATAATAACAACCAATAATAACTATGCATCCAAATTGACATTTTATCCCAATTCTATTTTTCTAGTTCCTATTAATAACACTGACATTATAAAAATAATTAATTCCTTAAATAATACAAATTCTACAGGTTATGATGATATTAGTACTAAAATCTTAAAACAATGCTCTAAATATTTATCTTTCCCACTAACCCATATATATATATACCCACTTCTTCTGAAATTTCTATTTCACTTACTTCAGACGACTCTTCACTCTTAAACACGCTTTCAAAGTATTCCTTCCATCTCATTAAATTCAAAACTTCATCATTCTGTATGCAGCCATTCTCGTCTCGTATAGCATTCATTCTAGGCTGTTTTGAATTTCCCCTGGCAGTTCTTACGAGCTTCTAGAACATTTTAATATTTGCCTTTCTTGCTTTTTCCTTTCAACAACTTCTTTTACTCTCTTATTTATACCTCTAAAGTCTGCCTTTTTTCTTTCAGTGTCATCATTCATACCGCCAGAATTACCTTTGGTTGCTAGTAAATTTAGCCGTTATCCGTACCTCATCATCCCACCACAACGTATTACTTTTCCTTACATTCGTTCTCTTACACCACATACTTCGCTTGCTGTATCCACCAAAACTTTCTTAACATTATTTCATATATTCTTCAAGTCTAAATCATTCATAAATAATTCATTCAACACATTTATATTTTCCCTCAGTCTGCATTTATACTTCTCTTTCACACCTTCATCTTGTAATCTCTCTATTCTTATACGCTGTAACGCAGTGGTAGACACAGATGTCCGATACCGCCAACGCTTGAATAGATTTACGTGGTAGAGCCATGCTGCAGTTATAAGTTGTAACACGAATGGGTCGGCTCGACAGGGGAAGGACCACGCTCTCACAGAATACCAGCGTAAAATAGCAGCTTAATGCCGTTTTATTTCGTATGGTGAATGTAGAGAACCGGAGACCCTTTTTACTGGAAAAGAGGCATTCCATCTTAGTCCTCACGATTGACAACGCATTTGTATTTTAATTCTTTATTGAAGATAAATGTAGATGTCTATGGACCACAGCAACCACTTACCATCAGGTGGACTGTGTGCTCGTTTGTCACTTGATACTATAAAAAAAAGACCATTAATTCGGTATAAGACCAAGTAATGATCTGTCCTTACGTTGAACCCCCGGTAAACTCTTGTATCTACCACTGCGCTCCTCATTCTTTCATCCACAATTATGAAATCTGTCATGCATCTATCATCCCCTCTTTCCCAAGTATACATGTAAATCCTCTTATGGCGAAAGAAAGTGTTCGCCACAAAAAGATTCATTTCCTAACATATGGTGAGGAGGTCTTCATCATTATCATTTATTATATTATCGCCAAACGCTCCTAATATCGTTTCATAACCAGACCTCTTCACCCCAACCCTTCCATTAAAATCTCCTAACATAATAATATTTTCATTTTCCTTACATTTCGTCAACACCAGTCTTACCATGTCCCAAAACTGCTCTCGGATATATGTGGGCTTAGACATATCTGGGGCGTACAACCCAAGCACGAACAACTTATTTAAGCCCACATTCATTCGTATCCACAGCAGCTTTGGGCTTACACATTCATACTCTTTCACACATTGACCCATTCTTTCTGAAAGGATGACACCGACTCCCTGGCATGCCCGCTCGGTCTCGTCTACACCAGACCAGTAAGCGGTATACATACCATGTGCAGTGACATCTCTTCCCTTTCATTTCGTCTCATTCACACATAACACATCTATTCCTCTATCATTCATCATTTCGCATATTTCATCCATCTTATTATTCATTGCTCCACATACATTCGGCGTAGCCAGACGGGCCTCCGCAATCCACTTTTCGCCCCTCCAGGAGACAGGACGTGACGGGTGGCGAACCTAGTCGCCGGTTTTCATCCCGGAGAATCTTCGCACCCCTGTCCCATTAAAGGGGCGCCGGGAACTCGGGGCCATTTCTTTTAATTGTTGGCTTATGGTGCGACGAAGGGGTGGTAGATTTTACGACACTGCCATACGGCCAAGAGCCGAGTCTATCGTTTCGGCTCTGTCGCTCGTTTAGCACCACCCGGGGGACACGTGTAGGTTAGATGGTTGAAGCCTATGGACGCGAGCGATTCATCCCACATACACAAATATAATATTAATAATTTATGAGATATATATATATATATCATCATCATTACAGCCCTTCACAAGTCCACTGCTGAACATAGGCCTCCCCCAAAGAATGCCACAAAGCACGGTCCTGAGCCACCTGCATCCATCGACTTCCTGCATGTCTTACCAGGTCGTCACTCCATCTCGTGGGGGGACGCCCCACACTTCGCCTACCGGTACGGTATGTATATATATATATATATATATATATATATATATATATTTTATGATATTATTAATTTATCTTTTGTTCAAGGCATAGTGTCATCAAAAGTGATATTAACAATTATCGTCCCATAACACTTATACCTGTTTTGTCTAAAGTATTTGAAAAGGCCATACATACCAGGATCTATAACTTCTTTGCTAAATATGAAATATTAAAACCAGAACAATAGGTATTATGGTATTATGGCAATAGGTATTTGGGAAATTTGTTTGAGACCAGCTACTAGTGTCAAGTTTAAATCATAATAGAAAATAATAACAGGGAAAAGTGATAGGAAAAAGTAGTGAAATTTTTCAATGTCGCACTCTTAAGGGGAAATTATGAAGATAAATTGATGTTTTATTTGAGAAGACATAGCAGAATCAAACCTCAATATAGTCCACTTCTGATGGACGTTAAGACCGGGACCATTCCATAGGGACCCGACATCTTAGTCGTTTTCAACGAGTTGATAAAAGAGAAGAATTTCTCTGATCTGTTTGTTACTCGTAAAAAATTAAAACGATGCCCAAGTTCTTCACCCAAACAAAATCGTAGCCATTTTAGACATTATAAACAACTTCGCTGCTAATTTTTGCTCTTGAAATTCAATCCACAAGGCGCCGAAAGCGCGAACTCCGGCAAAATGGAAGTGATAAAGCATTTATGATGTCAGCTATTAGCATCCAACTGAGAAAATGATATACCGTCTGAGAACAAGAAAATTATTGTATGTTACTGCCGTTGAAAGTGTTATCTCTTTTGCATGAGTAATTTTTGATTTTATGTGTACTTATATCGAATATGCATGTGACTAACAATACGTGACATGTAATTATTTACATGTTTTTTACTTTTGACATTTTCAAGCGTATACCGAACACCCATGCATGATGTGTGTTATAACACATGTACGTGTAATTATTTGTAAGTTAAGTGCTGATGACGTTCTCGTCAGTGAGAACGTCGTGACGTATAATAATATTTCGAAGGTATGCGAAGTCCGCTGACACACGCTTGAGTGGCACGATGGACTAATTGCTGTATAATCCTCTCAGAAATGATATAAGGCCTGCGCCCAGATGTGGTACTTACAAAGGCTGAAACTTTACTTAAATTTTGAGGTAAATATACATCAAAGACCTTCCTTTGTTTAAAGTTCGTTACACGTTGATATGTGCTGCAGTAGCCACTTACCATATGATGAACTGTTAAATCGTTTAAAGTTAATGCCTATATGCTTCACACGGTTGGGCACAGGGTAGGTACCTCTCATTTCTCAAAGAGTTTTATGGCAAGGAAATATTTTTGTTTTCTTATTTCTCAGACATACAGGATTCTTCACAATGTTTTCCTTCACCGATGAGAGCGTGGTAAATGAGCACTTAAAATTGCAATTAATAATTTCGTTGGTACCAACCCGGGCCGAACCTGGGTTGCTCGCGTGCTGTGAAATTTACAGTGAGCGTTTAGCCCCTGAGCTACCACGGCTCTTCACGTTTCACTTCTTACAGCTCACGGTTACATCGCTTGTAACTGTATTTAAAAAATAATAATATTTATTTTCATATTATTATAGTAATGCTACGATTATATAGCATGGGTCTGTTATTCCACTTATGGGCCTAAACTACCTCAAATGGCTTAGCGTGATCCTCCGTTATGCCGAAAATACTGCAGCATTAATTTTGAAATAAATATATGGTGAAGTTGAGGATTAATGTTAAGTACTATCTTAGACGAAAACACGATACCAGATGGAAGTTATCGTAGAACATTATTTTTCTTAACTGAACTATATACCAATTAATTGCTCCATAAATGCTCCAGCAGTATCCGAAATTGCTCCACCTCTATTGTTATTAGCTAATTTATAAATTATTTAAAAAAAAATTAAGTATCCAAAATTTAATTTTGCTATAAAATATAAAATATCTACTTTTTAAAATTAAACTGTATGTCAATTAATTGCTCCTTAAATGCTCCAGCTGAATCCGAAATTGCTCCACCTCTATTGTTATCAGTTAATTTATAGTTAATTTTTTTTGAATAATTGTCGGAAATTTAATTTTGCCATAAAACGTAAAATATGTACTTTATAAAGTTAAACTGTATGTTACGCGGTATATAGTAGAATACACCGAAGTGTTATGTAATGTATAAATATTGTTTTTTATTTTGTTAAAAAAACGTTACCTCAACACTAGGATTTTCTCTTGTATCGTGGAGGCAGTTAACAAACATAAATTGCACGAGGGCAAATATCTAGACATATACAAATACAAATATTTGTTCCGTGTGGGATTCGAACCCGCGTCCCCAGCGTTGCAACTCATTGCTAAGCCAAAACTTTATTGTTCAATGTGGGGAAGGTTAATATGCAACATCGAGGAAAATTAATAATATTTTAACAACGTGAACGTCTTTGAAACTCAGATAATTTACCTACTTACCATTTTAGCCGACTTTAAAAAAGGAGGAGGTACTCAATTCGACTGTTTTTTTTAATGTGTGTATCCTCAGAACTTTTTTCTAAACATCACATATAAATTTGATCAAGATCTGACTAGTACTTTTGGAATTATCCGTAATAATGCGTATTCGTATTGAAGTCGGTTGTACAAAAATTTTAATTTCATTAGTTGTCTCTCTACCTCTCTTTATAAAAAACGTTACTTCCACACTAGAATTTTCTTCTGTATCGCAGGGACAGTTTACATGCATAGAACAGACCCAGAACAATTATTTGTAGGTCATACAAATACTTGTTACGTCTGGGATTTGAATCCGCGGCTCTTATAGCGTTGCAACTCATTACTAAGCCACTGCGCCACGGAGCCGTCACTTGTCTGTTTCACATTTTTTGCTATTTACTATTGAGATATGTTTTTTCGTTTCATTAACCAATTTTTGCAAAGTAATTGCGAGCAATATGCCTAGGATGGCTAACGCATCGTCGTCCGTCACTAGTGACGCCATGAATTCAACTGATGCGTCATCATGCACACTTGACGGCGAACTTGAACGTGTGTGGCCTATATGGATGCACTGCAAACTTGACGCCGCTTCAAGCGCGCTGCAAACTTGACAGTAAACTTGATCGTGTATGGCATCCATTAGTAATAAAAAATATAAGTGTGTTCGGTAGGTACCTACCTATCTAACTATAAAGAAATAAAACTTTAACTTACTTATCCGTCCTTACGTTATCGTTACTCCGTGGCGCACAGGCTTAGCAATGAGTTGCTGCGCTGGAGTCCGTGGGTTCAAATCCCGCACGGAACAAGTATTTGCATGGCCTTCAAATAATTGTTCCGGATCTGGATGTTTGTAAACAAGTTTAAATGTTTTATTAAAGAAAAATTGTACAAAAAGGGTGATTATACTATAATTTGATATATAAATGAAAATAACCCCTGGGAATGAGGTGATCGGCGCCATGCTGGTTCTATAAAAATTCATTCAAAAATTGTAACATAATAAATTTATTGTAAATTTAAATATGTTTAAAAAAGTCCCGCTGCTGTTTCTTGCTGGTTCTTCCCAGGACAGAGGCAAACCAGTGGTAAATTAAAAAATGACTTTCAATAATTATTATACAATAACCTATATTGAATAAAAAATCATTCATTTCATTTCATTCATACCTATCTACCTACCCTGCCCTACCTACCTACCCTACCTAACCTTCCTATCCTACTTACCTACGTACGTACGTACTTACCTACCTATCCTACGTACCTACCTACATACTTACCTACCTATGCATCTTTATATATATATACTAGCTGTTCCCCGCGACTTCACCCGCGTGTTATTTTGGGGCTTTAATTTTTTGCGCGGAACACTAATTATTTTTCTAAAAGAAAAGTAGCCTATGTTACTTCTTATAACATCAGCGATCTGCCAGTGAAAGTCCGGTCAATATCGGTCCAACCGTTTCGGAGATTAGCCGGAATAAGCAGACAGACAGACAAAAATTTTAAAAATCGTTTTTTTGTTATAAGTACCGTATATACTTTCGTATGCATATATTAAAAATCTGTTATTTCGACATTACAAACAGACACTTAAATTTTATTTACCTGTTTAGATATAAATGAGTTAGGGTTTCTCTGCGTGATAGACTTAGAAATGAGGATATCGGCAGTATAACCAGAGTGACCGACATAGCCCAACGAATTAGTAAGCTGAATTGGCAATGAGCCGGCCATATAGTTCGAAGAACCGAAAACCGATGGGGAAAAAAGGTTCTCGAGTGGGGTTGCCATCTTCTAAAATAAAAAAGCCGGACTCGGCGCTCCAACAAGCGGACTTTTGGCCCTAAAAGCCGGATAGTAATTTTTAGAAAGCCAAACATACCTTTTTGAGGCCATGCAGCCAAAAAACTCACCAATTCTAACCCCCCCCCCGAGAAAAAAAAACTAAAATACTCCGTTACATACGTTAATTGTTTATTAATCAATCACAGCACAGTTTCAAGTGTATAATTTTCTTATTTATTAATCCTATGATACCTGGATGACCCTCGTATGCAGCATCTAATACACTCTTGCGGAGTTGCTGTGATATTACAATTTTATCTCCACGAAGTAGAATACTATCATGGAAACACAACTAGTTTTCAAAAAAATTGTAACTCTTAATCGAATCGTCCCAGTCGTTCTGATAGACACCTTTTTTCACTTTGCAAATTTCTTGGTCTTTTTCTGAATATGCTACAATGGTACTCAATGGTATAGCAATTGGTTTAGAATTTTCCTCTATTTGCTACACATGCTGATGTTCTCCTTTTGGTAGGTTATCAGGATAGTTACATAATCGCGATAAGGGATCAGCTATATTTGTCTTTGTGTATACCACCTTGAATGAATTGGACTGTAGCCTCAGTACCCATCGTTCAATCCTCGCACATGGTTTTGACTTAGACCCGAACAATATCTCCCAGAAATAAGTCCTAGAAAATTCACATACTGCGTTTTATATAAGCATTTATTGCTATTCAGTATAGCGTTGTTTTCACTAAGTACCTGTAGAACTGTTCCCGAATACCAGGATACCATCAATAAAATTGACGACACCTTCACAGTTTATCAGCATACTTTCAATGATCTTCTGAAAAATCTCGTGAGCGCAGGTAATACAAAACATTAATTTTTATATCTATATAATCATTTAGGGGTTATATAAGTCGTTATGGGTCTGGATTCAGAGTGAATTTCCACTTGATGGAAGGCATTTTTTATGTCTAATTTGCTAAAATATTTAGCTTTCTTCATTTTAGGCAAAAAATGGTCCATAGTAGGCAAGAGATGGTTTTCTCGCAAGATAGCGGCGTTCGCACGTCTCATATCTACGCACAAATGCAATTCACCATTTCCTTTCATGATTGGAACTATTGGTGAAACCTATTTATATGAGCCGTGCACTTCTTCAATTATATCACTGTCTAGTAATTCCTTAATTTTAATTGCAACCTTCTCTTCAATGGGGATCGATACTCTGCGATATGGTTGGCATATAGGCTTTATAGAATCGTCAATGGGAATCTCTATTAATATGCCTTTAAATTTTGGAAAAGGTGTTACCTCCACTTGATTTATCCCGATACCAAGTTTTAAGCCACCCAGACGGACTGCTGTGTTCTTACCAAATAGGCCTCTAGTACCCCCCCCCCCCCCCCCCGAAATCACGTAAATGGTTATATGTTCCTTTCGTCCATCGACTTCGAGCATAGTTTCAAATGAACCCTCTATTGCCAAAGGAGAGTTACTACCATATGCTAATAATGTCTTGTCTGGTCTTTTAATTTGATTAAAAGCATATACTTTTTTGCTTTTTAAATCTTCCCACGTTTTGTCAGATATAAGGTTCTTGCGCAATTTCGTCGAATTACACTTTTCCGCAATTTGATCTATGAGATGATCATCTTGCTTTTTGAATGCACACTTTTCAGCCTGTTGACGCAATCTTATCAAAAACTTCTCAAAATTTTCTCCTTTTTCCTGTTTTAGCAATCGAAAAACATGCCGCTCATAAACTTTGCTCCGTTTAGGTTGAAAATACTCGTCAAATTTTTCTATGACTACTTTAAATACATCAACGGTTTCTGATGATTCGATATTGGCACCCGGTAGGTTGTAGAATATTTCTTGTATCCCAGAGCCACCAAATGCTATAGCGTAGCTTGTTTCTTGAGTGCTGATATAACTTCAGCTACATCCAGATAGATTAGTAGAGACCTTTTCCATTTTTCCCACCTAATAGCCATAGATGTGCTATCACATTCGAGATCCAATTTTTCTAAAGCTAATAACGGTATCATACTTTCCATTATTATTATATTAGGGGCAAACTGAAACAGTTTCTTATATTTTTATTTCCAATTTAATGCTGGTATTTTAATACCCAAAGTCCAATTTAATGGTGGTATCCTAGTACCCAAACTCCAATTTAATGTAGTACCTTAGTACCCAAACTCCAATTTAATGGTGGTACCTTAGTAACCAAACTCCAATTTAATTGTGGTACCTTAGTACCCAAACTCCAATTTAATGGTGGTACCTTAGTACCCAAAGTGCAATTTAATGGTGGTACCTTAGTAACCAAACTCCAATTTAATGGTGGTATCTTAGTACCAAAACTCAATTTAATGATGTTATCTTAATAACCAAACTCAATTTAATGATGGTATCTTAGTACCCAAACTCAATTTAATGATGGTATATTAGTACCCAAACTCAATTTAATGATGGTATCTTAGTACCCAACACCAATATAATGGTTGGTATCTTGGTACCCAAACTAAATTTCATGATAGTAATATGTTCCATAACACTCGCCCTTCTCTTTCGGTTTATTTGTTATACCGACTACTTCCATTGCTCTGCCATTTAGGCTTTGGGTAAATTCAATACCTATAATGCGCATTTAGATAAGGATATCCGCAGTAGAACTAGAGTAACCGACATAGCCCAACGGATTAGTTAGCTGAAGTAGCAGTGGGCCGGCCATATAGCTCGAAGAACCTACAACCAATGGGGAAGAAAGGTTCTTGAGTGGCAGCCTCGTACTGGTAGGCGAAGTGTAGGGCGACCCCCCACGAGATGGAGTGACGACCTGGTAAGACATGCAGGAAGTCGATGGATGCAGGTGGCTCAGGACCGTGCATTGTGGCATTCCTTGGGGGAAGCCTATGTTCAGCAGTGAACTTATAAAAGGCTGTAATGATGATGATGATGAATGCACATTTACAGTATTACTAGTTACCTACTATGTAATTTACATAAGTCGTGAAGTGTCCACGAATTTTTGTAAGACTTATATATGCCATGAAAGCGGTAAAATAGTATTTTCATTAAAGGCGATAAATATAACACCTACATGTAAAATGCCACTAAAATTTAGCTAACGACATTGTATTTTGCTTGAAATCGAGAGGAGTGATTAGTTACATCTACTATTTTTCCATCAAAAATCGTTTTAAATAAAAGTTTTGCTAATAGACATATGTTAAATAATTCATTATTTTATCATTGCCACATAAAGAAAATAAATTTTGCACACCATAAGCGTGGTCATATGCGAAAATATTATTTATATAAATTATTGAAATGACCAGAACAGGGTAAAAAACAATAAATCATAATTCATGATTCAAAGTTTTTTTTCCGCGGGTACTCTAGGATTTAGTTTACAATTTGCAATTGCAATGCTAATAGTTGCATATTGCTAACCTATTTTTGTTGATATCTTTATACTAAATAGGTACTTACCTTTTCTCTCGTCGCCACTTGTATTGTCTGCTATCTTCTTTAATCAGTGTAGTGTAACACAGGCTCGGCACGCACTTAACTAAACACGTCCACTCTCGCCCGAGGCTCTCGTGTAACTGACGCAGTGCGCTCGAGACAGTGAATTATATATAAATGTATGTTTGTGTATTTCTGCATGGTAAATTATTAATAAATAAAACAAATAACAATATTTACTGTATACTATATATATATGCGAACACTACACGGACACAATCCGAAAAAGCCAAACATGTCCGGCTAATGCCGGACAGATGACAACCCTATTCTCGAGTGGCAACCTCGCACCGGTAGGCGTAGTGTAGTGTAGCGCGACCCCCACTAGACGTAGATGGAGTGACGACCTGGTAAGACAGCCAAAAAGTAGATGGAAGCTGGTGGCTCAGGACCGTGCTTTGTGGCATTCTTTGGGGGGAGGTCAATGTTCAGCAGTGGATTTGTGAAGGGCTGTAATGACGTTGATATATATATATATATATATAACTAAAAAGTACCTAGTATGTAATACAAGACGAAAACTATATTATTATAAGTTTATAAGATTGTAAAATGCAAAGCGTAAACTTACTAAGCCAATGTACCTACAGAACTTTCAGTGCAATAGTGATTCGCGCTTGACTAGTTTATTGTAGCAGTAGAATTTATACATTGGTTTAGAATCGGTTTGCAAAATTTCTTATAGGTATGTATATGTAGATACTTGCATAGACACACTACCAACATAATTACATACGTAAATGGCTGTCACATTACAAACATACACGGCGAAAACTATAAAACACAAGCTTACTACTAAACCAACAATGGGCGGATCCTTTCACTATAAGAGCAATTTTCCAGTATAAGCTGTTCTTGTATTGTATTGGCTTTCCATACAATGAAGGGTCAATTTATACTACAACTTAGAACTATGTAAAATGAAATTAAATTTGGGACATATAATTTTATGTTCATTTAATGACAAGTTAATATTAAATTATGACTTAAAATTTTATTGCTTAATGCTCGTCCGATAATAGTTTGTTTTACTCTAACAAAATCGCTTTGACATCATGTTCCCGCGTGACCGCGAGCCGTAGTGTGCGAACGAATGGCGCGGGGAAGTGAGGGCGAAATTAGAATTTGAGCTGAGGTTAATATAAGCCCTTATGGAACGAAGTTTTTATCGTACGGTACGAATTTGGCGGACGGGGGCTAGGCGAGAAAATGTGCAAGATTTTTCCTTCACGACCCCTTCTGACGTAGTGTAGACGTTCTTGGCGGCTATAAGGAGATGCGAGATGGAATAATATCCATCTTCCTCGCACTTTTTTATCTTGCCATGAAAAGATGTTATTTTATTTTAAATGACGCTTTATTTTAATAGACGGTGATATATCCTTTTTTTGTGTGTGTTAATCAATAATATAATACGTTTATCAATAATAATATATTAGAAGTGCCAGTAGCCTAATAGCAGGGTGCGGACCGCAAACTCGAAAGGTCGTGGGTTCAAATCCGCCATTCGACTTCTGTCGTGAACCACTTCTACAACAAACACTTTAACAACACAACAACACTTTAACATAACACAAATAATTTAAGCTTACCAGAAGTGGTTTAAAGGAATTTTAGTAATGTTTAATAGCATTACTAGTATTTTAAAAAATACACTCCAACCGAGTGTTCCGTTTTAGTTTTATGTTTCGTTAGTTGTATTTAATGTTTACCATAAGTGGTGACATTCTAAGGTAATCCATCGCTGCTTTTCTTTCCGTGGAAATCGTAAGAAGTCATAAGCTATACCAAGAAGTTCTTTTAATATACGACCGATGGTAGAAATATCATATCGAACTGTAAGATGTTTATAAGCCATTCCAACATCATTGAAGACCATTTCAAGGTGTGAGATCTCTACGATATTCAATCCGCGTGGAAAAATCCGTGTCTATACTTGTTACGGTCCGCAGCTGCCCCTGCAAAGATCGCCCAGGCTGGGGCCCATAGCAGCCTGCTTGACGGGCAGACATGGGCCGGGCCCAAATGGCCACATGGAAGAATTCCTCTCATACTAAACTATATGGGTGAATGCTAGGAAAATATAGTACGTACCTGTTTCTGACTCTAAGATCGCACCAAGGCTCGGTCAGGCCGTAAGTGGGTGTAAGGTGAATGGCAAGTAGTGTTTAGTGATGTGTAAATGTCTGAGACCTGGACCAGTTTAGGCGACCAGCAGCGGCCGAGTTCCAGGCTTCCCCATAAGGCTGCATCGCTCCAGCAGGCTCCACCGCTGGACCATTTCTTTCTTCATTGTCACTATTTCAGTCTATTAGCTCCATTGTACATTTAACTAACTTAAACTCGCCTAATTCCACATTCATCGTAGAATCGAACACATGATACCCGACACAGTACGGACAGTAGTTCAAAATTCGACATTTATTGTCCCTGATTCACTTATCACAAAATTATAAATAGGGAACTAACGCGATCTCTTAATGAGTCATACGGCTCAGCGTTAAACACAACTAAGTTCCTTCGCTCGATACCAAAACACCACGCCGCGATAAGAATTTAAAATACGCCTCGTTGACACGTAAAACTAACAAACCAGCCAACACACAAAAAAGGGCACTTAACGCGACGGCACAATTGTAATCATTTCCAGACAATCAACCGGGAGACGCTCTCGAACAAGGAATGCGCGGTTCGAATCCTAGATCGTATATCTACTCGGCGCGCGCGTGCGTAATTCCGCATCACCCGAACAAGTTAAATATTGCAAAATTCATATATCCACGGAGTGAAGTAACACGCACTAAATCTAACCATCTGGACCCTACCGGTCGCGTGAACTTCTGCCGCGATAACCTAGATACGCGGATTCACCGCATCGCGGCCAGCGAACTACTCTATCTCGCCCACGAGTGTCACACGCTGGGAAGCTGCCTACCGCTCCCCCTCCCCTCGATGCGCGTGACACCTGGTGCCATCGTGCGACTCACAAAGTCGAACGTGATTGGATATCGTACAAATTACCTTTTTTGGGCCTAAATAATACTTTAAATTTTTTTTCATGCAGTCAAATTGACTGATAAAGAACTTAGTTCATATTAAAGCTATATATATGTAGGCACGTCTATAAAATACTGGCTAGATCCAGAGTGAAGGCTTTACTCTAGCGAAACGACGTATCTGTGCTAAAGTGGCAACCGTTGTTATTTATATAGGATTATTTTTTTATTTTTTTTAGTTTATTATATTTTCTTGTACTTTGTGTTGTAACGTACGTTTATTTGCGCCATCCATCGTAAGTGAATCTAAAGATGATCCTCATCCGCCTACATATGTTATACGCAAAAATAAAATAAAAGATCTAGAAAATCTAGACACGTGAATTTATTTTGCAATAAAATACGAAATTTTTTAATATAAACGTTCATTGTTAAGAAACATCTAAACACTAATTTTCTCTCTTTTGTATTAAAAGTATACTTTATATATTATACTAAATAGCATTTGTTAACAGTTGCCTTCTATGGATATTTATCATGCAGCATGCAGTTGTCATTTGATGTACGAGTACGATAAGGTAACACACCTTCAAACGTTTATTATTTTATATTACATTTAAGTAAGGTTTCGTGCATTCAAAAGACAAAATATTTATAATAAGGCGACAAAGACTTGTTTTTCTTTCTAAAAATAGAATGAAATGAAAGTACTTTTTATTATATATTAATAATGTTTTATATAAACTTTTGCCGTGTGATTGCGCCGTAAAATAATCATCACCCTATTCCGTACCGTGGGTGTTCTAAGCGAGCTCATGCCAGAAAGATCTTATTGCATTCGACAGATGTTAATATAACCATCTCGTTTACACCAAACCAAGCACACAGATCGATAAAGGGGAGCAGCATCAAAAGTGTAAGACATCTGGTACTGAGATCGCCAATTCGTTCGTCAAGCGTGGTGATTATGGCATAATTTACCTTAAACGAGGTAAACGCATGTCCAGCAGTAGACTTAACAGATTGAAGATGAACTTAGATTTAAATGTCGTTATAACAGCCCAGCAGAAATTTCGTGGCTAAAATAAACACGTATAATATTTCCAAAAGTATGGTCCAAAGTCGAAAAGGTCTAATGACTGGTTTTACATGATTGTTTCTTTGTTTACTAAGAAATGAGCCTAAACTGCTTTTCACCACTGTTACTCCAAAAACTCTTCGCGCGATCTGTACATCGAATTATTGACACTTTAAACTAAGTTTTATGTATTTTTTTATAATATTGTAGCATCAGAAGCACCAAAAGTCTACCTGTAGTAAGATGATATTAATTGTTTAAAATTAATTGCACACCTCATAACGCCAAGGGTTATTAGGTAGTGCTTTACTCTCGACATGTCAAGGTCAAGCAATTTTTATGTTCTTAAAATGGCTCTATCATAGCCATCTTGCACTTATATGATAATATGAGTAGCCATATATCAAGAAAACACTCTAATCAATTCATGTTATATTTTCCAAAACATCATTTTATATTGCTACTTTGAAAAAAACTACGGTTTGAAAAATATTTACGTGGACGTCTGCATGTTGATTTTGTATGTGGTCACGATAACTCCCGAAAACATTGGCGTTTCGAGACCGGTTTTGTTTTTTTAGCTCGGCTCGGAATTAAATCAACTCGTTTCCTATTTCATATCAATAGCCTAGTACGCGTAGTTTGGTAATAAATAGATTTTCAACTTTTTTTTAAATAGAATACGGGTGATAAACGAGCACACAGTCCACCTGATGGTAACTGGATGCTGTGAATGTCTATACATCTACCTACATATATCCAAAACACTGATGCGTAATGCCATTTAATAAGATTTATTGGTATTAAAAACTTAAAGAAAATTTCATATTTTTTAGCCCTTGATGAAACAAAGGACAAATGTACCATACAGCCTATACCGATTTTATACTTTGTTTAATCGATTTATTTTGGTAAAAATTATTAAATATTTCGCTGTAGGTGACACTAAATGTTAAAATAATGGAGCGCTAAATTTAAAACAAAGAATATGTTTAAATAATATATTTTAAAAGTCAGGAATACAATTTACTTTTTCATCAAAATGAAATGAAACGCCCACGAGACGTGCACTTTTGGATTTTCCAAACTATTTTATTATACTCTTATTAAATTATTATCTCATATCATTACATTTCTAGATATTTCTGCGTTTTCCTTCCTCATTGAGGACTAATTTAGATGTCTATAGACCACAGCATCCACTTACCATCAGTTGTACTGTGTGATCCTTTATCACCCTTATGTTATAAAAAATCTACGTAAACTATTTATGTTATTCTGTACGTGTTCGCAGCTATATTAGTAGTATAGTTGTAGCAAGAATGGGTCGGCTCCACCGGGGAAGGACCACGCTTTCAAAGAAAACCAGCGTAAAATATCAGTTTAACACTGCTGTGTTTCGTATGGTGAGTGTAGAGAACCGGAGACCCTTTTTACTGGAAAAGAGGCATTCCATCTTAGTCCTCACGGATGACAACGCATCTGCATCTTGAGTCTTTATTGAGGATAGATGTAAATGTCTATGGGTCACAGCAACCACTTACCATCAGGGAGACTGTGTGCTCGTTTGTCACCCCATTCCTGTAAAAAAAAAACTCCTAAAGAGCTTGTTCGATTTTGATGAAATTTTTTGTGTTTGAACGTTAGGTAGAGACTATGGACTTCGATTTGGTACGATCCTGCCACATCTCTCCGGCCTCCTTTACGTACATTCAGTAGTTGAATGTTTGTAAAATTTTGCTATGAATGTAAATAAAGGCGCTTAAAATAATAATTGTTTTAACTAACAATTTCTTCACTAGTTTCATAAAATAAAAATGTTTTGAAAAAAAAAGAACTTGTTTTGTGTTGTGTGTAGATCGTTTATCACCTGCCAATAATGAACCAAAAGTAGATACCTAAATCCGTTAATTTCTTCAGTTCAGTTTAGCCTCTGCCCATCAAAATCCACCGTTAAACAGCAGTGGATTTTAAGAGATGGAGAGACCTATGTTTATAGGTCTTTCCATAATTTGCCTCAAGAGTTGTTTTCAACCTCAAGTTGACAACCGATAATTTAATATTCCGCCTCTACAAAGTTCTACATTCTGGTAAAGTGGATAAATTAGAGATTAGATAAGATTAATATTGTTTCCCATACAATATCGGATAAGAGATATATCTACATAAAGTATATGCTTATATAAACCCTAGTAACCACGAAGCTGAAATACAATTTATTTTTACCTTTAACCAACAATCTACTGTCGATCAATTAACGATGTTGTGTAGCCATGATAATATGAGATGAATTTTTCACTACCTATATCACCTACTACATAAAACATCCTTTGCTTTTCACCGTCGGACAAAGGCGAATGGCGAGTCTTCAATTTTCGCTGTGGGTATATTTCCCGCATTCTAACTAAACCATTTGCTTTGTGTTTCGCAGTGCGTAAGGCCAATTAGTGAGATAATTTGCAAGCTCTTGCCTTCTCGTCGTATATACATACACACACACACACACACACACACACACACACACACACACACACACACACACACACACACACACACACACACACACACACACACACACACACACACACACACACACACACACACACACACACACACACACACACACACACACACATATATATATAAATACTTGTCACGTAGTTTGTCACGTTGTTTGTCCCGCGATGATCTCCTAAACTACTACACTGATTTCAATGAAATTTTGCACACTGTGCAGTTTGGTCCAACTTGAGAGGTAGGATAGTTTTTATAAGTGTTTATAAGTGATACTCAATATTTTTTTATTACGAATTTAAGGATTTTTTATATGAATGGTCGTCGAAAAGGGCAGAACAACCTCTGCCTGTTCAGCTAGTATGTATATATATACTTTGGCCTAGTTATTATAAAAATATTTGAAGTCAAATTTAAATCACTGAATTGAATTTATTTGTAAACACAAAACGACGAAGACAGTGAGTTCATATTTATAACTTCACAATTTTATAAAGGTATTACAAATAAATTAGTTCTGGGAAAAACTTAAAACGCTATTCGAATTTTGAAATTAAATATTATAGATGTTTCTCATCACTCATTAATTAATTTTAAACAACAACGCAAAGTTTGGCTACTCAAGTTGGGAGTATGGTAAAATGTGTGTTAATATATGTATATTTTAACTACATGTATTATAATTTTTGTTTAATTAATAGTATCAGGCGCTACTTTGTGGAAATCCATTAGATAAGATTAGCCCAATAAAATAAAATCTTGTGTTACTTAGTATGAAGAGCACCTACTTAGCGGTGACGTCACCTGAGTATGCCTCATGTAGAGGCAAAACCGTCATACTATCGACGGTGACATGTCTTTCCTAGTTCGATGGTGATGGGAGTAGTGGTGCTGGAGTGGTGGCGGAGGGAGGGCGGAAGGTGCTCTTCAAATTAAGACACATAATTTTATTTTATTGCGCAGATCATAGCTAATTTATTTTTATTAAGTTTAATTTTTATTTACTTAATATTATTTTCTGCCATCTAAGGACATGCTTTTTGTTATAACTTAAGATTAAAAAGTAATCTTTCAATTTCACTTTCACTCAATTTTTTCTCACATTACGTATTTATTTATGCTAAAATAAAAATAGTCCATATATGTATATATAGAAAAATAGTTCATATATGTATGTATATATAGCTGAAAAGAAAGCACACAACCTACCAGATGGTAAGTGGATGCTGTAGCCCATAGATATCCACATCTATCCTCCATTAAAAATCAAAAAGAAGATGATTTGTCACTCCTGATGACTAAGATGGAATGCATCGTATCCAATAAAAAGGGTCTCTACACTCACCATAGTAAACACAGTAGCATTAAGCTGCTATTTTATGCTGGTATTCTGTGAGAGCGTGATCCTTCCCTGATCGAGCGGACCCATTCGTGCTATAAACATTAGATAGCTGCAGCATGGCTCTACCACGTAAGTAAATACAATTAAATAATATAACATTTTTATGTTACATCCAATATATACCAAAACCCTATAAGTGGTATCAAAATAGTTCATCGTATTTAAAGGTTATAAAGTTTGTACAAAGTTTTTGTTACAAAACAACATTGTAAATGCTGCAAATCCGTTATCAGAAACAACTTTACACAAACGGTCGCCTTGTATGCTAGTTTATCTGACAACATGCTTATTAATAGCCCCATGTGTAAAGTTTAATGCATACAGCCTTAGTATTAAATCAGGGATTATTATGTAACAGTTATATTCTTACATGTCTTCGCACACACGACATACATGTTATGTAATAAATCGTGTTCAAGATATTTGAAAGTATTTTTAATTTTGCAGTTTTCATTTATAATTTTCATTTTTATAATAAAACTACAGGAGTTTTGGCGGGAAATTGACCGGCGGCGGATTGCTGCTTCTGTATTATTGTTTAAATAATGGTTTAAAGCAGATTTTGATACGTAAAAGTGGTGTGATTTTGTGTACCTATTACATTTCTGCACATGTGAACTATTAGCAGAAACGATGAAACAAGTGTTCCGATAATGTTGTGGATTTCGTTTTGAGATGTCAGCTTAGGTTCCTTGAGATACTATCGTTATCGACTGTGGCCGCTGGCTCAAACTGCTGTTAAAATTTTCGAAAAAAAAACTTAATAATGTTAAGCATCTACATATTGCGAAGAAGTTTTGAAAGAAATAAAATAATAACGCATGATGCGTTATTATTTTATTTGTTTCAAATTTTCTTAATATACTCGTACTTAACACTGGCCGAAATACAACCGTACGAGACCATTTACAAAGAAAAAAAGTAGTTAATAATACGTTTATAGCGAAGAGATCTGAGGAAGATGGTTTGAGGACGATAATTTGAAGATCTTTTTTAAACTAAAATCGAAATACTCTTACGACCTTTTTATTTAATGATCTTACTTCTACAGATCTTATTTATTTAAATTAATATCAATTAATGATAATGATGAAATGATTGATATAAAAAAATTAGAAATTTTTCATGAGTAGAAAATACTATACTATATTTTAACGGAGATATCAGAAAAAAAATTATTAGAATTTAATTTTTTTAATTTTTTAATTTAATTAAATCAAATTACAAGAGGGGACAAACGAGCATGCGGCCATGACTAGTTCTTCATTTACGACTTTTTCTGTCACCAGGGCGGTGCCACTTTGGATCAATAGAATGGAATAGAATAGAATCATTTTTATTCAATACCTACAGTAATGCTTATTGAAAGTAATTTTTTACTTTAACCACTGGTTCGCAAAAAACATGTATCCTGGGAAGAACCAGCAAGAAACCCAGCGAGATTTAAAAAAAAAAGAAAAGCATAATTTACAATATAATATTTTATACAATTGTTATAAAAACATTTAGAAAAAGCATGGTAGCGATCACCTCATTCCCAGGGGTTATTATCAGTTATATACATATACTGTTGAGTAGTATAATAACCCTTACTAGACAATTTTGCTTAAATATTTTAAACCTTTTGATAAATAAAATTTTATTTTTTGGGGGAGGCCTATGTTCAGCAGTGGACTTGTGAAGGGCTGTAATGATGAATGATGATGATAAATAAGATCTGCATATTTTCCGGAACTTTGTTGTAAAAGCGTATACATTGCCCCATGGAGGAATAACTGACTCTTAGGAGTCGAGTAACAGGTATAACTAACTTGTGCTAGTTCCTAGTATTTACAGAATGTATGTACATCACTATTTTTAATAAAACTATTTTTGTTTTTGTGTACATACATTGCAATGACTTTTCCAGTGCATGATGCCATACAACTCCGCGCGGAGGCGACTCCCCGCGAAGTTTTTCGGCACTAATGAATACATTTCAAATTCAATTTTGAAATAAAACGCATGTCAGATTCTTACAGAATGCTTTTATTGTTAAAAACCCTTCTCCTGTGCCCTTTTCCACTTGTTATATCGGCGGCGCCTCCATACAGTAGCAGTCTAAGAACGAGGCCATCGGACTCTGTGAGCATGTACAGCTTAATCCCATATTTATGCTTCTTGTTTTTATAAATTTTCTAAAAAATAAACGACCTCTGTAGAAAATCATAATTTCGTCGAGTGATAACTCCTTCTGAGCGCATATCAGATCATTCATTTTGTCAATTAAATCGTTTGATCAATTCGTCGATTATGCTCAATCTGAATACTGTTAAATAAACAGCAACAAAAACCTGTTTCGCGACATATACTATCTGAAAATAAGAATATTGAATAAACGATCCTTTTTCCAGTATTCCGTTAAACGATTGAGACAAATAATACCTATATGCAAAATTATGCCAAGAAATACTTTCATCTCGGCGACACTTTTGTATTTCCAGTCCATTATTCTTGATTTTAGCTCAGCTCCTGGCTTCATCAAAACATCAACAGCGTGTTTATTAGTTTCATGAACAATATATGTTAGAAATTCATAATCGAGAAAAAGATAAAAAATCTACAGCTTTTCACTCACTGGATACCGTCACTTTCAAACCAACGTTTTCCGTAAAAACGAAAATCCTCATAACTACATTTGTGGTTGGCAAAGGTACAGATGGTGTTTCTTGCACCCTTTGCTCTTGAGACGGTCCAGGAACTTTTAGTGATGCCAAATCCTGCTCAACTTGAGGAAGGAACAAAGAAAACAAGGAATGACGCTGACGATTGAGGCTCCTCATCTTCTGCGGCAGGACACTCAACTTGACTATCTTCAAAGAATCTAGACAGATTGACAATCTCAATGCCAGTTGTCTCGTAATCTGATACTGCTAAAACCGTAAGCCGTCTAGCTATACTGCCATCTGTATGAAGTTATAGGTACATTTGTGGCGGCACTGTCGTTGCGCCACTAAACACCCTAAATCTCGCTATCAAAGTTCGAAGTAAAAGCAGTATATATAAAATAGCTTCGAACTACCACTCAGAGCATTGGCCGCTCTTCGGATAGAACACCGTGCTCGGCGAGAGATCTCCCCTCTTCCTCCTACAGCTAAAGTGGTGACCACCGAATAGCCGTGTAGTGGCAGTTAAGAATAGCCACTACATCATATCTTCCCGACAGTGTCGTAAGAGGCGGCAGTGGAAACAGGTAGGAGATGGGCAGCAGCATCTTCCCGATAACAGCAATATTACATTAAAAAAATGCAGTTGCCAACCCGCACGTCAAGCGTGGCAACTATAGCAAATATTCCAACATGGTGAAAGTTACGAAGAGACGGCCCCCAGTCCCCGGCGGCCCCGCTATTTCTGGTTACGGTGGCGAACATGTTATCGGCAGGGCAGGGGGTGCTAAGAATCTCCGGTGGAGGTTCGGTTGCCACCTAAGACGACTCGACCTGGCAACATACAACGCACACACCCTGAGGACTAACAAGAAGATTGTGGAGCTGGAAGAAGAGATAGACAAGTTAAGCTGGCATATTATAGAATTATCCGACTACCGAAGAGAGGGGGAGTACACGGTAATCCTTGAATCCGGCAACTTATTCTATTACCGGAAGTGCGACCGTCTATCTCAAGGAGGTGTCAGATTTGTCGTCCATAAGTCTCTCGTTAACAACGTTGTAAAGATTGAGAGAGTGTCGACGAGGTTTGCGTACCTTATACTCAGAATCACCAAACGGTATCCCTTGAAGGTCATACAGGTTTACGCACCAACCTCGGCACATCCCGATGAGAAGGTGGAGGAAATGTATGAGGATATCTCTAAAGCCACGTATTCCTCCAAAACCACTATACAGTGTTAATAGAAGACTTCAACGCAAAACTAGGCACAAGAGAGAACGGTGAGCTGATGATGGGAAAATTTGTAATAGAGCAAAGGAACCGAAAAGGCTAGCAGCTGGCCGATTTCATGGAGAAAGAGAGACTTTTAATGATGAACTCTTTCTTCCAGAAGCGGCTCCAAAGGAAATGGACCTGATCGAGCCCCAACGAATCGAAAAAAAATGAGATTGACTTCATTATGACCACCAGACGACAACTGTTCAATGATGTCTCAGTGATCGCTAGGGCGAAAACTGGTAGCGATCACCGAATGGTTTTCAGCTTTCTGCAAGACCTGCCGCAGAAGAGCACAAAAACTCTCTGATCACTTTCTTAATCTCATGGCTATTAGACTGGAAATAAAGCTACAGTTTTCAACGGATTTGACAGAATACAGGCAACTGAACAGACATATCTCCAAATGCATGTGGTGGGACATACACAACTTCAATACAGCTTGTAATTAAGATGAGATCGAGCAGAACCAAGGCTCCAAAGTCTTTGCCAGAGATCTGTTCGCTAGAAAAAGCGAACTGTCGAAACTGTAGACGGAGTGTGGCAGCATCATTTCCGGGATACCTGAGATTTTGCGTGAGATTGAGAGGTTCTATGGGATCTTCGTTGGAGCCACACGCAAGTATGGGTAACGATCCAAGAGAAACTCTTCCGGACGTCAGTCTGACCGAGGCTAAAATGGGCTCTTCAGCACCTTGAAAACGGCAAGGCAACAGGTGAGGATGGAATTACAGTGGAGCTCCTGAAAATTGGTGGAAAAACGATTATTTGAAGTTCTTCATAAGCTATTTAATTCCGTCCTCCATGGTAGCACTACTCCGGAGGCGTGAAGCAGAAGTGTGGTGAACTTGTTCTTCAAATGAGGCGATAACGCTCTCTTGAAGAACTGTAGATCGATTTTCCTTCTGAGCAGCGTCTACGTGCTGTTTTCGAGAGTCATTAGGAATCGTCTCGCACGCAGACTTGACGACTTCCAGCCTCTTGAAACAAACTGGTTTCCGAAAAGGTTTTAGTACCATGGACCACATACACACCCTTCGGCAAATCATAAAGCAGACAGAAAAGTATAATCTGCCACTTTACCTTGCGTAAGCGGACTATAGAAAGCGTATGATTCCGTCAAAATTTGGGCGGTTCTACAGTTCATTTAGCGGTGCCAAGTTGACTGTCGGTATGATAAAGTGCTGAAGTGCTTATACAGTAGGGCTACTAGGGCTGTTCGTGTACAGAATCGGAGTACAAAACCTATCCAATTGCAGAGAGGTGTAAGACAGGGTGACGTTATATCCACGAAACTCTTCACCGCTGCATTGGAAGACGTTTTCAAGCTACTAGACTGGAAAGGATACGGTATTAACATCAATGGCGAGTATGTCACTCACCTTCAATTTGCTGACGATATAGTCCTTATGGCAGAAACCAGGAAAACCTAAGCACTATGCTCAATGACCTCAATAGTGTCTCCCAACGGATAGGTCTTAAGATGAACATGGACAAAACAAAGAACATCTTTAATGTCTTATGCCGGTAGTTGTTGGGAGCACTAAGCTCTATGTTGTTGACGATTATATTTACCTGGAATAAATAGTCCGACTAGGTAAGTCCAACTTTGACGGATAGGTCAGTCGACGGATTCAACTCGGCTGGGCAGCGTTCGGGAAATTAAGGCACATCTTGTCGTCAAGTATACTTCAAAACTTGAAAACGAGATTGTACAACCAGTGTGTGTTGCCAGTGATGACCTATGTACCCGAGTCCTTTCCTACTGGCCGGATGAGGAAGCACAAGGTCGCTCAGCGAGCTATGGAGAGGGCTATGCTTGGAGTTTCTATGCGTGATAAACTTAGAAATGAAGATATCCGCAGTAGAACCAGAGTAACTAACATAGCTCAAGGTATAAGTAAGCTAAAGTGGCAATGGGACAGCCATATAGCTCGAAGAACCGACAACCGATGGGGAATTATAGTTCTCGAGACCCCCCACTAGATGGAGTGACGACCTGGTAAGACATGCAGGATGTCGATGGAGGCAGGTGGCTCATGACCGTGCTTTGTGGCTTTCCTTGGGGGAGGCCTATGTTCAGCAGTGGACTTATGAAGGGCTATAATGATGACGATGATGAACCGATGTGATGTGAACACGCAACCAACAACCTTCGGAAACTACAAGTTCAAACCTTCGTCATTGTCCCCAAACACCCCATCCATTTTCTCTCTAGCAGATATAGTCTACAGTCTTAACATGCTGTAAACCAGTCCAACTTGTCTTCATCTCGACTCACCGCAGATTTATAAGGCATACTTGCTCCGGCTCCTCGTTTTCACCGGCGTCACTTGCAAGTGCTTAGTATGGCATGCATTAAACACCGGCATATCGTTCTCACCGGCGTCACTTGCCCTTACGCACACAGCATGCATTTGCCACCGGTATTTATCGACCTCCGGTTTGAGCAAGGGAATGATGTGACGGCGCTGTCGTCGCGGTACAAGCGAAACACATCCAAGCCTAAATTGCGCTATCAAATTTCCGAAGTAAAAGCAGTATATTTAAAAAACTCCGAACTACCACTCGGAACGTTGGCCGCTCCCAGGGTAGAACACCTTGCCCGGCTGGAGATCTCCTCTTTTTCCCCAGCTAAACATTATTGCATTTCCTACAGTCATCTCTTAAGACACCCGTAGGATGGGGTTGGAGAAAATCCTCTTATGGCGTTACCACATGTCATAAATAAAAAGAGAAATTTCTTCCAGCCTTTTTTGACGTGATAAAGCCATGCTGCAGCTCTATTATGATTGCAGCACGAATAGGTGAGCTTGATCGGTTAAGGAACGCGGTTTCACAGAAAACCAACCTAAAACAGTAAATTTATACTACTCTGTTTCATATGGCTAATGTATAGAAACGGAGACTTTACTGGTAACGAGGCAATCTATTTTAGTCCTCAGGGGTGACAACCCATCTATATTTTGATTCTTAATCGGGAATGGACGTAGGAATCTATAAGCACAGCACAGCACCCATATACCATTAGACGGACTCGGTACTTAATCGGACTGTGTACTCGTGTCTATACAATAAAGTGAAAAAAACGTGAAATTACCCACTTGAGAAAAAGTATATGATACTACTTTTTATAGGAGAAGGGGCAAACGTGCATACGGCTCACCTGATGGCAAGTGACTACCGCCGCCCACGAACAACTGCAACACCAGTATAATCACCAGTGTATAGAAACTGAGACTCTTTATTGGTAACGAGGCAATCTATCTTAGTCCTCAGGGGTGACAACCCATCTAAATTATGATTCTTAATCGGGAATGGATGTAGGTATCTTTAAGCCACAGCAGCATCCATATACAATTAGACTGACTGGCTATTTAATCAGACAAGGAAGGCGACAGATGCGTTGTTATCTCTCAAGACTAAGATAGAATGGCTCTCTTTACCCTTCAGACCGGAAAACAGTAATGCAAGTACTGCTGTTTGGTGAAAAAACAAGGTAAGAGGGTGGTACCTTTTCAGACAGACTGCTAGAAATAAAGGAGTTCTACCATTTAGTAAATTCAAATCAAAGTTTACTACCATAATAATTATCTAATCTTATATAAAATATTAATATTTGTTTATTCGTAACTTATGCACTGCCATACAGTTCATCAGATTGTGTTGCGCGCGTATCGTACCATCAAATTTATATGAAAGTCATATAACAGATCGGGGAAAAGTTTCTTCGTATTTTGTTTGTATAAAATTGAAGAAAAATCTCTTTGGTTGTACTGTTTGTATCTGACTAGTTTTAATATCAATACACGTAGTACATAAGGAAAAATAAAAAGTAAAAAACACTGTTTTTCTGTACGCCAAAATGAGTGAATCTAACGAAAAAAATTATAAAAGAAATAATTATGTAATATTACAATTTTTCAGCAGATTTCGTATCATCAGATTGAGCTATAAAATTTTAATAAAATTTTGATGCGTAATTTAGTAATTAAAAATGAGTATAATGAAATATCAGTAAATTGTATTATGATTACTATTATATACATGTAATGCTCTAATTTTGAACAATAAATAAATTTCAGCAGGATGTAATGATTAATTAAATAATTCTGTTGGTACTCGTGCAGCAATTAACAAAAGAAATATAGAATACCAATTTTAAATTCGTGCATATATACTGATACACTGTATTTATGAAACAACGTAGATTTGTATCATGACCGATTTATTGAGGCAGAGAAGGGTTCTTCTAATTCTATAAATAGTTCAGCCGGCTCGGCAGACGTTTTTACCTTTACGATAGGTGACGCGAGTCACGCGTGATTCACTCCAAATTCACTCCGGAGTTTTTACTGATGTAATAGATGGATGTCTATTATACAAGAATATTTTATACTAATATAACATATGATCTTATTTGTTACAATTACACATATGAACACAATAACAACTTTTTCAGAATAATATTACAGCAGTGATTTGCCGCAGCGCTATTATACTGCAGATGGTTTGCGCCATGCCATATTTCTATGAACAGTAAAACCAAACTCCTAAAACCAAAGAAGTAGAAGTATTTAACGTATTTAAAAAACATTCATACGCATAAACTCTCACACCTGACACCCAAAGTCATAGGCAGAGCTGTCTTTTTGGTACGATCCTGACCACAGATAACTATATACAAATCAAAGAATCCCGATATACCCCTCTCGAATTTGGTAGATAAAGTGGTCTTTTGCCGCTTTTACCACTCACTCTAAAATACTTAGTTCATTAATTTTCATTTACATCCCTTCACTGGTGAACAAAGGCCTCCCCTCGAAGCAAGGTCGCGAGTCACTTGCATCCATCGACTTCCTGCATGTCTTACCAGGTCGTCACTCCATCTAGTGAGGGGCCGCCCTACACTTCGCCTACCGGTAAGAGACTGCCACTTGAGAACCTTCCTTCCCCATCGGTTGTCGGTTCTTGGAGCTATGTGGCCGGCCCATTCCCACTTAAGCTTACTAATCCGTTTAAAATACTTAAATATTTAATCTTTTTAAAGTAATATCTTTAATTAATATTTATATCACGTCATGATCTACCAGATTTTTGACAAGACGACTGTGGGAAAAGCGTACAAACAGATTGCAGTTGCATTACAGTTTGATTAAATAATGTGAATAATATTCATTATGGTTTGTCCCTGCGCCAACGACCTTGGTTGTGTGGGCAGAACGATTTGTTGGATTAATTGATTTTAGATCCCCTGAACGTTTTCCCGCCTTGCCGTGGCTTAGTAGCCATGGCTTGGTCACCCATGGTGAACGTAGATGAAAGTGGGCTTGGCAAGCCCACTTCGGAAGTGTGTTGCTCGATATATTATCAATGTTGCAGAGTCTTCCTGGCACAATGGCCTCCGCGCATCGGACTCTGGGGGGCCCGTTGCACAGAATTAATAAGAGGCAGCGGAGGACAAAGGGCCTTGTGTCCCTGGTGCGCCTTACCTTAGAAGAAAAAAGGAGAGGAGAAGTCCTCCCCCGTAGGGGTGCTGCCAGGGGGTAACCGGTGCTAGTGGGGCGGTGGATGTGTGTGATAGCATTCCCGTGGCCCTGCTAATATGTAGCGAAATTAAAACACAATAAGACATAATGAGTTTTAGTCATTATGAGTCTGACACGATCGATCTTGCCTCCGATAGGTGGATATGCACTAGCATTTTCCGATATAAAGAAAAGTGTGGCTTTACATTTATAGAAATACCACATCACTTCTCATAACTTGTAGATTATTACGTTTTTTCCGATAAAATAACGTTACACTTAACGTAAAACTGTGGTTACAAAGTATACAGTTCACAGAAACTGAGAACAAGCCTTAATTACGAGTATACTTCCATTACTTAGGCCTCTCTCTAGGTATAATTTAAGGTTCAGTACTTCTGCTTTTTGATTTTTGATAACTTTACCCTTATCTCATCAGTATTTGTACTGCGGACAGTCTTTTTAACAAAATTATGCATTTTTGAAAGATCTGTCTTCACCGTGATGTATTAATGCTGCTCCTCGTCTCCAGTCAGTGGTATTTAAATATGGTAACATGGGATGAATATTCTGCAAAATAGGCTCCTAGTAAAGAATTATTATTTCTCATTTATTTTCTTACTGTAAAAAAGACATGTAATTTCATGATTTTAGTTATATTTTTAAAATAATAGATTATAATGTGATTTCATATATTTTAATATTTATAAGATAGGAATTCGAAGAAATTGAGCAAGAATTTACGCATTATAAAAGTTAACGGCAGAATTTAATTAAAACCTCTACCAGTGCTCTTGTCAAAAAATAAAAAGTTAACCGAGTGCGTAATCTGGTACTTTATACTAATGGTCGCTCTTATCTAACAAGACGCTTACTAATCGACTCTTGACCAAGCTTAATGCCCCGTGAGTTTTAAATCAGATATAATTGTACCGTCACAATATTCACGATTTTTTATAAAACAGAATAAAAATCCCGTAAAACTTTTTTTTATAACGACATTCCAATAAAATAAGTCATATAGCGTTAATTTTAACAACTTTTAATTAAAATTTCACTTTTGGGGTTGTGTAATCTTCAATAATTACTTTTAGACTTTGAATGACGTATCTTCAAAATCACCGAATGGTCAGAGGCATACTAAACCTAAACGTTTAGTTGGAGAGGTCTCGTCTAATGAAGCCAACGCTCCGCCCCCCTCGTGCTCTAATCCAGAGTCCCGAAACCCTTCAGCTCGAGCTACAAAACCATTTGAAGTGCCTAGAAGATTGCAATACAGTGGACGATATAAATGACAAGCTCGTCAAAACTGTCCATGCGCTCGGAACTAAGTTCTGCAAGACCCACCGCAGAAGAACACAAAAACTCTACGAACACACTCTGAATCTCAAGGCTATTAGACGGGAAATGAAGCTGCAGTCTTCAGCCGATTTGACAACATACAGGCAACTGAACATCTCTTACTGGGACTTACGCAACTTCTATATAGCACGTATTGAAGAAGCGATCGAGCGGATTCAGGGCTCTAAAGTCTTAATTGAACACAGTGCTCATATAATAGTTTTTCTGTCCCTACTTCACGTAAATAAAAAGCTGTTTGTCAGCAAACATTTATCAAAGTAAATATCGATTTTATTTTAAATAACAGTAATCTATTTCGTGCTGACTGGAGAGTGGGTAGTGGAAAACCTGTTGTAATAATTCTTTAATTTATGCTTGAAACCTTAGCTAACCTTAGAATTGCCGTGGAAAGCCAATATAATTCCACCATATAAAAATTACTGCGAAATTAACCTGTTTAGCACTGTCGAAAAATTTTGTTCCAATGTTTTTTTTTTTTTTTATAAATAATAAGTTGAAAAACAAGCACACCTGACAGTAAGATGTTGTGTCCTATATACATCTTCATCTATCTTCAATTAAGAATCAAAATGCAGATGCGTTGCCACACCTGAGGACTAAGATGGAATGCCTGATTTCCAGTAAAAGGGTTTCCGGTTACAGGCTACTCTTCCGAATCGCTGAACCGATTGTGAAACGAAACTTCACGTACGGATAATATGCATTTCCTGGAGTGGTCGAGGTTATATTTTATCAGAAAACATTGAGGATTTTTTTGTAAATACAAATGATTTTCGAGGATTATCTCAAAAACTATAAGAGATACAAAAAGTCTTGAATAAAACTTCTTTACTTTGTTAATCAAAAAGATTCTCATATTATTTTATCTCCTATCTTTAAAAGTTTAGATGTAAATACGATTTTGAACATTTATTTTGTTTTATCTCCATTTTACAACAAAACTATCAGAGTTTAGGGACAAAGTGAGTACCTTTGTTACGAAAAATTTATAGGTCTTTAATTATTATTTTAAACTAGCTGTGCCCGCGGCGTAGCTCGCGTATACAGGTTTTACATAAACAATTTGTCGTTTAGGTAAGAGAATATTAAACGATTTATTTCATTACTGTATCAATAAGTGGTAACTAAATAAATCATTATCATCAAAGTTCTAAGTCGTTTATGATAGAGCTTCTGTGTAAACGACGTTAGAAGTAGGCTTAGCCGGCGTGTACACAAAAAGGTTACGGGGGCTACTAACGCGGGAAAAAGCAACATAGAGTTGGCCATGTGCAAAACAGTCAGTACTGAGGTACACTCCTACAACGCGTAAAGTTTGACCTTGCGCTTTATTTACGGTCATCGCATAACACACGCTCACTGTAACTGGGAACTGAACGCGCTTAAAACTGAAAGGAAAGTTACTTCTTAATAGAGGGTTTTTGGGCAGTGCTGCCAGATAAAAAAAAACTAATTCAGCTCTAGGACAACACAAAAAGCGCTAGATTTCATGAAAACAGCGCTTTAAAAAAGCCCTAGATTTCGCGCTAAATTAACTTCAAACAAAGTTTGTGTTTTTTTATATAATCATAATAAAGAAAACAACATTAAGTTTTTTTTCTGGCAATATTTTTTTGATGTATCAATACTTCGCAGGACATCGACTTATAATTATGGCAATTGCTGTCAACAGTAGTTAGTACTGTACGAACAATAAAAATGTCATTAATTGTTTTAAAGTGTAATGTATTTCGCAACTTAGTTTCAGATGTCAGCATCTGATTGCGGTTGCTACACAGTTTCTTTGTGTTATAACTTCTAAGTAACTTTTAACTTAGCTGTGCTCTAAGCAACTGACTGAAACTGATTAAAGCAAAATAAATGCGTTGCCAAAACCATGAACAAAAACTTTAATAAAGGGGATTTCCCCGCTTATAGTCGTCGGTAAAAAAATCAAGTTGATCATCCTAAAGGGGAAGCCAGGAGATCCATAGCACAGGGTATCCTAATTTGAACTCGTCTCCCATGCTCTTTGTTTTGTGGAAAAAATATGTTTGAAAAAGATAAACTGCAATGTACTATTTGTGGGAAAAAATAATAAAGGTCATTATTATTATTATCGGTAATGTGGACTAACAGTGCTGCTATAAAAGAGTTAATAACCCGCTAGTCGCTAAAATATTGAAATGTGTGCTAAATACACCAAAAAGCGCTGAATTAAGCTAGGTGCTAAAATTTCTTAATTTATTTTCTTAATTAAAATAACGCTAAATCTAGTTCCCAAAGCGCTAAAATGGCAGTACATTTCGTTGCAAAATTTTTATTTTTGGTCGGATTCCGTTGTATGGCTTCGATGGATACAAATTTCTTCAGTAAGTCTCAATACGATTCATCTGCGAAAAATCTCAACACAGCAATTCAGAAAAGTTTGTAATTTGTACAACTCCATCTATTACGTCCTTTGTGTGAGAAAATATCCTTTTTAAATCTCTTTTTGTGTTTTAAGTATAAATATATTAATTATTATGGAACGTTTTTTTTACACACAAATCTTTTTATTACTATTTCTGAGATTTTATGTCGCCATTGAACAAATTCGAACCTACATTTCAAAATAATAATCATTACTTTCGATAGAATTAACCAATTTTAATAAAACAAAGATTAAATGTAACTCGGAAGATACTCTTTATGATTTTCTCAACGATTTCTTTGAAAATAAAAGATGTTTACTTTAGACGTGATGCGTTCATATAATAACAGACAAATAGACATACAGACAATTCTAAAAATTATAAAATGTTCTTATTTAATTATTTTCAGTTCCCCATAATGATTTTAGCCACCAAAATATATACCTATACAATGTACAGAAAGAGACACAACATGTTATCATCATTTTTATTATATGTATATATTTAAAGAGAGATGGCGCTGCTAACATCAATTCTAAAAATAAAAGAGATTAATTGACGCGATTGATACATTATATAAAACGCAAGAGACCTTATAAATCAGTGCCTGCTCAGTAAGCAAAAAATAAAGTTTGACTCTTGCCAAAACCAACGATTTGTTAATAGCTCTTTTAAAATTTGATTTACCACATAGAGTACTCGGCGGTAAAGAATAAATTGAGTTTGTCAACACGCAGTAGGGCAGCGAGTAATATAATAAAGGTTAGCAGTAAATATGAAAACTCTATCTACAGGAAAAAACCACATTGCAATTGCGTTACATTTTCACAACACCACCATCTATCGAAGAAATAGAAAAACTATTGTGCTTCAGATTTAGTTAATAAGGTTAATATATTTTTATAATATATTTAATACGTTCTTTAATACTTTTGTTTACTGCGTTTTAGATATACATAATTATATCATTATTTTACATAATTTAAATATGATTTATGATATGATATTAGTTTAAAATGCACTTGATGACTCAAACAAAGCCACCGTTGAGCAAATTCGTACCTATACTTCCCTACCCATACTTCAGAATATTTATCATAACTTTTGATGGAATGAACTGATTTTAATGAAATAAAGACTAAATGTAACCCGAAGATACACTTTATAATTTCCTTAACAATTCTTATGATATAAATTAGTACGTTATACGTGATACGTTAACAAACAAACAGACAGACAGACAGACAGACAGACAGACAGAAAATTCTAAAAATGGTAGAAATGTATTTAATTACTTATTTTTAGTACCCCTCAATCACTTTTATTACAAAAATATAAAATGTACAGACATCTGCTATTTACAGTTTTATTATATGTATAGATATTTTACCATATGGCACATATTTTTCTGAATGATAGCATAAAACTAAATTTAATGTGTTTTTTTTTTCAAAAATTGAACTACTTACCCAAAATCTCTTTTAAATATCTGTAGGTTCTTTAAATCTATGTTCTACCCGGACGAAGTCTTAGTAAAAGTTAGCTTATAATATATTTTTTTTTATAGAAGAGGGGGCAAACGAGCATGCGGCTCACCTGATGGTAAGTGACTACCGCCGCCCATGAACAACCGCAACACCAGGGGAATTGCAGATGCGTTGCCGGCCTTTTAGAAAGGTGTAAGATCTTTTCTTAAAGGTTCCTAAGTCGTATCGGTCCGGAAAATACACTGGTGGTAATTGATTCCACAAGAAAGTTGTGCGAGGGAGAAAACTTCTTCTAAATCGCACAGTGGTGGACCGCCAATCATTCAGATGGTATGGATGGTATCGCGAGTTTTGTCGCGATGTGCGATGGTGAAATTGAGCGGCTGGAATTAGTCCGAATAATTCCTCAGAGCACTCCCCGTGATAGATGCGATAAAATACGCAAAGAGATGCAACATCTCTACGCAGTGCCAGTGTATCGAGCCGATCAGAAAGAACTCGGTCGTCGACGATTCGAATCGCTCTGCGCTGGATGCGGTCAAGTGGAGGGAGCTGGCACTGGGGTGCCCTGGCCCAGAGATGAGAACAGTATTCCATGTGGGGCCGAACTTGCGCTTTGTAAAGTTGCAAGCGATGTGCCGGCATGAAATACTGTCTCGCTCTGCTGAGCACGCCAAGCTTTTTAGAGGCCAATTTGGCCTTCCCTTCCAAGTGACCACGAAACTGCACACTATTCGATATGTCAACGCCAAGGATTCCGATACTTGATAAATATATTTGGTAAGTAGGTACAACGAACTCTTACGTGTTCGAAAGTACTCATTATTAGCTTTCATACTTATTATGATAATAGAAGCGATTCAATAGCTAACTATTGCAGGCCGTAATTGATTGACAACTGTCGGATGATGATTTCTGTCGTATATATTTAAAGCTGGCGTTATCAAGTCTATATTATTCCTTTGATTATGAGTACTATACAATCATGATCAATAATATTCAGATATACTTCCAAGTACTCAAACGCTACTCAATTTTAAGACGTCGTTAATTGAGTGTTAACGGAATCATACAATTGAGAAGCATTTGAGTATTTGAGCAATAATTTGCCAATTGAAGTCTAAAAGAGTTACTTACAAACATATATTTAAAAATATTACACTCCTTTTGGGCTCCGACGCACTCGAGTAAAAAAAAATGACAGTGTTAGACGGAGGAATTATTTTATTATACTCGTATAACCGCCTCAAATTTTTTTTTTTCGATTTATCAATATCATATTGGCATACCTATGGTTTACTTAACAAAACAATTTTAAAGCAAAATTTTTGTAAAATATATTTCTACAAATGAAAGGGTGTGTAAATTTTCGAGACATTTTTCTATCAAGAATTATAGTATTGAAATATGTTTATTTTTAACATTGGTATTTATTTAACGATTATATACTTAAATATATTAAGTAATTTTTACTTAGTTTAGTTAGTATATAAATATATTAATTGCATATATCTTGTAATTCTAATACAAGGTAAAATTTATAAAGTATTTTCCTAATTGAACGTCTTAAATCTTGGCAAGACTTACGCCGGAGAGTTTAAACTGCAATCGTTCAAACAAAGAAACCTCAAAGCTTACCTCAGAACTTAGACGGGCTAGTTAAGAACAAAAGTTGAAGTATGAAGCCAGGATGAGTGTAGTCCACTTCAGTTAACGATTAGAGTGCAATCATTAGTTTTTTTGCTCAGATGAAAACAAGGAGGAATATATTTATTTTAAATGGTTACTGCGCTACAAGGCCATGAGTTCGAATTTTGCACGGATCTAATGTTTACTTAAATTTTTCGACCTAATATTTATATTAAATATATATATATTATAATTATTTATATTAAAGTTGAAATTTAGAATATCCTTAACCGACGAGAAGGTATGGTGTATGCGTAGTTATATGGATGTAAAAGGAGCGAGATACTCAGTTTGTCAGGGGTGTGCTAAATAGAAATCCGCAGTTACTAACCCTTTTTGTGACAAGCGTGTGTTCATTTTTATAGAACAACATTTTACTACATAATCAGAATGTTATAAAATATTCACATAGTGTTTTTAAATCAAACACACGAACGAATTGTTATTGCTCCTTTTCCGGTTTGTGAAAACCTTCTCAAACTAGTTTAGCACGTATTCCAGTTATATCATATATCAGACACAATGTCTTAAACCCTTGGCGCATGAGCTTTTGCAAATTTCCGAAACCGATTCGTTTGAAAGTTTTCACTGCTTAGCTCGTCACATATCATCGTAAACATTAATATGTAGGTAGTTCAGTTTTGAATTTTCAAAACAAAGGTCATATTATTTTGCACATATCGAACACGAAGCGTAGATGTGGTGCTCTATTGTCACCAAATTAAAAAATCGCGATCCACTGAACTTAAATCATTTCCACCAGCTTAATATTGCAATTATATAAAAAAAAAAAAACAATAAAATGAGAAAATTTCAATGAATACATCTGACCTGATTATTACGCTTATTTATCGTTTCATTATCTAAAATAATTTCTATGGTATGGATTTGTAGAAGATATCTTTCGAAAAACTGAATTATTATTCACAGAAAGCCTTTTGAATTTCAGTATTGTAAGCCGTCCCGTTCATTAATTTTTATTAATTTTTTATTATATTTTATTAATTATTTCACAATTTGTTTTCGATAACAAAATACAAATCATCGTTTGAGGTGTGCACTTTTGGATTTTCCAAATTTTTTTGCGCTATTTTTTAGTATTTATATGCTTGCATTTGAAGTGGTCCTGTAACAAGTGTCTTAGGTTTACAATATTAAATTTCCTCTTTAATATGTTCAAAACCTTATTTAAAATCCGACATCGTCATAAACCATGGTTTTGCAATAATACTAGTGGTTTATCCCATCCCATCTAGTGTATTTTTTTTATTATAATGCTATCGAGTTTTAATATTATATTCCAAACATTGGGAACGCGAATGAACCTCTTCAAAAAAGGTTAATACGCGAGAGTTAGGCGCTTATTTAAAAAAAATACTTCAATAAATTTTGATCGCTAAAAACGTGGACTTATATTTCAATATTCTCAATTATAACGTGTTTTGTGAGATCCACCAATAGGCAATAGAGCAGTGGCGGACTTTTATAACGTCATTAAATGAAGTTTTTATCCCAATTATATGGATATTATGAAAAATGTTATTTGCTGCTCATATTTTTAGAAACAAAATTTAGAAATATTTTGTGAATGAAATTTATAACATAATCCAACCAAAATGAGATTGGTTTTTTAACTGGGATGTCATGGGGAAATATATGATTGAAGTATCTTTTTATACACAGCGATAGCAAATTTTAACAGTCTTCACTCTAATTTTAAAACATCGACCAGTAACATCAAAAGAAAAATATTAGTACTCCCTAAAGAACGTAGATAATACTATTTGTGTAGAGGAACAAAGGCATGATGATAAAACGAAATCTTCGCCGTAATCTAATTACAGTTAGAGTAAAATAGAATTATGGTTGTTCATTTAATCGAACTTTCTATCATTGCTACTATTATAATTAACCTTGTTATTCACTTTAAAGTAAAGAACATTAGTACCAATGACATTGTAGTATTGGGTTGCAAAGAATGAATTTAGGTATAAACTGTTAATCGAACTTCTATCGGATATTTAATTAATTTCTTATTTGAATATACTGCGTGTTCAGAAATTTCTATTAGTTTCAACAGCAAGTAAATAACTGATGGAACCACGTATGGCTTTCCATAATAAATCCATCACTCAAGCTAACACGTTGAAGTCAATTTTAAACCGTGCTTGGTACAATCTATAGAATTCCTTTGTTTACAAGTAAAAATGATTTGGAATCTACTATTATTATTATATACGATCAAAACCGTAGTAGCTCAGCAAAAAAAAAGTACGCAAGCAAATGGTTTTCTATTCCTGCTGGTACCAAAATCGTAAATTTCAACTACTGAAATTGTAAACTGCAATTTGAAATGATAATTTACCACGGGCTTGGCGGCAAAGAAAAATGTAAGGATATTAAATGTTTGAAAAATGCTACCAAGACGAGTGAAGTCCGCAATCACGCTTTTTCCTAATAACGCTTCCTGTCCTAATAACCTTGTATTAGTAGTACTGCTTGTCGGAAAGCAAAATTCGCAAGCGCTTGTTCAACTAATTTAAAGTTTAACTGATATGCAGCGTCGACTGCACAGGCTCGTTCCGGTTCTACTAATGTAACAAACATCATGCTTTGAATGGACTATAAAATGTGTTAACGCAATCCATATTATTCATTTTATACATTTTAATCGAAGCCGTAATATAAAATAGGATTTAATAATAATTTGATAATGTAGTGATGTCAATATCTTTATAATTAATAGTATTATGAATTCTAAAATTAAAAGTATTTCTTAATAATTCGTTGCATTAAATTTCAAGCAAATGGCTGGTTTCTAATGATGTTTGTGCCGTTAGCCTTTTGGCTTTTACATCTTCATCGGTCTCAGGGTTGAAAAAGCTAAAAAACGTGAATTCTTTACTATTCTGCGTCGTTACTTGTATAACGATGACTCCTAGAACAGCTAACAGTGCTGGTGGATAAGTTATCTAACGGCCGATAGAACAGGGCGTAGCAGACCCCGGCTCCGACAGGTAACTCGTATCGTTCGATGTTCTGGGCGGTGAGAACCGCCCAAGGACGCGGACGCCTTAAGGACTGTTTGCTTTTCCTTTTACCTAGTGGGTGGAAGTGAAAATTTTGGCACAATTGGGAACATTGCGAATGTGTTTCGCGAATGTTATACCCTGGTCGAATGTGACTGCTATGTATTTAGTCGTTGATTGCCAGGGTATATGGCGGCCGAGAAGGGTGATCGTACCTATATATTTCTTGGTTTAGACGTTCTTGGATTGATTTTTGTTTTGACGGTTGAGAGTGGGCACGGGTTGGAAGTGTATTGCTACACTGTTTTTCGGGATTTACTTCGATTCGCCATAAGCGGAACCACTCGCCTAAGCGATTGACTGTTGTTTGAAGCATCTCTGTGAGGATTCTTCTATTGTGGTGGGCGACGTAAAGTGCCGTGTCATCGACGAAAAGAGCAGTATTCACTACTGGCTCCTTCGGTATGTCACTCGTGAAGAGTGTGAAGAGAGGTGGGCAGAGAACTGAGCCCTATAGGACTCCAGCCTTAAGAGGACGTTTTGTAGAGCTAGTACCTTCTCTATTCGGAAGCGAAAATGGCGGTTGGCAAGAAAGGCACTGATGATGTGAGTAAGCCTATCAGGCACGTTGAGTTTATACAGCTTGTAAAGCAAGCGGACGTGCCAGAGTTCGTCAAACGCTTTTTCGACATCGAAGAAGAGGACGTCGTTAAAAGTGATTCTACGACTTCAATTTAGGAGATTAAATCCTTTCAGAATTATTCTGTAAGGCAATGTAACTGGTCGGTACACGAGTGTTTGGGTCTGAAGCCGAACTGCTTGTCTAGGAGAAGTTTGTTAGCGAAGATGTGTTTACCAAGGCGATTCAAAATGAGTCACTCGTAAACTTTTCCCAGTGGGCTGAGGAAACTGATTGGTATGTAACTAGAGGTTTCCCTGGTTTCGGAATTGCTATTACATGTGCCTTTTTGCAGAGTGTTCTTTTTCTCTGCGAGGACTTATGTGTGGAAGCATATTTGCTGAACTTGGGGTAACTCGTTAGTCTGCGGAATTTTTCGGTCGAGTTTACAAACATACGAATGCCCTGACCGGCATTTTGCACCTTTGGATGATTATGGGGGCGGTGGTTTTAGCCTACGTCCAGCAGGGGACCCATTAGCTGCGGGCTTGATCGCAGGTTTGGGGGCTAGAGCGCGCGTCGCGGAGGCTGGTCAAGCAAATGGACTATTAATTTCAAATAAACATAGTACATATTATGGTTTTGTATAATAATATCTGATTTTGTACACACTGTGTATGCATTTAACTTGGATTATTGGGCAACTAATAGGCCAGTTTCTAGACAAAGTTGCCTACAAGCAGACTGAACGTAAAACTGTTTTTGATAGCGCTTTTGCGGTAAATTTTAAATGTCTACTGCTGATTTATGTACATTATCCATGATAAGTTATAAGTAAGTTAAAATGTAGTTTCATAACGTGGTAATTATATTATCATTAGTTTCTTTATTTAATATGACTTGGAATACAACTGCAAACAGATGAACTCTATGGTCACTTAGCTCAATCTAAAATCAGCCTTTTTATTTTTATTAATCTTGATATAAAATTGAGATTCAAGTGTGTTGTTACCTTTGACGACTACGTCTACAATATTATGATAGATATTATGGTTTATATTTCACTGGTGTTTCATATGTCGCTCACCCGCCTCAACGATAGTTATGTTGCCTCGTCCTTATGATTATACCTAACTCACTTACATAACGGTCTTTATTATATTTTGAAATTTCGTTGCTGGAAGTTTGCCTTGAGTTTTTTTTAATACTAGTAATGCTATTAAACATTAGTAATATTCCCTTTACCCACTTCTGGTAAGCTTAAAATGCTTGTGTTAGAAGTGGTTCACGACAGTAGTCGAATGGCGGATTCGAACCCACGACCTTTCGAGTTTGCGGTCCGCGCCCTGGCATTAGGCTACTTACGCTTCAAGTTTAATATTAACACTGAAATGCTTTTGATGTAGAGTCGTTTCTCACCTTTTTTTCTTAATAATCTAATACTAAAAGATGTGTATATTTAGTCTCAAGTTCACACTTGATTTTTTATTGATATTATTTTATATTTTATATATTTATTATAAAGAAGTCCTGTGGAAAATGTGCAAACTAATGTAATGCATGAAATTTGACAGCAAACTACCAACTCTGTGAGGACTAAGTAACTTTTGGGTGAAAAATTCTTCTTAAACAATATAGTTTGAGCTCGGGACTATCAATAAACTATGTTTTGTAATAACTTGGATAAGGTTCAAACAGAGTTGAGTGGATTTTCCGCCTTCTGTCTGGCGCCAGAGCCCTGTCGATCCATTGACATGGCAAGGGTGTTTTATAATTCCCTCTTACATTAATCCTACAGTATATCAATAAACGTGTCCACACAAATATATTATTTTCTTTTATTAATCGTTTTTAAATGTTGTTGCTGTGCGAAAATTATAACTTAGCTCCTAAGGTATTACAGCTATTTATACTGACATATTTCAAACGTAAAGTCCGTATCATTAGATACTGTTTTATGTGGCCCTTAACTCAGTATTATATAGGTAGAGACTTAATAATTTCCGTATAGACACTCTTATCTATGCTTAATAATCGGCGGTACCGACGGCTTTAACTATTAAGCTTTGAATTAGTGTTGTACGTATAATTTGCTTTAAATAAGAAAAAAAAACATAGAAACTAGGTTATTAAAAAGAAAATTAATCAAGATTATTTTTATTGAATTTATTTTGATTGCTAACTATTTCAAAAATATCAAAAAATTTTTTATTTGTATTGTATTGTATTGTATTGTATATCGCATCCCTCATGCGCAGGGTTCTTGGGAGCTCCAATAGCATTCTGAGGGCAATATCTGATAAATTTGATTGTCCCATCCTAGGGCACTGGATACCTATGCACTTGCATGTGCCTGGTGTCATGGGGTGACGAAAATAAAAATAATTGAAATTAAAAATGTGTGTGTAATAATTTAAGACTAAGCTAATTACTAACATAATTTTGGATTATATGTGGGTCTGAAATAAATTATTATATCTATAAAGTTTTCTCATCTGGTTGGGCAATATAAATATATATTCGTTAATAAACATGGCAAACGTACATAAATATCAAAAAATAAAATAAATACATAAAAAATACATAAATATATAAAAACCCAACCAGATGGAAGCCTTCGGCAGGAGAGACCAAAAGGCCGAGGGTTAGGGGAAAGGGAAAGAAACCGGCGGACGATGCGGGCGGTATCGAGGAGCACCGCCCTCTGAATTTGAGCTTGGAGCGGTCCGTCACGGAGTCCCAATCGCGAGAGGCTGACTGGGATTAACCCGTTCACAAAAACGACTACAGGTATAATTTCGGCCAGCAGTCCGCCCCACATTTCGGTCGCCTCGTGAGCCAGGTCCGGATATTTTGTACGCTTATCTGCTTCGGCTTTCACGAGGTTTTCGTCATACTGAACAGTAATGTTGACCAAAAATATCCTTGACTGTGCTCGATCCATCAGCACAATATCAGGTTTATTCGCAAGAATAGTCCTGTCTGTGATGATGGCCCAGTCCCAGTAGAGCCTGGCGCGGTCATTTTCGAGCACGGCTTCCAGCAAGTATTTATAATAAGGCAGTTTCCGATCCACAAGACCGTATTTCAGAGCTAGCTCCTGGTTTAGAATCCTGGCTACGTTGTGCCTATGCAAGTACTCAGAGTTAGAAAGCGCCGAACAACCGTAGATGACATGCCAAGTGATTCACCGCGATGGCGACAAGCTCCACAAATGTCGACGGTGACATCCCTTAGGATGTACCTCCAATAGTTGTTGGTCTTAATAACCTGATCCTGCATTGCACAGACAAAACCCTCGATTTCCCCAAAGAGGTCACCGAAACGTAGCCAGTGGAGAGAGACGACTGTGTCTACGCAAGGCTCATGTAGAGCCTTGTAGAACCTCCCGTGGAGTTACTTCTCCTTTCATACGGTCTCCCGGTCGGGAATGCTCTGTACTGCCGGGTCTTGCCATTGCTCGTTGGCTAAAAATACAGAGGTAAGTCCTTTATCACAATAAATAACGTCGCTATAGAATGGATCATCCACTATCGTCAGAAAGTAATTACGGATGCTGCAGACTTCGCAATTATACATGGTAAGCGCGCTTAAAAAGCCACGTCCACCATGCTTTCGGGGCAAGTACAGCCGACTGTACTGACGACCTCGGATAATGCATCCTGTGGGACATCATAATAGTGCGGACTTTTCTATCCAGAGCGTTCAGTTCGGTCTGAGTCCACCTAAGTATGCCAAATGTATACATGAGAACAGCCATGATCCAACCGTTATATGCGTGTGTTTTATTAACGCCCGACAAAAGACTGTTAAGCACTTTTGTCAAGCGTGGATAAAACACATCGCAAACTGACTGTTTCATGTCCGCCTCATCGATACCTATGTTCTGTCACATACCCAGGTATCGGTATGTTCCAGCCTCGGATAGGGTCTTTATGTTGATGGGCATAGATAAGTCTATGCCCTCAGAGTTAGCAACTCTACCCCTTTCGACATGGAGGACCGCACACTTATCCGTCCCCAGCTCCATTCTAATAGAATTGCTAAAATCACAAGTGATGTTTAGCAATTCCATAAGATGAGAGCGACTGGAGGCGAATAACTTGAGATCATCTATATAGAAAAGGTGGGTTACGTTTGTACCTCCTCTCCGAAGCTGAAATCCCCTCCCGGAACCCTCCAGTAAGGTATTAAGAGGGTTCAGAGAAAGGCAGAACCAGATTGGACTCAAATAATCGTCCTGAAAGATACTCCTTCTTATCCTTATGTGGTTTTCCGCAGCGATCATCCGCTCGCCTGGATGACAAAAGATCGTATTCCACTGCCCCATACACTGCCCGAGGAAGTCTCGAACTGTACAGTCAACCTTGTACAATTCGAGCACCCTCTTAAGCCATGTATGAGGCACCGAGTCGAATGCCTTTTTGTAGTCTATCCAGGTGGCGGAGAATTTCCGACGGTTGCGTTTACCCACCTTGCCAATGACCGCGTCAAGGAGGAGTGGTTCCTTGGTTCTACGACCACCGCCCCGACATCGATTTTGAGCGCGCGACATCACCTGATTTGAGTTCAAGTGACGAGTAATTCTCGCGCTCAAAATGGATATTAGTGTCTTGTATATGGTAGGTAGACACGTTATGGCTCAGTATTTGCTCGGGTCTGTGGATTTCCGGTCTTTAGGAACCAAATGAGTGATCCCAGTAGTGAAGAGGCTCGGGAGCGAATTTTGGTCGAGAGCCGCTTGAAACTGTCGGTCGATCACAGCGTGACACACCACGAACCCCTTCAGCCAGTAGTGATGCAGTCCGTTGAATCCCGGAATTTTCCAGTTTTCCAGTTCAGCTACGTCATCCGGCGTTATGATGATGGGGTCCATGGGCGTAACATTCGCATAATGACTCGCCACAACTTCCGTCCAAGGGCCCTCACTGTGGTTTACAGGCTCTGACCACATGCCACGCCAGAATGCGATAGTGTCGGCCTGATTCGGTGCTGGGCCCATTTCACGTATCATTGGTCGCTCCAATGATTCATAGAGCCTCTTCTGATCACTCTGGAAGAGACGATTCTAGTTGAACCGTGTCGCCCTCTCGGTATATCGCCGAATTCGCTTCCCCCAAGCAGAGATTCTCTGCTTCAGGTCGTCTATGCGCCCCGTCAGTTTTTGGGTTATATCCGGCTGCGACCAACTGATGTTTGTCCCAGCAAACACCATCCTGACGGTGCGCACAATTCTCGGCTTATTATTGAAGCCCGACCTGAAGCTTATCAGCCTGCCGATGAAGGCCCTTGCCTTTGCGATACGGTCTTCAACCCTTCTTCTCCATGCTGGGATGGCGCTACTTTGTCTAGTAGCGCGTCCAGCCGTGAGAAGTTTGGCGCCAATAATACGGTAAACTGCCAGTGCGGCGCCAAAAAGAATTGAGTCCGTCTCGCAAAAGTCCCGGCTGGCTTCTAAATAGGTCACCAGCATTGAGTTGAGAGCCCTCACGACAGCCCGATTCCGCTTGCTTAGGGGTATACGGGGAAGTCGCGGTTGATTCTCGAGAGGCGTACTGCGCGTTTCCCTAATTGCCTCTTCCAATATGCTCCTCATTTGCTCTTGTTCCTGGGCGACTATTCCATCGTCGCCTGAGTCAACCACAAGGAGATCTACGGCGGCATCTACGTGTGCGGGTTGCTCTGCAACTCGTAGAGCCGCATCTCCTGTCGTAGTATTTTCATTCGACAAAGGAATGGCCTCACGTCGTAGCCGTTCGAGTTATACGACGTGAGGCGACGTCATCAAATATTTTTGAGCGCATGATGTACTGAAGTCGGTCTGCCAGGTTTTGCTCGTTAACGGTAATAGACGGCTCCAGCTCAGCAAATAATCGATGCATCCTAGCCCGATACGCAAAACCTTCACTTTATCCCCCTTTCGCCCCAAAATACGCCCGCAATGCAGTGCTGTTCATTTGCATTGACGGGTGCTGATTGCTGGGCTCGCGAAGACCCTGCCAACACCAAGCCAGCCGGTGGGGATGACGGATGCGAGGAGCTATTGAGTGATCGTACAGCACCTCGCGCTCGGCTGGCGGTTCACATGCTGTCGCGTCCAGCGCCAGCTCCAGACGCGCCTTGGCGACCTCCAGGCAGCGGCCTTTTGCGCGTATTCCTTAATTCCATCATCCATGTAGTGGGCGTTAGTTAACGGGAGACGCCCAGACCCGGCATGGTTTCATGGTGAGGCAATGTGCACAAGCGGGCATTTGAACCTTCAATTTTGCCGAGGCACGGTGCTAACACCTCTTGGCAAGGTGCTGTCTGACTGCGCTGACGTAGCAGTTTTGTCACATAACCGTTACGTCAGCGGGCGATGGGGTCGTTACTTCCCTACGTTTTATTATTATTATTTTCATCGACTTCCTGCATATCTTACTAGGTCGTCACTCCATCTAGTGGGGGGACCCCTACACTTCGCCTGCCGGTACGAGGCTGCCACTCGAGAACCTTTCTTCCCCATCGGTTGTCGGTTCTTCGAGCTATATGGCCGGCCCATTGCCACTTCAGTTTACTAATCCGTTGGGTTATGTCGGTCACTCTGGTTCTACTGTGGGTATCCTCATTTCTGAGTTTATCACGCAGAGAAACTCCGAGCATAGCCCTCTCCATAGCTCGCTGAGCGACTTTGAGCTTCCTCATCCGGCCAGCAGTGAAGGACCACGTCTCGGTTCCGTATGTCATCACTGGCAACACGCACTGGGTGTATAGTCCCGTTTTCAAGGTTTGATGTATACCTGACGAGAAGATGTGCCGTAATTTCCCGAACGCTGCCCAACCGAGTTGAATCCGTCGATTGACCTCTCGGTCGAAGTTGGACTTACCTAGTCGGACTTTTTGTCCCAGGTAAACATACTCGTCAACAACTTCGAGCTTAGTGTTCCCAACAACTACCGGCATAGGTGTGACATGGATATTTAACATGATCTTTGTTTTATCCATGTTCATCTTAAGACCTATCCGTTGGGAAACACTATTGAGGTCATTGAGCATAGTGCTTAGGTCCTCCAGCGATTCTGCCATAAGGACTATGTCGTCGGCAAATCGAAGATGAGTGATGTACTCGCCATTGATGTTGATACCGTAACCTTTCTTTTAGTCCAGAAGCTTGAAAACGTTTTCCAATGCAGCGGTGAAGAGTTTCGGCGATATGATATCACCCTGTCTTACACCTCTCTGCAATTGGATAGGTTTCGTACTCTGGTTCTGTACTCGGATACCCATCGTAGCCCTACTGTATAAGCACTTCAACACTTCGATATACCGACAGTCGACTTGGCATCGCTGAAGGGACTGCAGCACCGCCCAAATTTCGACGGAATCAAAGGCTTTCTCATAGTCCACATACGCCAGACATAGTGGCAAATTGTACTCCTCGGACTTCTGTACAATTTGCCGAAGGGTATGTATGTGGTCTATGGTGCTAAAGCCTTTTCGGAAACCAGCTTGTTCGGGAGGCTGGAAGTCGTCAAGTCTGCGCGCGAGACGATTCGTAATGACTCTCGAAAACTGCACGTAGACGCGGCTCAGAAGGGAAATCGGTCTGTAGTTCTTCAAGAGAGCGTTGTCGCCTTCACCGCACTTCTGCTCCACGCCTCCGGTGTAATGCCACCATGGAGGACGGAATTAAAGAGCTTCTGAAGGACTTCAAGTACCGGTCTTCCACCCGCTTTCAGAAGCTCCGCTGTAATTCCATTCTCGCCTGGAGCCTTTCCGTATTTAAGGTGCTGGAGAGCCATTCTAATCTCACTCAGACTGACGTCCGGATATCATCGGAATAATGTCGGATAAGACTCGCTTTTGGATCGTTACTCACACTTGCGTGCGGCTCCAACGATGACGTGTACAGCTGCCCATAGAACCTCTCAATCTCACTCAAAATCTCAGGTGCCCCGGAATTGATGCTGCCACATTCGGTCTTGAGCTTCGACAGTTGGCTCTTTCTGGCAGACAGATCTCTGGCAAAGACATTGGAGCCTTGGTTCCGCTCGATCGCTTCTTCAATACGAGCTGTATTGAAATTGCGTAAGTCCCGCCGCATGCATTTGGAGATCTATCTGTTCAGTTGCCTGTATGCTGTCAAATCTGTTGAAGAATGTAGCTTCATCTCCCGTCAAACAGCCATGAGATTAATAATGTGATCGGAGGGTTTTTGTGTTCTTCTGCGGCGGGTCTTGCAGAACTTAGCTCCGACCGCATGGACAGTTTCCACGAGCTTGTCATTAAAATCGTCCACTTCACTGCAGACTTCTAGGCACTGAAAACGGTTTTGTAACTCGAGCTGAAAGGTTTCGGGACTCTGGATTAGAGCACGAGGGGGACGGAACGTTGACTTCATTAGACGAGACCTCTCCAACTTAACGTTTAGGTTCAGTGTGCCTCTAACCATTCGGTGATCGCTGCCGGTTTTCACTCTCGCGATCACTGAGACATCACTGAACAGTTGTCGTCTGGTCGTCATAATGAAGTCAATCTCATTTTTTGTCGAACCGTCGGAGCTCGACCAGGTCCACTTCCTGTGGGGCCGCTTCTGGAAGAAAGAGTTCATCATAAAGAGTCCCTCTTTCTCCATGAAGTCGGCCAGCTGCTGGCCCCTTGGGTTCCGTTGCCCTATTCCAAATTTCCCCACTTTCAGCTCACCGTTCTAATATAATACACTAGAAATACTCCTCTAATTACGTTCATGCATTTCTAGTGTCCGAGACCTGGCTAAAGCCATCTTTGCATTCAACTTTATATTCCTCGCCAGGTTATATGCTCACAAAAAATTATCGCACTGATAAAGGAAGTGGTGAGGTGGCTATCTATTTGCGTGCTTTGGTTCCGCATAAAATAGTGTAAGCCTCTTCATCTTGTTACTCAGGTTCAGCGGAGTATTTGTTTTTGGAACTTGATGTCAAAGGCGCAAGGATACTTTTAGGATTTGTGTATTGCCCGCCCTCCTCTAATTTTTTCGCCACTTTAGAAACGGCTCTCGATGACATTTGTTCTGAGTACACACACACTGTATAATCATGGGCGATTTTAATACCGGTTTGTTGAAGAATTCTCTTCGTTCTCAAAAACTTCAATCAATCATGGGATCTTCGCGGGCATCAGCAGTCAGTTGACGTAGGTCATATGACCTCCCCCCCCCGAACGGGTTTCCGCCTTGTCGTGGCGGGGGGCTTAGTAGCCGTGGCTTGGTCAACCACGGTGAACAAAGAGGAACCCCTTGGCTGGCCCGTGGTGTAGGGCCGGCCCGAGGTGGCCACTCCGAGTGGGCTTGGGAAGCTCACTTCGGATGTATGTCGGTGGGATGCCGCGAGAGGGGTGTCCGCTCCCTCTATCGCTGCAGCCGAGGTGGAGTCGCGAAGGAAGAGGCGTGCTGGTATGGCGATGTGCCACTTGCCCTATCCTTCGCGACTCAGACGGGGCCGCACCGTTAAATGATGCGGTGGTGGTGGGGCTGCGGGGGGAGAGGAGTGTCGGTATTGTGAGGCGCCGCGATCCCTACCCCCCGCAGCCGAATCTTGGTTGGCGGCGGAATCATAGACCAGATCCGCCGCTGGGGTCAGGATATCCTGGTGCTTCTGAGTGCTAGTTTTTCCTGGCCCCATGGCCTTCGCGCATCGGACACGGGGGCGTCCGTTGCGCATGTGAAATTGGAGGCCGAGGAGGAGGGCGTGCCATGTGTTCTGGTGCGCCTTACCTGAGAGGGAGATGGGGGAGGAGTAGTCCTCTCCCGAGGAAGGACCGCCATGGGGCGGCCAGCGCAGGTGGGGCCGCGGATGTGTGCGAAAGCGTTCCCGTGGCCCTGCCAATATGCGACGAGGTTGGAACACCATGGGGTTTTAGTCGGTGCGAGTCCGACATAACCCGTCCTTGCCCCCGCGAGGCGGGTATGCGTAGGGATTTCCCCATGTAAAAAAAAAAGGTCATATGACCTCAGCTTGGGCTGAAGTTGAATGTGGCGTACCGCAAGGCGGTATACTCTCTGCTATCATCTTCTCAGTTTTTATAAACTTGATGACTCATAATTTTGAGTGCTCGTATTATCTGTACGCCGATGATCTGCAGCTATATGTGCATTGTTGCGTTGAAGAACTACATAATGGAATTCACAAATTAAACCAGAATTTAAACACAATTAAAGATTGGTCTTTTGGCATCTGTGTGAATCCAGTAAAATGCCAAGCTATTTTAGTGGGAAGTAAAAAGATGCTGGCTAGGGTTAATCAAGCAGACTTACCTCCTGTTTGCTATGATAATATTATTTTTCCATTTAGTGAGTCTGTTAAAAACCTTGGCCTTTATATTGATAGCTCTCTGAACTGGAAAGTGCAGGTTACCGATTTAAGTCGGAAAGTCATTGCCATACTTCATAACACATAAAGTAAATAGAAGTGAAGAAATCCCTAACATATTGAAAGAAGAAGTATATAAGGCAATCAAATCACAAAAAAGAGGTAAAGCACCGGTAGAAGACGGCATATCTAACGAACTTTTAATAGGAACGGCTGAAACAATATTAGATGCTATCACAGATTTAACAAAATTTTAATCACATAATATATACCTCATCATTGGACTACGTCGACCATAGTACTGCTTCATAAAAAAGGAAATAAAGATAATATAGCCAACTACAGACCCATTAATGTCTAACGTCTACAAAATATTTTCTAAAGTACTGCTAAACCGTTCAACTCAGACTCTGGATGAAAACCAACCTAGAGAGCAAGCAGATTTTCGTAGTGATTTTTCAACAATCGACCATATACACACCACAAACCAAATAATAGAGAAATGTAATGAATACGGCATTCATTATTATTTGGCATATGCGGCTTACAAAAAAGTATTTGACTCTTTAAAACACACGAGAATATGGGAAGCACTTGCAACACAAGGAGGTGAGAATAAATATTGTTACGAGCTTGGGGTTCAAGACAATTAAAAAAACTGCCAATTGAATTACCAAAATTGACACTTTAATTACACAACACTAATAACCATCTAAAACCACAATAAATAATAAAACACAATTGTACTACTGATCACTTAAGTTCGCAGTTGTTTCGCTTCGAAATATTCTTTTGTATCGCCAATTCAATACTGCTTCGGTCGTGGTCTATTACGGCCTTATATAGGGCCTCAGATAGTTTCCAGAACCTTCTACTGTAGCTACATCTAGAATGTTCGAGTACATATCGGTCCCGAAATTTCTAGAAGGATCTTGACTCTCCTAGTTCTGCTACTCGACATTAGAGGGCGCTAGTGGGAACTAGTATTGTCATATACAAGACCTTAATAGTGGCGCGCAACAATATATACGACTAATTCGCAACATATACAAAACCATGAAAACAAAAATACGAACAGAAAGAGTGGGAGATCATTTCCCTATAAAGAGAGTGGTCAGACAGGGGGATCCACTATCACCCAAACTTTTTACGGCAGTGATTGAATACATATTTAGACGTCTCGAGTGAAATAAATATGGACTAAACATCAACAGAATCAAACCAAACCATCTAAGATTTGCAGACGATTTAATTCTAATTTCAGAAGATCCAAAAAGCCTTCAAGAGATGCTTGAAGAGCTTGTGTACGAAAGCAACACAGTTGGACTTTCAATGAACGCCACAAAAACCGAAGTAATGACGAACCACGACAAAGTTCTTATCACAGTCAACGACAAAAAATAGAATATGTCGAAGAATATATATACCTCGGACAGATAATATCACCAAAAGATCTTACAACAAAAGAAATAAACAACAGAGTACAGCTAGTATGGAAAAGATATTGGTCCCTAAAATAAATTGTCAAAAACCCACAAATACCACTAAAAGCTAAGAAAAAAATTTTTATTCATGTATTTTACCCATCATGATATATGGATGTCAGACATGGAGTTTAACGAAACATAACTTGCGCAAACTAGAGACCTGTCAACACAGCATGGAGAGGAGCATGCTCAACATCAAGCTAAAAGACAATAAAACTAGAAACATAACGAAATCAAACAAAAATAAATGATGTAACACACTGTGTAAGAAAACTAAAATGGAAGTGGACAGGTCATATGATGAGGAGTAATAAAGAAAAATGGGCTAAGAACGTTACCGAGTGGTGTCCAAGACAAAACAAACGAAAGAAAGGGAGGCAGCGTCTTAGATGGGAGGATGATATTCGAAAAATTGCTGGAGTTACTTGGAGGAAAATTACCCAGGATCGAAAAGCGTGGCAAGCTCTAGGGGAGGCCTTTGCGGAAACGCAAGACAATCACAAAACCGGTGTCTAATAATAAATGTATATATTAAAGTTTAATTAAGTTGTTTTCATACGCATATTTTGTAAGATTGTTGAATAAAGGCTATTATTATTATATGTGTTAATATATATATATATACACAGATTATGTAATAATATTATAAGTAAATGCATATATATATAAATCCTTAAACATTTACTTATAATATTATATCATAATCTGTTTTGTTACATATAATGTGTATTAATTATAGTTTAATTTTTTTTTCTTTTCTTTTAATTGCTACACCTACGACAAACTCTCACCACACCATGGGTTGATTGGTAGAGAATGCCTTTAGGCATTATGTCCGCCCTTGGTATCCTTTTATTTCTAAAGTGACGCAATAAAGTTTTTAAACAAATAAAAATAAATTTCACTTTTAACTTCGTTAGACTTCATTAGTAGTAAAACTATGAAGGGAAATAAGCAATAGAAAACGATAAAACAGTTTATTGCCTGCCAGCAATGTATCTACGTGCACTTTGACTCGTAGTTAATAAATATCTGTTATGAATTTGTGAACCAATAATAAGCTAATTGTCGCTGTTTACAAAACAATTAGATGCGGTCATTCGCAACAAATTTTAATATTCCTATCATTATATGATAAATTATGAAAAGTTATTGCTTAAGTCTGTAGTATATCACGTAATAATGTAAAGCGCTATTTTATTTGTTATAATCTGATAAAGACTGATGAAATAAAATGAGGTAGTAGTTATTCAATAATTTTTTTTAATAAAATAAAATAATAAATAAATTGTAAATATATTCTACAATGTGTGTGACTTTGCTGTTATACTTGGAATTAATCAATGCAACTTTTTTTTATAGGACAAGGGTGACAAACGAGCAAACAGTCCACCTGATGGTAAGTGGTTGTTGTGGCCCATAGACGTCTACATCTATCTTCGATTAAGAATCAAAATGCAGATGCGTTATCACCCTTGAAGACTAAGATGGAATGCCTCGTTTTCCAGTAAAAAGGGTCTCCGGTTCTCTACACTCACCATACGAAACACAGCAGCGTTAAGCTGCTATTTTACGCTGGTATTCTGTGAGAGCGTGGTACTTCCCCAGTCGAGCCGACCCATTCCTGCTACAACCATAATATAGCTGCAACATGGCTCTACCACGTATAAAACCTGCTTATTACTTAGTCGAAAACAATGAAACAAATTACTCGTATCTTGTTTTTCCTTAATTTTATATTGTTAGCAAAGAATGCTTACAGTTTAAATATTTCTTAAAGAAAGTTAAGCGATGCATTATTGAGTGAAATAATCAATTAATAACTTTTAAAATGTGTTTAATTCCTAATTACTTCAGTTACATTTTAAATTGGAAAAGAAAAAATGAAAAAATATCTAACACTCTGAAGCGTAAATCTTGTTCGAATAACTTTTTGCAAATTCTTTTTAGAAAAACAATTTATTGCTCGCTAAAATTAGGTATTAATTTTATTTTATTTGCTTAAATTATTCTATATACTGACACTAATGCTTATTGAAATTGACTGGATGTATTATTTTAAAATTGTTATCTTGTTGACATTGATTTATGTATTGTATTGCTTTAATTGTGTAGATTAATTTTAATTTAATTTATTGCAGCACAGTTGCCTCAGAGAAAGTTTTAATTATTGATCTCGTCTCCAGACTGATAAATGTGTGTAATTCTGTTATTTATTTATTAATTTTAATTTTATGTTATTTTATTTCATTATTTTATTTATATACTGACATTACTGCCTATTTACATTCACTGGATTTATTATTTTAAAATTGTTATTTTGTATTGAAATTGATTTAATTATTGCTAAAATTTAGGAGACTGATTTTAAATTTATTGATTTTACTGGATATGGGTGTAATTTGCCTGAATAAAGATGATTATTATTATTATTTATTATTAAAACTTTGTAGAAAGTTTCGTATTTTTTTAAAGTATGAAAAATCTTCGTTGCGATTTTCGTAGTTATGATATTTTAACTATGCTTATTCCATTACTAGCTTTAGAATTACGTAATATTGCGGACTTTTCTGACGTATATGTCGCAGTAGGTGTGGTGGATCTTGGATCAGACCCGAAGAAGAGGGCGGTACCAACCATGAAAGACTACCAGGCATAAAATTGAATCCTAGTAATTTTTGAAAGGGTTTACTCGCTTAACCTTTGAGCGAGAAACGAACAAGTCCTCTTACCAGCGGAGGCGGTCAGTATCGCATACAGTTCCTTTAGAAACCCAACCGCGAGTATGCCCACGGATTGATAATCCCAACAACAAACTTCACAAATGTATATATTCATCTTTCAGAGACTCGCTACATTTATCTAAAATATTTATGTAAATATTTGTTAATAATTTAATTTTGCTACTGATCCTCTAATGTACAAATCAGAAATTTTAAACATCTTCCTTTATTTATCTGATATTAAAATTAATAGCTTATAAGAACAGACAGATTTTTTACGTGGTAGAGCCATGCTGCAGCTATATTAATAGTAGGTATAGTTGTACTTTTCATTGCTTTCATTATTTCATCTATACTTATATCTCTATCTATTTCCTCTTCTTTCGGAATTTCTATTTTATTTAATTCAAACGTCTCATCACTCATAAACACGCTTTCAAAGTATTCCTTCCATCTCCTTAAACTCAAAACTTCGTCATTTAGAATACAGCCATTCTGGTCTCGTATAGCATTCATTCTAGGCTGTTGTGAATGTCCCCTGGTAGTTCTTACGAGTTTCCAGAACATTTTAATGTTTGCCTGGAAGTTATCCGATATTCTTCTATCATTCTTATCCGTTTTTTCTTGCTTCTTCCTTTCAACTACTTCTTTTACTCTCTTATTTAGGTGTCTAAAAACTGCCTTTTTCCTTTCAATATCATCATTCATACTGCTAGAATTACTAGCCTTGGTTGCTAGTAAATCTAGCCATGCTTTCTTCTTTGCTTCAACTTCCATCCGTACTTCATCATCCCACCATAACGTGTTATTTTTCCTTTCATTCGTTCTCTTATTTACACCACATACTTCGGTAGCTGCATCCACTAAACCTTTCTTGACATTATACCACACAGTCTCCAAGTCTAAATCATTTATACACAATTCAGCCATACCACTTATATTTTCTCTCAATCTACATTTGAACTTCTCTTTCACACCTTCATCTTGTAACCTCTCTGTTCTTATACGCTGTAACGCTGTGGTAGACACAGATGTCCGATGCCTCCAACGTCTGAAAAGACCATTAATTCGGCATAAGACCAAGTCATGATCCGTCCCTACGTTAGAGCCCCGGTAAACCCTTGTATCTACCACCGCGCTCCTCATTCTTTCATCAACAATTATGAAATCTATCATACTTCTATCATCACCTCTTTCCCATGTATACGTGTGAATCTTCTTATGACGAAAGAAAGTGTTCGTCACAACAAGATTCTTTTCCACGCATACGGCGAGAAGGCTTTCACCATTCTCATTTATACTTTCATCACCAAACGTTCCCAATATCCTTTCATAACCAAGCCTCCTCACCCCAACCCTTCCATTAAAATCGCCTAATATCACAATATTTTCATTAACCTTGCATTTCATTAGCACCATCCGGGCTTCCGCAATCCACTTTTCGCCCCTCCGGGGGACAGAACGTGACTGGTGGCGAACCTCGTCGCCGATTTTCCTCCCGGAGATTCTTCGCACCCCAGCCCCATTAAAGGGGCGCCGGGAACTCGGGGCCATTTCGTAAATTTCTTGCCTCATGGTGCGAAAGTATGGTGTGGTATTTTTTACGCCGCTACCACACGGCGAGGAGCCGAGTCTGTTCTTTCGGCTTTGTCGCTCGTTTAGCACCACCCGGGGGACACGTGTAGGGTGAGCCTAGGATTAGGTGGTCGAAGCCTACGGACGCGAGCGACTCATCCCCCAATGCAATGAAAAGTATGAAAACAGGTAAGGCAGCCGGTTATGATAGAGTATCTCTCGAAATGCTAAAGGCTGGACAAGGAGTGGTGGCAGACCTGCTGTACACCTTGTTTAATTTATGTTGGGAACTTAAGCGGGTACCGGGAGACTGGTGCAAAGCCGTGATAGTCCCAATATATAAGGGAAAAGGATCACAGCAGGACTGTAAAAACTACCGTGGTATCAGCCTTCTTAGCATTGTGGGAAAACTGTATGCTAAGGTACTAATTGAAAGAGTTATGAAAGAAACTGATGGAAAAATTTGGGATGTGCAAGCGGGATTTAGAAAGGAAATGGGATGTGCGGATCAGGTCTTTTCCATGCGCATGATCGCGGAGAAATTTTTGGCCAAAAACTAAAAAGTTTTTTGTGCGTTCATAGACTTGGAGAAGGCTTATGACAGAGTGGACAGGGATGTGTTATGGCAAACACTGAACTCATTTGGGTTGACCGCTGGTCTGATACAGGCATTGAAGTCTCTATACATCGGACACTCATACTAATGCATACTCGGACTGGTTTGGCATCCATAAAGGTGTCAGACAGGGCTGTGTGGCTTCCCCGTGGTTGTTCAACCTATTTATGGACAGTTGTTTGGAAAATTTGAAAGTAGAAGAATGCGGGTTAAGAATGGGTGAGTTAACCGTCAAATGCCTTTTGTACGCCGATGATCAAGTCATACTTGCGTAGTCGGTAGCCGAGTTGCAAATGATGGTTACATTAAATAACAGGACATTAAAAGAAAAGGGAATGAAAGTGAACGCAAGTAAGACGAAAGTTATGGTTTTTGAAAGAGAAGAAAGTAAAACGATATGTGAAATAAGAATAGAAGGGGAGTTAGTAGAGCAAGTAGATGAGTTTGTATATTTGGGATATGTGTTTAGCAGGGATGGTAGATATGATAAGGATATAGAACGACGAGTGAATGCAGGAAACAGAGTTAATGGGGCTCTACACTCTATTGTGAAAAATCAAAATGTGTCCAAAAAGGCACGTATGGCAATTCACAATGCTGTGTTAGTACCTACTTTAATGTATGGTAGTGAAAGTTGGGTGTGGCAGAAGAAGCACGAGAGTAGAATAAATGCTGTAGAAATGCGGTCATTAAGGAGTATGTTAGGGATGAATCTGAATGACAGAGTGAGAAATTGTTTAATAAGAGAAGAGTGTGGTTTGCAAGATGATGTTGTGACCAGGATTAAGAAAGGAATGCTTCGGTGGTTTGGCCATGTAGAAAGAATGAATGAGGAAAGAGTGACAAAGCAAATTTATGTTGCAGAGGTGAACGGCATAGTCGGGAAGGGTCGCCCTAGGCGTTAGCTTTTCGACCAAATTGGCGATATATTAAAAATGGGCCAAATCAAGAGTAACTTTAATCGACGAGCGTGTATGCGTAGGTATATGGATGTGGAGGAAGCGAGAGAGGTGTGTCAGGATCGTGCCAAATGGAAGTCCATAATCTCTGCCTACCCCTCTGGGTGACAGGCGTGAGTGTTTATGTATAGTTGTAGTAGGAATGGGTTGGCTCGACCAGGGAAGGACCACGCTCTCACAGAATACCATTGTAAAATAGTAGCTTAACACTGCTGTGTTTCGTATGGTGAGTGTGGAGAACTGGAGACCCTCTTTACTGGAAACGAGGCATTACATCTTAGTCCTCACGGGTGACAACGTATATGCATTTTGATTCGTAATCAAGAAAAGATATAGATGTCTATGGGCCGCAGCAACCACTTACCATCACGTGGACTGTATGCTCGTTTGTCACCCCATCCTATAAAAAAAATGATAAAGCAATAATATTAATACTTATACATTTTAATAATAATGAGCAAATTTTGACAGAATGCGAGCAACAAAGTTTCGTATCCCACCGACACCAATGAAGTTGTTAATTGCAATTTTAAGTGCTGATTTACCAGGTGCTCGGCGGTGAAGGAAAACATCGTGAGGAAACATGAATGTCTGAGAAATAAGAAAAAAAAATTCGAAGAAATGTGAAGTTCGCAAACATGATTGGGGCAGCGCGGTAGATATATCCTTGCTCTAAGACCCTCTCAGAGATGAGAGGAGGACTAAGCCTAGTAGTGGAACGTATATTGGCCTTAACTTTAACTTTAACTTTTTATACATTTTAATCGGAGCCGCAATAAAAAATAGGATTTAAACATTATTAATTTGATAATATCGTAATGTTTTTGTCACCCTAATAATTGTTTAGTTAATTTTGTTAATGATACAAAAATATTATATTCTATTTTAACTTAGAAGAGGCCAAAATAATCATACCAAAAATAACTGAGGTAGGTCAACATAAGATGTGCAAGGTGCAAGGCATTAGAGCAGTTTTCCGTGACGTAGATGTTTTCAAAACGTTCTATGAGAAAGGGATTTGCACAGATACGACACTGGCGAACTTTAGCAAACCGCCACAAAAACGAAAGAAGAAGATATGCACAGCAAACGATTATAAAATTACCTTTTAATTTTATATTTATTTACATATAAGAACTTTTTTGAATTTCTTATTAATAAAAATACAATATACTATTCCAATTTAGTTCTTTCTTCAGACAGAATCATTTCCTTTTAACTTTATCATACCTTAAAGAATTATCTTAAGTATCTTTGATATTCGTCATCACAGAACCAAAAGTTGATGCTATTTTTACAAATCAGATTTAATAACATTCGACCATTACAAATTAAAAGATGTATATGCAGTATAATAGTATTCCTTAATAATTAACAGTATTACTAATTTTAAAATTGAATTTAAAATATTTCGTAATATTTCATTGCATTAAGTTTCAAGCAAATTCAAATTAACATTGTAAATTTGTTGGTGTTGTACAATAATATCTGATTTTGTACACACTATGTATGCATTTAACTTGGATTAAGGGGTAATTAATAAGCCAGTTTCCAGATAAAGTTGCCTACAAGCCAACTGAACATAAAACTGTTCCTGATAATGCTTTTGCGGTAAATTGTAAAGTTCCACTGCAGATTTAGGTACCTACATTATTGATTATAGGTTATTAGTAAGTTAAAATGTTGTTTCATAGCGTGGTAATTACATTATCTTTAGTTTCGTTATTTAATATTTATTTGAATACAACTGCAAACAGGTGAACTATGGTCACTTAGCTCAATCTAAAAGCAGGCTTCCTTGACTCTTGACATAAAATTTCGTTTCAAGTGTGTTTTTACCTTTCACGACTACGTTTACAATATTATGATAGATATTATAGTTTATATTTAACTGGTGTTTCATATGTCACTCACCCGCCCCAACGTGGTAATGCTGCCTCGTCCTAATCATAATTAGTAGTTTATACCTAACACACTTACATAACATTCTTCACTATATTTTGAGATTTCGTATATGGAAATATGCCTTGAGTCTAATATTAACACTAAAATGCTTTTGATGTAAAGTCGTTTCTATATATCTATCATGATTTATTTCTTCCTTTCTTCCTTTCTTTTATTTTTTAATCATTACACTAATTAGTTGTATTGGTAAGTGTAGAGTCGGTATGTTCGTGCTAATAAACCTGCGCCATTTAGTCTTATTCCGCCTTAATACAAAAAGAAATGTTGATTTAGTCTCAAGTTCTAATTTTATCTTTTTTATAGATATTTTTTTATATTTTATATATTTATTATAAAGAATTCCTGTGCAAACTAATGTAATGCATGAAATTTTACAGCAAACTACCAACTCTGTTAGGACTAAGTAACTTTTGTGAGAAAAATTATTCTTTAACTATAAACGTGGTAGAGTCATGCTGCAGCTATATTATGGTTGTAGCACGAATGGGTCGGCTCGACCGGGGAAGGACCACGCTCTCACAGAAAACCAGCGTAAAATAGCAGCTTAACACTGCTGTGTTTCGTTTGGTGAGTGTAGAGAACCGGAGACTCTTTTTACTGGAAACGAGGCATTCCATCTTAGTCCTCACGGGTGACAACGCATCTGCATTTTGATTCTTAATCGAAGATAGATGTAGATGTCTATGGGCCACAGCAACCACTTACCATCAGGTGGACTGTGTGCTCGTTTGTCACCCTTATCCTATAAAAAAAAATATAGTTTAAGCTCGAGACAATCAATAAACTATGATTTGTAATAACGTGGATAAGGTTCAAACAGTGTTGAGTGGATTTTTCGCCATCGGTTCGGCGCCATATCCTTCTCGATCGATTACAGGACAAGGGTGGTTTATAATTCCCTCTTACAGTAATGCTACAGATTATATCAAGAAACGTGTCCAGACAAATATAATTTTTCTTTTATTAATTGTTTTTAAGTATGCGGTGTGAATATTATAACTTAGACCCTAAGGTATCACGGCTATTTATACTGACATTTTAAACAAAAAGTCCGTATCATTAGATAATGTTTTATGTGGCCCTTAACTCAGTATTGATTACCTTAATCACAGAATAATGGGCAATACCGACGAGTATATCTATTAAGCTTTTAGTTAATGATGCACGTATTAATTACTTTAATTTTAAATAAATATCACAGAAACTAGGTTGTTAAAAAAATTATCAAGATCATTTTTATTGCATACATTTAGGTTGCATACTATTTCAAAAATATCAAGCAATGTATTTATTTGAATTTCAATTTAAATTTAAATTTAAATTAAATTTTTGATACGGAATAAGTTCGAATGTATTTCACTTTTTACTTCGTTAAGCTCGCGCTCCTGGCGCATGCGCCATGAATGACCGCGCTGGCGCCACATGAGTATTATCTACACATGTGGCCACGCCGACCAGTGCGTTCAGTGGAATGCGCTCCAAATGTTCGAAGTGTATCAACCTATGCTACCAATAAAGCGCGCCTGGCACGCGCGGCAGCCGTTCCAGTGTTTGACCGTTCAACATGGATGTCGGTCGTGTACGAGAGCTGCCGCTTTCATAGTTCCAGGCATCTTCTCTGAGCGATTTTATGATAAAAATGACTTTTGCTATACTACAGTGGTTCTTTTGAACTATATAATTTTATCGATTTACGGCAACTTTGGTTATCCATAGCTCAGAACACAACGAAAACGCGATGAATGAAAACTACCGCCTCAACTGGCGTGCGCGCAAAAGCTACTACTTTACTTACTTACTTACTTATCTTCACGCACAATCCCTGACGGGGTAGCCAGAGAGAACAGATCGCCCAGTGTAACGATCCTTATATACCTCTTTCGCTTCTTTCAGATTCATTATCTTCTTCATACATGCACGTCTAGGTATCCGAGTACTCTTGACCCTACCCTCTTCGAGCAATTTGCTCACATGGTCTTCGAAAGTTAGTCTCGGTCTACCTCGACACCTTTTAATATTAACTTTCGAGCTATATATTTTCTTCACCATTCGGTCTTCACTCATTCGCTCAACGTGCCCAAACCACCGAAGCACGCCCTTATCAATTTTTGTGATAAGGTCATCTTTCAAACCTGCCATATTGCGAATCTCTTCGTTTCGCTTTCGGTCGGCCATGGTATACCCAGGTTTCGCTGCCATATAACAAAGGCGGTACCAACACTGCGTTATGTATTGCAAGGCGTGCACTCTTCACTTCGCCTTGCCTTTTGACTAACGCAGTCAGGGCACCATTGACTTTGTTCCCGGCAGCTACACACCTGTCCACATCTAAATCACATCTTCCATCCCGGCTAAAAGCACTCCCAAGTATACGATTTCATTTACCTGTTCTAGACATTCCTGATTTACACATATTTCACACTTCGTTCTCTCTTCGTCCCTTTCAAATACCAGAACCTTAGTTTTATTAGCATTCAAACGGAGACCTTTAATTTCACATTCCTCTTACATACACGTGACTAATGCCTGCAGTTCTGCCTCTGATGGTGCAATAAGCACTGCATCATCAGCATACAGCAGACAATTTACTTTTATGTCACCCAATTTCATACCCAAACGGCTTCTGTCAACATCTTTCAGCTTCTGTAAACAGCTGTCGAGATACAGTATGAACAGCCAGGAATACATAACACAACTCTGTTTTACGCCCGTTTGGACGCTAAACATGTGTGACAGGTCATGCCCTACCCGCACACAGGCTTTACAGTCACAGTAAAGAGACTGCACAGCCCTTAGCAATCGACCATCCACACCATACCGCGGCAACAGTTCCCACATTTTCTTCCTTACAATCTTATCAAATGCTTTCTCAAGATCCACAAAAGCACAGAAAATCTTCTGGTTAGCAGCCAGAAGCTTTTCCGTGATCATGCGGAGAGAAAACATTTGATTCGTGCATCCTCTTCCAGGTCTAAATCCGCATTGTGCCTCCCATAGAAATCTTTCCGATTTCTCTTGCGTCCTACGTGTCAAAACCTTCGAGTAAACTTTACTTGCTAAACTGGTCAAGCTGATCGCCCGATAGCACCCGCAGTCAAAATGTGAACCTTTACCTTTATATAAAGGCACAATGACTGCGGATCGCCAATCATCCGGGACATCCCCCGTCCGCACCGTCAGCACAAATTGCACAGCAGATGAAAGCTGTCCCAGACGCGGGGCCCACCATACTTGACCATTTCAGCAGTAACTCTGTCTAGTCCCGCAGCTTTACCACATTTCAAACTTCGAATCGCACGTTCAATCTCTTTCATACTGATGACCTCAGTGTCATTACTACTTTGATGCGTGGTAAAAAACCGACAGCAGATGGAGCGGCCTGCTCCATGTTTCAGTGTTCCAATTTGATCAAATACAATTAGATGTCGCGGTAGGTGTCGTGGACCTCGGAACCTGGAAAATTTGTTAAGAATGTTTTGTCACAACCAGTGTCTGCAAAATTGGTCTCTTTTTTATAAAACTGAAGTGACTAACGAACTAACAGTCCACTTGATGGTAAGTAGCTACTGCAGTCTATAGACACCTCCATCCAAATTCAAGATAATGACTAGAAAGAATGCCTCATAGCTTGTAATTATACTGGCTTTCTATACTCTTCAGACCCAAAGAAGAAGTTGGCATCAACCCAGACGGACTCTCAGACAGGAGAGTCCTAGTAAGTTTAATGAGGATATCCTCGCTGAATAGCTATACTTAGCCATCAGGTAAGAAAGTCTTACATACAACTTTCTTACTACAAATGACACTAATATATTTCCATCTCCCAGAGACTCATTACATTTATCTAAAAGGCAATATATAAATATTTCTAATCCTTCTGATGAAAAAATTATATCTGAAAAATTAATTTTAAACTAATCTACCGATTTTTTCCCTAAATTTATTGCTATATTTAAACGAAATATAAATGTATTGAATCGATATACTTAATGGTGGATAAAAACACTAAAATTAAGTATGCAAATCTCTTAGCTAAGAAAGTAAAACTTAGCATCCATAAAAGCCCTTAATCCCTGAACTCTCGACATAATCTCTTCGGGAATTTTCCGAAGAAAATGGCGCTGTTCAGAATTTAATTTTATAAAGTTGCTGTTCCTGACTATTATTATTTTTCTATTGATCCTCTTATGTAATCAAAAGTTTTTATACGTCTTATTTGATATTTTCTTGTTTTATTTTTTATTTTTATTTTTTACGTGGTAGAGCCATGCTGCAGCTATATTCGTAGTATATTTGTAGCACGAATGGGTCGGCTAGACCGGGTAAGGACCACGCTCTCACAGAATACCAGCGTAAAATAGCAGCTTGACACTGCTGTGTTTCGTATGGTGAGTGTAGAGAATCGGAGACCCAGTTTACTGGAAACGAGGCATTCCATTTTAGTCCTCACGGGTGACGACGCATCTGCATTTTGATTCCTTATTGAGGATAAATGTAAATGTGTATGGGCCGCAGCAACCACTTACCCTCAGGTGGACTGTGTGCTCGTTTGACACCCTATCCTATAAAAAAAATTATTAAGCGTCATGAAGTTGTTGCTAAGTGTACATGTTTGACCGTGTATTTACTTAACGCCTTCAGCTTTACAAACAGCTGAAGTCGTAAAGTAATCTTTATTCCTGAACCAAGGGTATATTCACGCTAAAACGTCTCTAGGTTGTAGTACGGAATAAGTTAGCTTGACCGGGGAAGAATCACTTTCGCACAGAACAACAGTGTAAAATGACGGAAAAATATGTAGTAAGCAACAGAATGAGACCCCTGTACTGGTGATGAGGCATTGCTTTTTAGCCTTCAAAGGTAATGATGAAACATCTCCATTTCAATTCTTAATTAAGGAGATGTTTATTACATTTGATTGTTGTTCCAGTAGTCGTGAGCGCTTTTTTTTTATAGGATAAGGGTGACAAACGAGCACACAGACCATCTGATGGTAAGTGGTTGCTGTGGCCCATAGACATCTACATCTATCTTCGATTAAGAATCAAAATGCAGATGCGTTGTCACCCGTGAGGAATAAGATGGAATGCCTCGTTTCCAGTAAAGAGGGTCTCCGGTTCTCTACACTCACCATACGAAACACAGCAGCGTTAAACTGTATTTTACGCTGGTATTCTGTGAGAGCGTTTTCCTTCCCCGGTCGAGCCGACCCATTCGTGCTACAACTATAATATAGCTGCAGCATGGCTCTACCACGTATAAAAAACAAGTGGCTATTAAACAAGTGGCCCCTATTCGAGTCAAAATCTGTTGTTGGCTTTTTCTGACAACATACTCTCGGTAGCAACACGGCGGTATTTCGGAAAAGCAACCAAGACAGTTGATCCTGCGAGTGATGTATTTCCGGTCATGTCCGATGAAAGCTTCACTCTGCTGTACACTAGTCCTTGTTTATGTTTTAAACTAATATCTCATTAACATACATAATCTTCGATTCAATTCGTGTAACCATCTCGTTTATCCCAAGTGTTTGATGGATTTAAGATTAAAGCAGTTCCACCCTTCAACGAGAGCGGTCCATATGTATCAGTTGACTTTTACTAAATGCGTAAAAATGAGTTTATAATCTGTCTGAGTATATCATCCTGGCTGGATGGCACTTGCCCGGTCCAACAGACAGAGATAGAAAGAGACAGACAGGCAGACACAGGATCACTTGAAATATATATAGTAACTTCTTACAATAAAATTCCTAATATCGTTCTTAGCAAATTTTGTTTTTGAATTTTAATAATACATAATCTACTGGGTAGGATATGATGATGCTATTTATTATTTACGTAAGTTCATAGACAAGAGTGCATAGACGGGAGGGCCAGTTGACGAGACGCCTGTGCCACGTTAGCTGTTAATTTCCGCATAGTAACGACACAATGGATGACATTATTTTATGACAGAGTTGACGGAATAACTGAATTGAGCTCAGCGATTGAACGGGACGACTGGACAGTTAACAGTGTGCTGTTTGTATCCTTTATTCTCCAAAAAATCGCATTTAGGTCCACTTACTGTCACGAAGCAGTCAATGGATAATTTTACTTTAATTGTCCACACCAACATCCACTACTCCACGAGACTGAGAAGTCAGTAAGTAAGTAAGTAACCTTTGCAAATATCTGTATTGTGTGTAAATAGGTATTAGATAAATATGCTGATTACACATTAAAAATTCCTGCTATGAATTTTGAAAATAATTATAGTGGAATATTATTGATAAATTTATGCTTTGAATACAAGATTAGAGTACACAAACAATTACTATTTACGATATTATTATTTTTTTATATAGGATAGGGTGATGAACGAGCAAACAGTCCATCTGATGTAAAGTAGTTGCTGTGACCCATAGACATTTATATTTATCCTCAATAAAGAATCAAAATGCAGATGCGTCGTCACCCGTGAGGACTAAGATGGAATGCCTCTTTTCCAGTAAAATGTTCTCTACACTCACCATACGAAATACAGCAGTGTCAAGCTGCTATTTTACGCTGGCATTCTGTGAGAGCGTAGTCCTTCTTCGGTCGAGCCGACCCATTCGTGCTACAACTATACTACTAATATAGCTGCACCATGGCTTTACCACGTAAATAATTTATATTAATATATAAATGTTTAGATAATTTTTTATCTATATTAAGTTTATCATGATTTAACAAAGCACCAACACTTTAGAACTGTTTCAAGGCGAACTCCTTATACGCACAGTTATTTTTAGAATGTTCGGCACATAAAAACATTTCATTGAGAAGTATAAAGCATGTTTACTTTATTAACGTTTATTGTTGACGTGTTATTATAGTTACGAAATGTATATTGAACATGGCTTTAAACTTTATAACTTACTGTACAACCATAAAAGTAATTTATTTTTGGAAAAACCAACCAGTTGCGTGTTCACATAAAACATACCTACAATGTTATAAGCGCCTTATTGTACATCAAAGAAATATTTTTAGAGCAAAATATTCAAAAAAAAATTGAGGGAAAATAAAAGACGACCTTATTGTGACACAAACATTTCTACAGAATAAAGAACTAAAATAAGAGAAGGATACCAATTTCTTTTTAATTTTAGTGAAAGTGACACCATACTGGACTATATGATGGACAAATAGTCACTGCAATCTATAGACACATTTATCGATCCTAGATACAAATCATAAAGATAATCCTCATTTCATGGCTTTAAATATCTGCGAAAGAGAAATCATCACTATATTCCTTATGTAGTTTCTGTTAAAGTTGACTTACGGTTGCCTTAGCTAGATCTTGTAGATAATCAATCTAGAATACATCACACTTAAAATACATAGATTATTTACCGGGATTAGCGTGAAAGATAGTAAAACTATGTCAGTTCCATAAGAAATCCGCCTGCCTAACGTAGCAGTAACTTGGCAGGCATTTTTTACTTATTTTAATGTACAGTTAAAGCTTTTTATAATAATAAGACAAGTCCACATTTATAAAAGCTTTAAAACAGTGGCTATGAAAAGTCAAGTATAAACAAGAATATTAAATCTAACAATACTTTGTCTTAGTTATGATCTCTACGCTTTGGAATGCCAATCAATGGTTTATTTTTGTCCGCACAATTTTATAACACAATTAAGTGTCGGATAAAGTAATGAAAATGACAATATAGAGTCAATTCTGTTGTAGCTGGTAAAACAGAATGCAGTACTACTATAGACTTACGTGTAACATTTATAGATAACGTTATCAATCTTCAATCTTAAGGACCTTCCAATTAAAAGCTAAATTTATATTCTGATATTAAAAACAAAGTGTTGTAATAATCAATCACCATCACAACCTACCAATGTCCACTTCTGGACATAAGCGTCCCCCATAATTTGCTTTCCTTTAATTGTTTCATTGATTAAGGAAATATTTTTTATAGGATAAGGTGACAAACGAGCACACAGTCCACCTAACGGTAAGTGAATGCTGTGGCCCATAGATATCTACATCTATCCTCAATAAAAAATTAAAATGCACATGCGTTGTCACCCGTGAGGACTAAAATGGATGGAATGCCTCTTTTCCAGTAAAAAGGGTCTCCGGTTTTCTACACTCACCACACGAAACACAGCAGTGTTAAGCTGTTATTTTACGCTGGTTTTCTGTGAGAGCTTTTTCGCAATTTTTTTTATTAATTTTGTTTGTTATCAGAAATATGCTGTTTTCTCGACTCCCGTTTCAGTTTCGCTCTGTCGCCTCTTATGACACCCATGAGATAACATTGGGTATCGGATTCTCTTGCACCTCCACTACAAGGCGACTATAACTATAGGGTCAATCAATCGGAATATCTGAATACTATGACGGTTATATATAAATATATAAGTCCTAAGTTTAAATTATAGCACGTTATTTTTGAAATTACAAATCTCAATTCAGTGACTATATATGCTTACATCTACCTGTCTGCAATGCAATATGTCATTCACAGGTAATAACTTCGGTAATCAGAAGTTGTGTCTTGATCGGAATCTGTCTAGAAAAAAATTACCATCAACATATAACATGTGTGAAGACAGAATTCGAATAATTTTTCTTGACCGCCTCACTTGTCATCTTGATAACTATGTTATCTCCTTCTTCTGCATCAGTTCGTAATAGGCCACTGCTATTCATTGTACGAAGGATCGCCACCGCTGGTCTGGGTTTGTTATATCAATGATATACGAGATGACATACTGCTGGCTATTAGTGAACATGATATGACTTTCTGGTCCCTTTCTTAGCCGCTACTCTCACAAAGATCCAACTTTCCTAAGTTCCTGCTTTAGACCAGAAATGATATTTAAAAAAAAATTGTGGTAAACTTGGCATTAATTTTGTATTTAAAAATAAATAATAAATAACTAATACCGGCTGGTATAGACAACTAAAGCAGGCTCGAAGAATATATCAGGATTGATAAATTAATCAAATTACTTAGTGTATACAAAGGCGGTTAGAAAATTTGTCTCAGCAATAAGTCCGCCTCAGCCTAAATAAATAAATAAGAGGATTTTTTTTATAAAATTGAAGTGACTTACGAACTTTATTTTTTTATATCTGATATTAAAATTAATAGTTTATAATAACAGATAAAGCAAGAATATTAATATATATACATTTTAAAAATAAAGAGCATATTTCGACAATACGCGAGCAACCCGGGTTCGATTCCCGCCGGCACCAGTCACATTGTTAATTGCAATTTTAAGTGCTAATTTACCACGTGCTCGGTGGTGTAGGAAAACATCGTGAGGAAACATGCATGTCTGAGAAATAATAAAAAAAATTCGAAGACATATGAAGTTCGCAAACACGATTGGGGCAGCGCGGCAGATATATACTTGCCTTAAAACCCTCTCAGAGATGAGAGGAGGCCTGAGCCCAGCAGTGGGACGTATATTGGCCTTAACTTTAACTTTTTAAATATTTTAATCGGCGCCGCAATAAAAAATAGGATTTAAAAATTTTTAATTTGATAATATAGTAATGTTTTTATCACCCCAATAGTTGTTAATTTTGTTAATGATACAAAAATATTATAGTCTATTTTAACTTAAAACCAAAATATCTGAATGCTTTTGACAGAGAGTATAATAATCATACCAAAAATAGCTGAGGTAGATCAGCGTAAAATGTGCAAGGTTCAAGGCATTATAGAAGTTTTCCGTAACGTAGACGTGTTCAAAACGTTCCTAGGGAAAGGGATATGCACAGTAACCGATTATAAAATTACCTTTTAATTTAATATTTATCTACAAATCAGAACGTTTTTGATTTTTTTTAAATTGTTCGTTAAATTGAGATTCAAGTGTGTTGTTACCTTTGACGACTACGTCTACAATATTATGATAGATATTATGGTTTATATTTCACTGGTGTTTCATATGTCACTCACCCGCCCCAACGATGGTTATGCTGCCTCGTCCTAATGATGATGAGTAGTTTATACGTAACTCACACACCCAACGATCTTCACTATATTTTGAGATTTCGTTGATGGAAGTATGCCTTGATTCTAATACTAACACTAAAATGCTTTTGATGTGAAGTCCAAATGTTTGAAGTGTATCAACTAAGCGAGCTTGGCGCACGTGGCAGCTGTTCCAGTGTTTAACTGTTCAACATGGATGTCGGTTGTGTACGAGCAGCTGCCACTTTCATAGTTCCATGCATCTTCTTTGAGCACTTTTTATGATAAAAACGACTTTTGCTATTCTACAGTAGTTCTTTTAAACTATATAACTAATTTTATCAGTTTACGGCAAATTTGGTTATCCATAGCTCAGAACACAACGAAAACGCGATGAATGAAAACTATCGCCTTAACTAGCGCGTGCGCAAATGCTTAACTACTTTAGTGCGTGGTAAAAAACCGACAGCAGATGGAGCGGCCTGCTCCATGTTTGAGCGTTCCAATTTGATCTAATACAATTAGATGTCGCGGTAGGTGTCGTGGACCTCGGAACCTGGAAAATTTGTTAAGAATGTTTTGTCATGAGCAGTGTCTGCAACATTGTTCTCTTTTTATAAAATTGAAGTGACTAATGAACTTACAGTCCACTTGATGTTAAGTAGATACTACAGTCTATGGACAACTCCATCCAAATTCAAGATAATGACTGAAAAGAATGCCTCATAGCTTGTAACTATACTGGCTGTCTGTACTCTTCAAACCCAAAGAAGAAGCTGACATCAACCCAGACGGACTCTCAGGCAGGAGAGTTCAAGTTTTTTTTTTTTACTTCTTATAAGCCAGTGCTTAGCCACAATCCCACCTGGTGGTTAGTGGTGATGCAGCCTTAGATGGTAAATCGCACTGTCTTATCGTAACAAAAGCCTCTTGCCTTTAAGACGCCTAGATTGTATTCGGACAGAAAAATAGACGCCGGCAAATTATTACACTCCTTTGCTGTACGCATTACAAAAGACGAAGAAAACCATTTGGTTCTAATGCGTGGAATATCGACAACAAAGGGATGAAGACCCGCCGACCGTCTGGTTGTCCGATGGTGGAAAGGAGAGGGAGGAATCAAGGCGTGTAATTCCTGGGCACATCCTAATATAATAAATCCTAAATTTGATAAGGATTTCCTCGCTGAATAGTCATACTTAGCTTTTACGTAAGAAAGTCTCACCCTTACAATAAATGGCACTAATATATTTTCATCTCCCAAAGACTCACTACATCCATCTAAAATGTAATATATGAATATTTCTAATCCTTCTGATGAAAAAATTAAATGTGAAATATTAATTTTAAATTAAACTACCGAATTTTTTTCTAAATTTATTGCTATATTTTAACGAAGTATAAATGTATTGAATCGATATATTTAATGGTGGATAAAAACACTAATATTAAGTATGCAAATCTCTTAGCTAAGAAAGTAAAACTTAGCATCCATAAAAACCCTTAATCTCTGAACTCTCGACATAATCTCTTCGGGAATTTTTCAAAGAAAATGGCGCTGTTCAGAATTTAATTTTATAAAGTTGCTGTTCCTGAATATAATTATTTTGCTATTGATCCTCTAATGTAATCAAAATAAATCAGAAGTTTTATACATCTTACTTAATATTTTCTTGCTCTATCTTTATTTATCAAGCGTCATAAAGTTGTCGCTAAGTGTACATGTTTGACCGTGTATTTACTTAACGCCTTCAGCTTTACAAACTGCTGAATTCGTAAAGTAAGCTTTATACCTGATCCAAGGGTATATTCATGCTGAAAGGTCTCGAAGTTGCAGTACGGAATAAGTTAGCTTGTCCGGAGAATAATCACTTTCACGCAGAGCAATAGCGTAAAATGACAGCAAAATATGTAGTAAGTGACAGGATGAGACCCCTTTACTGGTAACGAGGCATTCCCTTTTAGCCTTCAAAGGTAATAATGAAACATCTCCATTTCAATTCTTAATTAAGGAGATGTTTATTACATTTCATCATTGTTCCAGTAGTCGTAAGCGCTATTGAACAAATGTCCCCTAGTCGAGTCAAAATCAGTTATCGGCTTTTTCTTCCGACTTCCAAAAAGGAAAAAAGGAAGGAAAACTTCTTAAAAAGGAGGCGCTACTCAATTTGACTGATTTTTTTTTGCTTTTTTTATGTATGCTACCTCATAACTTTTTACTGGGTGAACTGATTTCGACGATTCTTTTTTATATGAAAGCTGATACATCTAGTACAACTCGTCAACTCATATGGTGGTACCATATGAGTTGATCAAGGTTAGACCGGTAGTTTTTGATTTATTCTTAATAACTTATATTGAAGTCTGGTGTACAAAATGTTTAATTTTAAATTATCTGACAACAAACTCTCGGTAGCAACCAGGCGGTGTTTCAGAAAAGCAACTAAGGCAGTTGATCCTGCAAATGATCTTTTTATAGTTATGTCCGATGAAAGCTTGGCTCTGCTGTACACTAGTAGACTGGGGTCTATGTTTTTAAACTAATATCTCGTTAACACACATAATCTTCGGTTAACTTCGTATAACCATCTCGTTTATTCCAAGTGTTTGATGGATTTAAGATTAAAACAATTCTTCCCTTCAACGAGAGCGGTCCATATGTATTACTTGACTTTTACTAAATTCGTAAAAAATTGAGTTTATAAATTTTATTCCAGCCCTACCGACCCGTCCTGGCTGAATGGGATTAGCCCGGACAGACAGACAGAGATAGAAAGAGACAGACAGACACAGGATTACTTGAAAAATATATGATAACTTACAATAAAATTCCTAACATCATTCTTAACAACTTTTGTTTTTTGACTTTTAATAATACATAATTTTTCTTTCATAATTTTAATACAAAACGGTATATAGATATCTACTGGGTAGAATATGATGCTGCTATTTTTTATTTATGTACGTTCACAGACAAGTGCATAGACGGGAGGGCCAGTTGTTGAGACGCCTGTGCTACGTTAGCTGTTAGTTTCCGCATAGTAACGACATAATGCCGACGTTATTTTATGACAAAAATATATAATATGAAAAAAAAAGAGTTAACGGAATAAGTGAATTGAGCTCAGCGATTGAACGGGACGAACATAGCTCTTTTATGAATCTCCAGGCAACCTTTCCGGTGGATTTTATGCGTGGAAACTTGTATTACCATCAGGTGGTCTGTGTTTTTTATTTATGTTTTTTTTATTATATGGACATTAAAATATATATAACAGTTTTTAGATTGTTATCCTAAATATGTTGACAACTCATCTTTATATTTACTACAGGAGAGATCAACTCTACGCTTTACAATATTTATGACATACATAACTACATAATACAACAAATTAAATGTAACAAACAAATATAAAAACTATGTGATATGGGAATGAGTGTGCGTAAGTGTAAGCTGTTTTACTGCTGTTTTGAATATCTTGGATCTTGAGTCAAAAATATCAGAGCCGAAGTTTTTCATGGATATTTCGTTGTAAAATCGACAGATTCTTATTATCGGCTTATAAAATGAAGTATTAATCATATAAGCCTGCAAGTAAAATATCACATTGCACTTTGTAGGTAAGTTTAATTTAACTAAGAGGTAATCGAAATCGATCTCATTATGGAGAATTTTATGTAAAAATATAAGGTCGTATTCGTTACGGCGAACAATTAAGGCGGTCACTTTAAATTTGTTTCTATAACTAACTTCGTAACGTTAAATTTCTCACTATAACTAACAAGATTCCTACTAAAGACCATATTTGTAGCTAAGTATTCTAATAGTTATTTTTGGACGCTTTCTATAGTATCCGAATAGACCGTGAAGCAGGGAGACCAAGTGAAACAAGCATATTCAAAGATACTACGGACAAGGCTATAATAATTTGTCAAGAAGCTTTGAGGCTGTTGGAAGCCCTTAGTGCAGCTCGTTATGAAACCTAGTAACTGGAATGCTTTGTTCTTAATGTATGAATAGTGCTCACGAAATATTAATTTAGAGTCAAACAGCACACCCAGGTCTTTAGCTGCCGTTTTCCTGTCTAATAAATCTTTGTTAATTTTACAGTCTGTTTATATCTTTTATTGGTGAACGGTATAATAAATTTTTTTAACATTGAGGTGCTTTACAATTAAGCCAGCACCATTTAGATATTGAAAAATATCATCTTGTAGTTTACCGCAGTCAGATAAATCCTGTATTACACGGTATATTTTCAAGTCATCTGCATATAGCAGGCAAGGACTGGACAGTTAACAGTGTACTCGTTTGTAACCTTTATTCTACAAAAAAATCGTAATTAGGTTCACTTACTGTCACGAAGCAGTCAACGGATAGTTTTACTTTAATTGTCCTCACTAACATCCACTACTCCACGAGACTGAGAAGTCAGTGAGTAACCTTTACAAATATCTGAATTGTGTGTGAATAGGTATTCGATAATTATGCTGATTATACATATTAAAAATTTCTGTTTTAAAATTTGAAAATAAATATAGAGGAATATTGTTGATAAATTTATGCTTTGAATTCAAGATTAGAGCACACAAATAATAACTGTATACGATATTAATAAATATTTAGATATTTTTTTATCTATAATAAGTTTATCATGATTTACAAAAGCACCATCACTCTAAAACTGTTTCAAGGCCAACTCCTTATACGCACAGTTATTTTTAGAATGTTCGACACATAAAAACATTTCATAAGAGGTATAAAGCAAGTTTACTTTATTAACGTTTATTGTTGACGTGTTATTATAGTTACAAAATGTATCATAGTACAACCATACTGTGTTGTACTATGATGGACAAACAGTCACTGCGATCTCTAGACATATTTATCGATCCTAGATACAAATCACTTGAAATATCTGCGAAAGAGAAACCATCACTACATTCGGTGTGTAGTTACTGTTAAAGTTGACTTACGATTGCCTCAGCTAGATCTTGTAGAAAATCAATCTAGAATACATCACACTTGAAATACATATATTACCTACCGGGATTAGCGTGAAAGATAGTAAAGGTATGTCAGTTCAATAAAAATCCGCCTGCCTAGAGTAGGAGTAACTTGGCAGGCATTTTTTACTAAGGATAATATAAAGTTATTAAAGTATTTACGTGGTAGAGCATACTGCAGCTATATTAATAGTATAGTTGTAGCACGAATGGGTCGGCTCGATCGGGTAAGGACCACGCTCTCACAGAAAACCAGCGTAAAATAGCAGCTTAACGCTGCTGTGTTTCGTATGGTGAGTGAAGAGAACCGGAGACCCTTTTTACTAGCAAAGAGGCATTCCATCTTAGTCCTCACCAGTGACAATGCTTCTGCATCTTGAGTCTTTATTGAGGATAGATGTAGATGTTTATGGGTCACAGTAACCACTTACCATAAGGTGGACTGTGTGCTCGTTTGTCACCCTATCATATATTAAAAAAAGTTAAAGCTTGTTATAATAATAAGACAAGTCCACATTTTTAAACAAAGGCTTTAAAACAGTGGTTATGAAAAGTTAAGTATAACCAAGAATATAAAACCTAACGTTCCTTTGTCTTAGTTATGATCTCTACGCTTTGGAATGGCAATCAATGGTCTATTTTTGACTGCACAATTTTATAAGACAATTAAGTGTCGGATAAAGTACTGAAAATGACAACATAGAGTCAATTCTGTTGTAGCTGGTAGATCAGAATGTAGTATTACTATAGACATACGTATAATATTTATAGATAACGTTATCAATTTTCAATCTTAAGCACCTTCCAATAAAGAGCTAAAGTTATTATTCGGATATTAAAAACAAAGTGTAATTATCAATCACCATCACAACCCACCAAAGTCCGCTGCTGAACATATGCTTCCCCCATATTTTGCTTTCCTTCAATTGCTTTTCCCGCCTGCTAAAAGTGACAACAACGGTAAATATTTCATTAATTAAGGAAACATTTACTGTAGTTGTCACATTTGGCAGGCGGGTCAGTACCGCAATTTTTTTTTAATTTGGTTTGTTATCAGAAAGACGCTGTTTTATCGACTCCCGTTTCAGATTCGCTCTGTCGCCTCTTATGACACCCATGAGATAACATTAGGTATCGGATTCTCTTGCACCTCCACTACAAGGCGACTACAACTATAGCGTAACTCAATCAGAATATCTGAATACTATGACGGTTATATATAAATATATAAGTCCTAAGTTTAAATTATAGCAAGTTATTTTTGAAATTACAAATCTCAATTCAGTTACTATATATGCTTCCATCTATCTGTCTGCAATGCAATATGTCATTCACAGGTAATAACTTCGGCAATCAGAAGTTGATCTGTCTAGAAAAAATTACCATCAACATATAACATGTGTGAAAACAGAATTCGAATAATTTTCCTTGACCGTCTCACTTGTCATCTTGATAACTTTTAATGTTATCTCCTTCTTCTGCATCAGTTCGTAATAGGTTACTGCTATTCATTGTACCTGGTAAGATATGCAGGAAGTCGATGGATGCAGGTGGCTCAGGACCGTGCTTTGTGGCATTCTTTGGGGGAGGCCTATGTTCAGCAGTAGACTTGTGAAGGGCTGTAATGATGATGATGATTCATTGTACGAAGGATCGCCACCGCTGATCTGGGTTTTTTATATCAATCATATACGAGATGACAAACTGCTGTCTATTAGTGACCATGATATGACTTTCTGGTCCCTTTCTTAGCCGCTACTCTCACAAAGTTCCAACTTTCCTAAGTTCCTGCTTTAGACCAGAAAAGATATTTAAAAAAAAATTGTGGTAAAATTGGCACTAACTTAGTATTTAAAAATAAATAATCAATAACTTATATCGGCCGGGATAGAAACATAAAACTTGCAGAATATATCAGGATCGATAAATTAATCAAATTATTTAGTGCATACAACGCAATGTTAGGCGGAGGCGGGTAGAAAATTTCTTTCAGCAGTAAGTCCGCATCAACCTAAATAAATAAATAAGAGGATTATTTTATATAAAATTGAAGTGACATACAAATTTAGAGTACAAATGATGGTAAGTGGCTACTGCAGCCTGTGGACACCTGTAACCAACTTCAAATAAAGGATGCTGCAGATGCGTTACCTCTGAGTACTAAGGTGACATAACATAGTCTGTAATTATACTGGCTCTCAATACCCTTTAGACCGGAACACAACAATCCACTTACCTACACAGACGTACTACTAAGCAAAACAAAGTCCTTCCACCTAGGTTATAGCTATTTATAATAAGCGCATAACCTGAATTATTAACTTAAACGTAACGTGTATAGCACTTAAACTGTTGTAATAATCGTTCGGTATTCAAGGCGTGTATTAATGCTGCAGTCGCCGACAAAATTACCCATTTCTCTATGAAATTACGTTTGTATTACTGCTGGAAATATCTTCAACGTCTGAGAAATTCATATGTGCTAAATATGTTTAATCATGCTAAGGATGAATTACTTTTTGATTTGATTATATTTTCAAAGTTTAAGGGTATACAAGTGATATGAAAATGAGGTAACATAAAAACATAAACATAAACACTCACGCCTGTCACCCAGAGGGGTAGGCAGAGACTACGGACTTCCATTTGGCGCGATCCTGACACACCTCTCTCGCCTCTTTCACATCCATATATCTACGCATACACGCTCGTCGGTTAAGGGTACTCCTAATCTGGCCCATTTTCAATGTATCGCCGATCTGGTCGATAAACCTTCGTCTAGGGCGTCCCTTCCCGACCCTGCCGTTCACTTCACTTCTGCAACATAAATTGAGGTAATGATATAAAAATGTGTTATACAAATTTGAGGTGTTCAAATGACTTATCTAAAAAGTTCGACTGTATTTTTTTTAAAACATATACTTACACCCATAAATTATTATTCAAATTATTTTCTATTTTTAGAAACAAGCATATTTTCATTAATAATCGTTTATGATTAAAAGTAAATATATTCCAAATTAAAGAATGATCTATGTTAAAAGATTATTCTTTAATTTGGATTTGGATCTAAGTTAAAAGATTCAATATAATGATAAGAACATTTGAATGTCATGCGAAAGCTCGGGGTTGATTCCCCAGTCGAGTGTTAATTCCACAAAAGTTTCTTTTAGATTAATTTAGAATCGTGTGTTATATAAAAATCGGCTATGCAATACGAATAAAAGATTTGCATGAAAATAGATAGGTACTTGTTATAGTTAAAAATACGTTATGATCTTGTGATAAGAGATAAGTTACATAATGTCTAGATAAGAATTTCATATGTAAATAGATAATGTTATATAATAAACAGAGATAGTTGTAATTTAGACAAAAAAAGCACTAGCCTCCTATCATGGTGACAAGGATCGTGCAAAAATTAGTTGTTCACTTTGTATAGGATTAGAACAGCGTTTAAATAACATACAAAAATATAAAAAATAATAGTGTTTAACATGTTTAATCAATTTAGGAAAGTTTCAGTAATGTGTGAATAAATAGGTGATAATTTATTTAGGACTATTGTGTAGAATAATAAGATTGATGTATTAAAAGTGTTTTATTTTGTGCCCAGAATAACGAAATAGTAATAAATTTGTACAAGAAAATTAAAGTTGAATTAAAGTGTATTAAAGGTGCTTGAAGGTTTTAATTTGCTATTTAAACTATTTTATTAGTTAAGATATTCATGTTTATTGATATAGATTGTTGTTTTGAATATGTATAATAGATATTTAAGATTTAGGACTTAATGTCTTGTAAAACTGGTGTATTTTGTTAAATATTTTAAAATGTCTTTATAAGATGTATATTATAATAATGTGAACTTTCGTATGTGCTTTTCAAGTGAAATTATGTAATAATATGCCTTTGAGAAATACAGATATGGGTTTAAATGTGGGAAGGCGATAGTGAAAATCAGAGTTAGATTATGTCGAAATGGCGCGTGGCGCGCGGTTTTTTTTCGCGAATAGCTATTGTAGTATGTTGGAAGCTGGTATTTTGGAAAATTGTTCGGGACCAGCTACCAGTTACCAGTTTAAATCAAGAAAGAAAACAATAGGGAAAAGTGATAGGAAAAAGTAGTGAAATTTTCAATGTCGCATTTCTAAAGGGGGATTGATCAAGAATAATTGGTATTTCATTTCACGAATCAACTCCATACACAAGAAAATACAGTCCACTGATGCCCAGACTGGTACCATGCTATAGGTACCCGTGATCTTAGTCGTCTAACCTTTATTTTGAGAGAGCGCAGATGGGCTTTGAGTGAGATATCTTCTCAGGGGTCAAGCCCACCTCGTTGTTCCCGAACTCAACGTGGTTTGGTATTAGTATCTGTGAATAGAAAGTCACTAATTTGTTGATCTCTGTTGCAGGGCGGGTCATCAGGAGCTGCTCTCCCTTTCAAAGAGAATAGCACAAAGTTCGTTCAAGCGTTTCTGGTCCGAAAATTATGATGTCACAGATGCACCTCGCTCTGGTCGCCCTCATACGGATAATGCCGATGCCATTTTTGAAAAAGTGGAGCAAACTCGGCATATTAGTAGTTACAATATAGCCGAGAAATTGAGGATTGACCAAAAAACTTTTTCAAATGGGTCATCCATTTGAAACATCTGGCTATACAAAAAAACTGCATATTTGGGTACCACACGAGCTCACTGAAGGAAATCGAATTAATCGTGTACTCATTTGGAATTCTCTATTGAAACGTGGGATTGGAGGGGCACCTTTTATTATGAGCTCTTACCGCCGGGCAAAACCATCGATTCGGATTTCTACTGCCAGCAACTAATGAGACTTAAGCAAGAAATTGAGCAAATAGGCCAGAATTGATCAACAGAAAAGGAGTGTGTCTTTCATCATGATAACGCCAAACCACGCACATATTTGGCCACTCAGCAAAACTTGAGAGAGCTTGGTTGGAAAGTGTTAATACATCCAACATACAGTCCTGACCTTCACTCTCAGATTTTTACCTGTTTTTGTCTCTTGAGAATTCTTTGGGTAGTGTTAGGTTAACATATTATAATAAAATATAATAAAACTTTGAAAAAAAAATATCGTGAATTTGTATATAAAATACTAAAAAACTTTTTTCCCGACCTAATACTAAGTCAAACGCTCATATTTGTACCAATACCAAATAAAAAATATACAAACCATCCAGAGGAATTTAGAGAGATGTAGTATTTTTATTCGTTTTATTTTATTTCAATACAGTCAAATATTTATAATAGGTAGTTCCGTGTTGCAGCTATATTATAGTTGTAGCGAGAATGAGTCGGCTGGACCGGAGCACGGACCACGCTCTCACATAATAGCAGCATAAAACAGCAGTTTAATACTGCTGTGTTTTGTATGGTAAGTGTAGAGAACCGGAGACCCTTTTTACTGGAAATGGGGCATTCCATCTTAGTTCTCAGGCGAGACAGACAACACATCTGCATTATGATTTTTAATCGAGGATAGATTTAAATGACTACGGGCTGCAACATCCACTTAGTATCAGGTGGACTTTGTGCTCGTTTGTCACCTTTATATTAAAAAAATAACTTATACGTAAGAGGTTCATATTAAGAACTTTATATGTAACCTTCAAAGTAAGCGAAAAGTAAGTTTACTTTTTTTAATTCGTTAATGATTTTTAAAGAGTTGATAGTATGAAGTAAGTAACCCCTACTACAATTTTTTTAATTAATTGCCCATAATGAATTCTATGCGATAAGGCACGAAAATTTTAATTTTATAATTTATTTTACCACACGTTCCCCTTGATCTGATCTGGTTTATTTATATTTTAGACACGCCCCTATCACGAATACATATTCTAACATTTTTTTTAAATATTTCCTTTAGGTGAATATATCCTATTTTCTTATTTCATAAACACGAAACTTCAAGTAGATTTTTTACGTTAAGGTTCATGATATCAAAACTTTTGGCGCTACTGCTTCTTTTTACTACGTAGACAATTTTTAAAGTAATATCTGTTTAAAGCTAATTACGATATGTCACTCACTGTTCAAATTGCAATACACGAAGCATTGAGGGCTGCAAAAGAAATGCACTTCAAAGCTTCAACCTACCGGAAAGTATTTTATTTAATGTAGATTATAAATAATACTTATTAAAAGTCACTCTTACTTTTAATTACCTGGTTCGGAAAAATACCTCTGTCCTGCGAAGAACCAGCAAGAAACACAGCGGGACTTTTTTTTACAACACACTTTTTTCACACCATTTTTTGTTACACAATTAACAACACAAAACTAATTAGAAATAGCTCGGTAGCGATCATCTCATTCCCAGGGGTTATTATCATCCATCAATTCCTTAATATTGTAATAACCTTAGCTTCCTTAGCTTTAATAACCTTACAAACTTAGTTTCATAAAGTTTTTGAACTTTGAGCAGGTCATATTTTGTATGTTTTCTGGGATTTTGTTGTAAAAGCCTATAAATCGCCCCAAGAATGAATTACCGTCTCGGTGGAGTTGAGTAACTGGTACTACTAGCTTGTGTCTTTTCCTTGTATTTATTTTTGTAAAACTACTTTTATTTTTGTGTACGTACATTACATTTTCATAAATGTATTGAGAGGCCAAAGTCAATAAATATATTATGAATATCTTTAATTTTTTGTCGGAGTGACTCTTTAGGTTTTAAATTATAAATTGCTCTTATGGCCTTGGTATTATTCTGTAAAACAAATATAATTTCAGTATAAGTCGCGTCCCCATAGCAAAATACCATACGACATTATGCTATGGAAATAGCTAAAGTAAACTAGTCTTGCTGTTTCAACACTGGTAAGATTTCTAAGCTATTTTAAAGCATATGATGTAAAACTCAGCCAGCGCTTAACTATAGTTAAGCGCTGGCTTGGTATACTAAAAGAAACTAACTTTACTTGCTAATTTTGATATATGAGGGCTACATTGAAGCTTTGCTTATAGTGCGATTTGAAGAAAAATGGTGGTAACAACAAAACTCAGTTCCTCCCCATTTAAGTCTTTGATGACTTATTGCATTTTAATAAGTTGAACTTAAAATTAAATTGCTGCCCCAAACCGTCACACTAGTGGGAACACTATCTAAGTTATGGAGTAAGTAAAAACTACAATGCATAAGTTCTGATCGGTGAAAGTAGACATCGTAGGAATCGGAATTTAAATTTAAGCTATTATTACGTTACATATTTGGATTGAATTTATCAACCAACAATAAATTCGAATGTGGAACATGCCAAGGTATGGCACGAAGTATTAATATTGAAACTTTTCTCTCTTTGTCAAATCATTATCCACGCTTTATGATAATTAGCACTTAGAATGCACAATGGGCTGACACATTGGTTGCTCACAACCGCATTATGACGCGTGTTCTCCGTGGTAGGTATACGAAATCTATTTAAAATTATTCTATCAGAATTTTAATTGTCTATTGCAACATAGTTTTAGAAACTTCTTATTGAGACATATTTAATAAAATTTCAAAGAAAATAATAACATAATATGATTATGTATTTCACAGCATTGCTTGTTTACTTATTTCATTTAATTATCAAATAATTCACTTATTATAAATACTTAAAAATATATTATACCATCCATTCAATATAATATATTGAATGGATGGGTTGGTACCGCTCGACCAGGGTACGAGTCGGTACTTGGAAAGTTTGGCGATAAAAGAGTTAATGATGCTGGCAAGCTTATAGTGGCGGTATGCAAGGAAAAGGGTCTTCTTGTGACAAACACTATGTTTAATCACAAGAAAATCCAGAAAAATAGAGAAAGAAAGAATGAGAGAAGTATGATCGATTTGTTCCTGGTGGATGACCGACTGCGAAAACAGGTTATGGATACGCGAGTGTTCAGGGGTGCTGACCTGGGAACGGATCACTATCTAGTGATTACTAGATTTAGAGGTCTCTTTGCGGGTTGGCGCTACCGGACGGCAGTGACAGAACCACAGACGGTCTGTCGCATCCGAAGCTGGAAGCTTCAGGAAGCGGATACTAGGGACAAATATCATGCGAGGGTAGCCTAAAAGCTTGACACCATCGATGGCAGAAACGAATGTGTGGAAAGAACATGGCAGAACCTTAGGGATGGAATGGTAAGTGCAGCGGAAGAAGTGTGTGGAACAATAAAAAGAGGCAGTAGTAAAAGAAGAGATGCATGGTGGAATGATGAAGTGAAAGAAGCTGTAAAGAAGAAGAAGAAAGCATGGTTAGACTACTTGGCCTCTAGTAATGACAAGGATATGAGAGAGAAGATGAAAGAAAGATATAGGCTGCAGAAAGTTCACACGAAAGCATTGATTGAGGAAGTGCGTGAAAGGTGTAGAATGGAAGCGGACGAAAGGTTGTCGCACAACTTTAAGGAGAAGTTCAAACTCTTCTGGAAAGAGGTTAGAAGGACCCGAAGTGGTGCGACGGCCTTAAGAATGAGCAAAGTGCTTTCAAGAACCAATGACGTCCTCTCAGAAAAATCGGACGTCATGCAGCGATGGAGCGAATTTTATAGAAAAATGTATGCGTGTAATGATCTTAGTGAGGGATCCGGGGATGACGCCGTGACTGGTACGCCAGACCCGGACCTCGATTTACATGCTTAGCGTCCAAACGGGCGTAAAGCAGGGTTGTGTCATGTCTTCAGCTCGACAGCTGTTTACAGAAGCTGAAAGATAGCTGTTTGGGTGTGAAATTGGGTGACATAAAAGTAAATTGTCTACTGTATGCTGATGATGCAGTGCTTATTGCACCATCAGAGGCAGAACTGCAGGCATTAGTCACGTGTATGAAAGAGGAATGTGAAATTAAAGGTCTCCATTTGAACGCTAATAAAACTAAGGTTCTGGTATTTGAAAGGGACGAAGAGAGAACGAAGTGTGAAATATGGGTAAATCAGGAATGTCTAGAACAAATAAATGAAATTGTATACTTGGGGAGTGCTTTTAGCCGGGATGGAAGATGTGATTTAGATGTGGACAGGCGTGTCGCTGCCGGGAACAAATTCAATGGTGCCCTGACTGCGTTAGTCAAAAGGCAAGGCGTAGTGAAGAGTGTACGCCTTGCAATACATAACGCAGTGTTGGTACCGACTTTGTTATATGGCAGCGAAACCTGGGTATGCCAGAAGAAGCATAAAAGCAAGTTGAATGCAGTGGAGATGCGATCTCTTCGTAAAATGTGCGGCGTTACCATGGCCGACCGAAAGCGAAACGAAGAGATTCGCAATATGGCAGGTTTGAAAGATGACCTTATCACAAAAATTGATAAGGGCGTGCTTCGGTGGTTTGAGCACGTTGAGCGAATGAGTGAAGACCGAATGGTGAAGAAAATATATAGCGCGAAAGTTAATATTAAAAGGTGTCGAGGTAGACCGAGACTAACTTTCGAAGACCATGTGAGCAAATTGCTCGAAGAGGGTAGGGTCAAGAGTATTCGGATACCTAGACGTGCATGTATGAAGAAGATAATGAATCTGAAAGAAGCGAAAGAGGTATGTAAGGATCGTGACACTTGGCGATCTGTTCTCTCTGGCTACCCCGTCAGGGATTGTGCGTGAAGATAAGTTAAAAATATATCTAAATATTGACAAAACATCATGATAGTAGGCATGGATGCGTTGAACATAAATTTATTTTAAAAGCAACTTATACGTAAGTAATGCCACTACTAAACCTTAAGTTATGTATGATTAATCTTGGAAAACCTAATTTAAAGCTAAGGTTACATTGATTGCATTATAGTCTATTTGTTCATTATAGTCTACTGTTGACTTTCTTAATATATAAATAAATTCATCGAAGATGTGCACATTAAATCATTCATCATCCACATAAAGCCAATGACATATTGATAACATAAAACAATTTTACTCATCTGGTGACTTCGATTATTACGAGGGTGGATTGAAAAGTACTCGGCCTAACACAGATCCATTCAATTCTAAAAATCAAATCTATCCACATTTCAAAACAATTCGCACCGAACAGAAAAAGCAGTTTAACGTCACTTTGTAGCTTCTAATAGTATATCTTTAACTTTAAATTAAAATATCAAAATTTCTTCATTTGACTAACAATAGAAGTTTTAATTAATATCCACGTAGGGATTGTACGCATTCACGCAAATGCACACACACTTAAACATTGGCTGCAATTAAATTAAACAAGTGATTTTTTAAAGGATACGTTATTTAATAAGAATATATTATTTAGATATAACTTTTTAAGCGTTAGAGAATTTTGAGAAATAAAGTGATGGGTTTGGGTTTGTTAGAGTGCAAATCGACACAATGTCAGTTGTAGAGATATTTGATAAGTACAGTTTTAAGGTATTGTTTGCATTTGTTTTTTTTTTAATTAAAATACGAGGGTGGATTGAAAAGTACTCGGTCTAACACAGATCCATTCAATTCTAAAAATCAAATCTACCCACATTATTTAGTTCAGTTCAGACTAGTTCATTGTGTGAAGTTCGAAACGTGTGCGATAATTAGTTGTGATTTTATAAATTTATTAACAAAGTAATCGGACATAATTTCCGCGAATGGAGCAAATCGAGCAGCGTGCCGTCATTAAGTACCTCCATAAGAAGGGGATATCATCAAAAGCCATCCATGATGACATGGTCAGTACATTAGGCGATTGTGCTCTGTCATATTCATCCGTCAAAAAATGGATAGCAGAATTTAAGCGTGGTAGAGAGAGTGTGAAAGATGAACCCCGCTCTGGAAGGCCTTCGACGTCAACTACTGACGAAAATATTAAAAAAGTACTTGATTTAATAATGGGAGACCGCAGATTAAAAATTAGAGAGATAGCCGAGATTATAGGCATCTCTTATGAACGAACTCAAAACATCATTGTCAACGAGTTGGGTTTCCACAAGGTGTCTGCGAGGTGGGTTCCGCGACTGCTTTCAGTTGAACAAAAAAGGACGCATAGTAGTAACATATAGTTCAAACATGAATTCACTCGAAGATTCTGTTGGATATTTTTTCAAACAATTTATGAGCTTCGTGATGAATTAATTCCTAACAAATTAATATCCTCCTGCGAGTTCCCTGCATGGGTCCGTCACTCAAAAGAAAAGTTTTAATATCAAATCAAATTCAAAATATACGGCTACTTGCTTCAAGATTGCCGCAAGATTCTCTATTAAGACCTCTACTTTTTATAATATTTGTTAATGATGTTTATGAAAATATTTAAAGAAATCAATAATGTCAACGTCTGTAAGCTTATGTAAGATGTCATAACAAATTTGAACAATACTACTACTCTAGCAATTTGTTTTAACATATATTATATCTTACCATATACATTATACCTACAAACAAAATCTTGGAAAAACCAATCAAATGAAATACGGAGATAAAGAAAACTCGAGACTCAAATGTAATTTTTGATAGACACATTGACTATATTGTTAAAAGGGCTAACATAACTCTTGGATTTATGAACAGGTGCAGTTGTAAGTTGTATTATTTTAATATAAAATCTATGAAAGTATTTTATTCCATGTTTGTTTGCAATAATATCTTAATTTTAATTGTAGAACTAACGCTAATATACTCGTATTAAATGATTAAGAGCCATTCAAAAAAAATATAATTGTTATGATAAGAACTACTAATAAAGATGTAAATTATGTCACTTACTGCCGCATAAAGCCAAAAGTAATATAGCATTTTTGGTAATTATTTTGTTTGAAAATATTGCATTGTTGGCAATTGTAACTCAGACTTGATTAAATTGTCCTCGACTCTAAATCTAATATAAATTTTTTACGTACTTAAAAAGTTATTTCATGGCAGCAACATCCTTCGCAAGCGACTCCATTGTGTTCGTCTAATTATAGACAAAACTCGCTCTTCTTTCACACTCCTTTGTTCAATAAACACGTTGTGCGATATGATTTCGACCTATTTAATACCAAAGCAACGAACTATAAGGTAAAAAGATCCAGACAATACAATGAATCAATCACTATGTGATTCGAGCACTAATTATATCATTCGAAATATTTTTACTGATTAGTTATTAAGAAAATGTTAAGTGAAAACATGTAACTAGCATTAAGTATTTATTAATTTCTTACTTTAAACGTAAATGTCTTACAATTAATCTTTTTATTCAAATAAAATGAAATAAAATAAAATAATAAAGGTTATTTTATTTAGTTTATTCGACAAATTATTTATTTCAAAGAAATTTGAAAAGTTTTTTAGGGTTCCGTACCTCAAAAGGAAAAAAATGGAACCCTTATAGGATCACTTTGTTGTCCGTCTGTCTGTCTGTCTGTTTGCCAAGACCCTTTTTCTCAGGAACGCATGGAGGTATCAAGCTGAAATTCATATGAAATATTCAAGTCTACGATCCCTTAGAGCTGTGAAAGAATCAAACTTCTAAGCCAACGCAATCAAAAGATACAGCCATTTATGCTTCAAATTTTCGACTTTCGCAAGGGAATTAAATCCTACAGGTTACTTCCCGTGAACTCAGAATCTTGAAATTTGATACGAAGCAACGTTTTATAGCACAGATAAAGGAAAAATTGCGAAAAGCATAAATTTTTAGTTACATCATATAATAAAAATATTTTTAATAATTTTAAACTTATATACCTACAGATTTGTTCGGAACCCTCGGTGCGCGAGTCCGACTCGAACTTTGCCGGTTTTTTTAACGATCTATTACTGTCACGATGTACCGAACAATCGACCGAGCTAGGCAATCTAAATATATAAATGAAGTTTGGATTGATTGTACCTAATAAATCATAAATTGACGAATTCATTATCCCTTGTCCATATCGTATTTCCTCCTCCAATACCACTTTGATCTTATTTTTCAAGAATTTTAAATTATGTTACTATACTTTATTTTTTATATTTTTTAAACTATTTTGCTAAAAGTGTTATTAGGGTGCTATAAGTGGGCAGTTTGTTTATTTTAAAATGCCCCTACATCTTAAGACAATAATTTTAAAAAAAATATAGGAAAATAACAGTGTTATATATATTTTTTCGTAAAATTATGTTTGCTCTCGAGTCGTTATCCTGCCTGGATACAGAAGAATACGAGTGAGTTTGCATGAACTAGACGCCGCCAAACATCCTGTAAAATTTAGAAATCATCATGTACATACAAAGACAGCTATATACATTTGTTGTTGATGCATATATACACTTAATTTCAAAGTGGGACCAATTTTGAGATCACTACCTAATTGTTTATAATTGTATGTTGTTTAGGTTTTGTGATTCTCGGCAAAGTATAAAATTTGGTAAAGCAGATAACTCAGCTGTTACTGTACTATTCAGCGGTTACATTTCAATTAAAAGCCATAAATTAATAAAACAAATTGGAAGCCTGGTTGATACAATTATTTCAATTGATTAAAAGCCAAGAAACAATTAGCAATTAGTCTCCATACAAAAAGTTTAAACGAAATACTTTGAACAGTAAATCATAATGTATGACAAAGAAAATATTTACAATGCCAGAGAATGGTGTTTGCAATTTTTTTTGTAATATTTAGACAGCGACTGGTAAAGCCACCTGTTCACCTACCTTGATTAAGGCAAATACTTCCTTACACAGGAGAGGACCATGTAAGACAGTGGACTTTTACGAGGTTATGATTATGATAATGGAGATGACGAAAATACCATCATATAATCATGCTTTTATCGGTATGTGAAGTGTTGGCCCCCTCACTACGATGGAGTGATGACCTGGCAAGAGATGAGGGTGATTTATTGAATTCCTTTGTGGGGGCCTATAGCCAGGAGTTGACTTGTTAAGGGTTGTAATAAAATTTCATCATCATCATCATCATAATGATGAAACATCCTTTTAAGTCTAGTGTTATACAGGCTTGCATGCGCTACTTAAAATATGTTTGTGAGTTCAAAGTCAACAACCTCGTACTGGTTATTTCGCTTCTAATAGATTTTTTTTGCACTGATCACCGTCGTAATTGCATTGGCCGTTAAATATCTTCTACTTTGGAAATTTTCTTCCCCAACGTGTCCATTCACGTCTGTTGGAATGCAAATATCTTCAACAAATAGCAGATGAACCAATAGTAGGTTTAAAAGTCCACTTTGCAAAATGACAACCGTTGGAATAAGACGTAGTACATAGTGGAGACAATATTGTAATAACAGTTTTGAGAGACTACAACTAAAATCCATAGTCTGGTAACAAGACCGATCACTTGAACTTGGATGACACTGACATGTCCTGATGTGAACTATTAAGAGTATAGCGATGACTGTTCTCGATTAGGAATCAAAATACAAATGCATTGTCACCCCTGAGTACCAAGATAGAATGCCTCGTTTCAAGTAAAAAAGTTATCCGGATCTCTACACTCACCACCATACGAAACACAGCAGCATTAATTGCTATTTTACGCTGGTATTCTGTGAGAGCGTGGTTCTTCCCCGGCTGAGTCGACTCATTCCTTACATTCGCTACAACTATAATAGAGCTGCAACATGGTTCTACCAAGTACTTAGCTAATTTATGGTCTGAAATAAAATAAATAAATAAATTGTGGGTTATAAATTGAAAGTATCCACTACAAAATTACAAGTAATGCCTTGTTCTCTTTCAATGACATTCATTGAAAGTAGGTACTTATGCAAATTCTATATTTGGTAGCCAAGAAACAAATACGGTAAATTTAATTGCTGTTAAATTATAGTAGGTAATTGGTTTGCTACTCGCAGCAATTTATTTTGGTATATCAGTATTTTGTCGTTGCCTCTCATTTCTTTGTCCGAGGAAAGAAAAAGCTTAAAAATTCTTTATTAATACAACGACAATTGTTGCGTCTATTTTTCTACTCTGCTAAATGTGTATTTAATTTTAATTTTTTTTATTTTAAATTCAAATAAATTTTATATGAAGGCTTGTTATTCCTTTTTAAAATCATTTATATATTCCTTTTTGGGTTTTGATTTTTTTGCATTACCGCTTTATTTATAACTGCGAAGTTTAAAAAATCGCGCTTTGTTAACCTTAAGAAACATAAAGCAACACGGGCTGCCAAAGAAAGGAGTAGAAACGATATATTCGTCAATTGTAAACCGATTTTCATGATTTTTTAAATTAAATAAGTTATAATTTAAGATTGGTCCCATATAAAATAGGAGAAAAGATTCCTTTCTTTCGATATCCTGTCACCATATTTTCTAGACCTTTTATTTGCATGGGAAAATGTTGGCATTTCTCGGTGACATAATCCGTCCTTGACCCACATGTCAAATTTGCGCCGACTAAAACCCAATGGTGTTCCACCTACGCCCTATTACAGACCCTCCTAGGTGGAGGAATTCTCCGCCCCCTTTTCCTTTTTAAGGTAAGGCTCACCATGAACACAATACAACCTTCCTCCGCGACCTCTACCTCCACCTGCGCAAGAGACGCCCCAAGCCTGATACGCGAAAGCCATGAAGAAGCGAGTACTTGGAAACACTAGCTTCTTGGTGAGCCGCGGCAGTTGGGGGAAGAGGAGTGTTTGGCGACACGCCACTCGCTCTATCCTCCGCAACTCTGGCAGGGCCGTACCATTGATGTGGTGGTCGGGGGGAGAGTAGTGACGGTATTGCAAGGCGGCACTCTGCCTACCCTCCTCTTCCCCTAACTGCCGCGGCCCATCAATACACATCCGAAGTAGGCTTACCAAGATAAATTTGGAGTGGCCACCTCATACCGGCTCTTCACCTCGGGCAAGACATGTGGGTTCCTTTTCGTTCACCATGGGTGATCAAGCCACGGCCACTAAGCCCCTCCGCCACAAGGCGGGACCGTGTACCAACAGAAATCAAATTTTTCGAAGCAATCAAACTTAACTAAGTTATCTAACTTTTTGATAGACAAAAATTTAAATTCCGAACAAGGAGTAACGTCTCCCAACAGTTCATCCATTTTTGTGCATCAGTGTACAACAGGCAACTATAGCAAATATATCAACAAACTGCACATAAAATGGCATTAATGTGGTCATAGATTAGGCAAATATTTTGGTGAATTTTTTTTTAATTTAAATATGTTAATTTTCCCATGAGAATGGCAGTTTTATAAGTAAAGAGCTGAAATATTTTTAAGTATTTTCTTCATTCTATTGTAAATCACTCAGTCATCACGTTTAAGCACCTTGTACTCGCCGAATGATTTCGATATGTTTATTTTAATATTATGCTAATGTCACAAACATGATATAAATTTCATCATCTGTTTCTGTTTCTCACTTTTAATATTATTACTTTGCTTGGCAGGAGCATTGGCGAATCATTTACAAGGTTGCTGCTCATTTCAGTTCGTGTATACGATGTTGTATACACGAACACGATGTAGTTAAACCGCCATCTTAAAGATGTCTCTACACTTTTTGTGGATTCTCTTTTTTAGCTTCATTGATTTTTTTTTGGAGAGGGGGCAAACGAGCATGCGGCTCACCTGATGGTAAGTGACTACCGCCGCCCATGAACAACTGCAACACTAGGGGAACCAGGGGAATTGAAGATGCGTTGCCGACCTTTTAAAGAGGAATAGGCTCTTTTCTTTGAGGTCCCTAAGTCGTATCGGTCCGGAAAAATCGCTGATGGTAATCGATTCCACAAGAAAGTCGTGTGAGGAAGAAAACATCTTCTAAATCGCACAGTGGTGGACCGCCAATCATCCAGATGGTGTGGATGGTATCGGGAGTGCTGCCGCGATGTGCATTCATGAAATTTGGTGGCTGGGATTAATCTGAACAATTCCTCAGAACACTCCCCGTGGTAAATGCGAAAGAAATTGCAAAGGAATGCAACATCTCTTCGCAGTGCCAATGAATCGAGCCGATCGGAAAGGACTCGGTCGTCGACGATTCGAGCCGCTCTGCGCTGGATGCGGTCAAGTGGAAGGAGCTGGCACTGGGGAGCCTCTGCCCAGAGATGGGAACAGTATTCCATGTGAGGCCGAACCTGCGCCTTGTAAAGTTGCAGGGGGTTTGCCGGCATGAAATACTGTCCCACTCTGCTGAGCACGCCAAGCTTTTTAGAGGCCAATTTGGCCTTCTCTTCCATGTGATCACGAAACTACACGTCACTCGATATGTCAACTCCGAGGATTTCGATACTGGCTGAGGCAAGAAGGGGAGTGCCTTGAAACTGAGGAGATACGACAAAGGGGTTCTCTTTAGCGGTAAACGCGCAAGCTTGTGTCTTCTGAGGATTAAACTGGACTAGATTTAGTCGCCCCCAATCCGAGACTTTGTTCAGCAAAGACTCGACTTCAGACACAAGTTTGTTCCGGTACTCGGCGACGTTTTCCCGGGAAATATTGGCACGGCCGGTGTATAGAGCATCACCAATGCTATCATCCGCATAGCAATTAATGTTACCAGTTAGTTGATACCCTTGGATATAGATGCTATAGTTATATATTTGATTATAATTCATGATTTTACTTATCATTATTAAATCAGACATTTGTGGTTGATTAAACATAATATACAAATATTATAGTTGAATGAATAAAATAATTTAATAGTTTTGAGAATTAATAAAATAAACAGTGCGCCTCATGGTAACTGGTAGCTGAGTGGTTTCTTTAGCATTATTATGCGGAGCTAAAAGGCAACATAACATCTGATAAATTAGGCCCTAGTGACTGACTGGTGGCGTACGTTCCATCGCGAAGTAACCACTTTCTAATGTCTAATGGTGATAGGGAGCATTTACCGTGTCCGTATATCAATTTCGCTTACGCCCGACATAAAATACGCAGACAATGATCAAAGGTGCGAGACTTCTGGTACTGCGATGACCAATCCACCTGCTAAGTATAGCGATTGTCAAATCCGCAGGAGAAGATCAGTAGAAGATTATTTTCAGCGGTCGACTTTTGCCGATGATGATGATGTTGAGAAGTATAATTGTTAACTCTGTAGAACTATCCTGATAGTGTAAGCAAATCTTTGAAGAAATACGCTTGACCTACGCATCGTTGGGTTATGAATGCTGATAATTTGTGATACTCTTATACATGGTAGAGATATGCTGCAGCTATATATGATTGTAGCACAAATGGCTCGGCTTGACAAAAAGGATCACGGTTTCAAAGAATACTAGCATAAAACAGTAGCGTAATGTTTTTTATGGTGAGTACAGAAAACCGGAGACTCTCTTTCACTGAAAAAATGGCATTCTATCTAAGTCCTCAAGGGTCTGCATCTGCTCTTCGACACTTAATCGAGTGTGGACGTAGATGTCAATGAGCCATGTCATTCTCTTACCAGCATGTGGAAGGTGTGTTCATTTGTCACAGCAAATCTATAAAAAAATGTTTATTTCTCCATACACATTTTAATTATAAATGTTGTTATTTACTAAAAGTTTACGTCAATTTTGATACTATTCATCCTTATCTAGGAGGATATCAATAAAGAATAATATAGCTAAACGTTTCAATATGAAACACGATTCAATTTCCTCAGAATTGATGCATGTATTTACGAGTACGTATAGCATCTGCCACGGTTGAAAATAAATTCTAAGATATAACAGCAGGAAAAGGAAAATGGTTTTATACATGCTATAACTGAAAAAGAGTATTATAATGATTTATTATACTTACGCGAACAAATTTAAATAATACTAGTATTTACGTTATATTAATTTATTTATAAGTTATATACCGTAAAAAATAGTAAGCATACCGTAAAAAAGTATAGTATATTAACTTATTTGTAGGTTCATATACGTAATACTAGTTTTATTTAAACATGTAGTGTTCGCGTAAATATAAGAAATCGTTATATAAAGTAATATAATTTAAGGTTCTTGAAAATAATTAAGGTCAAACTGAAAGAGGAAATATGGTATGATGGATATGGGATAATGAATTCGTCATTTAAGTAATCTTAAGTCGAGTATAATCAGTCCGAACAGCATTTATATATTTATTCGTTTATTCGTAGCTGCAGCTTTCTATTACTTTGCTTGATAGTCTTATTTTACACCATTGGGTTATAATGCAATATTGATTTAAATCCCATAATATATCTGTCAACTATTGCGTTTTGCAAGTGAACAGAACGTGGTCCTTCACTGCTGGTCGTATGAGGAGGCCACTCAACGAACTACGAAGAGGGCTATGCTCGGGGTTTCTCTGGGCGATAGACTTCTTCATAAGGATGTAAGCAATAAAATCAGATAAAGCGAAGAGATATTAAATGTTTCATATAATGAATTTTCACAAGGAAACGTAGAGAATGGTACTTGTATTATTTTGTAAAGAAATTAAAACAAATAAATAATGCGTAAAGCAATTTTGATGGTGACGGGCAAAGCGGCCTGTTCAACCAACTTGATGAAGAAAAATCCTTCCTAACACGGGAAAGGACCATATCTGAAAAAGATTTTTACGGGCTTATGATGATGATGATGATGATAGTTGTGATGAAATATCATCATAAGAACTAGATTTTATTAGTAAAAGAAGCGTAGCGCAGCTTCCAACTAGATGGAGTTACGACTTAGTCAGAGATGCAGGAAGCCGATGGATGCAGATGGCTCAGTTCTGTGTTTTGTGGCATTCCTTGGGGGAGGCCTATGTTTGACAGTGTACTAGGGATGGGCTGCGATATTGATGTTCATGATGATTTTTTTAAAATCCTCTTACGGTTATGGCTTGAAAGTTTTAATGTTTCCAATGGTGCGTCCACCTTTTTTATTTTTAAATAAGTAATGTTTTCTTGCTTTTGTTAACCTTTAGCTAGTCGCATCAAAATCATTATTAGTCGCGTGGGTTCCTTGTATACTTTGGGGTTACTTCTGAAAGATAAACATTTTAAATATATATATATATATATATATATATATATATATATATATATATATATATATATATTTAGTATAGTAATTTTAAGAACAATATCTTAACATAAAAAATATAAATATCTAAAAAGAACAAAATATATCTACCTAAATCAGTTTTTAAAAATTCTAAGCAATTACTTGACATAAGAATCACAAGCTTTAGAATGGTGTTCGTGAGAAATTTTGTTGCATTTAACACACTTGGTTTTCGTTTTTCTATCATAAGATCTCGCACACAGATACGGCATGGTCATAGGAACAACTGTTTAGGAGACGTCTTTTCAAGGGCCGTAGCTGAAGGTGAAATTGAGCGCTCTTAATTTTAAAACTTTTTACATGTGTTTTTGGTTTTTTTATACTTTTCTAGTTATTTTACTATTATTATTCATATAAATACATTATAAGTATATGGATTATACATTCAAAAGTTAAAATATTTTGAATTGATCGTCTACAGGTTTGTCGAACACAACGGTGGCGGCTTACCACCGAATTGTGTTGTCTGTGAAGTGTCTTGTGTTACAAAAACTAAATGGAAAGTAAGTATAATTACATAAATAAACATAAACACTCACGCCTGTCACCTGGAGGGTTAGGCAAAGACTACGGACTTCCATTTGGTATGAACCTAACATACCTCTCTCGCCTCCTTTACATTCATATATTTACGCATACATGGTCGTCGGTTAAGGGTACTCCTAATCTGGCCAATTTTCAATATATCGCCACTTTGGTTGATAAACCTTCGTCTAAGGCGTCCCTTATCAACTCTGCAATTCATATAGCTTTTCTTTGTCACTCCTTACTCGTTCATTCATTCTACATGGCCAAACCACCAAAGAATTCCTTTTTTAATCCTGGTCACAATACCATCTTGTAAATTATAATTTTCTATTCTTACACAATTTTCCTGTCATTCAGATTCAGACAGCCCTTACATACGCCTTAGTACCGTATTTCCACATCATTTATTCTAATTTCGTGCTTTTTCTGTTACACCAAACTTTCACTAGCATACATTAAAGTAGCGACTAATAGAGCATTATGAATTGCCGTATGTGCCTTTTTTGACACATTTTGATTTTTTACAATAGAGTGTAGAGCCCCATTCATTCTATTCCTGCGTTCACTCGTCGTTCTATATATCCTTATCATATCTACCACCCCTACTAAATACACATCCCAAATGTATCTCATCCACTTGCTCAATCAAATCCCCTTTTATTCTTATTTCACATATCGTTTTACTTTCTTCTCTTTCAAAAATAACCACTTTCATCTTATTTTCGTTTACTTTAATTTTCTTTTCTTTTAAAGGCCTGTTCATTAATGTAACCATCATTTGCAACTAGGCTGCCAAATGGGTGATGGGTAAGAATTTATCTCACATTCTTCATCTTTCAATGTTTCCAAACAACTGTCCATTAATAGGTTAAACAGCCACAGGAATGCCAAGATGCCAAACCAGTTCGAGTTGACCCCTTTGATCCTGACTCAAGCTCTAGAGTCCCAATAAAGAGACTTTAATGCCTGTATCAAACCAGCGTTCAACCCAAATGAGTGTATCAGTGTTTGCCATAACACATTCCTGTCCACTATGCCATAAGCCTTTTCCAAGCCCTTTTCCCTTATATATCGGGACTACAACGGCTTTGCTTCAGTTCTTCGGTACCCGCTTCCGTTTCCAATATAAATTAAACAAAGTGTACAAGAGGCCTGCCACCACACCCTCTCCAGCCCTTAGCATTTCGAGTGATACCCTATCATACCTGACTGCTTTACCTGCTTTCATGCTTTTCATTGCTTTCATTATTTCATCTAAACTTATCTCCGTATCTCTTTCCATTTCTTTCCGAATTTCTATTTCGTTTAATTCAAACGACTCTTCACTCATTAATACGCTGTTAAAGTATTCCTTTACCTTACATTACATCAACAACAACAAAAAATATTTTCCTTTACCTTACATTACACCAACACCATCCTTACCGTGTCCCAAAACTGTTCTGGTTTAAGTGGACTTAGACATGTCTAGGGTGTACACCCGTAGCACAAACAATTTCTTTAAGCCCACCTCCATTCACGTCCATAGCAGCCTCGGGCTTACACATTCATACTCTTACACACATTGACCCATCCTTTTTGAAAGGATGATACTCCTGACTCCCTGGCAAGCCAGCTCAGTCTCGTCTACATCTGACCAGTAAGCGGTATACATGCCATCTGCAGTGGTATCCTTTCCCTTTCGTTTCTTCTCATTTACACATAACACATCTATTCCTCTATCATACCTCTGTAGTCTCTGTAGTCTGTAGTCTGCAGTGAGCGCACGACACAGGCGCACGCGTAAAGTTAAAGGTTTGCACTCTTGTTTACGTATCTACTATCTACGTTATGGGACATACAGCATATATCACCAACCTTTTTTCTTCGTAATTGTAGTCATTGATACTGTTACTTTAACGATGAATATCTGTGAATAATGTTCAAAAAAGTTCAATGATGGAGCGCAATGCTATGTTTGTAAAAATCATTAGACATCAAATCTATTAAAGTTGAATTAATCCATCTCAGGGAGTCTTGTGAGTACAACAGTAGTTCACTTAAATCTTTTTAAGATCAATTCTCCAGTTTAGAACGTGGTGTATCTCAGATAGAAAAGATTCAAAATTCTCTCGATGTGGCCAACAAGGAGATAGCAAATCTTAAAAATGTTATTGAGGCAAAGAAACAATGGTTACGGCTTTGTAATGTTGAGGTAAAGGGCATCCCCCTAAAGCCCAATGAAAACCTATTTGAAATCACGGAGTCTATGGGTTTAGCAGTTGGGTGTGAATTCCAAAAATCTCAAATCAATTACATATTTCTTTCATTTATTATTTTCTTCCTCGCAACTTCCTTGTGGAATAGTTTACCACCAGCAATTTTTCCGGACCGATATGATTTAGGGATCTTCAAGAAAAGAGCCTACTCATTTTAAAAAGGCCGGCAACTCATCTGCAATTTCCCTGGTTCCGCTGGTGTTGCGGTTGTTCACGGGCGGCGGTAGTCACTTATCATCAGGTGAGCCGCATGCTCGTTTGCCCCCTCTCCTATAAAAAAAACATAGCCCGACTACCAATGTTTAATAACAAAGAGAAGGCCATCATTATCAATTTCATAAACCGTTATGTCAAAGAAAAATTTGTAGCGGCAGCGCGCGTGTGCAAAACTCTAGAAGCGAAGGATGTTGGATTTGGAGGCAATCGTCAGCGCATTTTCATAAATGACCATTTGACTCCAGAGCACAAAAAACTTCTTACCAAAACAAAAACCTTAGCCCCAGACCGAGGTTATTCTTACATCGGCGTCAAATACGGAAAAAATCATATACGTAAAAATGATACCTCGCCGGTTTTGTTTATTGCAAAAGAGGCTGATTTAAACAAAATAGCTTAATCTATTATTTATTAATGTCTTTGTTTATTATTTCTTTTACTTTTATTAACTATTTTTACCTGTGTTTTTTTTTTATAAAATAAGGGTGACAAACGAGCACACAGTCCACCTGATGGTAAGTGGTTGCTGTGGCCCATAGACATCTACATCTATCATCGTTTGCGAATTAAAATGCAGCTGCTAAAATGCGTTGTCAGCCGTGAGGGCTAAGATAGAATGCCCCTGTTCCAGTAAAAAGGGTCTCCGGTTCTCTACACTCACCATACGAAACACAACAGCATTAAGCTGTTATATTACGCTGTTATTCTGTGAGAGCGTGGCTTTACCACGTAAAATGGCCTGTGTATAATTAACTTTTACTTTTATGGTATAACGAAGCCGTTTTTGAAAAAGTTACAAAATGCTTTTTACACCTGTCTTACCTGCTTCCTTGACACATCGCTATTTGTTAAATTTGCCTACTGGTTATCAGTTGCTCGCTTCTGTTGACGGTCTCTTAAATATGCAACACATTTTGCTCTCACTAGGTGATACATTTTTATTTTTTCTACTAGTTTGTTAATACTATATGCTAACTTATAATAGCCTTAGCGATTTTTGAAATAATGGTGCATTGTTTATTACTTTAATTAACGAGCTTTTGAAATATGACGGGAGATATAAATTCTTTTATAAAAGAAAAATTATTTTGGTTATAGAAAAAATGGCTGTGCTACATAATAACAGTGTAGGTGTAGGGTGTGGCAGTGACAACCTGAGAATATATTATCAGAACGCAAGAGGCTTGCGCACTAAAATGGACATATTTTATCGTTATATTCTTATATGTGATTATGAAATAATACTAATTATGGGGACTTGGCCCCTGTAGAGAATTAGTAATACGGATTTATTTGACAACCGATACTTTGTATGGTGGCGTGATAGAAATTACACAGTTACTGGTCAGAAATACGATGGTGGCGTTTTGATTGCGACGTGTAAAGATCTAGAAATAATTCCACAGCTTTCCTTTCATTCAAGTGATGAGAATCTATGGTTAACGTTGTCTATTGAGTATTAAAGCCATAAAAAACACACGAATTTACATATTTGTATCTTATATTTGTGTAACGAAAATCAGGGTCTCAGTTTTGCTGCTCAACTTCAAAACTATTTACACTTTGTTAGCAATATTGTCATGAGTCACTCGGACGATAGGTTTTTATTAGTTGGTGACTTTACTCTTAGTGATATTACATGTGCCTGATATCAACGCTGCTGACGGTTGATTTTAGGTACAAATGTTCGTTAGGAAAATGAGTTTATTAATAGACGAATTAAGTTAACTAAATTTAAGACAATTTAATGGTATAAATAATGTCCATGGCAGGATCGTCGACCTTGTTTTTTCTAGCGACGCTGTAACCGTTGGTGATATAAGAGGAGATTCTCTTATTCCTTACCATGGTGCCATTTTAATATCAAGTGATTAAGTTGATTGTGAGTCATTAAATAGTAATTCTCGCCTTAAGTTCATAAATGTGACTATTATTCACTAAATGGTGATATTGCCAATATTCAATGGTGTGAAGTTATATCCCCGTTATCGTTAGAAGAATCTGTGGAATATTTTTATAGCACTTTCACGTCACTTAGAGATAAATATATCCCTTCAAAATTGATTTTGCTTACACTTATCCTAGATGGTATACATCGCTACATAAAAAAGCTATTAAAGAAATCATAAGTTATTACGTAAATTTAGGATCTATGGTCGTAGGCATGGCAAAGAAACTTTTAAGTTATTGCGTGAGCGTGTAAGGAAATTTGAAAAGTTAGCATACTAATCTTACATAACCTCTGTGGAAAATTCGATTAGTGCAAATCCTAAATACTTCTGGTCGTATGTTAAACAAAAATCAAAATTACATTCAATACTTAGTTGTCTTAAATTTGAAGGTTCTGTAATGAACTCTGACGAACTTATCTGTAATGCTTTTTCAAACTATTTTCGTTCAAATTTGTTGGATTCGGGTGATAGTAATACTCAGCTGTCCAAAAATTATTACAATGATTCTCCAGCGTCGTCTCAGGTGAGTGTAGATATCACCTCAATCGATGTTTAGGCCCAAACATAGGCATTTGAAACGGCATCCAATCGTGTTTGACTCGGTGCATCACCCGATGGTGTCGATGTGAGGTAAACGCCGCCGGGGGGGCGGCCGTGTGCCGGTTTCCCGTTATTCTGGCCGGTGGGCTGATCAGTAGCTTGACAGCAGCGGCTCTGTCAGTCGACAGAGCCGCTGCGAGCGTATTTTTTTGTGACCGCTGCATCGGTTTCGCGCGGCCAGTTTTTGGTTTGGTGGTCTAGAATTTCAGTATTTGTGCGGGTTTAATTTACTATTGAATTTGGGTTTCGTGTAGACCGCCTGGAATTAGTTTGTCTAAGTTGTACGTTTCATGACAAGAGGCTTGTATTGAATTTGAGTGATTAAAGTAATTTCGTTTGCCAGTAATTACGTCAATTGTATAGTGATTGCATGAGGAAGTGCATTTTGCAATATTTAACTTACTTGTGTGACGTGGAACCTTGCGCGCACGCCGAGTGGACAGACGGTCTGGAATTTGATGCTCGCATTCCATTTCGAGGGCGTGGCCCGGTTAATTGTTTTTGGAAGTTAATGTTGGATAATAACGTCGCCTTAAGTGCCTTTTTGTGTGTTGACTATTTAGTTAGTTTCGCGTGTCAGCGAGGCGGATTTTGAGTTCTGATTGCGGGCGTGGTATTTAATATCGTACGAAGGAATTTAGTTTGATGTTTGGAACGCTGAACTTTTTAACTCGAGAAGAGATCGCGTTCGTTCCCTGTTTGTAATTTGGTGCTAAATGAACCCGGAACATTGAATATTGAACTTTGAACGACTGTTCATTACTTGTGTCGGGTGTCACGTGTTTGATTTCGATGAACGTTGAATTGGTTGACTTTGAACTTAATTATATATACAATAATGTTGATAGACTGAAATAGTGAAGTGACGTCAGACTTGAGTTCAGATAAAGTGAACTATCACTGGAGGATCGCACATTTGGAGAAACACAGCGCTTGCGGATCTGCGGTTCGACTTCCAGTGTTAAATCAGGTTACACATGTCCACACTACTCCACACTACTTTCATGTACATACTTAACGCCTGACCGCGCCTTAGGGTCGGTTCTCGATTGGGAACCAGGTAAGTTCTTATTAATTACCTAGCCTTACATCTATTGTGTAGGATAATTGTCCATCAGGTATTTTGAGCCCCACCCTTAGTTGTCCGTCGAATCTACAGCTGTATGGGCCCCTGTATGGTGGTATTTGTCGGGGCAGCTAGGAGCGTGTACATTTTTGGTAGCAGAGCGTGGTTGATTGTTTCTACAATCACGCCCGGCTGTAATACGTAATAATAAAAATATATTCTTTTGTTGTTTGCTTTCTTTGTTTGTTAGCGGACAGATGGGTAGATTTAGGAACCACGCCCGGTAGGCTGCGCAAGCAGGAGTTTGTTAGGGCTAGGTACGCGTCAGGTATTTTGAGTAGGTAGATAATTGTTATCACGTAATCGGATAATTGTCGTTACCGTATAATTATAGTCGATTAATTGTCGAAGGGTCGGTTTCCAGAGCGAGGCATCTTTGCTGATCGACTGTAGCTTTATTTGTAATGTAATTAGTATTTAATTTAAGAAGTAGTAATTTGTATTTGTGTAATTTGTATTTAACTTGATTTGATAGTAATTGTATTTGTTATTTGTTAATTTGATTTGTATCTGTGCCGCGTACTATTTGTATTTAGTAGTGATGCCATCGCACAAGCTATCGATGCGTCGCCTGAAGGCGGAGCTGCGCTGGGCCGCTAATGCTCATATTTTGATAGGGCGATCCGATCGGGTCCATAGTTTAGGGAAGCGGCTCGAGCAGGTCGATGCCCGAAGGGCTGTAGTGGAGGAGGCTTGCACAGAGCTTTCGGCCTCAGATGTGGAACAGGGAGTCCTAGACTCCTGCCTCGTGGACTACGAAAAAATTTTTTCGCTCACGGACGATTTGATCGAGGTGGGGGCTAAGTATGCTAATGAAGCACGTGAAGCTCGGCTGAGTGGCCTGGCCGAGTCCTCTCGGAAGCAGCCTACTCAGCCGGAGCTGTTGGGACGACTCCCACCTCTGGACCTGCCAAGGTTCTCCGGGGTCCTCTCCGACTGGATGACTTTTGTTGGGCTTTTTGGTAGACTGGTGGACGCCCGGAGGGACTTGACACCAAGCCAGAAGGATTTCCAAGTTATGCATTGTATCTAAAGTGTTTGAACGAATTATATATAATCAGTTATACGCGGCCCTAAAGCATTCATTCAATCCGACTCAACATGGTTTTTTAAGAAGACGCTCTACTCTTTCAAATTTTGCGCTCTTTAATGCATTCTTAACTGAAGCAATGGATAATGGCCACCAGGTAGATGTCATTTATACCGATTTTAGTAAAGCCTTTGACAGAATACAACATAATTTTCTATTACTGAAACTGTCTAAGATCGGCATAAACGGCGATCAGCTTAGGTGGTTAACGTCTTATGTAAATAATTGATCACAAGCTGTTGTCGTTAGCAACTATATATCAGGATGGGTAACTGTTTCAAGTGCGGTGCCACAGGGCTCACTGCTGGGACCGTTATTATTTGTTATTTTTATCAATGACGTTACCTATTACCTGAAGAAAGCTCGCTTATTATGTATTGCTGACGATATGAAGCTCTCTTTGAAAATAACATCGATCAATGATGCTAAAGCTTTACAAGAAGATCTGTCAAATCTAGAGGGTTATTGCCACTTAATCTACTTAGATTTGAACCCTTCTAAATGTAGCTTTATGTCTTATAGTTGCAAATATAAACCAATTGTCTTCAACTATAAACTAAATGGTGAAAATCTTTTAAGGGATTCGATTGTTAGAGATCTACTTGAAGGTATTCTTCATGATTCATAATTGATATTTGACGCTCACTTAGGAAGCATTATAGCCAAATCTTCGAAAGCTCTTGGATTTTGATGCGTATCTCTAAGGATTTCACTAAGCCTAAAACTCTAAAGATCCTAAATTATTCTCTTGTAAGAAGTAATTTAGAGTACGCATCTTAAATCTGGAACCCCAGGTATGCAAAATATATTACCCGAGTTGAAAATATCCAAAGAATGTTTATACGTTACCTCTGTTATAAAACCAAAGACTATCGCTATACCTCTGATAATTATTTTTTTCATAGGAGGGGGGAAAACAAGCATGCGGCTCACCTGATGGTAAGTGACTACCACCGCCTATGAAAAACTGCAACACCAAGGGAATTGCAGGTGCTTTGCCGGCCTTTTAAAAAGGAGTAGGCTCTTTTTTTGAAGGTTCCTTAGTCGTATCGGTCCGGAAAAACCGCTGATGGTAATCGATTCCAGAGGGAAGTTGTGCGAGAAAGAAAACATCTACTAAATTGCACAGTAGTGGACCGCCAATCATCCAGATAGTATGGATGGTATCGCGAGTTTTGTCGTGATATTAGTTATTGTAAAAAAACATCACCTTCTTCCTCTTGCTAAGCGCCATGAGATTGCTGATCTCACTTTTCTGTTGACTGTCCTGAGCTTTTATCTCAACCACATCTTAGCTGTCCTGCCAAACCTCGGAGACACAACAAACTTTTAAGTCTCCCGTGTGCATCTACAAATAATAGGCAAAATACATTTATTTGGCGAGCGAGCAATAATTTTAACAAGCTAGCCAATGAGTTTGACTTCGATTTGTTTAACACTAGCGATGCGTCAGCCAAGCGCATACTTGCAATTTTTGGTAGCTCTTAGTGAGATATTGATGTGTTTGTTATAAAACAAAGGATTAACTTCTTTTATATTTGTATTTATTATTTTTCTTTTTTATGTACAATACATGATACACATCAGATAAGCCCTCATTTGGCATAAGAATTATTATTAGATACTCTTGAGTGTTGAATCGTGTTTATCAATGTTGTAAATTCACCTTTGTATCTACTAATGAGGACCTTTAATTGGCTTATTGTAGTAATTAGTATTATCTATCCTAATTACGATAGCTGTTGGTCTTCCAACTAAAATAAAATTAAAATAAAATACATAATTTCGAACACTTCATCCATCATATGATTCATTGCTCCACATACATTGGGCGTAGCCAGGGCTTCCGCAATCCACTTTTTGCCTCTCCGGAAAACAGAACGAGACAGGTGGTGAACCTAATCATCCTTTTACTCCCGGAGATTATTCGCACTCCTGTCTCATTAAAGGGGCGCCGGGATCTCGAGGCTTTTTTTTATTTTATGTCTCATGGTGCGAAAAGTAGGGGTACATAAGGCGAGGAATTGAGTCTATTCTTTCAGCTTTGTCTCTTGTTCAGCACCACCCGGGACACGCGTAGGGTGCACGTAGGGTTAGGAGATCGACGTCTTTGGAAGCGTGCGACTCATCTCCGAGTAAGTATAATTAAAATTGAAAAATGAAATAACTAAAAGTAATCATATATTCACCAAAACTGTATTACACTATAATTCGAACATGGTCCCTTGGACCCCAAGTACATCAGCACGGCACGTCTGCTTGATGCCGAGGCTCGTTGAACAGGAAAAAGACAAGGGTGCACGAGCTAGGAAGCTACTGGAACGAACAGTGACGTTTGTATATTATTTGCTGAAATATGACGCAAAACAAAGTCGCGTAGGATAATTAAAGGTTAATTACCGTAATTTCATCATAATTTTTATCTCCATCGATTTTTTTATTCTTCGTATTTCATGGCGTGAGAAACAATTTCGTCATTATACTTTCTGTACTTCCTATAATTATAATGAAATGGAAAACAAAACTTGTCTTATAGTAGCAGCACGAAATTATTTAATTAATTTATTTGGCGTCATATGTTGCTACTCACAGGAAGCCAAGTTATTTCCACTCTTTTAATCATATGCAGTATTTTATTATATTTCACATATATTTGAAAGTAAGTAGTAAACGAAAACACTGTCGATGGTATTTAATTATATGAAATTACAGCTCATATAATGATTGGAAGAAACTGCAGTGACTTCCTGAAACCACAACATTATAATTAATGAAAACAAAATATAGCATTGCTTAAAATGTCCTTGTAATTACAGGTATAAAGCAAACTTATTGTGTCGCCATATCGTATGTACATACTTTAGATTGATAATACCTAAACCGACTGCCAACTACGACGGTAACTGGCGTTAAGAAGAGTTCTATTTGTACAGATTTTTCGGTTTTAATTCAATTATTTTTAAATCCCGACGTTTCGGGTCCTACTAAACGCGAAAAAATCCATAAAAATAGTTTTATTCAATGTGTACTATTCGCGTGGCTTTTTTAAAAATACCAATTAACTAGTCAAGCGTGATGATTACTGCAATTTTTTTTTAGTATGTCAATGTCCAACAATGGATTCTTTACAAGTTGATAAGGAGAAAGATGTAAACTTGGACTCATAAAAGCAAAGGAGTTTTTGACACATACCTACATGTAATAGATTACCATTATTTCTAAATAAACTACTCTGCGCTTAAACAATGTAAATTCACTAATTAAACGTTTATTTAGGATCTGGTTTGATAAAAGTATAAATAAATAAAAAAAACAATGTTAAATCTGTAGCATAAAAAGTTTTATTTTTAAAAGCTTACCCAATATTAAGCTACCATAATTTTTAAAATTCATATTTCTTTTTAATAAAACTGAACTGACAATCGATCTGATGTAGTCTACCTGATGTTAAGTGGCTGCAGCAGTTCATGGACACCTTAACCTAACTTCAAACAAATAAGAAATCAAACAGATGGGTTGAGGCCTCAGAGTACTAAGATGGAATACCTCAGAGCCTGTAATCATATTGGCTCTCTGTATCCTGCAGACGTAAACACAGTAGAGCAAGCATATGTATTTGGTGGCAGAAATAGATAAATAGGGTGGCGTAGAGATAAATAGATAAATAACTGACTCCTTGGCAAAAAAAAGTGTACCACCTGGTACACCCATAAAATATTCTTTCAAAAGTATTTACCACAATACCAAAATAAATCAAATACTAAATATAACACTACAGTCGAATACTAAATATAGCTAGTAAGTACTTTATACATAAATGTATAACAAAAATGTAGTCTTGACGGCTACTAAAGTCTCAATAAATACAGCAATGATGTCAGAATGCGTGTGCGACTAAGCGCCACAAGCTTCATTAATCACCCAGGACACTAAATGTCAAGTCCTTACTGCCTCGCATACAGATATCACACAATCATACCTACTTAAATCAGTGCGTTCACGAACTCACTGTTTGCTGGCGTCATGGCTCCCGTAATATGTTTATTTTGCTTGTGTTTTTTGTATATTTTATTGTCAATAAATTCGCTTACTCGTAAATTCAATTGTTGCTCTAGTTACATTAAAGATATAAACGACATTGATTACTTTAAGTTATATTTAATGAGATTCGTTTTTTGGAAGAATGGGTCTGATAAGATAAGAATCGTTAGCGGCACGACCGTTTCTTTATGTCAGGTATCTAGTTATGGAGGCTAGCAGGATTATAAGCACGATTGCACTACTGGCCGATCGTATATAGTTGGGGGTCGAATCAATAAGCTAGCCACTCATGAAAGGCTGCCCCACAAACTTACAAAAATCCTGGGATGGCTCTACCATGCTGGGAGAGAGTCTGGTGGCAATTTCAAGGGTGGTTTGGGCACTATCACAGTCTACATGCTAGCATGCTAGATACCATCGATGTTGTGACTCTGTTTGCTTCCCTAGGTTATATGTGTGATGTCTTGTCATACTGCCATTATCTCTACATATTCACTCAATCACACAATGAAAAAAACGAAAAGAAAAGTAAGTTTTTACAACAGTTGCACTTCCTCTCCATGAAAGTACTCTTCACAAACATCTGAGACCTGCACTGTAGTTTCAACGCAGTCCCCTACCGCCTTGAGACTGACACGCCGCACATGCTCTTTTTGACAGAGTACCTTGGTCACCCTGAATACTAATTATAGCATAATTTTTATCATCGCGTCGGAGTTTATGTGTGCCGTAAGCTTCTTCGTCATTAACGACCCCATTTTCTTCACGGTTAGGGTACGATAGACATAGGAATGGATAAAATTATTTATTCTTGTTAGACACAGATTGCACAGCGGCAACCAGGATAAATTAGGTTATTTAATGAATTAAATGCCTGTCATCAAGATTTCCTGTTCCTACACCAGCAGACCACCACGCTGACAGAGGGAAATGGAATTTTGCGTTATCGCTGGGGCTCTTCCAGCTGGTAAAATAAGTGACTAGGGTACCCGATGTGGACGTTCACATAGCCAACTACGTCAAACTTCTGCTGACCACCAATCCAAGCAAGTACGATGTTCAGCTTACCTCTCCGTGGGCAACTTCTGACAAATGTATGGAAAAATCTGTCATTATAATTTCCCACCATACTACGTGTGTAAGTGTGCGACGAATGTGGCAATACAAGTCATTAGGTAAGGATGAGATACGACATTTTATTCCATCTTAGCTTTGGCGCGATTTTGTTTCTCGTCTGAAGATCCGTCGAGTAGCGCGGGTGCTATTGCCGATGTGATACGTCTAGCGATGGAGGATTTCATCCCCTATGATGACGTATCCATCGGTGGCAAAGCTGGCTCATGATTCAACGCCGAATATGCCCGTGCTAAAAAAACACAAGCAAATTATATAAGGGAATCCAAGGACAATTCTCAAGACCACAAGGATCCAAATTTAAGCCCTATGAAGATAGTTTTCGACCAAGCCGCCAAGTACTGTAAAAAGTCATTACGGCAAGCTAGTTTTGACCGCATTAAACACTAAGCTTTTTACCATACCATCTGGAAGTAGATCTTTTTGGTCTCTAACCAAAACGGTCGAGATAAACTCCGTCGGTCCGCACTGCCTCCACTGACTTACTGACACAAGAAGAAAGCGTACTAATTTGTTTCTCTTATTGGCTTACAGTTTGCTTTTAGACAGAACAACAGCATACCACCTGAATTACTTCACTGCGGTTCCTTTATTACAGCGGTAAATATCACAAACAAGGAAGTTTTTAAAACCTTGAGTAGTACAGCTTGAGCCCGTGATCGCCAGATCTTTCTTATTATATAAACTCTATATACTCAACATAGGTAGGACTGATCGGCTATTATGAAGTTTGGATCATGGTGACTTTTTATCGCAGGGTGTGTTATAAATTATTTACAGGACTAATGAAAAAATATTTAAAAAACCGGTGAAACGGAAAATAGAAAGAAACAAAAAAAGAACAAGTATACCAAAAGACATTGTATTAATCGACTATAATGATGCAAATGAATTTTTTATAGGATAGCGTGATAAACGAGCACATAGTCCACCTGATGGTAAGTGATTGCTGTGGCCCATAGACATCTACATCTATCATCGATTACAAAATGCAGATGCGTTGTCACCCATGAGGACTAAGATGGAACTCTAGAAGCGAAGGATGTTGGATTTGGAGGCAATCGTCAGCGCATTTTCGTAAATGATCATTTGACTCCAGAGCACAAAAAGCTTCTTACCAAAACAAGAACCTTAGCCACAGACCGAGGTTATTCTTACATCGGGGTCAAATACGGAAAAAATCATATACGTAATAATGATACCTCGCCGGTTTTGTTTATTGCAAAATTAAACGGCTGATTTAAACAAAATAGCTTAATCTATTGTTTATTATTGTCTTTGTTTATTACTTCTTTTACTTTTATTAACTATTCTTACCTGTGTTTTTTTTTTAATAAAATAAGGGTGACAAACGAGCACACAGTCCACCTGATGGTAAGTGGTTGCTGTGGCCCATAGACATCTACATCTATCATCGTTCGCGAATTAAAATGCAGATGCGTTGTCAGCCGTGATGACCAAGATAGAATGCCCCTGTTCCAGTAAAAAGGGTCTCCGGTTCTCTACACTCACCATACGAAACACAGCAGCATTAAGCTGCTATTTTACGCTGGTATTATGTGAGAGCGTGGTCCTTCCCCGGTCGAGCCGACCCATTCGTGCTACAACTATACTACTAATATAGATGCAGAATGGCTCTACTACGTTAAAAAAAAGAATCCTTTTGCATGTGTTAGAATCTAGTAATAACCTTATACATATATTTCATTTTTTTATATTAACACATACATAAATAAACAATCAAATTATATAAAAGCTTTTAGAAAAATTTACTTCGCAAATATTTTTCTAAAAGCTTTTATATAATGGATTTCCGCAAAGTAACGCCTGATTCTATTAATTACAATCAAATTATATTAAAATGTCGAATTTTATAAAAAAGTGAATTTAAAAAATAAAGTCCATGAAATTCAAAAACATCATTTACTCATTTATTACATTTATATTTTACTCAATTATCAAAATGATATTACAGTCAGTTAGTAATAAACATATTAAAATTATCCGATCAATCCAAATAATAACTATCTCACTCAAAAGTATATTGTCTGGCGCTCGCCCCTACAGATACCCTATAATATGTTTGTCCGGACAGGTGTCAGGGCTACTGAGGATACATCTTCTAATAGTTATAAAGCTAACATAATAGGTCGGGAGAAAAGTTTCTTTGTATTTTCTTTGTATAAAATTGAATAAAATTATTTTTGGTTGTACTGTTTGTATTTCGCTGGTATTAATATTAATACATATAGTACCTACATTCAAACAGAAAAATAAAAAGTGAAAAATACTTCCCCGTCATTTTTCAATTATCTGAAGTTTTAAAAGGTTTACACAAGTGGTAAATTTAAAATTTTGTACAAACACACACACACCTGCAATAAGAACATAATTTATTGTTGATTTTTTTTAAAAACCTCGAACGATTTTGATAAAATTTAAATGGAACCACCTTTCAAGTATACCCTTTGAAACAAAGGAATAATTTTTCAAATATATTCAGGCGTCTTTAACGGTTAACATACATAAAAAAACAAAGATTCCGACGAATTGAGAACCTCCTCTTTTTCTGAAGCCGTTTGAAAAAGAGAAAAATGCGATACAACCCGTAAAAATTTGTGAGGTTTATGGACCTAATGCAGTGACAGTAAGAGTAGCACAAAGTTGGTTCAAGTGTTTTCAGTCCCGGAATTTCGATTGAGATTCAGCTCGCTCTGGTCGCCCTTATATGGATAAAGGCGATGCCATTTTTGAAAAGGACCGGTAAAGTGCGTGTAGGACTCGCGCACCGAGGGTTCCGAACAAATCTGTAGGTATATAAGTTTAAAATTATTAAAAATATTTTTATTATATGATGTAACTAAAAATTTACACGTTTCGCAATTTTTCCTTTATCTGTGCTATAAAACTTTGCTTTGTACCAAATTTCAAGATTCTGAGTTCACGGGAAGTACCGTGTAGGTTTTGATTCCCTTGCGAATGTCGAAAATTTACGGCATAAACGGCTGTATCTTTTGATTACGTTGGCTTAGAAGTTTTATTCACAGCTCTAAGGCATCGTAGACTTGAATATTTGATATGAATTTCAGCTTGATACCTCCACGCGTTCCTGAGAAAAAGGGTCTTGACAGACAGACAGACAGACAGACAGACGGACGGCCAACAAAGTTAGGTCGTTTTTTCCTTTTGAGGTACGGAACCCTAAAAATGGAGCAATATCGGCATATTAGTAGTAACGACATAGCCGAGGAATTGAGGATTGACCACAAAACAGTTTTAACGCATTTGAAAAAGTCTAGCTATACAAAAAAAGCTCGATATTTGGATACAACACGAGCTCACTGAAAGATACCTAATGAATCGATTACTCATTTGCAATTTTCTATGGAAACGTAATGAAATCAAACAATTTTTAAAAAGATTGATCACTGGTGAAGAAAAATGGATCGGTACTGGTTTAACACGCAATAAGGTGATGCTGTGTTACCATTAGGGATAACCATAGATTCGGATCTCTACTGCTAACAGCTAATGAGATTAAGCAAGAAATTGAGAAAAAATGGCCGGAATTTATCAACAGAAAAGGAGTGGTATTTCATCATGATAACGCCAAACCACAAACATCTTTGGCCACTTAGCAAAACTTGAGAGAGCTTGATTGGGAAGTGTTAAAGCATCCATGATAATATAGTCCTGAACTTGCACCCTCAGATGTTTACTTGTTTCGGTCTCTTCAGAATTATTTTGGTAGTGTTAGGTAAACATCAAGATAGGAGAGCACTATCAACTGCTTGTCGCATTTTGTGATCAAAAATCGCAAGATTTCTACAGCAACAAGATTATGTCACTACCAACCAGATGACAACAAGTAATCTTATAAAATGGCACATATGTATGTAGTATAATTAAATTGTGGTGGGTGGAAGGAAAAGGGGAGATCTCCCGCCGGGCAAGGTGTGCTGCCCGGGGAGCGGCCAACGCTTCGAGTGGTAGTTCGGAGCTATTCTATATATACCGCTTTAACTACGGAACTTTGTTAGCGCCATTTAAGTTTCGATGTGTTTCGCTTGTGGCGTGACGACAGCGCTGCCACATCACCCCCCTGTTCAGACCAGAGGTCGATAGTGCAGTCCGATTGCCGGTGCGTCCTTAATGCCAGTGGGGAATGCATGCTGTGTGCGTAAGGGAAAGTGACGCCGGTGCGAACGATATGCCGGTGTGTAATGCATGCCATACTACGCACTTGCAAGTGATGCCGGTGATAACGATGAGCCGGAGCAAGTGCCAGGGATTGCCTTGTAGTCTGCGATGAGTCGAGAAGAAGGAAAGTAATCTGCGAGAGTTCCGTGAAGCAGAGGCAAGCAGTAAGGCTCAGAGCCGTGCAGAACACTGTAGCGCAGACAGTAGCTTGAAGGAACAGGAAGCATTATTATTCCAGTGCTGCGATGAACCTTTATAAAGCTAGATAGCTTACAGAATGTGAAGACTTCAGACAATATCTACTCGGGAGCGAATTAAGGGGTTACTTGAGGACGAAGACGAAGGTTTTGAAGTTGTACTTTCCGAAGTTTGTTGATTGCGTGTTCATATGACGTTCAGGAAAAGTAATTCAATTTTGAAAAAAAAAATGTCTTTTAATATAAAATATGAAGCAACCTTTTTTCCGACCGTATGTAAAAAATTCAGCTTTTATACTATAACGTACGTACAGTTACAATTTATTAAACTTCAAGGGTGTTTGGCAAGGGGTTGTAAGTGTCTAGCAATAGATGACGTAATATATAATATTATTCCGAAAAAAAATATGAGAAAGTTACGCTTTATACTTTGACAAATTTAAGTTACTATTTTATCCACCTTTGCTACCTGATACCTGCTAAAGCCACGATGATCTAATCTTTATAATAGCCCATCGTTCCTACCTATGTTGGGAGCAGGCGGTCAAAAATTTTCAGCTTTTATAACATAAGGAAGGTCTGGCGATCACGGGCTCTTAGTCTATAGTATAGACGTAAACAAAGCTAGTGGATCACATGGTATACAAGCTATAGTTCTAAAATCTTGTGCACCTAAATTATCTCCTGTATTGATGCGCTTGTTTCGCCTCACATTTATTTCTGGAATAGTACCAAAATCCTGAAAGCTGGCCACTGTGCAGTTTGTTCCAAAAAAAGATAAAAAGCCGCGCGAACCCTGCCAACTATCGGCCAATTTCAATTACCTTTATACTCTGTAATATTATGGAGCGTATATTAAACGCCCACTTCATGGCATACTAGGTATGACCATAACTGAATGAACTCTTCGGTCACCGGGATCTTCTAGCGTATGCTACTCATATTAGGGCGAGGCCCTCGAGAACAGAGGAGAAGCAGTTGCTGTTTCTTTGATGTCTGGAAGACCTTTGACAAGGTATGGCACGCAGGTCTTTTGCGCAAGCTTCCAGCGTATAGCCTATTCCCTGGACTAATCGACTGAGCGAAGGACTTTTTGAGTGAGCGATCTCTTCAAGTTATCTTCGACGGCTGCTTGTCCGATCCTATGGCGATAAGCGCCGGAGTTTCTCAGGTGTCCGTTCTCTGTGCAACTCCCTTCTTGGTGCATATTATTGAGTTGCTTATGCCCAGTATATATAGTTATGCAGACGAAAGCACATACACAGATATCAGCCACTCGGGCCAGTCGGGATCAAATCCAATCCAAAGAGTATGAGCTATGCTTGAGCGTGTGAATCTCTCACTGCAGACAGTCTTTAAATGAGGCGAATCCAATATAGTAAAATTTAACGATTCTAAAACACAAGCGTGTTTCAATGCTAAAATGAGCCCGCTCACGCTGGCTCCTACTTTCCGGAATGTATCTTTTGAGTAAACTGACTGCCTTCATTTGTTAGGACTTGAGATTTCTCCAAACCTCAATTATGGGTGGTTCATTGAGACCAGAGCTAAGGTAGCTGCAAGGAAACTAGGTGTCCTAGCTTATTACCTAATAAAAACAGCAAGTCCAATCATACATGTAGTACTGGTGTCACATAAGTGTTGGTACTGGAAAAAGACACCAAGCAGCGTTGAACTCAGTAGAGAGATATCCTAAGAGGCTTATTGGTAACCTTGGTTTGCTTGAAACCAATCTTACAAGACTCGAATACAGGCTGCTTTAATTCCTCCCTCCTCTTTCCACCATCGAACATCCAGGTGGGTCGTCACCCCTTTGTGTTAATATTCCACGCATTATAACGGCTTGCTTCGTTTTTTTCGTATCCATCGTTGTCGTAAGAATTCGTTACTTTGTTTTGGTTTTCAGAACACTGTAAAAGAAACCACTCGAGACTTTTTTCTTTTTCTACTAGTAAAGTAAGTTTTTCAGAATTTTCATTCACTACTGAGCAAATTGTAAATTAGTACTTTAAAAAAACCGTCAGGTTCGTTAGTGCGTCACTGAGATCGAACGTAATTAAATATAGCCAGCATATAATAAAATTTAATAAATTTTCTTGCTACTGAGCTACTTCTGCCCATTTAGTTACTTCGATTTCTTAAATTTTAGAATACTTAAAATCAGGAACAGGATATTTTAACACTTTAACAGTTTTTTTTTTAAATAATTGATAATAAAAAGAGCAATGAAATTATATAAAATATATAATAAAAGCTGTGAATATAATTGTGAACATAACAATAATAATAATCGTGAAAGATTTTGTAAACAGTTGCAACTAATCTCTTCTTTATCAACAAATTTCATTTAGATAGGGAGTGTCTGATTCACGCCTTGATAATTATCTGTTACTAATTGTTGTTAATGTCAATGAACCTGTTTATCAGCTACACGACAACACAAAACAAACAGAGCTATCGAAAATTCACACCTCAGCTGCACCTTGCGAACATTTCAAAGGCACGTAGCATTCCCGTGTTCAAATTGTCACACTGACATCTTTATCTATAAATAACTGGGACACAAGTATTGAAGCTTAAAATATAGGACATTACTCGAAAAAAGTGAGCAGTACTTTTTTTAAACTGTTTTAAATACGTACGCTTGATAGTAAATGATTTCGTGGCATATTTTACGTTGAGATAGCATGCTCATGCGTAATAATATGATCATATCAATATTTCTTCAGCCGAATCTGACCATACTGACAACTTTTAAATAATCATTAATTATAAAATAAATTTAAAAAAGAAAAAAAATCTAACTTTTAAAAAATCTTTTTAATAAGAAACTTTTAAAATATCTCGCTTTTCTGTGAGTAAACTAAACCAGGTTGGGAATTAAGCTTTTTATAATAGGTATTTAACTATGAAATTACCGTTCTGCAGTACTGGCGATTTCAGTAAAAAAAATTTTTTTGGCTAAGAATTGTAATTTTTAATTAATGTTATTTTAAAACAAGGGAATTATTTTAATTTGTTTATTGATAAGTGTTATGTTTTTATCGCATTTAAATCGTATAATACGTTAAAAATTCGAGTAATTATGGAATATGAGCACCGTCGTGGCAACAACGCGTCACAAATGGCACGCAACATCAACGCTTACGAAGTGAAAACTACAAACGAACGCACAACCTGTAATTGGTTTGCCTGCTTTCGTTCTGGGAATTTCTTCTTGAAAAATGAACCCAGTGTTCATCTGAAAACTCTGCTCGACAATGACGAATGAAAGGCGATTGTGGAAGCTGATGGCACTCAATCTACGGCTGAATTAGCAGCAGCTTTCTACGTTAGCATCATAACGATATTAGTCCATTTGCGTCAAATTGGCAAGGTAATGCATCGATTGCATGTATGATGACTTTGATATATAGAAATTAAAAAAAATATAGAAACAAATTACATTAACTTATTTCATTAAAAAAAAAAACTAAGTAATATTATACACTCAAGGTAACAGCTGTAATGTCATCTAAATAGTTGCAATAGAAACAAAACCTTTATTGTAGTCGTAACTACTAAAAACAATTTTTACATGTGAACAATTTTTTTTCTGTGTGGGCTTTACACAAATAGGTCTAAAATTGGCGGGGCCCAATATACTACCACATTTAAATAAAGGTTTTACTTTACTATATATATTTCATTAAATCAGGAATCACACCAGATTCGATACAAGTATTAAAATAATAGATAGTTGACGTGCGGTCGTATCTATTACAGTTGTAAAATTTAGCCCACATATACAATGTATTTCATTTTATGTTGATCTGAAAATAAAACAGCATTACTACTATTTAATGTCCTCCAGACAGAATTTCAGTAACGGCGCCCAGTCTCAACGAAGACTCATAGTCAAATACTAATTTTAAAACAGAAAAACCCGATACTTAAATTTTTGGCTTGACTCGGATTTTACCCCCGGGACCACATCGTTTAATGTATCGTCAAATGATGCATGCCGATGATGATCAGGATTCAGATATTTTGAATTTACGGTATCAAGATTTAAAATCTTTGAATGATCTGAATAGTTTTGGAAAATGTGTGATGGATAATGCATACCTATATATAGGTACATGGTAAGTTTGTATAGGAATGATGATACTGTAGTCCAAAAGTTTGTATCATAGTTTAACTGATGTCATTGCATTAATTTACCGAAATCCACAGAATTAAAATTCAACTATACATTCTATAAGCTGTATTGACTGTGTGTAAGTGAAAATTAAACGGGAACGAAAAATTGATGATTAGTTATTTATTTTGATGAAATTTTGTGTATTTGTCCATAACAATAATGTACTTTTTGTTGCAACAGAAGCCGTTATTTGTGACATGATTTCGATTATTATAAAAATCCAGCTCTTAGGTTTGAAGTTTTTTTTATATAGGATGGGGTGACAAACGAGCACACAGTCCACCTTATGTTAAGTGGTTGCTGTAGCCCATAGACATCTATATTTATCCTTGTTTGCGAATCAAAATGCAGATGCGTTTTCACCCGTGAGTACTAAGATAGAATGCCTCTTTTCCAGTAAAAAGGGTCTTCGGTTCTCTACACTCACCATACGAAACACAGCAGCATGAAGTTGCTATTCTGTGAGAGCGTGGTACTTCCCCGGTCGAGCCGACCCATTCGTGCTACAACTATAATACTAATATAGCTGCAGCGTGGCTCTATCACGTGTTAGAGTAATAAATACATAAATATATTAAAACTATATAAATACGTCTTATTAGTTGCTTCAATGAAAATAGGTACATTTTTGAGGAGATATACCACGTGAAACACCACGATATAAATTGATGAAAGAAGTTAGAAAAACTGACCTAGCACAGTCGTATCAGAAAAATAACTTACACCTGAATGTAATAAAGAATTAAATAATCATTCATCATCATTATAGCCTTTCATAAGTCCACTGCTGAACATAGGCCTCCCCCAAGGAATGCCACAAAGCACGGTCCTGAGTCACTTGCATCCATCGACTTCCCGCATGTCTTACCAGGTTGTCACTACATCTCGTGGGGGGACACCCTACACTTCGCCTGCCGGTACGAGTCTGCCACTCAAGAACCTTTCTTCCCCATCGGTTGTCGGATTTTCGAGCTATATGGCCGGCCTACTGCCACTTCAGCTTACTAATCCGTTGGGCTATGCCGGCTACTCTGGTTCTACTGTGGATATACTCATTTCTAAGTTTATCACGCAGAGAAACCCCGAGTAAAGACCTCTCCATAGCTCGCTGAGCAACTTTGAGCTTCCTCATACGGCCAGCAGTGAAGGACCACGTCTCAGATCCGTAAGTCATAACTGGCAACACGCTCTGGTTGTACAATTTCGTTTTAAGGTTTTCAGGTATGTCTGACGAGAAGATTTGTCGTTGTTTCCCGAACACTGCCCAGCCGAGTTGAATCCGTCGATTGACCTCTCGGTCGAAGTTGGACTTACCTAGTCGGACTATTTGTCCCAGGTAAACATACTCGTCAAAAACTTCGAGCTTAGTGCTCCCAAGAACTACCAGCATAGGTGTGACATGGACAATAAACATGATCTTTGTTTTGTCCATGTTCATCCTAAGACCTATTTGTTGGAAGACACTATTGAGGTCATTGAGCATGGTGCTTAAGTCCTCCAGCGATTCTGCCATAAGGACTATATCGTCGGCAAATCGAAGATGGGTGATGTACTCGCCATTAATATTAATTCCGTATCCTTTCCAGTCCAGAAGTTTGAAAACGTCTTCCAATGCAGCGGTGAAGAGTTTCGGGGATGTAACATCACCCTGTCTTACACCTCTCTGCAATTGGATAGGTTTCGTACTCCGGTTCTGTACTCGGATAGCCATCGTAGTTCTACTATATAAACACTTCAGCACTTCGATATACCGACAGTCAACTTGGCACCGCTGAAGGGACTGCAGCACCGCCCAAATTTCGACGGAATCAAAGGCTTTCTCATAGTTCACATATGCCAGACATAGTGGCAAATTGTAGTCTTCGAACTTCTGTACAATTTGCCGAAGGGTATGTATGTGGTCTATGGTGCTAAGGCCCACTTGGAAACCGGCTTTTTCGGGAGGCTGGAAGTCGTCAAGTCTGCGCGTGAGACGATTCGTAATAACTCTCGAAAACAGCACGTAGACGCGGCTCAGAAGGGAAATCGGTCTGTAGTTCTTCAAGAGAGCGTTGTCACCTTTCTTCAAGAATAAGACCACCGCACTTCTGCTCCACGCCTTCGGTGTAATGCCACCATGGATGACGGAATTAAAAAGCTTCTGAAGGACTTCAAGTACTGGTCTTCCACCCGCTTTCAGAAGCTCCGCTGTAATTCCATCCTCGACAAAGGCCTTGCCGTTTTTAAGGTGCTGGAGAGCCATTCTAATCTCGCACAGAGTGACGTCTGGGATATCTTCGGAATAATGTCGGATAAGACTCGCTCTCGGATCGTTACTCACACTTGCTTGAGGCTCCAACGATGATGTGTACAGCTGCCCATAGAACCTCTCAATCTGACTCAAAATCTCAGGTGTTCCGAAAACGATGCTGCCACACTCGATCTTCAGCTTTGACAGTTGGCTATTTCTGGCAGACAGATCTCTGGCAAAGACTTTGGAGCCTTGGTTCCGCTCGATCGCTTCTTCAATACAAGCTGTATTGAAGTTGCGTAATTCCCGCCGCATTCATTTGGAGATCTCTCTGTTCAGTTGCCTCTATGCTGTTAAATCTGTTGAAGAATGTAGCTTCATCTCCCGTCTAACAGCCATGAGATTAAGAGTGTTATCGAAGAGTTTTTGTGTTCTTCTGCGGCGGGTTATGCAGAACTTAGCTGCGACCGCATGGGCAGTTTCCACGAGCTTGTCATTCATATCGTCCACTTCATTGCAGTCTTCTAGGTACTGAAAACGGTTTTGCAACTCGAGCTGAAAGGTTTCGGGACTTTGGAACAGAGCACGAGGGGGCGGAGCGTTGACTTCATTAGACGAAACCTCTCCAACTTAACTTTTAGGTTCATTGTGCCTCTAACCCTTCGGTGATCGCTACCAGTTTTCACCCTCGCGATCACGGAGACATCACTGAACAGTTGTCGTCTGGTCGTCATAATGAAGTCAATCTCATTTTTTGTGGAACCGTCGGGGCTCGACCAGGTCCACTTCCTGTGGAGCCGCTTCTGGAAGAAAGAGTTCATCATAAAGAGTCCCTCTTTCTTCATGAAGTCGGCCTTGGCCCCTTGGATTCCGTTGTCCTATTCCAAATTTCCCTACTTTCAGCTCACCGTTCTCTCTTGTGCCTAGTTTTGCATTGAAGTCTCCCATTAACACCGTATATTGGGTTTTGGAGGAATGCATGGCTCTAGAGATATCCTCCAATATTTTCTCCACCTCCTCATCGGGGTGTGCCGAGGTTAATACTTAAACCTGTATGACCTTCAGCGATTACCGTTTGGTGATTCTGAGTGTAAGGTACGCAGCCCTCGTTGACACACTCTCAATCACTACAACGTTGTTAACGAGAGACTTTTGGACGATAAATCCGACACCTCCTTGGGACCGATGGTCGCCCTCCCGGTAATAGAGCAAGTTGCCGGATTCGAGGATTACCGTGTCCTCCCCCTCTCTTCGGACTTCGGATAATCCTATAATATGCTAGCGTAACTTGTCTATCTCTTCTTCCAGCTCCACGATCTTCTCGTCAGTCCTCAGGTTGCGTGCATTGTATGTTGCCAGGTCGAGTCGTCTTAGGTGGCAACTGAACCTCCACCGGAGATTCTTAGCACCCCCTGCCCCGCCTTTACCATGGTCGCCACCGTAGCCAGGAATAGCGGGGCCGCCGGGGACTGGGGGCCGTTTCTTTGTTACTTTCATCATAGGGGGGTATTTGCCATAGTTGCCACGCTTGGCGAGCGGGTTGGCAACCGCAGTTTTTTTTAATTGTACTTTTGCTGTTATCAGGATGATGCTGCTGCCCATCTAACTGTTTCCCTTTGTCGCCTTTTACGACACCCACGGGAAGATATGGGGTAGTGGATATTCTTAACCGCCACTACACGGCAAGGTTCGTAATTATTTTTATTTATCGAATGTACAGTAGTCAAAATTATAAATTTAAAATATACATTCCATTTGAATTTTAAGCATAAATGTATGATATTTTGAGTAACGATCCAAGAGCGAGTCTCATCCGACACTATTCCGAAGATATCCCGGACGTCAGTCTGAGCGAGATTAGAATGGCTCTCCAGCACCTTAAAAACGGTAAGGCCCCAGGCGAGGATGGAATTACAGCGGAGCTTCTGAAAGCGGGTGGAAAACCGGTACTTGAAGTCCTTCAGAAGCTCTTTAATTCCGTCCTCCATGGTGGCATTACACCGGAGGCGTGGAGCAGAAGTGCGGTGGTCTTGTTCTTCAAGAAAGGTGACAACGCTCTCTTGAAGAACTACAGACCGATTTCCCTTCTGAGCCGCGTCTACCTGCTGTTTTCGAGAGTCATTACGAATCGTCTCGCGCGCAGACTTGACGACTTCCAGCCTCCCGAACAAGCCGGTTTCCGAAAGGGCTTTAGCACCATAGACCACATACATACCCTTCGGCAAATTGTACAGAAGTCCGAAGAGTACAATTTGCCACTATGTCTGGCGTATGTGGACTATGAGAAAGCCTTTGATTCCGTAGAAATTTGGGCGGTGCTACAGTCCCTTCAGCGGTGCCAAGTTGACTATCGGTATATCGAAGTGTTGAAGTGCTTGTACAGTAGGGCTACGATGGCTATCCGAGTACAGAACCAGAGTACGAAACCTATCCAATTGCAGAGAGGTGTAAGACAGGGTGACGTCATATCCCCGAAACTCTTCACCGCTGCATTGGAAGACGTTTTCAAGCTTCTGGACTGTAAAGGATACGGTATCAACATCAATGGCGAGTACATCACTCACCTTCGATTTGCCGACGATATAGTCCTTATGGCAGAATCGCTGGAGGACCTAAGCACTATGCTCAATGACCTCGATAGTGTTTCCCAACGGATAGGTCTTAAGATGAACATGGACAAAACAAAGATCATGTTCAATGTCCATGTCACACCTATGCCGGTAGTTGTTGGGAGCACTAAGCTCGAAGTTGTTGACGAGTATGTTTACCTGGGACAAATAGTCCGACTAGGTAAGTCCAACTTCGACCGAGAGGTCAATCGACGGATTCAACTCGGCTGGGCAGCGTTCGGGAAGCTACGACACATCTTCTCGTCAGACATACCTCAAAACCTGAAAACGAAATTGTACAACCAGTGCGTGTTGCCAGTGATGAATTATGGAACTGAGACGTGGTCCTTCACTGCTGGCCGTATGAGGAAGCTCAAGGTCGCTCAGCGAGCTATGGAGAGGGCTATGCTCGGAGTTTCTCTGCGTGATAAACTTAGGAATGAGGATATCCGCAGTAGAACCAGAGTAACCGACATAGCCCAACGGATTGGTGAGCTGAAGTGGCAGTGGGCCGGCCATATAGCTCGAAGAACCGACAACCGATGGGGAAGAAGGGTTCTTGAGTGGCAGCCTCGTACCGGTAGGCGAAGTGTAGGGCGTCCCCCCACGAGATGGAGTGACGACCTGGTAAGACATGCAGGAAGTCGATGGATGCAGGTGGCTCAGGACCGTGCTTTGTGGCATTTTTTGGGGGAGGCCTATGTTCAGCAGTGGACTTGTGAAGGGCTGTAATGATGATGATGATGATGTATGATATTTTTTATATAACGCAAAAAATTAAATAATTTCAGAATCGATAATGAACAGCATAAAATGTGCCATGGAGTAGATTCGTGAAAATACTAGAGAAGGCGTAAAAAACGTCAGCTTGATATATTAAAAGACATCGTCTATTTCTTCGTGAAAGGCTGACATGTCTAGGCAGTTAAACTACCGACGTCGTTTCGGGGACAGATTTGTGTCAGTGAAAAGTGTACTACTATCTAAAATTTATTTTTACCAACGCCGTCGTTGGTTATCAGTTTACAATATAAAGAAAGAGAATAAGCGTAATTGACTGAGCTAGAAAAGTATTGAGGACACATTCTTTAAATATAATTCTTACCATATATACTCGTGCATATTCGTGGTATTAGTACTTCAATTTCACTCTACCCGAATAACTTGGGTTCAAACCCCGCCGACACCAATAAATTTGTTTGTTACAATGTTAAACGCTGATTTACTATGTGTTCAATGGTGGTTGTTTATTCGACAGTTAAATGCTTTTTTCAATCGTCAGTTAAGCTTAATAACATGTCTACCGGAGGAATAACTCCATTTGCCTCTTTGAGGGTCATATAACCGCTTATTCCATAGATAGTTTCATTCTATGGCGAAACATATTTTACTACTACTTTTGCATGATGTTATATTGATTTTGCATTTATTTTAAAGTATAACTGCTATTATGGATATTTTATTAAAAAAAGATGAAATGGAAAGCGTTTGAAGGACTCCCTCCGTATTTGTACGCTTTCTGTCTTTGCAGAGGTTTTCTTTTTTGTCCTTTTTTTTTTCTTTAAATTCTTCAATTAACGGACATTCGTTGTAAATTTACAGGAACTAAACAAAACTCTTTTTCGCATGTTCCTTATCTTTGTTCGTCATTCCATTAATCTTTTCATTTTCCAAAATTAGTTTATATCTATTGACGAAACGAACGAACGCTCTCTTTTTGTTAATTTATTTGCAGTTATATAATGAATTACTAATAAAATAACACAAGCTTAAAACACACCACACAAATAAATAATCAATAGTTAAACATAGCCTTGACCTTTTACTGACACTTGATTCTTCTTCTTCTTCGAGTGCCTCTCCGATTAGCGAAGGTTGGCAGTCAGCTTTGAATACTCCTTCTTGTTCTTCGCGAGGCGAAAGAGCTCGGCAGCACTCCTGATTCCCGTCCACTTGATAGTTTCGTTTTATTCCTCAAAGAAAATGTAAATAGTTTGCCCTGCTCCAACGTTTGTTTTTGTAATATTTTTGCTTCACCTACCAGAAGATAGCGTTGCTATCGTCCCATAAATAGGCCGGATTCTAAGTCGGAGCTATTTCGTCAGATAAATTACGATTGAAAAGTAGTTTAAAAATCTAAAAGTGCACGCCTCATAAACGTTTTAATTTTTTTAATATATAATAAATAACTTTTAAACGATGTTGAGTTGAATAACAAAAATTAATAGGCATCTTCCTTAGAATATATGGATTCTTATTTAATACTATATTTCTCAATCTATTGCTCACATTTCTATTAAGAGAAGAGCGAGAAGAATCACCGACGCATAGACCAACGGACGGCAGTCCATATATTTTTTAAGTTACATTTTTTTGATATGTAATCTAAAGTGAATCAATTATAAAATATATTAATCTTATAATTTCATGTTTGTAGCTATTTTAACGTTAATAGTAATATGGATTTGATATTTAGCTAAAAGTATAAGAAAGATCTTATGTAGCGAAATTGAGGTATGGCCACATATCGAGAAACGAGCACTCCCTCATGTTGTGAGACGTGCAATAGACAACCAATTTTTTAACAGTTAATCAACCAAGTAATTTTATTGGTTGGTTAGTGATTATATATTTTATCTGAGATTTAAAAAATTGGCCTTAAATTGTATATTTTTATAAGACACAAACTCCACATTGAACAAATTGAATGAAAACGATTAAATGCCGAGTAATTTTAAAAATCTATACAAATAAATATAATTGAAGTGTCTGTTTGTAATGTCGAAATAACAGCTTTAACTACATGCATGTGAAAGTATATACGGTACTTATAACAAAAACACAACTTTTAACATTTTTGTCTGTGTCTGTCTGTCTGTTTGTTCCGGCTAATCTCTGAAACGACTGGACCGATTTCGATAAAACTTTCACTGGCAGATAGCTAATATTATAAGGAGTAACTTAAAATATTTTAGAAAAATAATTGGGGTTCCGCGCAACATAGTTAAAACCCTAAATTACACGCGGGTTTTTTTTAGAAGTAATAAAGTTAACCTGGTTTCAAAAAAAATAGAAAAAGAGTAGAGACTTAAACGCGCAGTGTTACCCCCCACTTAATGGAGTGATGAACTCATAAAACATGCAGGTAGTTTATTGATGAAGGAGAATCAGGGCTGTATTTTGTGGCAATCTATGAATAACTTGTGAAGGGCTGTGATGATGATGAAGATTAGTGTTATAAATTATAAAGTTCACCAGAATTACACAAAATAGAAGACAGCACTCTATTTTAGGTAACGGTTACCAACCCTACTAGCAACCGACTTCGGTAAGATGGTGATACCAACTCAGATGTAGGTAGATAAGGAATGAGGTAAATGTACCGTGTTTAAAATAAAATAAAATAATTTTGTAATGGACACTGTAACACGTTAACAGAAATAAGTCCAAAGCACTTCATCGTTATTTCAACAACACTATAGGAAGTGTCAAATGCTGTCAACGATCTCCGTCAACAATTTAAGATGTTTTTATAGGAGTGCGTTCAAAGAAATAAGATCATAAACTATTTTCAATTCGAAAAAATAATTGTTCATATGACTTAATATATAATACCGCTGTGTAGTGGCGTTGACAGAGAATTCACTACCCCAAATATTCCCGTATGAGTTGCAAAAGGCGACAGAGGGAAACTAAAACACAAAATGAGCAGCAGTATCTTCTTCGGCTGCGTAGTTACGCAAAATAATAAAAAACTACGGTTTGCAACCTGCCTACCATGCGTGGCAACTATGGCAAATATCCCCAATACCGCAATATATAATCTGTTTTTCATCTACATCTATCTTCGTTTGCGAATTAAAATGCAGATGCGTTGTCAGCCTTAAGGACTAAGATAGAATACCTCTTTTCCAGTAAAAAGGGTCTCCGGTTCTCTACACTCACCATACGAAACACACCAGCATTAAGCTGCTATTTTACGCCGGTATTCTGTGAGAGCGTGGTCCTTCCCCGGTCGAGCCGAATCATTCGTGCTACAACTATACTATTAATATAGCTGCAACATGGCTCTACCACGTAGAAAAATTCAGCAAATTTTCCATTTTCTTCACAAAGCATAAGCATATTTTCATCTCGTGTGTGTTTATGTAGAGTTAATAATATGTTTGCATTAAGAATATTTCATATGAGAACTAGTCTTTGATTTAGGCCAAAATCAATTCAATAGAATTATAGTGGCAGTCGTATACCTCCATATCAGTCTTGTGATATTGGCATGAATATTCTGTAAAAGGGTCATAAACCATTTTTTGAATTTTTCTGCATCCATTTCCTCATAGTATTCTCTTATACTATTTGATTGGAAAGCTAATAAACAATTTTTAACAAATCCTCCTCCGGCGGATGCCGCATCACTTTTTCTCACGGGTACCTTCAAGCAAAATGCTGCAGTTTCATCGTTTCATCAAAGAATATGACGTTGTCCCAATTGGTTATATTTTTTCATTTCTCTAAAAAAAATTATTCTTTGCAAGGCTTATTTTCATGAATATCCATAATTATTATGCGTTTATAAATTTTTTTGTATCGGAATTGCATGCGTTTTCATATGTTTCTCAAAGACTATACTACGGTACTACCATTGTAAACCGTCATCTACTAAGCTGTCTTGCAACTAAGCCGCAGTATGATATTCTTATTTAAATAATATCATAAACAATAACATTAGATATTATTTATTAGCTATTATTATTTATGATATGCCAGTATATAACTTGCCAAGGTCAACGGATATAGTGGAATCAGTCCAAAACATTATAGCCGAGTTAAAAACACAAAATCACAAAACTACGCACAGTAAGCTCCCAAAATGGCGGGAGATTCGAATTACGTAGTGTTTTTTTTCAGCGCGGCTTTGGATATGAGTTTCTTTGCCTACACAAATTTACACTGACAAAGTCGGAAATTATAAAATAAATAAACTTGTTTTATTCATGATTCATATAATTTAAGCAATTATAAAAATTAAATTTAAACAAACAAATAAAAATTAAAACATTTTAAGATTCAATTAATTGAACATTTTTGCCGATTATTTGAATATTTTTACCCATTATTCGCATAACAGTGAATTTTAATCATCCAAACACTACGATAAGGCATATATAGCGACATTTAATTGAAACAACGTCAGGCAAAAAAAGTTAACTCTGGTTAATTTTTTTTTATATTTTGCTTTTTTTGAATGATTCGAACTTAAATTAGTGATAAAGAATTATACAGGTTGTAATGAAATATAGATAACTTCATAATTCTTTGGATTATTTTTAGTATGCTTGTACAAAGTTTGTGCGGAATGGTTAATATGAAACTTCAAAGGGTATTTCTTAGATTTGGTTGAGTATAAATGCAGTCTCTTCACAAGCTCTGTAATATAGTTTGTCCATTTCACGTAAATTGCTATGCACTTAGTTACTTATTCATTGGCGGTAATCCATTCAGCCGATACTGCATGTGAAATACGATTCACCTTCTACATACTGAGAGTACTGAATGCGTTGATAAATCCATTGCAATATATTAAATACTAGCTGTTCCCCGCGAATTCGCCCGTGTGTTTTTGGGGTTTTAATTTTTTTGGGCGGAACCCTTATTCTTTTTCTGAAATAAAAGTAGCCTATGTTACTCCTTGTGACATCAGCTATGTGCCAGTGAAAATCCCGTCAAAATCGGTCCAGCCGTTTCGGAGATTATCCGGAACAAACAGACAGACAGACGGACAGACAGGCAGACAGACAGACAAAAACTTTAAAAATTGTATTTTTGTTATTAGTACCGTATATACTTTCATATGCATTTAGTAAAAAGCTGTGATTTTGACATTACAAACAGACACTTCAATTTTATTTATGTGTATAGACGTATAGACTAGCTGTTCCTCGCGACTTCGCCAGCGTGGAATTTATTACGATTAGATTTCAAGGGTTTCAACTATTTACGCGGAACCCCAATTCCTTTCCTTTAAATAAAAGTAGCCTTAGTTACTCTTTATAACATCATTTATAACCAGTGAAAGTTTCGTTAAAATCGGTCCAGCCATTTAGGAAATTAGCAGGAGCAAACAGACGGACAGGCAAATTACCGTAAATAATTTCATATTATATATTTAGTAAAAAGCTGTTATTTTTTAATAACAAACAGACACTTCAATTTTATTTATTTGTATAGATACTGCTGTAGTAATATTACTTGGCTTATTTCTTATTACACTATCGAGCTTTTGAAATAACCAGTTACTTCTAATCATTGCATAAGGCCATAGAAGTGAATTGATTAAATAATGTGAAAGGGCTTTAGCTTTATTTGCAACCTGATGGGGTTCGTTCGATCGTTATAGATGTAAGATTAATGTAAAAGTAAGTCCCTTTTACTGATGAGCAAGCTAAAATTTTACCAAAAAGCTCCGTCGTTGCCCCAGTATATATTTTCGAATCTTGCATCAGTTGTCGCTAGGATGTTAGACGTGCTTATATCCTCAGATATGAACTTAGTAATCGTACGATGGGGCTGGCATATCTTTAGAGGTAAAAGACGCCTTTAGAAAAAAAACAAATAAGAGCCGCAAAATGTAATATTATGGTATGGTAAAACATATTTAATAATATCGGTAAAGCCTATGCTAGAATTTTCTCCTGTATCATGGATGCATTAAGCATACGTTAAGTATACATTGGTAAACATCTAGAAACATCTAGAACAATAGTTTTGGCCATATGAACATTTTTTCCGTGCGGAATTCGAATCCCCGGCCTCAAACGCAGTCAAATGCTTAGTCACTGGGTTACAGAACCGTCAAAAGCCGCAATGTCGAAAGTAAACACAGTACAACACAGACTAATTCTACGACCATCAAAATAGTTTCTCATGATTGATTTTTGTTGAAATAACATTATTTATTTTATATGTAACACTGGCCACAATATTGCAATATTGCACTGCTGCAATATAATATATTAAATTTTTATCCTGAACCGTTTCAAATTGTAGGGATATTTACAAATTGTGTATGAATTTAATCTAAAATACATAATACTTTTCGTCATCAAATGTACCTACTTCCATAATACTAATAAAAAAAAACTGCTATACTGATAAATATTTAGTGTGTTTGAAATATTATTCAATTTAAAATAGAACCCTCGTCTAATACTAAACTCAGTGGTTAAATATAGACTTATAAGCCAAGCCGCTATAATTAGTATTACTAAAAGATTATTAGTAGTAAAAATAGGATATGACAAAGTTTTTCTTATATTCTTCAACGGAAAAAACTTCGTGTGACATGATAATTGGGTATCATATATCAAAGACAAGTATCTCGTAGCTGTCGCAGAATTTAACACGTGTTTTCAAAAAAGCGGTCGGCCGACCGACCGACTTAAGTGGTGTCGGACACCGCTATATGTTTATGCTAGATAAAAATTTCGAAACTATGTGTACGGTTCCAAAGCATAGTACAAGTGCACAGAATAACTGACCCCTGAACTTCAGGAGCTATTCATCATTATCATCATCATTACAGCCTTTCATAAGTCCACTGCTGAACATAGGCCTCCCCCAAGGAATGCTACAAATCACGGTCCTGAGCCACCTGCATTCATTGACTTTCTGCATGTCTTACCAGGTTGAAGCTCCATCTCGTGGGGGGTCGCCCTACACTTCGCATACCGGTACGAGGCTGCCACTCAAGAACCATTCTTCCCCATCGGTCGTCGATTCTTCGAGCTATATGGCCGGCCCACTGCCACTTCAGCTTACTAATCCGTTGTCCTATGTCGGTTACTCTGGTTCTACTGCGTATATCCTCATTTCTAAGTTTATCACGCAGAGAAACCCCGAGCATAGCCCTCTCCATAGCTCGCTGAGCGACCTTGAGCTTCCTCATAAGGCCAGCAGCGAAGGACCAGTTCTCAGATCCGTAAGTCATCACTGGCAACACGCACTGGTTGTCCAATTTCGTTTTCAGGTTTTGAGGTATGTCTGACGAGAAGATGTGTCGTAGTTTCCCGAACGCTGCCCAACCGAGTTGAATCCGTCGATTGACCTCTCGGTCGAAGTTGGACTTACTTAGTTGGACTACTTGTCCCAGGTAAACATACTCGAGTTTAGTGCTCCCAACAGCTACCGGCATAGGTGTGACATGGACATTAAACATGATATTTGTTTTGTCCATGTTCATCTTAAGACCTATCCGTTGGGAGACACTATTGAGGTCATTGAGCATGGTGCTTAGGTCCTCCAGCGATTCTGCCATAAGGACTATATCGTCGGCAAATCGAAGATGGGTGATGTACTCGCCATTGATGTTAATACCGTATCCTTTCTCGTCCAGAAGCTTGAATCTTCCACTCTTCCAATGCAGCGGTGAAGAGTTTCGGGGATATAACATCACCCTGTCTTACACCTCTCTGCAATTGGATAGGTTTCTTACTCTGGTTCTGTACTCGGATAGCCATCGTAGCCCTACTGTACAAGCACTTCAGTACTTCGATATACCGACAGTGAACTTGGCACCGCTGAAGGGATTGCAGTACCCTCCAAATTTCGACGAAATCAAAGGCTTTCTCATAGTCCCCATACGCCAGGCATAGTAGGAAATTGTACTTCTCGGGCTCTGTACAACTTGCCGAAGGGTATGTATGTGGTCTATGGTGCTAAAGCCCTTTCGGAAATCGGCTTGTTCGGGAGGCTGGAAGTCGTCAAGTCTGCGCGCGAGACGAATTGTAACGACTCTCGAAAACAGCACGTAGACGCGGCTCAGAAGGGAAATCGGTCTGTAGTTCTTTAAGAGAGCGTTGTCACCTTTCTTAAAGAACAAGACCACTGCACTTCTGCTCCACGTCTCCGGTGTAATGCCACCATGGAGGGCGGATTTAAAGAGCTTCTGAAGGACTTCAAGTACCGATTTTCCACCCGCTTTCAAAAGCTCCCCTGTAATTCCATCCTCGAATGAGGCCTTGCCGTTTTTAAGATGCTGGAGAGCCATTCTAATATCGCTCAGACTCACGTCCAGGATATCTTCGGAATAGTGTCGGATAAGACTAGCTCTTGGATCGTTACTCACATTTGCGTGTGGCTCCAACGATGACGTGTACAACTGCCCATAGATCCTCTCAATCTCACTCAAAATCTCAGGTGCGCCCGAAACAATGCTGCCGCACTCGTTCTTCGGCTTTGACAGTTGGCTCTTTCTGGCAGACAGATCTCTGGCAAAGACTTTGGAGCCTTGGTTCCACTCGATCGCTTCTTCAATACAAGCTGTATTGAAGTTGCGTAAGTCCCGCCGCATGCGTTTGGAGATCTTTCTGTTCAGTTGCCTGTCAAATCTGTTGAAGACTGTAGCTTCATCTCCCGTCTAACAGCCATGAGATTAAGAGTGTGATCGGAGAGTTTTTGTGTTCTTCTGCGGCGGGTCTTAGTTCCGACCGCATGGACAGTTTCCACGAGCTTGTCATTCATATCGTCAACTTCATTGCAGTCTTCTAGGCATTGAAAACGGTTTTGTAACTCGAGCTGAAAGGTTTCGAGACTTTGGAACAGAGCAAGAGGGGGACGGAGCATTGACTTCATTAGACGAAACCTCTCCAACTTAACGTTTAGCTTCAGTGTGCCTCTGACCATTCGGTGATCGCTACCAGTTTTCACCCTTGCGATCACGGAGACATCACTGAACAGTTGTCGTCTGGTCGTCATAATGAAGTCAATCTCATTTTTTGTCGAACCGTCGGGGCTCGACCAGGTCCACTTCCTGTGGGGCCGCTTCTGGAAGAAAGAGTTAATCATAAAGAGTCCCTCTTTCTCCATGAAGTCGGCCAGCTGCTGTCCCATTGGGTTCCGTTGCCCTATTCCAAATTTCCCTACTTTCAGCGCACCGTTCTCTCTTGTGCCTAGTTTTGCATTGAAATCTCCCATTAACATCGTATATTGGGTTTTGGAGGAATGCATGGCTCTAGAGATATCCTCATACATTTCCTCCACCTCCTCATCGGGGTGTGCTGAGGTTGGTGCGTTAACCTGTATGGCCTTCAGCGAATACCGTTTGGTGATTCTGAGTATAAGGTACGCAACCCTCGTTGATACACTCTCAATCTTTACAACGTTGTTAACGAGAGACTTGTGGATGATAAATCCGACACCTCCTTGGGACAGATGGTCGCTCTCCCGGTAATAAAGCAAGTTGCCGGATTCGAAGATTACCGTTTCCTCCCCCTCTCTTCGGACTTCAGATAATCCTATAATATACTAGCGTATCTTGTCTATCTCTTCTTCCAGCTCCACAATCTTCTCGTCAATCCTCAGGGTGCGTGCGTTGTATGTTGCCAGGTCGAGTCGTCTTAGGTGGCAAACGAACCTCCACCGGAGATTCTTAGCACCCCCTGCCCCGCCGTTACCATGGTCGCCACCGTAGCCAGGAATAGCGGGGCCGACGGGGACTGGGGGCCGTCTCTTTGTTACATTCATAGGGGTATTTGCCATAGTTGCCACGCTTGGCGAGCGGGTTGGCATCCGCAGTTTTTTTATTGTATTTTTGCTGTTATCAGGAAGATGCTGCTGCCCATCTCCTGCCTGTTTCGCTTAGTCGCCTTCTACGACACCCACGGGAAGATATGGGGTAGTGGATATTTTTAACTATACGGCGGAGGATACAGGAGCTATTATGTGGACGTTATTTCATTCTTTTTAGCTATTTGAATTTGGTTTGTACTTTTAATTTAAAGTTAAATATGTATTTTAACTATTTTGAGTGGACTAAGGAATATCACAATTTCAAGGTAACTACTAAGATAAGAATTAATAATTAGTGCCAAATTTTGTTTTTATAGAATTATTTGTGTCAAATGAAATATAAAAAAGTGTAAATATGGTTTACTATACTATTTGTACAGTAAACCATATTAATATCTGTAAAAAATAATAGAACAAAAAATATATAATTTTTTAATTGTCCTAAAGGCTACACTAGGTAAGTAGTAATAATTTGATCATAATTTATTATTTTAAAAGTGTTAGATAGATACCTCATACATACATCTCAATATTAACTACCTACCTACCTATACGTAATTGAATAGTTATTTTTATAATGATTATGATTAAATACTTACGTTTATAAATTAAATTCGTAGGTTTATTTTTTTAATTATTTCAGATCTCCTTTCAAAACTTTTTGATTACTAAATAAGGCAACAAAATGGAATCTTTGTAGATCACTTCGAAAAATCCTGTATTAAGTTTTCTAAAAGAAGAACTCTACAATATTTATTTGGAAATGCTTTATTTACATTATAATAACCCTTTTTATATTGTTTTAGCTTAACAAAACATTTAAAATTCGTAATAGAGAGAGCCTGTAAACTTTCCAGTACCTTGTTGCAATAGCGAATACATTGCCCAAGAATGAATTACTGACTCTGTGGAGTCGAGAAACTGGTATCACTAGCTTGTGTTTGTTTCTAGTGTTTACAGAATGTATATCACTTTTTTTACTAAAACTACCTTTGTTTTTGTGAAAATACATTAAATTTTCGTAAATAAACTGAGAGGCCAAAGTTAACATATTTATTTATTTTTTTTCATTTATCTCGATGACACTCTCTCGGTTTTAGGTTGTAAATAGCTCTAATGGCCCTCTTCTGTAAAACAAAACTAGTTTCTGAATCAGCCGCATTTCCCCATAGCGAAATCCCAAAGGACACTATGCTATGGAAATAACTGAAATAAAATAATCTAGCTGTCTTGACACTAGTGAGACCTCTAATCTTTTTTACAGCATAGGCTGCAGAACTTAGTCTGCTTGCTGGGTCTGGATATATGGGGACCCCACTGAAACTTTCCGTCAAAATTGATGCCAAGAAAAACAGTGGATTCAACAGGGCTCAGTTCTTCTCCATTTAAAACACATTGGTATTTAGATTTTTAATATTCGATGGTGTAAATTTAATAGATTTAATTTTATTTACGTTCAAATGTAGATTGTTAACGTGAAACCAATGCACTAATTTTGATATAGCATTATTCACTTCGTCACATTTAAATGATTGACGTTTAAGTTTAAAATCAAGGAAGTATCATCAGCAAATAATACTATATCATGATTATCCCCTATATGGGAACGCAAGTCATTAATATACACTAGAAATAGGAATGGGCCGAGAATAGAGCCCTGAGGGACACCTATCAGTACAGGTGACCCGGAAGAACTTTTGCCATTGATATTAACTTTCTGCATTTTTACTAAATGTTGTAGTAGAGAAATTGGTCTAAAATTGGCGGGGTCAAATGTACTACCAGATTTAAATAAAGGTATGACTTTTACTATGTTTCATTAAATCAGGAAACACACCAGATTCAACGCATGTATTAAATATAGTGGCTAGATAAGCTGCTATTGTATCTATTATAGATAAAATAACTTTAACGGAAATCCCCCGTAAGTCTGCCGTTTTCTTAACATCCATAGTTTTAAAATATTTAACGATATCTTTTGGCAATACTATATATGGAATTTAAAAGTATTTGAACAAGCCTTTACATTTTGTTCAAGCAATGATTCGGTGACAGTACGAAAAGAATTTAATGATTTTGTTGCCAAAAAAAGAACATCGATAAAATGTTTCTCAAAAGCCATACGTGGTAGAGCCATGCTGCAGCTATATTAGTAGTATAGTTGTAGCACGAATGGGTCGGCTCGACCGAGGAAGGACCACGCTCTCACAGAATACCAGCGTCAAATAGCAGCTTGCTGCTGTGTTTCGTATGGTGAGTGTAGAGAACCGGAGACCCTTTTTACTGGAAAAGAGGCATTCTATCTTAGTTCTCACGGGTGACAACGCATCTGCATTTTGATTCGCAAACGAGAATAAATGTAGATGTCTATGGGCCACAGCAACCACTTACCATCAGGTGGACTGTGTGCTCGTTTGTCACTTTATGCTATAAAAAAATCCATAGCATCTTCTTGATCAGATCGAGTTAAATTATTGTTAATATTCAAATGAAAATCCGAGTTGTGTTGTTTGACCTTGCCCATTTCACTATTTGTTATTCTCCAAGTCATTATAATTTAATTGGACGCAGTTTTAATTTAGTTGCTTAAAAGCCTTAGCTGTGAAGGAAACTTTTTAATATCTTAGAATATGTTTTTACATAATCTCTAAATATAACACTACTATTATGATATCTTTCATTAGAAAGCGCGTAAAACCTTCGCCTACATTTATAAACTCCTACTGTCGCCCATTTATTAAATGATTTGCGTCTGTTAAATGAAAAAGTTTTAGAAGTAAATATTCTACTAAATTTACTACTTATAATTTTTAATAACCTACCATACAAATAATGTAATGTGTGTTTGTAAATGAAAGTTATGGAAGTATTTTTTTATTATACTACTTCTAAACCTTCCTAAGCGATGTTCATTTATTGGAACAAACACAACTTTCTTATTTTTCTGTTTTTTGTGTATGTAAGGCAATTATACCAATACAGTGACCTAAACTTAAATTTTGTATAATTGATTTATGCATTTATGCCTTAACATCTGTCAAAATGTTATCTATACAGGTTGTACTAGACCCAGCAATACGTGTTGGTTTTAAGAATAAATTAACAAGATTATACGATTTAAACAATGAGCTTAACTTAATACTAATGGAAGAAGTTTCGAGGAGATTGATGTTAAAGTCTCCACATATTACAACAGCCTTGTTCTGTTTACTAAGTATGAGCAAAACTTCTTCCACAATACTTCCAAATAGTCATAAGTAGCACATGGCGGTCTGTAAACACTTAAAACAATGAGGTGCCCGAGTTCGACACAAGCCATTTCTACAGTTCGCTCAACAGAGAGGCTCACAATATCCTTATACATTCCTTACACCTTAAGTATTAGTAATGCCTACATTAAGTAAAGAACGATTCGAAAATCGATTTAGAGGTAAAACACGTACACAGTTCAAAACGTCCACAGAATACTCATCGGTCTTGTGAAGCAAACTGAGTTAATTGACATATTGGATTCGCAGTACCTAGTGCATACTATTACACCAAACATTTCGTATATTAGTGATGCAATATCTTATTTTATCGAATAACAATCAAGTAAGCTTGTGAATAGTTCATGTGTCTATTTCAGAAGTATTTTTGGGAGTATTGCATGTGTTTTTTTTTTAATTTAAAACTTTAATGGCCTTAAATCGATATCTATCAGAATATTGATTCATCGATTTACTACCGATTTACTGACCTGCAACATCTTATGGTCAATAAAATTTTAGTACTGACACACCTTCACATAACCGTATTCTTTTTGATACCCAAATACGTTCTACTTACTAACTTCATATTAAAACTAAATAAAAAAAATTGTCAACTTTTCATAACTTTTTCGAGTTTCATAGTAAGTGCAGTATTAGCTTCATGATTGATAGGACAAATCAAAAACTTTTATAATACCGGATGTCACTGACGTCTTCTGAATATTTAAGTGTTATCGCTTTATAAAAACTGGAGGAGCAAATTTTTTAACGAAATGGAATTGCATAAAAAGCTTTCATTGTAACTGTACTATACCATTTCAACCTTTAAAACTCCTCTGCTGAACTTATTCCTCATGCATAAATTGCCTCATAGTGGAGATTTTTTCGCAGTAGCAACGCTTCATAGGCTGGTTGGTAACCGCATTTATTGATCGTGTAGTGAGGGTGTAGGAATATCCACTACCCCATATCGTCCCGTGGATGTTGTAAGAGGTGACAGAGGAAAACAAACCAGAAGACGCGAAGCACAGCAGCATCTTCCTAATAACAACAAAAAAATTCTTAAACAAAAACATTGTTTATTCGGTAAAAATCGAATACTAAAAACACTTATTATTAAAAGTAAAAACCGATTTCAAAAACTCGGAGGTGCTTAGATATAGTTTCGAATATTTGAAAGAGAGCATGTTTAACTGTGTAAATTACTTATATATCAATTTTAATAATATTTATTATTTATTTTTATTAAAATTGATGGCTTTCAGTTTGCTCCTTCACTTCTAACTTAATTAAAATCAAAAACATATTTAATATATTTTATAGTGTTTAATTTTAAATTGTTTCAAATAACTTAAAATTAAATACTATGAAATCCGTAAAACCACATATTTCAATTTCACTGTAACGCTCGTAAACTAAATTATCAGCCTATATCACGGCCCTAGTTGGGCGTCCTCCCCTCATTACTGACTACACACGTTCTCGAAATATAAGTCGGGGATAAAGTTTCTTCGTATTTTATATACAAATTCAAGATATTTTTTTAAAGTTCAATTACATTTAACTATAAAATATATGTGCCATTTTGTTGGATAAATTCTAGACATTTTGTAGGTAGTGACATAATCCCGTTGCTGCAGAAATCTTGGGATTTTTGATCAATAAAATGCAACAAGTTATTTTGACAATACTGTCTTGAAGTAAACCTAACACTACCCAAAGAATTTTGAAGAGACCAAAATAGGTGTTAATCTAAGGATGACTATTTGGTGGATGCATGAACACTTTCCAACCAAGCTCTCGCAATTTTTGTTGAGTAGCCAAAGATGTGTATGGTCATGGAATGCATTATCATGATGAAAGACCACTCCTTTTGTGTTTTCGGCCTTTGCCGCTTTTTCTCAATTTCTCGCTTGAGTCTCAATAGTTGTTGATAGTAGAGATCTGAATCGATGGTTTTTCCCGGCGGTAAAAACTTAAGCGGCGGTTAAGCTACAACTGCAACTACTAATATGATTGGTAAAACATGTTTTTAATAACACATTATACTGTATATTATTTTCAGACAGTGATTATAATTTATTTGTTTAAACTTCATAATGAACACACATGGTATTTAGAGGCGGACTTAATTCCTGAAGAATTCTTCGCCAATCTACTCCTCCTCCATAAGCCCAATTAAGGGCTACATGATTAATCATTGAGGGAGGACGAGTATATTCAAAAGAAGATTAATGATTAGCTACATTGGTAACAATCGCAATGAATGTTACTAACAACTGCGAATTCATGATACATATTTTTTTTTGAGATCTTATATATTATGTTCGAAAAGGAATTATAATTATGTATTTTGTGAGATAGACAAACATAATACTGAACTTTTTAGATAATTTTAATGATGATAATGATTCTGGGGAAAGGAAATAAAAACCGATTTTGGGAATCGTAAACGTTAAGGACCGTAAATTTTAACAAACAGGTGTTTTTCTGTTATCCTTCTGACCGTTTTAAATTAACTATTACCTGACACTGAAACTTTATAAAGAAAAAAATATTTTTAGCTTTCCCAAAATATATATTATTATAATAACTTCAAAGATTCTGACGTAGACGTTGTTGTTATTCGTAATTTTATGCTTAGTCAAGTGGAACCCACAAAATTAAACGAAATCGAAAAAAGTTTGGCAAGTCCTATTTTTTTTTTGTTGAGAGATTTTTTCGGCGGCGGAAGTAACTAACTATCGGATATTCCGAATGCTTATTCGCCAATTCTATAAAAAATCTTAATCGTTTCTGGTTTAAGCTCCAGACAATTATTAACAAAGAGGTATATTAGCCTTTTGCTTTTGTTTTGTGTCAATTAACTGTAGCAATCTTTTAATTATATCTTCTAAAACATACAAAATGTATAACGCGTGCTGAATATGACCTTTGTTTAATAATGTATGAGACTGTTTTTTATTAAATTTAATAACATGGCATTTGCTACATTCCATTTACATAATATGCTATAATAGGCGTCAGTCAATACAACTTGTATTATAATAATAAAGCATTAAAGCACTCGTGAACTGTTATTACACTCGTAAGTAATACACGTTACTTATAAAATGATAACTGCACCTTCTACATCTCTTAAAGAATATGATTATAGGGCTAGGATCCAATACTCTCGGTAGAACTATTTAAATTTTTTTGGAAATAAAGTGACATAAAAGTGTTTATTGAATTACAGCAGTTTCGTTGATATATCATTAATCAATAAATTGCTTCCCCAGTAGAATACATATATTTCTAATGCTATAATAAAAGTTCAAATCATAATCATTTACAAATTTAGATATTTTCATAATTATACGTTATGTTTTACCTGTAAAATAAACTGTTAGATGTCAGTTTCTCCTAAATTTAGAAAAGGGAAGATATGCGCAAAATGAAAGATATGCTCTCCTGGCCACTCATAAATGTTTGAATTTAACTCAAAACTCATATATTGATTAGATAGAAAGAAGAAATTTGTGAAGGTCGATCCTCAACTACGATTTATAATCTACCATCTCAACACAACTACGATGACTTTCAATAAATTAATATTCTTGATATCTATATTGAATAATAAAATATTCTTAAATATGTATTGTAAGCATTCCTATTCCTATTATTTTTGGTATGTTGGTGTATGCACGCCCGCCAATATTTTTGACAAAGAAGTGCCATTGTACAGCCTCGTACATAAAATAAATATAATTTATTTTATGTACGAGATTGTGTACGTAAAACTAAAAGAAGATGTAGTGCTGTCGTCTACTTAATTAAATATTTATATATAAGACGTGTCATTTGAGGCGTGGCGGCCCAAATATCAGACGTTGATTACAGCTCCAATTAGTTTGACGCCTGCTCCCTTTTTTATTTACAATTGGGTCAAGGCGAATTCAACATACTCGTACATAGATTTATGTTCAATATTTTATGTAAGTATATTAAGCTGTTGTTATTCCCTTGCGATAAAGCTATATTCTTCTTCTTTTTCTTCTTCATTATTCTTCCTCATCAGCTAGACATGGACTCCTTCCGCTGCAAGGTGGATTTGTTACGCTTGTTTGGTGCTAGATTGCCGATTTCAGTACTACCTTTGACACTTATTTCCGTCGCCGTTCTGGGTTTAAAGGGGTCGTATATGGGATGTTCATACTGCCATCTATATGGCGTCTCGCCTTTTGCCTTTAACGTCAAGCACTGGTCAATTTTGGGTGATGGATTCTGTTAATCCAGCATCACACGGTAAATAAGATATTCATTTATTTAATAATCTTAGAAATAATAATGAGGACTTCGAACACGAAAACGACTTTGAAATATTCTCGAAATTATTAATATTTTACGTCCGATATAAACTGCGCAATAGATTCTAAAGTTTATAGTGCCATAAATGTACCAACTATTACGGAGGCTCGTTCTTACCTTCTCATTTCTGCTTAAAGTTTATTCGATCTAATCCGAGTAACCCAGAATGTAATTTATAAGTCAAGGGGACAATAATATCAAAACCAGTAAACCCATCCGTAAACCAACAGTTTTATAGAAATTACAGAGCATCAACTGGGATTTAGAAACTAAGGGTCGCAGCGTACCAGATGTTTTGTACCACTTGGTCAAAAAATTACATATACGTAGACTTACACCGTGCTGAACATAGTCCATTGAGGAGGATTATGTTCAGCAATGGACTTTCATAGACTTTAATGATGATGAGACATGAAACAGGTTTATATTTATATTATATAGAATATAATTTAAATGTTCTGGAAGCTCGTAAGAACTGCCAGGGGAAATTCAAAACAGCCTAGAATGAATGCTATACGAGACGAGAATGGCTGCATGTTGAATGATGAAGTTTCGAATTTAAAGAGATGGAAGGAATACTTTGAAAGCGTGTTTAAGAGTGAAGAGTCGTCTGAAATAAGTGAAATAGAAATTCCGGAAGAAGTGGAGAGAGGTAGGGAGATAAGTGTAGATGAAATAATGAAAGCAATGAAAAGCATGAAAGCAGGTAAGGCAGCCGGATATGATAGAGTATCACTCGAAATGCTAAGGGCTGGTGAGGGTGTGGTTGCAGGCCTGCTGTACACCTTGTTTAATTTATGTTGGGAACTGAAGCGGGTACCGGAAGACTGGTGCAAAGCCGTTATAGTCCCAATATATAAGGGAAAGGGGTCGCAGCAGGACTGTAAAAACTACCGTGGTATCAGCTTGCTTAGCATTGTGGGTAAACTGTATGCTAAGGTGTTAATTGAAAGAGTTATGGAAGCAACTGATGGAAAAATTTGGGATGTGCAAGCTGGATTTAGAAAGGGGATGGGGTGTACAGATCAAGTCTTTTCCATGCGCATGATAGCGGAAAAGTTTTTGGCTAAAAACCAGAAAGTTTTTTGTGCGTTCATGGACTTGGAAAAGGCTTATGACAGAGTGGACAGGAATGTGTTATGGCAAATACTGAACTCATTTGGGTTGAGCGCTGGCTTGATACAGGCATTAAGGTCTCTTTATAGGAACTCTAGTGCTTGTGTCAGGATCAACGGGGTCTACTCGGACTGGTTTGGCATTCATAAAGGTGTCAGACAGGGATGTGTGGCTTCCCCGTGGCTGTTTAACCTATTTATGGACAGTTGTTAGCAAACTTTGAAAGTTGAAGAATGTGGGTTGAGAATGAATGAGTCAACCGTCAAATGCCTTTTGTACGCCGATGATCAAGTCATATTTGCATCGTCGGCGGCCGAGTTGCAAATGATGGTTACTTTAATGAATTGCTCATTGAAAGAAAGGGGTATGAAAGTGAACGCAAGTAAGACGAAAGTGATGGTTTTTGAAAGAGAAGAAAGTAAAACTTTATGTGAAATAAGAATAGAAGGGGAGTTGATTGAGCAAGTGGATGAGTTTGTATATTTGGGGTGTTTATTTAGCAGAGATGGTAGATATGATAAGGATATAGAACGACGAGTGAACGCAGGAAATAGAGTGAATGGGGCTCTACACGCTATTATGAGGAGTCAAAATGTGTCAACTAAAGCACGTATGGCAATTCATAATGCTGTGTTAGTCCCTACTTTAATGTATGGTAGTGAAAGTTGTGTCTGGCAGAAGAAGCATGAGAGTAGAATAAATGCTGTAGAAATGCGTTCCTTAAGGAGTATGCTAGGGCTGAATCTGAATTACAGGGTGAAAAATAGTGTGATAAGAGAAAAGTGTGGTTTGCAAGATGACGTTGTGACAAGGATTAAGAAAGGAATGCTTCGGTGGTTTGGTCATGTAGAAAGAATGAACGAGGAAAGAGTGACTAAGCAAATTTATGTTGCAGAAGTGAACGGCAGGGTCGGGAAGGGACGCCCTAGACGAAGGTTTATCGACCAAATCGGCGATACATTAAAAATGGGCCAGATTAGGAGTACCCTTAACCGACGAGCGTGTATGCGTAGATATATGGATGTAAAAGAGGCGAGAGAGGTCTGTCAGGATCGCGCCAAATGGAAGTCCGTAGTCTCTGCCTACCCCTCTGGGTGACAGGCGTGAGTGTTTATGTATGTATGTATAATTTACATATAATTTTAAGGCATGCCATTATTTTAAGGTCGTATGTTAATCTTTTATTGCCACATTTAGTAGATGGATTAAGCGCCCTTATCGTTTCAGATACGAATATTCATTTTTTCGTTATAATAACAATATGGAAGTTATTGAAATAAGTAGAACTAAAAATTGGTAGAGAATCATGTTACTCTCAAATCTTTTGGATTAGTTTGTTGAGAAATATATGAAATATTTTTTCTACTTGTCGAAATAAATGCTCACAAATTTCTTTCCCCTATCGTATCTTTAAAAATTCTGCTTAGATCTTAAAAGTAATAATAATATATCCCAAAACAAAGCATCCAGAAGATGGCTGCTTTTTTTGAGCTCTTATAATCAATAAAATTTAAACAATTACCAAACCTATCATTGGAAGAATTTAAGATACTTTTATTTAATTCTAATGAAATTGGACTTAAAATTAATAATCACAAGTTCTAGCCCAGATAAAAACTTAGAAATGAGGATATCCGCTGTAGAACCAGAGCGAACGACATGTCCCAACTAATAAGCTGAACTGGCAAGCTCGAAGACCCGACAACCGATGGGGATAAAAGGATAAAAGGTATGGCGTCCCCCCACTAGATGGAGTGTCGACCTGCATGCAGGAAGTCGATAGATGCAGGGCCCGTAATTTTGTACTATTTGTAAGTAGGTAGTTACTTTATCGTATTGAAAATAAATTTGTTTTTATATTTTAATAGAAATGGAATTAAATTATCATCATTACAGCCCTTCATAAGTTGGTCCTGAGCCATATAATCCCTCATGCAAGGTCCCGGGCTGTAATAATGATGATGATGATCAGAACTTTAAATATACTTCAGTCCCCCTGTGAACCTTTCAAAGTGCTCAGAAATTAAAATCAAATGAAATCCAAAAAGGTTATGAAGGATTTCATCTTACTTTTTAGAGGTCAACGCTTCTATGCTTCTTTTGTTTGGAGTTAGATTTTAATGTCACACTTGGCTATAGTGATCACTTATAATCAGGTTGACTGCAAGCTCGGTACTTGCTTAGAGTATTTTTGAACAACATTGATTGTGAATGTTTGTACGTTTACTAGAACTACTAATTATAATAATATTGCGATCTGCGAAGTTGACAGCTTAGTTTTTGCGAAGGGCAAATTATAACCTGATTCCAATTTGAAATTAAAAAGAAATATATGTGTAGATGTTAATATACAAAAGTACCCGAATATATATGTTTTTATTTAAGATATAATATATTTTGCAACATCTAATGTATAATTATTTTAGATTATATTTTTTCTTTTTTTTTTCTGCACCTACGTCAAGATCTCGCCACTTCATGGGTATTATATAATTTCTTTTATAAGGTAATGCAATAAAGAATTTGAATAAATAAGTACAATATGCATAATTTCAATTGAAATATAAAAACAAATTTATTTTCAATACGATAAACCAACTACCTACTTACAAATAGTACACAATTACTGACAATGGCTAAAAGTTGCTGCGCCAGAGATGGATGTTATTGGTTTTCTACGTGACTTCACTTGCCTTTTGAAGCCAAAATAAGCACTTCTTGTAGGTCTCTCGTTTTACTCTAACTTATGTTAATAAGTAAGAATATCGTCTTTTCTGTTACTTATCTTTCGTACGTCGACTGATTTTACCATAAAATTATTTGAAAGCTATACCTGTAAATATATAGTCAATTTCAAGTAAGTGTGTAACAACAGATGTAGTGACGAACTGGTAAGACATGTAGGAAGTGTACTTGTGAAGGGATAATTGATACATATTTTATAATTTGAAGGAACATTTTTGATCTTTGAGGCTTTATTAACAGCCTCACTCCATAATAAAATAGTATAGTAGTCTTGTCTCTGATAGAAGTATTTAAAAAAATATAGTACCTAGACATCATAGTAGTATACATTATATAGAATATAGCATAATATATAGTACCTACTAGGGTTGGCAACTCTACTCAATAACAACAGCAGAAATAGCAACACAATACTGTTTTTCGTGTTTCGTATAATGAGTGACTTGAACCGGAGACAATTTTTATTGGTAACTAGCTGTGCCCTGCGACTTCTCCCGCGTGGAATTTACTACGATTTCATGGATATTAATTTTTTTGCGCGGAATCCTAATTTTGTTTTTGAGTAATGTTACCATCTTATAAATATTGACAAATATTGACATTAATATTTATACGATAATAACATCACTCAATTGTTTTGCCTTCCCGGAACCCATCCACTAACACTTAAACTTTATGGCATGGTATTTAAGTTCAAATTGACTTTTAAGTATTATTACGAATATTTAGTGTGGGGATATAAAAAGTGTTGTTTTTAGACTTTTTCAGACAATTTTTTATATTTTTCTTTCCGTAAGAACCATCTTCGTACTTCAAGGAATATTATAAAACAAAATTAGCGAAATCGGTTCAGCTGCTCGCGAGATTTGCGCTTAGCAACACATTCAGCGATTCATTTTTATATTATAGAATAAAGCATTCCATCTATTTTTAAACAAACGCTATGTACATAAAAACGAATCTGTATTTTAATTCTTTTATTGAGGAAAGATGTATTTATGTGATGTCTATGAGCACCAACATCCTTGAAATATAAGGTCGACTGTATGAATTTACTTTTGTAGAAAATGTAATAGCAAAATGAATTGTTGTATCGTAAACATTCCTCACAATAGTAATAACTAGTCTGCCATCTTTGGTGGTCCACAATATTGGATTTTTAACGACATCACTTAACTATCCACTTATTGTCATCCAAACTAAATGTGTATGCTAAATTTCAGCTCAATCGGTTGAAGATAACTGCTTTAAAATTCAGTTTTAAGATTTGACCCTAAAAACAGGCATTCCAATTTAAATAAAATCTTTTAAAATCATATTGTTTTATACAAATTGTTAATTGAACCAACCTTAATTTTGGCCGTCCTAATATTATATCGAAACGAATTGTTAAGGAATACTAGGGTCTTGCAATTACGTGTGACGTGACATATAGTAAGAGAAATTATATCAATTTGTCAACTGGTACAGTCTGACATTAAAAATCAATTACTAGTTAGTTTGATATGAGGTCGACTCAATAGAATATAATACAAGGCATTTATTCTGCCCTATTTGTACATACCGGGCGATAAATATTTCAAATCATTATTTATTATTGCTCAACTTCTCAACGTACGTTCTTTATGTTTGATATATCTTCATGTACCTTACGTACTTCATGCACTTTACATTAGAAACTTGATCACGAACCGGCTGTGTTAACTTGACACCGTTCTTAATTTTCTCTAATAAAAGGGGTTAAAGCATGACCACTACGACTACTACGACCAATAAGACTTAGGGATCTTCAAGAAACGAGCTTACACCTTTTTAAAACGCCGGCAATGCACGAGCAATTTCTATGGTGTTGCAGTTGCTCATGGGCGGCGGTTGACACTTACCATCAAGTTAGACACAAGCTCGATTGATCCCTTTTTATATTTAAAAAAAAAATATTGCTGAAATAAAGATTTATTATTAAAAAAGAAAAGAGTAAAGCGAAATTGCGGGAATCTGTATTTATTTGTTCATGTAGGGAAGTTTGCCATAGTGCCACGTATGGCACACTCATTAGCAACAAAGTTTATTTTATTATTTCGTACCCGGAAGATTTTGCTCATCTCCTGGTTAAGTATCCCTCTGTCGGCTTTTCTACACCCACAGAATGACATGTGTATTGGATTCTCTAAAACCTTCTATACATTAGGAATAACCTTGACAGAAACCAGCCAAAAGAGCTGGTTAATAAAAGTTGATATTCAGCACATTCTTCGCCAGTGCCGTTTGTATGACGTCACGATTCCATAATCAAAAATACTACATTGTACAAGGACTAGTATATAAGACTAGTATTTTGCACAATTTATTGCTTACAACGTACTCTTATATCACAGCTATAACTTCACTGTAACTGTGCCAGTAATATGAGTTAATAACACCGTGCAAGTTCTTGGAAGCAGTTTAAAATTCATATAAATATTTAAAGCTTCCCTTCGGAATCCTAATCAATTAGCACTTACGTCATTGCGGTATATGAGAATTAAGTCTTGACGACGCTTGTGATGTCATTTTCATCATTTTATATTGTTAATTGCCCTAAAACATAACTCATGCGAAATTAAAATAATGATTCATTATTTCCGATATCACAATAACATTTATTACGACAAATGATTTATGTGGTTTAATCTTAAAATGAGGATAATTAAGATATCTATATTAATACAATAACCTACGCTAATACAATAACTCGCAGTTTTAAGATTTATAAAATTCCGAGGTAAATTTTAGCCTACAATATTCATTAGTGATAATTTACATTTAGTTCTTTTAAGTGATCGCCTTGTGGTCGAAATTCAATAATAATTTTGTAATTAAATTTTAAGAAAATGTTAAGCAAGCTATATTTCACTTTTCACTATACATTAATATATAAAACACATATGTGCAATATATATAATAAACAAAATATAAAATAAAAGCTTTTTTTGCCTTGACATACACTCTTCAAAACTATTGAAAATGGAACATATTAAATCACACAAAATGAACAGCTTATTCAGTAAATATGTTAGTAATAAATTAAGCGTATACTATGTCCTACTGCTGGGCACAGGCCTCCTATCAGTTTTGTGAAGGTTTTAGGGCTAGGAAAAGTCCGCTGCGCTGCCCCAAAAGTTGGTGGACTTGACATGTCTTCAAAATATTTTTTTTTAATTCCTAATATCTCTCGATTTCCTCACGATGTTTTCCTTCAGCGTAGAGAACGTTTTAAATAAGCACTTAAAATTGTAATTAACAATTTTATTGGTGCTAAGTGCTCGCTATAAATACTACAGTACGCGAGCAACCCGTGTTCGAACCGCGTCGGGACCACTGAGTAATTACTTGTTGGTAACATTTAAAAATTTGAATCATTCTTTGACAGTATGGACTTTTAAAAGGGGTGCGAATTATATAGATGAGTAACCGATGTACTGGTGGTAGTGGCTATGCTTGTACCACCATATCATCCCGTGAGTGGGACATCGTGATACCGTGAGAGGCGACAGAGGGAAACTGAAACAAAAGATGGGCACCAGCATATTCATTATAACAATTCAAAATAACAAAAAAGGTGCAGTTGTGAACCGGTTTATTTTGTTTATATGACGTTCTGCTTTCATACAGTTTGAAGCTATCAGCTCTATTGTTTTGTTTAAATTTTCTTCCCACTTCAGAATGGAGACGGTACATAATTCGACCGTATGTTTTTTTTTCTTTTTTTAACCTGTGCTACCTCATAACTTTTTTCTGGTTGAACTGATTTCGTTGATTGTTTTCTATTTGAAAGCTGGTGCTTCTCATGTGGTTTCATATAAATTTTATCAAAGCCGGACTATTCGTTTTTGAGTTATTCATAATAATTTATATTGAAGTCGGTAATTAAATTAAAAAAAAAAAAACAAATATCACGTACGTTGCTAATTTTCCACATTTAAAATGTTGTCAATTGTTCTACTGCAGAAAGTTCAGTGACGATCTCTCAAATTAATATCAATTTTACAATTAGCGTACTAAGTGCTAACGTAGCAACTATGAAAGATCCACCATAAGGTAATCTATGTGGGAGGCCTATAATCATCGATAGACGTACTATTAGTAAAAAAAGTAAAATCTAAATTATGTAGACCGTGCTGAAAACTTTTACTTCTCAATATGTTTTTACTTCAAACCTGTTTGAAAATAGTATGGCAATAGTTTGTTTATGCAATAATCTTCGGTAGCAACTGGATGCGTTAAGTCGGAAACCGGTTGCGTAAGCTAAACTTACGTGTAAGTTAGTAAATATCTATAGTTTCAATATATTTAGCAGTGAACTGCAATAGGCTGCTGTTAATGATAAAGATGATGGTGAAACAATTGTTACAAGTTATGATGTTGCCAATGTAATGTACTAGTAACTGCTGAATATTGAATAATGTATTAAAATGAGTAAATAATAAATTGAATTAATAATTGATTTTACAACTAAAACAAATAATTTTTGACATACATAAATGACAATTGACGGATTCACAGATCATTGGATTCAATAATTAATATATGGGTGTGGAGTAATTTTCTTTTTGAAACTAACCACTCCCAACTATTGTTTGAAAAGCGTTCTTATTTACGTGGTGAAGCCAAGCCGCAGCGAATATTTATGCAGCACAAATTGGTCGGTATGATAAAGAATACTACGAGTAACTTAAAAGAACAGCGTAATGCTTCTGTAGTTAAAAAAAAGAGAACCATGATAGGGTTACCAGACGGAAAATTTAAAAGTTCCGACAATTAACCTAACTACCATATAAAAGTCCTGACATTTTGTTGCTAAAGTAATTAACTACTGCGGAAAAAGAATTAAATCAATTAAAGGTTTTAAATACTCATGCGATCAATATATATCGCACACTCCATCCCTCCCACGTAAATATCTACTGTATTTTATTGAATTATAGAAAAAGCGTGACATTTGTAAAATCTGACGGCAATCCTGATAAGAGCCTGAAATTCATTACATCTATGGACAAATCCTGACATGTGGTATCTCTAACTTGACCCAATTCACTGTTAAAGAGACGATTCATTTTAGTACTCAAGGGGTGACAAGGACGGGGGTTAGTCTAATCCTAATTCTCACATTTTTACATTACCAGTAGTACTAGAGTAACATTTATTCTGCTCTCCTGTCCGGTGAGCAGTTTGGCGAATGGCTCTGGGGGAGAGCGCAGGTCGTGTTAATCCTCGAGGCAAGTCTGAGCAGTTCTTGCTTCACGTATTTGCCATCTATTATTTGGAGAAACACTCAGAAAATCATTTTATTTTATTTTTCATCCCACCCCCTTTTCCTATTGGTTCCTATTGGGTAGTGGCTTTCCCAAGGTGTTAAGCGTAACGTGCCGATGGATGCATGGCTGGGAAGGAGTCCAGTCACAAACGGTGCCTACCCGAGACCAGGGATATTCGGGTAGTATTTTAGTCCTTCCCTCGGCATACGGGGCTCTAGGGTGACCGAATTTTTCCCTAGCTATTCGTGTGACGTAATTGGACGTTGATCGACATTTGTAAATAATAATAAACTTTCCTTTAATGGAACTGTCTATAGGTTTGGAAGAGGCTCTTTAGCCCCACCAACACCCTGCAGCACCTTGTAGAAGTCTACCCTCCAACCTGGGATGAGCCAAAAAGTGAAGGGCACGTTTGCAACCGAACCGCAGTTGGAAACGAACCAGGGAGGGGAAAAGAAAAAGTTCGCTAGGCCTTATAAGCTTAGTAGGGCAGCACGGAAGAAGTACCGAAGGCTGATAGCAGCTGAAATAGGAGCCGAAGAGGCCCTATCTCTCTGCCAGAAGCCTTCGGACGAAATTATTCTGCCCATACTTCCCCCAGTTCCACAGGCGAAAAAACGCAGTCGTTCTGAGGAGACCAAAGAACAGCCCAGGAAATCTGTGAAGCTGGCAACGGAGGAGAAGAAGTTCAGCTTCAGTGCCGTAGCTGGCTTAGCGCGTGTTGGAATACGCAATAAGAATCCTATGCTCATGGAACAGATGCGGCTGGTACACCGGGCACTAACGCAGGCTATCCCTAAGACGGCCTGTGGAGCGCAGCCGGGAATGGGACTGAGAATTTCAGGTTTCACCTACAAGCCAATTTGGATTCTGGATACGTGCCTGATTAAAGCAAGCCAGGACTGGATTATGGGTGACTTTTTTCTTTTGACCTTTTTTCTTTTTTCTGGACAACCTGACCCGACGGCAGGTTCTCTCCGGGCGGCAGATGGCAGAATCGTCTTTGGTTTTAAGATAAAACTTTTAAGTTCAGGGGAGGCTCTGACGTGGCAATGGAGCCTGAACCACCCTAAATTCAATCCCCCCAGCTCTCCACCTCGAGGTGGACGTGGAAGTGTCGACCAGGAGTAACAGGAAGGAAAATGGGAGCGGTAGACCAAAAGGCACGGCGGAGTTTAAGAACGCCAGTAAAAAATGTTTTCGTCCTAAGCAGGCGAAAACAACCCCTGCCCCCACGCCTATGAATGGCTAATCCCAAGGGTAAGACGAGGGTCCTCCAGGCAAATCTTCATTACGTAGCAGCTGCTTCTGACGGGTGGAGGTTTGCTTCGCAGAAGACAATATCGACCTCGCTCTTATACAACAGCCGCGGGTGTCCAACGGTTAAGTTCTGGGATTATCGGCTGCCGGTAAGATCTTAGTCAATACTAGAATCAGTAGACTCAGAGCTTGTATAATCTGCAATAAAATATTGAACATATAGCTGTTCCAGAGTATTGGCAATGACGACCTGGCTACAGCCTTTATAAATCTCAAGGGGTGCACAGGGGCCAGAGTAATCTTTTGCTGTGCCTATCTTCCTGGAGAGAACCCAGATCCTGCAATCGAGTTAGAGCGAGTGGTGGAGTTCACCCATAAGCACAACAACGAACTTGTGATGGGATGTGATGCTGATGCTCACCACACAGCATGGGAAAGCACTAATATCAATGAAAGAGGTGAGATACTTTTTGAATTTCTCATATCCAATCGCCTGGTAAGCCTAAACTTAGGTTGTACATACCTGTGTAACGCGTGCTGGGCAGGAACTTTTAAGATAAAACCTTTGCTACCAATAACATATCCAGGCGGATTACTAACCGGCATGTTAGTAATGAAAACTAGATGTCTGATCACAAACACATTAAGTTTGTTATAAGTCTTGTATAAAACAATTTATACAATAATATATGATAAACGGAACTTAAAACTTATTTGGAAGTCGAGTAGAACGCGTACATAATGGTACCTGGCCTGGTAGCAATTGCGTAAGAGGAAATTGCAGTTTTGGGATACATAATTGCACGTCATTTGTGGCTTTGTTATGTTTAAAAATTTTGCTATGTTTAAAGTTTTAGGAAACATTAAACGAAACGTATTGATCATGAGCTATGATGATGTCACAGTGGGAATATAGTCATGAAATTATTGTATTGTCATTGGTTCTTCCTCAAATGAGTTTCTTCATATATCTGCATCCACTACATCTACAGATTATTAAGACATCTGAAAGTGAGTTAAAACTGAATTACAATACATATTTTTTTAAATAGGTCATGCTTATATAGGACGTGTAAAAATATCTGCATTCTGTATCTGCAATAAACATGAAAAGAACATTGCTATTTTTCGCGGACTAAACGTAAGCTATAAACAATGAAAATGTACATTTAGGTATTTTATATATTATATAGTTTGCAAGAAGATGTTGTGACCAGGACTAAGAAAGGAATGCTTCGGTAATATGAACACGTAGAAAGAATAAATTCGGAAACAGTGACTAAGCAAATCTATGCTACAGAATTGAGTGCCTGAATCGGCAAAAGACGCCCTAATTGGAAGTTTATCAACTAAATTTGCGATATATGGTGTACTAAAGATTTAGTTATTACCTTGGCCAATGAGCATAATTATATGCGTAAATATATTATGGACGTGAAGGCCGAAAGAGGTGTGTCAGAATCGTACCAAAGGGAAATCTGAAATCTCTACTGGTGGGTGTATTATGTATTTTTTGATTAAGTTTAATTTTAAATATTATAAATACTAAAATTGTATAAAATTATTTTTAATCCGTAATGGAATAAAATTGTTGACAGCTCTGAATAATAAACACCTTTAGCACTGACGTTATTTAGCACTGTAAGAATATAAATCAACAATGTTTTCATTATCCGGTATTTAAAAGTAATGTAACTATTTGTTTATAAAATTTACGATCTAATAAATTAAATAAATACAGTGGACTAGAAAACGAACGGATGTTAAGACTAAATCAGCTTGATTTTATCTGACCTATAAGTGTAAATGTTTTGCAAGTAAATATTTGCACAGTACAGCAACCATTCGTTCCTGTTTCATGACCTAGTTTTAATTAAAATTTTATCAAGGACTCACTTTTTATAAAGATAAGTCGTTAATCGGTACCGATGTACGTCACAAATTTTACCTTTTATATGAAATCTTATTATTAATATGTCATTATACCTACTCGTAATTCTTTATTCATTCATAACATTTAAACAAAGATTACAATTTCGGAATACCGGATACAATTTTCTCAGTAGCCAAGCCCCGTGTTTATAAATATTATGTAGGTATGTCGTCGGAATGGTTAAGCGTATGGAAGCGGCACTGCAGGTTCGTAAAACCCGTTTTATTAGTTGGTTGCAACCTATCAAAAGTATACTGCTGAACATAGGCCTCCGCTATACATCACCTCTGAACGGGTTCCAACCTTGTCATGGCGGGGGGCTTAGTAGCGCGGCTTGTTCACCCCCGGTGAACAAAGAGGAACCCACTTGGCACGCCCGAGGTGGCCACTCCGAGTGGCCTTGCCGTCGTGGGCGAGCCCACTTCAGATGTGTTTCGGTAGGCTGCGGCGAGAGAGGTGTCCTCTCTGTCCTCTCCCCCTACAGACAAGATGGAGTCCCGGAGGAAGAGAAGTGTCGCTATGGCGATGCACCACTCGCCCTATACTCCAAAATAGCAGTTGTTTTGGCTCGCCGTCACTTAGCGGTTAGCCACCGTAGAGTCTATATCACCTGAGGATGCCTCGTGTAGAGGCGAAACACGTGTCGTATTGTCGTCAGTGGTGTGTCTTTCCTAGTGTAGTGGTGTTGGGAGTAGTGGTGCTGGGATTAGTGGTGACTGGGATAGTGCACGCAATTGAGGGAGGGTGGGAGGTGCTCTTCAAACTAGATAAGACACATCATTTTATTTTATCGAGCGGATGTACGCAAAGTAATTTTTTGTCAACTTTAACTTTCCAATATATTCAATGTTAATATTCTTCCACCAAGACGTACTTGCGCGGCGTTGCAGTATTTCAACATTACTATTTGTTGAAATCTATCCAATTAGAAAACATAAATAAATAAATATAATATTTTTTATTATGTATGGAAAAAATAATGTTTGAATGTTCAAGTCTTAGAACAAAATTCGTTAGAGATAGGATTTAAGTTCGAGAAGCGTTTCGGTATATTAAAGTTAGCCCTGGATTTTCCACTCACCGGCACGACACCAACACGGCATCGGCATGGCGCCGGTGCCGGGGCTCCGTTTTTCCACTGGGCCGGTGCCGTGCCGGTGCCAATTTACGTTCGGTTATTAAGCAGTATTAACACAGACTTCAGTTCTGCAACATGTGAAAATGGTCTCGTCAAGTCGTCGTATTTATTTGTTAAGTTGGAAAAGTAGGCAGTGTGAAGAAAATTTAAATAATTAATTTTTAAATATATTTCATTTCTTCACGCTGCGGCTGATCTCTCTCGGGTTGTATTGGATTACCGTCCCATCGAACCATAAGAGTGAATGTTATACAGATTTTAGCTATGTCCTACGCATATGGCTAGTCTCTGTTAAGGCTGGCCGCCATAACCGAATTTCAGTCTGAATGATATTATTATCATATTACACATTGAAACACGATTCCTGCTCTGAAATCTGAGCGAAAGCTGTCATTATTGTACGTTTGATTTTCACACCAAAGACACGGCGCCGGTCACTATTCTCGTGCAGAGAGATTGACGAAGTCTTTGACACAGACACGACGTGTCACTGTTTTTGCACGTGTCTTATCAGACTATGAGCGTTTTCCAATCGCCGGCACGGCACCGGCACGGCCTCGGCGCCAGGACCGGCTCAACTATGGGGAAAGTAAAAATATATAAAATATATGGTATGTGTTTCCTCTTACCGGCGTCGGCGCCGGCACGGCGCTGACTCCCACCGCTGCCGTCGCTGGTGCCGGGACAGCAAGCTTCCTGCTCGATGCTGGCCGGTAAAATTTAATGTGTATTGTGTACGTATTGTAGCAGTGTGCGTGTACGTGGGCGCAAGCCGAGGTAAAATAGACGCGTCCAGATTGAGATTCGAAGTTGACGTGTGAAATTATGAAATGTCTCTTCGTTCATATGGAAGTAACGGAAGTTTTCAACTTTTAAAATAGGGTGTATTATGTTTTTTCTCAGTATCTAATTTTTAAAATTTGACTTCTCTGCCTTGATTATATAGTCTTCTTAAATATAAGAGATATAACAAACAAATATGACGACTTGACGAGACCGTTTTTACGTCTTGTGTCTGTGTTAGTACTACTACGTGGTAGAGCCATGCTGCAGCTATATTAGTAGTATAGTTGTAGCACGAATGGGTCGGCTCGACCGAGGAAGGACCACGCTCTCACAGAATACCAGCGTAAAATAGCAGTTTGATGCTGCTGTGTTTCGTATGGTGAGTGTAGAGAACAGGAGACCCTTTTTACTGGAAAAGAGGCATTCTATCTTAGTCCTCATGGCTGACAAAGTATCTGCATTTTAATTCGCAAACGAAGATAGATGTAGAAGTCTATGGGCCACAGCAACCACTTACTATCAGGTGGACTTTGTGCTCGTTTGTCACCCTTATTCTATAAAAAAAAAACCAAAAACCTAGCGTAGATTGGCACCGGCATCGGCCCAGTGGAAAAACGGAGCCCCCGCACCGGCGTGGCGCCGTGCCTGTGGCGTGCCGGTGACGTGCCGGTGACGTGCCGGTGACGTGCCGGTGACGTGCCGGTGACGTGCCGGCGAATGTAAAGGCGCCCATAATATCAGGGGTACGTCACTTTGTGCCGAGCAGCATCAGTAGAGACAAAACTGAGTAAGAGGCGCAAGAATGAGTCAGAGACGACTACATATTTGTGCCATTTTCTGTAGAGACTATCGGTCCGTGGGATCCACTTGTATTGAAGTTCCTAAAAGAATGGTATCTGCGACTTGTCGTTGCCGCTTCTGATAAGAGGGCATGTTCTTCTCGACTTAGCCTTTGAGCTCTTAACCAAGAAAACGAAGCCAGCGTTTTTAGTGCTATACCGTGGAGATTAGTTTTTTGTTTTATTTTTTATAAGTACAATAAATATTGCATATCTTCATATTTTAATAAATTGAGATGCAGCCACAAATGTGTTTAAAATGCAATAGACATATATGTTGTTTTTTGATTGTGCACGTTTATGGTTCAGTACCTTTTTATTGACTTATTCCCTAAGTTTATAATAATACATTCTAAAAACAAATTACATTAAAATACTCATTTTATAAAGATACTAGCCACCCACCGCCACTTCGGCTTTCGCTTTTTCCGGGATCTATTAATGTTTTTTATATTTAAGACCATTTTATTCATCAGATTTTTGTTTTTTTTTTTTAATCTTTAATTTTTTTGAGCTTAATAGAATCCAGTTATTTGAATGTTACATACACACAATTTTTAACATGTAAACATTAAAAAAAGTATGCCAGTTTTCGACTATCAAGAAGTAGGTAGTTAGGTATTTACAGAAAATGTTAACGTAATATGTGATAATTTCCAATATACTTCGGTTTATGGTAATGGTATAATAATAAAAACAAGGTATTTATAATCTTTGAGTAAAAATTATTCTGTTCCGTTACATTTTGTGCTGTTCTATTTTATTCATTTTGCGATAATTATGACTTCCTTAAAAGAGTTTTGACTTGCAATAGATCTCTTTAAGCTTGATATTTATTGAGTTGTGCTAGACAGCTTCTACAGCTTATTTTTATCATTAATACATGAGTTTCATTTAAAAATTAATTACACTAATCAAAACACGAAACTCGGAAAGCCAAAGAGCCGGCTATTTGATCTCAAAACAATACCTTCTCGCTTATTTCGGAACGTGAAAGCTTGCAAGTCGACTTGAATTCTTGAATGAATACAGTGGCACAGTCATTATCTAGCCGCGCGCATCTTCGCACGCGGCTCTTGCGCACCAACTATATAATACTTCGGTGAAAAATTATTCAGCGAATTAAAATGAATTTAATAAGAAGATTTTCGTAATAACTAATATAACTATTTTGGAATGTGTGGTTTACGTGAAGTGAAATTAAAGTGATTTTTTTTTGTGTTTATTACGTGAGAATCCAATAATCAAAATGAATTTAATTTTGTAAGTATATATAATTATCATTAATATGTTAAATTAATACAAAAATAAAAACATTTAATTAAACATTAATTTCTTTCGTTAAATATGTGTAGTTCTTTTAAAATTTATCCATTGAAAATATTTAAATATTGAGACCTTCACTGTTCTTTCTACATTCAAATTAGTTCTATATTTATTCTCCTTAAAAATCTGCACCGTGAGTTATTAAAAAAATAATATTCTTTAGAAGATTAATGTAATTTCGGGGAAGAGTTGGGTCTTGTTGATACCAGCGTTTTTCTTGGAATCACTATAGACGCGAAGCTTTAAGACTCTATATATATCTACTCTACATATCTACTAGCAAGCACCTAAAAGTTAAAATTTTATATAAGTGATATATATATATACATTTCTTTTTTGTCTTTTATATAATTATATAATTTAAAATATATTTCTACATAAAAAAGCTTTGTGCTCTTTTTTAAACCAGTTATAAAACGGAATTTCGATAAAAATCGACATCTGCCCAAAATTATGCAAAGTTATAAGAAAGTTTACTTTAGTTTCATTACGAGTGTTAAAATTATGGATATCACGCATTTAGATATTAAAATTGTTTAGTAATTAGTAATTACCTAAATAATATTAAGTACATATTCAAAATTAATTATGATGTAACAATTTTAAAAATGTATCTGAGTGAGTCCCTTGATCTCAAGCAATCGGTCATTGCATGAGTAGTATGCAATATGCTTTAAAACCTGAAAAGTAGCTCAGACAGATGCTTAAGGAAATTAATATATTTTTACACTATCACTATCACAAGTGTATAGGGATGTCAAACGTCTCAGTGCCCCGTGACTATGTGTGCTGTAAAACACCGGAAACCTTAGAAATTAAAATAATTAAAAATAAGTTCAATTAAACGTGATAAAATCCGTAAAATTAGGTTGACACCCAAGGTGACCTCATCACGCGAATCTCATGAACGCTTCCCGATCCAATCCGCAATATATGTTGAATCTCTTCAAAGTGATTCGCCTCTTTTCTTCAATTTATTTTAACCGCTACTACATTTTCTTGTGTAACAGTCCTCAAAGGACGAAAACTTCTTCTTTATCTCTCAAAGTTCGTTGAGCGTGCTTAAATTTGTTATACTAGCGGTGCACGGTTGTTTAGAAGTTATCTATAAATGCCATTTGAGTGTTATCAAACGATTACTACGGTTGTAGGTAGCTCTTAATAAATATGGAGCAATATTTTTTACAGAATAAGGATAACAAACTAGCACACAGTCCACCTCATGGTAAGTGAATGCTGTGGCCCTTAGACATCTACGTCTATCATCCATCAAGAATCAAAATGCAGATACAATCAAAATGTGTCACCCGTGAAGACTAAGATGAAATGCCTCGTTTACAGTAAAATTTAAAATTAAAACATTCCAATTTTTCACTTGTAAATTTTTCTATTTTTCAAAATAGAATAATTTACAAGTGAAAAATTGGACAAAGTCTCAAAAAAATCTTTTTTTTACAATACATAACTCAAATATATATATTTAAATTATGCGGTCTCCACAAGATAAACTCACGGATTTATATGTATTAACTTATAAATAATTAATGTATTTCAAAAACGTTTGAAAAATACAACAATAAAACAAAATCGATGTGTTTCGACCATTTATAATCAACTTAGATATTTTAAAAGTTTATATATATATATATATCTAACTGCATTTTATCAGATTGATCAAAAACCTTAATGACGTTATGGTATAAGGCAGTGCGCCTTTTTAAATTGCCTAGAACTATTGAAAATTCAAAACGATAATTAAAATATATTTAAAAATAAATGGAAAAAAAACACGAGTAGTAGCGCCACTTTGTAGCAAAAATAGGCTGCAGCACGAATGAGTGGGCTCGTCCGATGAAGGATCACGCTCACACAGAAATCACAGGATATCAAGGTAAAATACGTATATATATATATTTACATGGTAGAACCATGCTGCAGCTATCTTACTGTTATAGTTGTAGCTCGTATGGGTCGGCTCGACCGAGGAAAGACCACGCTCTCACAGAATACCAGCGTAAAATAGCAGTTTAACACTGATGTGTTTCGTATGGTGAGTGTAGAGAACCGGAGACCCTTCTTACTGGAAAAGAGGCATTCCAACTGAGTCCCAGTGATAACGCATCTGCATTTTGATTTGTAATCAGGGATAGATGTAGATGTCTATGGGCCACAGTAACCACTTACCATCAGGTGGACTGTATGCTCGTTTCTAAACCCAATTCTATAAAAAAAAATAGCTGCAATATTGCTGCTGTGTTTCATGTTGTATGTCGAGAACCAGAGACCTCTTTTACTAGTAACGAGGCAAACCATTTTAATTCTTAGGAGTAACAACGAATCCTGTGTTTTGATTCTTAATCAAGGTTGAATGTGGGTGTTTATGGGCGACGGCATTCACTTACAATCAAGTGAACTACACAGAAAACACAATACTGTTATTGTAATATATTAAATTTGTATTTATGCATTAATGCAAACAGTTGAGTGTGTTCAATGCAACAAATCTTCTATTTATAAAAACCAAATGCTGTCCGCAAAAACTCTGCAATGGCTGGACCGATTTGGATGAAATTTTGTGTCTGTGTTTGATTGGGTCCCTGGATGGTTTTGATTTCTTTGACTTGGTAAGTGGCGGTGTTGATTAGTTTCAGTAATCACCCATGCGAAACTGGGGTGGCTCGCTAGTATATTACGTAATAGGTACTTGCAGTGTTGTGGTAAGAGTATCTATCACCCCTTTTCGTCCCATGGATGTCGTAGTATAGCAGGCCAACTTGGTAAATGCCAAAAAATCCTATGGCTTCCCAAAAGCCGCTATATCAAACTTGTTTCCCCCAGAAGTAAAATACAAAGACCGACGTTGAGCAGTAACGTTGGAGAAGGTGTGATACGTCAACCCATCTGCCAAGCGTGAGAGGCAAATAACCTATACAACGGGAGTATTTAGTACAAGTGATAGGTGCGGTATCATAAGCACACTAGCCCTTTCGTACGCGTGTAATAATTTATTACGATTGGATTTCATGGGATTTAATTTTTTCACGCGGAATCCTAATTATTTTTCTAAAACAAAAAGTGAAAGTTCCATCAAAATGGGTCCAACCATATCGGAGACTAGCCGGAACAAACAGATAGACTAACGGACAGACAGACAGACAAAACATTTAAATTGTGTTTTTGTTATAAGTACCGTATATACTTTCATACGCATTTAGTAAAAAGCTGTTATTTAGACATTACATACAGACACTTCAATTTTATTTATTTGTATAGATTATAAAAATGTGTTATACTGCATTTGCTCCGTAGCTTAGACAGAGAATAAATAATAGTACAAGCAGGATTTTCTTTTAAAAGTATCACTTGATTATATTAAGTATAGTATTTCCTTTGTTTTATTAATTATTTAGAAAACAGGTTGGTTGCGATCACCGCATTCCGAATCGAATTAGATGCATTGATTAGGTAATGTCCTTGAACATATTCTACTGTCTATTATTTTTCATTTACCTACAATATAAGTCATTTTACATAATATTTAATTATATATTCATTTATGTATTAAATGTAAAGATTTAATAATACTCGTAAGTACCTTGAATTTATATTTTTACTTATAATGCAAATATTACATTATTTCAATATAGTTGAGAGAGGATGCCTTAAGGCATTTATTAAGTCAGGCCCTTTGTAAACCTTTTTATAAAGATCGCTTGACGGCTTCGTGGTGCAGTGGCTTAACAATGACTTCCGGAATTGAGGGCCGCGGGTTTGAATCCCGCATGGAAAAAGTATATGTATGGTCTACAAGTAATTGTTCCGGGTCGGGATGTTTGTCCTTCCAATTGACCAATTTATGTAAGTAAACTGCCTCCATGATATTGGAGAATATCACAGTGGGGTAACGCATTTTTAAAGAAAAATAGAACAAATAGTAAATTAATAAATAAAATGAACAATAACACATGATTCGTAGTATTCAAATATACGTTCGTGGAAGTTTTTTACATCTATAAGTTAATTATAAGCAGTAAATAATAAACATTAAACCTCTTCATCTTAAACAGTTAGATGACCTTCTTTTTGCTATGAACATCGTACATTCAATGGCATATTAAAAACCGGCAAAAGGGCAACTAAATATGTTAAGTAAATAGGTAAATTAGTAAACTTAGGTAAAATATGTATGCATGATTATAAAAACCTAAACTTTTGTGATATTAAATATTAATTTTGCGACTTATAACTAAAGAAGCTAATAATTTAAGTAAGCAAAACGTAGCTTACAGCAAACTTATCGACTTAGTAAGATTACTTAGCTTTGCTTGCTTTATTACACGCGAACTCTACTCGGTGTGTTGTTTGTATTGGTATCGATAATCTGTGCATGTTTCTTTGATACTAACAATAGCACAATTATGTCTTGGTTTGCTGGTAAAACATCAAATATAATTAATACGGAAGTGTGTCATACAAGTTTGAAAAAGAAAATGGCGACGCATCTGCAGTCTCTATATTTACACAAACTATTTCGATCCTTTTTCGAACCCCTCATAACTCAAAACGATTAAATCTACATTGATGTTCGTTTAAATATTTTGCATGCCTAATAAAGACACTTAAAGTGCCTAGACTTGAAAATTTGATGCATAAACATATATGGTTCTTGAGTTATTTAGGTCTAAAAAGTGCAATTTTATCATACACTAACTCGCTCATCAAAAACCTAGACCACTTCTAGGTTACTTACAAACATGTAATTTGGTATCGAGGTAGATCATAAGGTTTATACAAAGGAACAAATCTGGAAACTAGAAATTATTGATATTAGGTGTAGAACAAGTGTCAATAAAGTAAAGTAGGCTCCGTGGCGCAGTGACTTAGCAAGTGATTTGAGTGATGCAGCATGAGTTGCATCAATGAGTACGAGCGTTTCTATTTAGTACAAATGATTGTTCCGGGTCTGGATGTTTTACTTGTGAAATTTACGTTTGTAAACTGCCCTCGCAATACAGAAGAAAAATCTTAGTGTGGAAATAACGTTTTCAAAAAAAAATCGGTGCTTAAAAACTAACCGCGCCACTAACACACATTTGACACACTTTGTCGAAATTTAGTAGTTTAAATAAAAAAATAAAAAGAAAACGCGATTGAAATGTATTTATTTACATTAATAAAAGGATAAATCCTATTTAAAAAAAATTATGAAATCTCACTAAAAATATGTGAAACGGGGTCCAAGTTTGATACCTAGAAATAACGTTTGGAATTTAAAACTAACCGCGCCAATAACTTTGCCGAAATTTAGGAGCTTAAATTATAAAAGAAAACAGTAAAGCGAAAACGCTAGAAAAAAAATTGTATGTAAAACGTGTATTTAAAATTATAAAAGGATAAGAAAAAATACAAAACTTAATGATATCTCACTAAAATATTATGTGAAATATTATGTGAGTACAAATGACGAATAGTAAGTACGCTTTACTGAATGTTATTTCTGGTGAACATGGCCAACTTTCCTTATTTAGGTTTTTTTTGGATATTATTTAATGAAATCATTATCACATGAAATCGATATTGGATAGATTTCATTTAAATATACAAGATTGGTTGTATGTAATTAGGTTATATATGTATATAAGTTCGTTTATCGTGTAGTGGCGGTGTTAGAATATCCACTACCGCATTTCATTCCATGGGTGTTGTAAGAGGAGACGAAGGGAAACAAATCAGGAGATAGGCAGCAGCGTCTTCCTAATAACGACTAAAAATAAAAAATTAAACTGCGGCTGCCAACCCGCTCGGCAAGCGTGACAACTATGGGCGATGTAGAGCGTCGCGCCACTAGATGAAATGACGACCTGGTAAGAGAAGTAGGAAGTAGTAACGCAGATGACTCAGGACCGATTTTAGGCGTTCCTTGTGGGAGGCCTATGTTCAGCAGTGGGCTTGGGAAAGGCTGTAATGACTGAAAAATTTGAATGAATTTACTATGTATCTATCTACGACTATTATGTTTTATGTATTCATCATTATTGTGATTTTTTTTAAATAAATTGGTACTATGGTACCCGTGAGCCAAAATGATATTCAGAAAATACATTGGCAGGTCTATGATGAAAATGTTCTACATGATCTAGTGGTTTTGCTGGTTTAGAATATGAACACCGTTTTATGATACGTTAAGATATAAATTAATTTTTGTCGTTTTTGAAGCAGTAATAATATTACTCGCTCTTTTTCTCTTAGTCTCAATGGAACCTGGTTAAAGTGTCGATTGATATGGCATTGTAGCTAAAATATATTTTGTTAAGGTCAGTCGGTCAAAAGTACAAGCATGAGGTAAATTTAGGTGATGTTCTAATTACATAACTATCCTGTAATAAGTCATGGTAGCAAACGTGAAGAATGTCCTCATAAACTAATAAATTGTCTAGAATTGCTTCAAACTGCTATTTTGTCATTTTTGTATACCGCAATACTTTAAATACATTATTTTAACTAATTTAGATTTGTATCTAATATTTAAAAAAATATTTTTTTTGTTCGTTTTTTATGCGCTGCCATTCTGTTCATTAGATTGCGCTAAAACTTTGTCAACTTATTGCTTGCACTTGTGCGAAGGTAATAAGTATATTACAGTTAACTTACAGGTGTCGCGCGTGTCGTATGGACACATTCATTTGAAAGTTATTTATTATTAAATTTCAATGAATGTATTATTATCATTCCTAATTAAACAATATAACTGTTCCAAATTTAAAACGATATTTCCATAATTATATCTTATGTACCAGTACCAGCTAGTTTTAAATAAATTCTTTTGTTTTTTTTTTATTGATAGCCCTTATCTCATTTTTAAATAAGTTATCCAAAAGAGGATATATTATAGTCACTATGATAACACACAGTTGTCGTATGGATAGAAAAATCGATCGACAAGTTTTGTTCTTAAAAAAGGCACCATTAGATCAAGGCATATTTAATTTTCATCTTTTCCATTACAGCCTATAAAGGTCCATTTATGAACAAAGAACTCCACCAAACATTACCTAACGATGATTAAAGATGAAGATGCTGGTGGCCATCACCTGTATCAATTTCTCTCTGTCGCCTCTCACGACACCCACGGGCCGAGAAGGACGGGGTATTTAATTTATTTTGTTTTAATATACATAATTAAAACTGGTTGTTTATTGGCAATTGATATGTTATTTGCACCTTTGTCTACCGACTTCAAAAAGGAGCCGATACTCAATTCGACTGTATGTTTTTTATGTGTGTTACCTCATAACTATTTACTGCGTGAACCGATTTCGATGATCTTTTTTTTATTTGAAAGCTGGTGCTTCACGTGTAGTGTCATATAAATTTGATCAAGGTCTGACCAATAGTTTTTGAGTTATTCTAAATAATTTGTATTGAAGTCGAAATTTTTAATTTTAAATTATATATAAGAAAATTGGTTAAATATATCAGAAACCTGTACGTTTAAATTAATATCGTTATTTTTTAAGTTAATTTCCGTAAACAATAAACAACTTGATTTGTATCTTATACTTTATAATAAAATCTGATAGGAATTAGGGGTATTTATTTAACACAAGCATTAGATCTAGTGAATAAGACGTGGTGTAGGTACCGCAATATATATAAATACTGCAAATATACATATTATTATTATTATGACATCCGGGGACCTACTAATAGGACTTTGAAAAACATCATTCACAAATCTGTGTAATGAATAATTTATAACTCTAACGACTTTAGCATTCAAATAAAAGTAATAATAACGAATACTGTTTTGTGGTATTGTCAATTTTCGCTCTAAGCTTTATATCTGAATTGGGCAGGCCGAAAATTTTATAAAACATGTCAGTGATTTCTAATAATTATATTTGTTATTCGTCTTTTATGGTGAATTCATTATAATATAAATACGGATGGCTCCATAACGTCATGGCTTAGAATTTGATTGCCGCGCTGAGGACTGCGGGTTCGAATCCCGCACGGAACAAGTATTCATATGGCCTATAAATAATTTTTCTAAGTTTGGATGTTTGTCTTTATGAAATTTATTTTTATGAACTGCCTCCACGATACAGCAGAAAATTCTAGTGTGGGGGTAACGTTTATTAAGAAAAAAGAGAAGGAGATAGCAATAAAATTGAAGTGTATGTGATATTGAAATAACTGGCTTTTATTAAGCTCAAGAAAACAGGAAAAAGATCAATAATAAACAGAATGTTAGTAATTCATCCAAGTTTATTTTATCACCTTCAAAATACGCTCCTTCAGAAACGATACACTTTCTCCAACGAATAATCCAATCATCAAAACATTTTTAAACGCTTTTTCCGGAACTAAGTTCAATTCTTGCTGTAAATTCTCAATTATGTCTTCTACTGAATGAAAACTGGTGTCACAAAGTGGTAATTTGAAATTAAGAAAAAGAAAGAAGTCAGCTAAAGCTATATCAGGAGAATAAGGTCATTGTTCGATGGTATTTGTTGAGATTTTTGTCAAAATTTCGTTCATAATTTCGCCTTCTGTGATTGACAGCATACAGGCATCTGAACAGACAGATCTCCAAATGCATGCGGCGGGACTTACGCAACTTCAATACAGCTCGTATTGAAGAAGCGATCGAGCGGAACCAAGGCACCAAAGTCTTTGCCAGAGATCTGTCTGCCAGAAAGAGCCACCTGTCAAAGCTAAAGACAGAATGTGGCAGCATCGTTTCCGGGACACCTGAGATTTTGAGTGGGATTGAGAGGTTCTATGGGCAGCTGTACACGTCATCGTTGGAGCCACACGCAAGTGTGAGTAACGATCCAAGAGCGAGTCTCATCCGACACTATTCCGAAGATATCCCGGACGTCAGTCTGAGCGAGATTAGAATGGCCCTCCAGCACCTTAAAAACGGTAAGGCCCCAGGCGAGGATGGAATTACAGCGGAGCTTCTGAAAGCGGGTGGAAGACCGGTACTTGAAGTCCTTCAGAAGCTCTTTAATTCCGTCCTCCATGGTGGGATTACACCGGAGGCGTGGAGCAGAAGTGCGGTGGTCTTGTTCTTCAAGAAAGGTGACAACGCTCTCTTGAAGAACTACAGACCGATTTCCCTTCTGAGCCGCGTCTACGTGCTGTTTTCGAGAGTCATTACGAATCGTCTCGCGCGCAGACTTGACGACTTCCAGCCTTCCGAACAAGCCGGTTTCCGAAAGGGCTTTAGCACCATAGACCACATACATACCCTTCGGCAAATTGTACAGAAGTCCGAAGAGTACAATTTGCCACTATGTCTGGCGTATGTGGACTATGAGAAAGCCTTTGATTCCGTCGAAATTTGGGCGGTGCTGCAGTCCCTTCAGCGGTGCCAAGTTGACTGTCGGTATATCGAAGTGTTGAAGTGCTTGTACAGTAGGGCTACGATGGCTATCCGAGTACAGAACCAGAGTACGAAACCTATCCAATTGCAGAGAGGTGTAAGACAGGGTGACGTCATATCCCCGAAACTCTTCACCGCTGCATTGGAAGACGTTTTCAAGCTTCTGGACTGGAAAGGATACGGTATCAACATCAATGGCGAGTACATCGCTCACCTTCGATTTGCCGACGATATAGTCCTTATGGCAGAATCGCTGGAGGACCTAAGCACTATGCTCAATGACCTCGATAGTGTTTCCCAACGGATAGGTCTTAAGATGAACATGGACAAAACAAAGATCATGTTCAATGTCCTTGTCACACCTATGCCGGTAGTTGTTGGGAGCACTAAGCTCGAAGTTGTTGACGAGTATGTTTACCTGGGACAAATAGTCCGACTAGGTAAGTCCAACTTCGACCGAGAGGTCAATCGACGGATTCAAATCGGCTGGGCAGCGTTCGGGAAGCTACGACACATCTTCTCGTCAGACATACCTCAAAACCTGAAAACGAAATTGTACAACCAGTGCGTGTTGCCAGTGATGACTTATGGAACTGAGACGTGGTCCTTCACTGCTGGCCGTATGAGGAAGCTCAAGGTCGCTCAGCGAGCTATGGAGAGGGCTATGCTCGGAGTTTCTCTGCGTGATAAACTTAGGAATGAGGATATCCGCAGTAGAACCAGAGTAACCGACATAGCCCAACGGATTAGTAAGCTGAAGTGGCAGTGGGCCGGCCATATAGCTCGAAGAACCGACAACCGATGGGGAAGAAAGGTTCTCGAGTGGCAGCCTCGTACCGGTAGGCAAAGTGTAGGGCGTCCCCCCACGAGATGGAGTGACGACCTGGTAAGACATGCAGGAAGTCGATGGATGCAGGTGGCTCAAGACCGTGCTTTGTGGCATTCTTTGGGGGAGGCCTATGTTCAGCAGTGGACTTGTGAAGGGCTGTAATGATGATGATGATGATGATGAAGACGCATTATTGTGGTGCAAAATCTAAGAATTTTATTTGTACAAATCTAGCTTTTTCGTCTAATTTGTTCTCTTTAACGCCACATGACGCTTAAATAATATTTTTTATTTACCGCTTAACCTCCTCTGAAAGAATTCCGAGTGCATAACACCGTGATAGTCAAAGAAAACAATCAACATGACTTTGACTTTTGATCGACTTTGGCGTGGTTTTTTCGGTTTCGGTTCAGTTGGAAGGCGCCATTTCAAAGGTTGTTGACTAGTTGGCATGTCAAACTCGTAAACCCACTTCTCGTAACAATGCGTTACATGAATGTTGACTCGGAATTGACTCGTTCTAGCATGTCCTCAGCAATTCTTATGGGATACAGTTTTTGGAGAAAATTCAGGTATTTTGGGACTAGCCGAGCGGCAACATGTTTCATACCTAAGTGATTATTTAAAATGGTACGGATGGAATTGTGAGATAGAAAAAGTTCGGCTACTATCTGTATCAAACTTGAATGAAGATTTTCAGTCACTATTTCCTTCACTTCTGCGATGTTAACTTCAGTTGCAGACGTTGATGGCCTTCCATCACATCTAGACCGTTTTTGAACGCATTGTACCACTCATAAGCACGTGCTTTTGATAAAGTCGATTCACCGTAAGCCTTCTGTAACATTTTTATTTCGTGTTTGGAGTCACTGAAAATTCTTAAAATTTAAGACAAAATCTTTGTTCCATGTTTTTGTCCATTGTAAAATTCGCAATACACACTAGATATGATGTAACTAAAACAGCACTGTATTTAATCTAAACATCAGAAGTAACTCAAACTCTCTGCCAAAATGGAAAACAGTTGTGGCAATCTAACAACATCAAAATAAATTGAATTTGGAAGAATAAACAAATCATCCATTCCCGATAATTTTTTGACTGAATGTAAATAACCATATCTCAAATATGTGTTTATCTCTCTGTCTGTCTAGGCTAATCTACGGAATGACTGAACCGGTTCTTATAAAAAGCAATGTCATTAAGGATCTAGGCTATGTTTTGTCCGAAAACTTGAAGATATTTTCGCAAAAACGAATAATTGGTAAAATAAATGTTCTTTGATTATCTTTAATCTGAATAACGCCTTATTAATAGATCCTATATAAGCAAAGCCGAGGCGGGTCGCTATTATATAATAAAGTTAAATTCATTATAAGAGTATTAACTGCTAATCTAAGTACATTCCGAGCGTACAAATTATATGAATTTTCATTCAACTTAGTCCGAATCGTTTTGTACGACTACGTGAATAGATTAATTTATCTTTTCGTAACTGTATGATTCTTGTTAAATAATATACAAAACTATTCGAAGCCAGTGCTACACTACAATCCTACCTGGTAGTAAGTGGTGATAAAGTAATGAACACCCAGATGGTAAATCGTACTGTCTTAGCGTAAAAAGACTATTTACTCTTTCTTTGCAGGCAACTAGATTGTAATCGCGATAAGACAGACGCCGAAACATTATTCCACGCCTTTGCCGTACGCACTACGAAAGACGAACCAAACCACTACATAAAAGAAATAACAAAAACGTTTGAAACGGCACTATTTTGTATTTTCGTCTAAATAAGAATTCGTCGTCTTAGCGTACATGGATATAAGATATGGAATTCACCGCGACTGCAAATAAACAAGTTTTCTGTGGAATAATCTATTCAATACATAACTTATTGCTTCTTAAAATTATCCGTCATAACATTTTAAAGTATATTAAGTATATATATATATATATATATATATATATATATATATATATACGTAGGCGGTCCCATAATGAATTGGCCTAACTATGAACCAATGAAGGAAATGAAACGAAACCAATTTTATTTTCAATATAATCACCATGAATACTAACACACTTCTGACATCTGTGAATCAACATCTCTAAACCTTTATAAAAATAATCACATTTTTTATCCTCAAAATGACTGAAGACGGCCGCCTGCAACTCTTCATCGCTTGAAAATTTTCTTCCTCTTAAGTCCCGCTTTAAATTTGGAAATAAATAATAGTCGGACGGGGCCATGTCTGGACTGTAAGGTGGATGTTGAACTTCTGTAAACCGGCATTGACGAACTGCATCCTTCGAAACACCAGCGGTATGAACAGGGGCGTTGTCATGGAGCAACAGGACACCTTTAGACAGCTTGCCTCTTCGTTTTTCCTTTATCTTGTCTCGTAATTTATATATTAAAGAAGCATAATATACACCCTTTCACGACTGTATTACGTTCTTTAAAATCCACCATCAAAATGCCTTGAAAATCCCAAAATATTGTGCACATCAGTTTTTTAGTCGATTGTTGCACCTTTGCCTTTCTAGGGGGCTTTTCACCCTTATAACGCCATTCCATTGACTCGCGCTTGCTTTGTGGATCATAATACAAGATCATAGTTTCATCACCAGTCACTAGCCGCTCGATCACAGTCTTTGGATTTTCGCCACAAAGATCCAAAAACTCCGAAGCGCAGCGCACTCTTTCCTGTCTCTGTACCGCTGAAAGAAGTTTCGGTACCCATCTTGCACTCACTTTTTTCATGTGAAGATGTTCATGGATCGCGCGATGAACGGTACTCTTAGACAGCCCAAGCCTTGCTGCAATTTCTCTAATCTTCAAACGGTGGTCACTCAGAACCTCCTCTTCGATAAGAGCAATCGTTTCAGGAGTGAGCACTTCCACAGGTCGACCGTCGTGGCCAAAGTCTTCGACGGTTTCTCTCCCGAGGCGAAACTCTTTCACCCAATTTTTCACTGTGCTATAGGAGGGGGCAGACTCCTTATACACGCCATCCAATCGTTCTTTTATTTGGGCAGGGGATAAACCTTCTTTAAACAGAAACTTTATGACACTTCGATACTCAGTTTTCGACATTTTGAAAAAATACGCGACTCTCGTTATTCAAATGCCTGTTAAACTAAGACTAAGCATTTCATGTCGATGCATGTTTCTTATATTAAGTGCACGATAAACGTACTATTTAATGCAACACAACATGTAGCGTCATGTCGCGTTGAACTATATCAGGCCAGTTCATTATGGGACCGCCTGGTATATATATATATATATATATATATATATATATATATATATATATATATATATATTATATATATATATATATATTTATATACATATATATATTAATTTTAAAGCTTTATAAAATTATAGTATGTATGTGTATGTGTTATGTCTTAAATCGATACTGCATTATAATATGTTAAGTTATTTCAGTCTCTTAAATTTATGCTGACATGTGATTTGTATTGCTATATTAGCATAACAGAAACATAAAATGAACTAATCGATAAATAATAACGGATGCTGTGCTTGTCATTGTCAGGAACTTATTTATAGTCTAGGATGGGCGCTGATAATAACAATTTTATATTACATGTAATAACTAAATATAACGATTTCTATTTTTTTTTCTATTTAGTAGGGACACCTGATATTATCCAACGTCGGTAATTATTTAATGTTCATTTACTTTTTTCTTTGCTAATACAAACATTTATTTTTCTCTTTCAGTCCGTAAAAGTTTTTATCATGTATAAAATATAGAGCCATGTTGCAGTTATATTATGGTTGTAGCACAAATGGTTCGGCTCGATCGGGGTGGATCACGTTCTCAAAGAATATGAGCGTGAAATTGCAGCTTAATGCTGCTGTGTTTCGTATAGTGAGTGTAGAGAACCGGAGACCCTTTTTACTGGATACGAGGCATTCCATTTTAGTCTTTAGGTGTGTCGATGCATCTGCATTTTGATTCTTATTCGAGGATATATGTAGATGTGGATGTATGTCTATGGGCCACAGCACCCACTTACCATCAGGTTGGCTGTATACTTGCTTGTCACTCTTATTCTATAAGTAAATCAATTGCAAACCATAGGCATTGTATGGAGAGTTTACCTCTCTTGCTTGAATCGCTTCGCTTGGCGGATTGGTTATCGCTATAACAAGTCACGTACTATTAACATTGCTCGCCGTCGGTATGGTTATTTTACGTCTGGCACAAATAAGATACTTATCTAGCCATGTTTTGGAAGCCATGACATCATTACGCTATTAGTCTATCAAACGAATAAAAATATGGTTGAAAAGCACTACAACAAGCAAAGCGAAGAGGTGTATTCTCCACAACTCTGAAAAAGACTTGCAGCGTGTTACAAAACATCAACGTGATCATCATTCTACATCAATCATGATTTGGTGATGGTGGGGTGGTTTCTTACCAAGGAATCACGAAGATTCTGAAAGATCTTTTGAAAATAAAGCTTAATGATTTTGACCAAAGTTAATCAAGAGACTGTCTTTCAAATAAGGAAGCCTAAATCGATTTTCCTTCAAGACTGCACTTGGGCACTGGGCACGAATAATTTAAACTCGAGCTCGAGAACTATATTCAAGACTTAGTAGAGTAAATGCTGTAGACTGGCCCCCTTCTAGTCTAGATTTAAACCCGTTAGTTTAAAAATTTCAGTCAGCACTAGAGACCATAATCTACTAAAAATAAATCTCCGATATTGAGCCCATCAAGAAAATTTTACAATATACAGTGGCTTAATTCCCCATAGAGACAGTAAACGAATCAATAGATTCGTGACCAGGGAGATTAAAGGTCTGGATTAATGCCAAAAGACAGCCAGCCACATGTATATATATATATATATATTAATACACTCTTACTTTTTGGTACTTATATTGTATAATATTTATTTTCAATAGAAGACTATTACAATAACTGGATCTCATGTTTTGGAATACTTTAATTCTTTATTTGGTTAGTATATTCACCTGCATTTTAATAACCGTAGTGTTGATTTTATAATGTTATGTAGCTCTCACAGAAAATGCTGCAGTACTTCGTATGGTAAGTGAAGAGATCCATAGGCCCTTTTTTCTAGATACAATGCATACCATCTTACTCCTCAGGGGTGACAACGCGTCGAATATTGATTCTTAAGTTTATTTCTTAAGTTTATTCGAGGACGGGTGTAGTGCTCCCAACATCTACCGCCAAGGAAAACAAAGATCAGGTGTAACGTAAATGTCACTCACATTTACGTTACACCTGATCTTTGTTTTCCTTTCCATGTTCATTTTAAGATCCATCGTATAGATGCCGATGATAATGAATAAACACTTCGTACATTACATTCATTGCTATGCGGATGACAGCACTGGTGATGCTCTATACACCGGCCGTGCCAATATTTCTCGGGAAAACGTCGCTGAGTACCGGAACAAACTTGTGTCTGAAGTCGAGTCTTTGCTGAACAAAGTGTCGGATTGGGGGCGACTAAATCTAGTCTAGTTCAATGCCCAGAAGACACAAGTTTGCGCGTTTACCGCTAAAAAGAACCCCTTTGTCGTATCTCCTCAGTTTCAAGGCACTCCCCTTATTGCCTCAGCCAGTATCGATATCCTCGGAGTCGACATATCGAGTGACGTGCAGTTTCGTGGTCACTTGGAAGGGAAGGCCAAATTGGCCTCTAAAAAGCTTGGCGTGCTCAGCAGAGCGGGACAGTATTTCATGCCGGCACATCGCTTGCAACTTTACAAAGCGCAAGTTCGGCCTCACATGGAATACTGTTCTCATCTCTGGGCAGGGGCTCCCCAGTGCCAGCTCCTTCCACTTGACCGCATCCAACGCAGAGCGGCTCGAATTGTCGACGACCGAGCCCTTTGCGATCGGCTCAATTTATTGGCAATGCGAAGAGATGTTGCATCCCTTTGCATTTTCTTTCGCATCTACCATGTGGAGTGCTCTGAGGAATTGTTCGGATTAATCCCAGCCGCCAAATTTCACGAACGCACATCGCGGCAGAACTCCCGATACCATCCACACCATCTGGATGATTGGCGGTCCACCACTGTGCGATTTAGAAGATGTTTTCTTCCTCGCACGACCTCCTTGTGGAATCGATTACCATCAGCGATTTTTCCGGACCGATACGACTTAGGGACCTTCAAGAAAAGAGCGTACTCCTTTTTAAAAGGCCGGCAACGCATCTGCGATTCCCCTGGTGTTGCAGTTGTTCATGGGCGGCGGTAGTCACTTACCATCAGGTGAGCCGCATGCTCGTTTGCCCCCTCTCCTATAAAAAAAAAAAAAAAAACATACGTGAAGTCCACCAACAAGCACTGGAGCAGAGAGGGGGACAATTTGCTTCATAACCCACTCAGAAATCCGGGGAGCCTTGAGCAGCAGTGGGACTTGTATAGGCTGCAACTTCATTTTTCTTTACTACACAAGAAACAAGTAAATGAGTGATAAAATTTCTGTTAACAAAAAAATAAGTATAATAAAAT